>JANKKI010000197.1:767500-1967500 GCA_025175665.1 Cinchona pubescens
GAAGTTGAAAATTGTTAATGTAGGGGCAATATTTTAGCAGCAAAATATATAAGCTATATGTCAGATAATTCATAGATTTATAGCAGGTAGTATTGTAAAGAGCAGCAATTTTAGCATATGATTGCTTTGTCTTTCAACTAAACCAAAGATTGAGATATATTTGTTTTCCATTTTCTGTTAAGAATCACAAATTTGAGATAATTCATAAGTCTATAACATATACTAGACTAATCATTCTAAATAATATAAGCTAATTATTTAAAACTAATGAAAGGATTTCATCATAAACTATATTTTTAGTCAGATTAGAAGGATGCAATTGTCCAATTAAAGGTCTAATTAATACTTTAACATTAGCAGAAGTTTTAGCGCTTGAGTCCAAATATATAACGCTACGTAAAGCTGTCCATGAGAAAAAACAGGTTCTTTCAAATAGAGGCCAAGAAAATCTAAAGTTGCACCTTGTGCTTTATTTATAGTCATAGCAAAGAGCAATCGTATAGGAAACTGAGTTCTTTTAAAAGGAATAGAGTGTAGTTCATCCTGTGAAGATTGTAAAGGAATTTTAGGAATAAAGACTGGTTTTCTTGCAAATGAGCCAAAAGCTATTTCTGCTCAAATAACATTATTTGAAAAATCTTTACAAATCAGTCTTGTTCCATTTGATAAGCCTTCAGTTAGATTGATATTTTTCAAGAGCATAATTAGACAATTTTATTTCAATACCAACTCATGAAGAGGCATTCCCTTCGGTATTAATGTATGAAACAAATCTTGATTTTCCATGCGTTGTGAAGATTCTAGAGGTTCATCATAACTGAAATAGATTCATTCAGTGCCTGGAAACTGTTTGATAACAATATCATTGATTTCATGTACGAAATCATTTAGACTATACCTCTCATTAAAATAGCTCTGTTCTTCATTCTGGCTGTATTTGGAATCATTTTGGATAAATTTGGGACTATATCCAAAAGCTTATGCAATGAAACTTGATCATCAACAAAAAGTATATTGAGATGATCAGTATAGTTATCTAATCTTCGTCATCAGTTGATTCTTGAACATCTCCAATTCTCAGTAGAAGATTTGAAAATTCAGGATCTAATCGAGCTCTCATATTCTCTGTAAGCTTTATTTTTTCCAATTTAGACCAGATTGGAGACATGATAAAACTTGCATTTACTACGTCTGATCTTTTGCCTTTTGTGATAACTGGTAATGTCTGTTGAAAATCACCACCAAATAGCATATCATTGCTTCGAATATCTTGCAGCAACTCATCTAAATTTTCAATTGATCTTCTTTTTGCCATTGTCGCTTCATCCCATATGACGATTTTAGCCTGGCGAATTAATTCTGCTAATGAGCTTTTTTACTGATATTACAACTTTTGGAATAAACATCATCATCATTGACAGGTATCTTAAATCTTGAGTGTGCTGTTCTTCCGCCAGGCAAAATAGATGCTGTAACACCAGATGAAACTGTTGCTAAAGCAATATGCTTTCTTGATCTTATGGTTGCAAGAAGATCTTTATATAAGAATGTTTTGCCTGTTTCACCTAGATCATCAATGAAACAAGCGCTAGGTTGATCATTATCCACATGAGCAAGAATTTTGTCATAAGCTTGCTTTTGATTTTGATTTAGCTGATCTATTAGAGCTAAATCTTCAACTGATACAATAATATTCTTTTCAGTTTCAAGCTCTTTTGCTTCTTTATCTGCGTCAAGTAAATGAAACTACAAATTTGTGAAGCCAAAATCAGCTAATTTTTTTCCCATCGATTGTAAGAAACCATTTATAATCTTCAAGGTCCTTAGCTAAACAATATCCTTTGACAGATTTTTATCTTGACTAAATCTTCTGAAAGATAATCTTGGAACTGAAGCCATAACTGTTTTCTGGATTACTTAGATTGCAATGTGCCAAAACAGTTGCAAAGAGATGACGAAGAGCAGAAGGCATGCAATATAAGTTAGGCATTATTCATCGTTGTTATTACCCTGTAACAAGCCAAGCTTTTCAGCTACTTCTCTAAATGGTAAAGCAAGATGACCATCAACAGTTCATAGATTTTGGAAAGCAGTTGGACCTTTAACATACATTAGTAGCATTCGCAAATAATATCGCTCTCCTTCTGATGGATGAACAGCAGCAATTCTTCCAATAACTTCTTTTTGCAATCTAGGATTCCATTCTTTTCATTTTTTATCCCAGACAAAATGTTTTGGAAATTCAACATATAAACATTTCAAATTTTGAGCTAATGTATCAGAAGCATTCATCTTGAAAAAATCTGTCAGCATAGTTTTTGATGTAGCTGAATTATCAACAATATCCTGAAGTTTTCGCTTTTCAGGAAAAGAAAGGGGTTGATGGTTTTGAAGGCGCACAAGCAAATTGATAATAAAATCAGAATGATGCATTTCATTTAGCTCAGAACTGAAAATTCTCCACATTGCTTCTGGCGCAGAAACATATCTTGCTATGTGAAAATTTTTTATCTCATCAATAACTTTATCACCCTGAGATTTAGTCAATTGATATATCAATTTGTCATGTCCTTTGTATATATATTTCACTGTCTGAATTATAGAGCAAACCTCAACATTGATATGGCAGTTAAACCTTGATAATACGTATGGATTGTATGGTACAACCCATCTATTATTTAGTTCATGTCCTTCAATCTTGACAGTTCATTGTTCTTTCGGCGGCGATATATAGGATATGAGCTTGGTGAATGTCTTGTAGTCTCGGCAAATTCTTTTGGATAGCCATTCTTACAGCAAATTTTTTCCTTCATGCAAGCACAATAAGGATTTAGATTGCCACAAGGTCCATGCATCATATACTTAGCAACTAATGAATGCAGATAAGGATATGTTTCTTTGTCTGGTATTTCAGCATTAACAGGAATGACATTCTATCATATGAAACATCTTTGAATTTTGCTCGAGTATAATCAAGAAGTGGGCACGCGGCAATCCTCTTTTCTGGAATTCAACTACATATGTGTACAAAGCAACTTTACCAAAGATATTTTTCTTAAATAACTGATCTTTTAAGGCTTGAAGTTTAGCTCGACAAACACGAGATACAAATCAGGTCTGACTTCTCTTTCATCAGTTGGAATAAGCTTACTTATTATTTCAGGCTAACTGGGGTTGCAAGTCATTGTCAAAAAGAGATCTGGTTTACCATATTTCTGCACCAATGCCATTGCATCCATATAACGTCGATGCATATCTCGTGGCCCTCCAATAAAAGATGTTGGCAAAATAATTCTTTTTCTAATATTTGAAGAGTGTGATTCCCCCTTTAGAAATAGAATCTAGCAAGTCTTCATAAAGCTCTGTCCGTAGCCGATTTTGATTATCTTATAGTCTGTAAAAATTTAATCTTGAAGTTTCCATTTTTATATACATATCGGAGTTATGACCACCACATATTGCTGTAACAATCTTCCAATATGCAAGAGCAAAGATTGATCTCCAGCTCTGATTTGGAGCTTATAACAGTAGTACTCTCTACATGAGATTGTATCTTCTCTTTTTTCTGATTTGCTGCAAAAACAATTGTTCTATGGTAAATAGATAGTTCAATAATAGATATTATATAGATAATATAGAAATAAAGAATTAGAAAACCAAATGAGTTACCATTTGCAAAAAATATACCTTTGCTTTGCATTTTGATGACTTGATCTGCGTCAACTATCATGTTAGGATTATACATTTGTTCTCTTTGGCAAGTATTATTTGTCGATTCTGCCTTGGTATACCGTGGAAGACGCTCTATTCCAGGATGCCATCCTGGTTCTCCATTGAAGAATACCAAAGGATATTGCATTGAATCAATAGCAACTGTAATAGTGCTTCACTATTTGAGGTCTCCCATCTTTTGTATACACTTGAATATGATGAGAAGTATCCTGTACATTTTCAGCACATAGATTCAGTCCATATTGCACCTACTTGTGACACTGTTGTGAGTATGTTGGTTGACAATAGGATTGCTTTGAAGCATAATATTATAGCTGTCCAAGTTAGATACATTTTGTAAGCTACGGAAAGAAGCTGAATATGGATTTACTTTTGGTGTTTCAGAAAGCTTTGCAACAAAAGTTTCTCTGAACTTGCTAGAGATTGAAAGCCTATTGACTGTCTCATGATCCGTATCAAAGAAATAAAGTTGCAAATTCCTTGGTTTGTCACCAGGAGTGGCAATTTCGGACACGACATGACAACACGAAATTAACAGGTTTAAATACGACCCGAATTTAATTGGGTTACTAACGGGTCAACCCGTTAATGACCCGAAGTTAAACGGATCGTGTCAACCCACGGGTTGACCCGATAACCCGTTTAACCCTTTAAGATATCAGGTAACATAATTGATCCGTTAATTAATTGAGATATTTATGAAAATTTGACACAATAATACACGTTTTAATAGCGTATCGTGTCATTCAATGATGAATCAACGGGTTAATTGTGAGTTATTGTGTCATCCGGGTAAACTAAATAACTTTTATATTAGTGTTTAAAGCTTAACGGGTTAATGGGTCATGTCGGATCAACCCGTTAATAATACACTCTTTAATGGCATATCGTGTCATTCGGGTCAACGGATTAATTGTGGGTTATCATGTCATCCGGGTAAATTAGGTAACTTTTGTATTAGTGTTTAAAGATTAACGGGTTAATGGGTCATGTTGAGTTAACCTGTTAATAAATGGGTCATAACACGACACGATTGCTTAATGAGTCGTGTCCGAGTTGAGATTTTTTTACACGAATCCAATAAAGACCCGACAAGACCCATTGACAGCCCTATTTGTCACCATCATCTGGAATTAATTGGTTTATAAAATGGTATATTTGTCCCTCAACTCTAAAAATGTAGACACCATGGTCTCTTCTTGATGATCATCAAGCATGCATTCCTATTGAAGTGAATGCAAACATATTATTATAACTTCGAACACATTTTCCGAAAGTTCTTAGCCTCTTCAGAATCTCCAAGATAAAGCAACATCAATTCTCTTGGCATTTCAGTAGGTAGAAGACGAATCTCGCCAGATGAACAACAAAAGGATGGTGGTTCATATTGAAATCTTTCTGCTCCACAATAACTGCAGTTTGGAACTCCTTCCAAAAGAAGAGGTTCAGTTGCTATCTGTTCAAGTATATCACCCTATTTGACCATGGTTTTTCTTTTAATTTCTGAGTTGATTTGTGCTGTTCAGATGTAGAAGCTTTCAATGTAGAAGCAGCAAAAGATATTGCTCTAGGCATCTATATATCTGATTCATTAGCATCACACATCAATGATGTAGAGCATGAGCTATGCACTTCACTTCCCATAGTAGACTCTTTTGTAGTAATGAGATCATTTGATAAAGGATAATTGTCATTGATTAATCCAACATTCAATGCTTTATTGTTCATGTCTCAGAAGATGTTGTCAATTGCTACATGTCCTGCCTTTGATTTTCCCAATAAACTCAACAGAAACATTGACTGCTGTTAGAGCCAAGGCAGAAATACCTTCAATAGGCTCTTTATGTTTATCAAGTGCTTTCTTTTGATGCTGAAGACAACGTCGTTTATCCCTTTCAGCATACAGCTCTTTTAAAGTAGCATATTTTCTTTTGGGTGGCACGTTTTTTTAAGTAAATATATATATATATTTTTTGTTTTCTACTCAATAACAGGCTCAAATTAAACTGCAACTGTAATGATCTGAGAGTACTTAATATAAAAAAGCAACACTAACAGAAAAATAAAAGAGAACTAATAATAATCAAGCAATACTAAGAAGCAAGCACAACAGAATACGCATACTATCTGCAGTCAAAATAGGACATATATTTGTAATAATTACAATAAGTAGAATCATACCTCTCAGAAGCAGCACAACTCAAACCTCTAAGATTGCACTTCTTTCTCTTCAACTGAACTTCTTCTATAACCATAGTTAAACAGTAACTATCAGCATGATTAAGCTCAGACTTGCTAGCATGCTGAATAAAATACATAGAAACATATATATAGACACATTGAATATAGGATCTAACAATAGGATGACAGTAAACATATTAATCTCTATATGTAAAAAGGAGGACTCACACACTTTTGATGAATAATAAGAAAGTAGTACTAAAGCACTGAGCAGGCTATATAAATTGAGCAGAAATTTTGTAGAACCAGAAATTCAGGAGGAGACTTAAAACTCTAGAAGCACTCAATAATAATCAATCAGTACTGAAGATTAACATTTTACTGAAGAAACCTTCATGCATGTTGTTGCAAAAGCTAAGCTAAAAATTTTACAAACATGCATGCGTATACATACTTATAACTATCTTTTTGAAGATACTTATCTAACCAAAAAAAAATCTAAATTTGTAATAACCAATAACAGCATAAAAGCAAAAAAAAAAAAAAAATTAAAAAATGAAGGTCTATCAGTTGTAAACCATCCTGATATTCAGAAAACAGGCTTTTAACCAAGAATGGAAATTGTAACTACAAAGTGAAGAATCAACACAAAAGGCAGAAAACATGCATGCATCAACAATTTCAATCATAAACATAGCATCATCACTCAATAATCAACGAAACATAAAAAAATAAAGGAAAAAAGAGTATAAATGCATGTAAAATTACTCATCTCAGGTGATAAATACACCATGATCAACCAATAATTATCAAATTGAATATGCAAAATTAAAAAAAAAAATCAGAATAATTACCTTCTATAAAAACATAAGCATACGTCTCTAGTGCAGGAAGCAAGCGAAAAGCGAAACTCTGGAAGTGGCTGACCTCTTCTGCATATTTATAGATGGCTTGCATGCAACATTGGAATTCTAAAAGAATTTAAACAAATTACAACCGCAAGATTATACTTCGTGGAGAATCAAACGGTGAGAGAAAACCAACACAATTGTGAAGCACATGCTGACAATACAATGTATGAAAAAGACCATAATACCCTATGTAATAGCCAAAATACCATATAAGCATATTGTTTGTCTCGATAAAATCACCTTATAGTGTGTGTGAGTTCTCCTTTTTATATATAGAGATTCACTTTTGATTTTTGTCCAACACGATTATCCTTCCATTGATTTTAGCAAAACTTGTTCCAAATTCATCCTAAGTAGCTTGATTTAAGGAGTAATTTCTTATGCTTTTATGTTACAAAAGCAAGTCATCCCAATACAATATAATTTGGAAAAATTCTACAATCATATTGAGTGAATCGTCCCGTTATATTTTAAAGGTTTGTATGATATAACATAGGGAATTCTGCAGTCCCGTTGAGGGAACCATTCCCTTGCCTTTAAGAACTTGTCTCACAAGTTTTAAAGCACATAAAGTGTTGTCTTGTACTGCATAAAGATTACTTAAAGCAAAAGGGAATGGTTCCCTAAAAAGGACTGTAGAATTTTCCTATAACATAATGTACTTAAAAAATTTGTATTGTACAAATTCGTAAAACTAACGAAATGGTTTCTTCAACGGTACTGTAGAATTTTCCTATAATTTGAATAGCAGCTTTTGAAAGGACAAGACAATCGAATGTAAATGAATTGAGAATATGTAAATGAGGTCATCAAACTGAGGATGTGGATCGGTTAAGTGATTGATTAATTGGCCAAAAAATTCTGTCAAAATTCAGAAAAATAAATCCTAAAATTATTAACTAATTTTAATTTCGAATTAAAATTAGAATAAAATTCGGTAATCAGTTTCGAATTAGATCAACACATTCGCCAATTAGTTCGTTAACATTGGATTGAAATCCTTAATACAAAAATTTTAAAAACCTATCTAAAACAAAATACAACTAGCAATAAAATAGTTTATAATTCCATATTATCAAAACTATATCATATTTGAATGGATGCAATTTTTTCTTAATTCTTTGTGTGTGTATATAGTTCATGTCTACATATATAATATTATTTGTATGACTATATAATTATATTATGAGTAAAATTATATTATTAGTTTATAAAATCATATTATCTAACAAAGTATATTTTCTTAAAAGGATATAAAAGTATATTTTCTTAAAAGGATGAAGTAACTTGCAAGGTTTCTATTTCTTTCTTTACGAAAACATTTTGAATATATTTCTTAGGTTCTCCTTGGTATATATATATATACCAAAGAGAGACCTAAAACCTAGATGGGAAGAAGGGCAGGGACAAGGGGCTATAATTAATACGTGAGAATTAAACAAATAATTCAGTGGCTGTTCTCAACCACTAATCAAACAAAGAAAGCAAAATAAAACGAAACTTTATTAAACGACTTTAAATATTTCAGCAGGTCAAAAGAAAGCACTATGATGAAGGGCTAGTTCCTATTGACGCTCTGTCTCTTATACTCTCGTTGAGGGGTTAAGAGAAATTGATAACTTGGAAATTTTTTCGAATGAATTTCTACTGAAATCATCTCATATTTATAGAAAACTATCATACAAAAACTTTTTCCGTGATTTGTGCCGCTCGATGTACGTTAATACGATTAGGCTTTTCCGTGATTTGCGCCGATTATACGCAGGTTGACACATCTTTAACATATAAAGTTAAGGAATCTAAAATATTTAAATCGTTTAAAGAAACTGAACTGTTCTGGAATTTCAATCAAAATACTTTGGACCATTAATAATGAAATTTTCATTCATCCCAAATCAATGAATTCATTGAATGTCTAAGATACATACCTAGATGATTCATAAGAGACATACACCCCTACCCATCTGTATAGGAGATCGTCCTCTTCGATTATCAAGGTATTTGTGTTCAACACATTCACCTACCAAAACGATGTGTCATAAGAGTGTATTTTTTAGGCCAAAAATTCCTGAACAATTTACATTAGAATCTTTGACCAAAATCAACTGTGAAAACAAAGTTTCTGAAACAAAAATCAGAATACACATTTTGGATTCTTCAAACCCTTTGGTTCAATCTGGACAAGGTTTTACGTCACTTACGGGACTATTGTCTATGATTGCTGTCTCTTATACACATCTAGATGTGTATAAGAGAGGGAACCATTCCCTTTTGGTGATGCCTTCTGTGTTAAGTGTTTGAGGTGATGCTTTGAACTCATCAAGATGTTTGGCAATACCTGAGTGTACCTGGGTTTGTCCTAGTAGAAACAAACATAAGATTTATCCAGATGGCAAAAATTTGTTTTGAAGCAAGATTCTTAACATCTTTTTGTAAAACATCTTTGGCAGCTTTGCAATCAATTCGAAGCAAAAACTTTTGATTTAAAAGATCAGATTGAAACTTTGAAATACATAAAACAATTGCTAAAATTTCTTTTTTAATAGTGGAATAATTCTTTTGAGCATTATTCCAATGTTTAGAAGTAAAACAGACAATTTGTTCAGAAGTAGAACTTCTTTGTTTTAAAATGCCACCATAGCCAATGTCAGAGGCATCAGTTTCAACAATTTTAAATAAACTTGGATTGCATAAAACTAAACAAGGTAAATTCTTAACTTGAGTTTTTATGTATTTGAAAGATAAGATCTGATCTGTGCTTTTGTGTCCATGCAGGAGGATTCTTTCGAAGTCTATCATGCAAAAGTTTTGAAATAATACTTAAATTGGGAATGTGTTCAGAGATGTAATTTAAACATCCTAAGAACCTTTGAAGCTGAGTTTTATCCAAAATCAGTCTCTGCGGAAATTTATCAACATTCAATCGATCCGTGATAGGGATAATTTTGCCTTGGCAAATATTATGTCCTAAAATCTGATCGGTTTGACATAAGCTAATTTTGAAGGCAATGACTAAACCATTTCTTTTTGTTACATCTAAGAAAATGTTGACATGTTTAAAATATTGTTCTAAATTATCAGAATAAACAAGAATATCATCAATATAAACAAGAATGAAATTAAGATAAGGATTGAAAATATCATTCATAACCTTTTGAAATTCAGAAGGTGCATTTTTGAGGCCAAAAGGCATTGCTTCATAGATTGCATGCTTCTTCTCGCCTAGAAGCATGCAATCTATGAAGCAAGTCCTTTTTGTTTGGAATAGGAAACCTAATCCATTGTAAAACTTTGTTGAGGGGTTTTGTAATTGTGACTTACAAACACATCTAGATGTGTATAAGAGACAAGCTCTGGAGTTCCTTGACAGGGTTAAACCAAACTTCCTGATTCAAAAGTCAGTTTTGACAAACTCCTAAGCTGAGTCTCTGTCCTTGACAGGGTTTACCAGCTTAGAATCTCAACCCTCGAATATGAGCTCAGTTGGAATATCTTTTTCGAAAAATCCTTTTCATATGGTAAAGTTACCACATGTTGCTTTCTATTCCGTAAGGCGTTGGAATATCGCACCAAACTTGAGTTTGAATTTTGTTTTGCAAATTATGAATCTTAGTTTTGAAAATGGATCATTTAACTGGTTTTGAAGCCGTTTAAATTTAAGATCTTTTTCAAAAAATTGATTTGATTCATTTTCATTTGCAAAGGATTGAGAGTTTTTCAAAAGTGAAAATTTGAAAGGAATGAATTGATTTCTTCCTAAGGAGTTGATAATGATACCTGAAAAGTAGTAGTATAAGGTATCGGATAAGCAATAGGAACACCAAGAATTGTTCCAGTAGTGATATTCTTAGCTAGTAAGAAGGTGTTGTAGGGAAAACTACAATCAGAATATCTCTCTTCTACATCAGATAGTTTGAATTTGACTTCCAAAGATTCTCCATTAGCACTTGCTAACTGTCGTTCTTTGGTCTTTTAGAAATACTTTGCGAATTAAACCTTCATGAATGCAATTTAAATCTGCACCCCAGTGCTCAACTAATGCATTGGCATCAATGAAAAGTTCATTATTAACCAAAGTAATTTGAATAAGAAATTTGAGAACATACTCTATTTAAAATATTTACTGTCTTTTGATTTTTCAATAATCGAGTGGAATCACTTGTTCGGATAAAACTTGGTTTTCAAAAGGAGTTTGAGAGGTTGAAGGAGTTTCAACACAATTTTCAAAAATTTGTTTTGAACATTGAGAAAGTTGGAGAGAAAGACAAGGTTCGATCAAATGGTGGGATACTTTAGATGATCTGTATAAGAGACAGATCAATTAGAATTATGTTAAAATATGAATTGAAACCTTTTTAAAACTTTGATTCGGAAATCTGTTTAAAATATCCGTGAGATTGTAAGTGTTTAAAACCTTGGGATGTCTAACCAAAGGATTTGAAGAAGAAACTTGATTTTGAAAATCATTTGTTTCAAGAGTTTGTTTGTACCTTTGTAAATACAAATGGCGTTGCCAGAATCAGGAAATTTTTCAATCATATCAAGAATAAGATCCTGTTCTCTAGTCAAAACATTGATTTGAGGAGTTTCACAAACTGAAGTTTTGCTGGAAGAAGAAGAGGAAGAACCTAAGTCATCATCTTCTAAGGCATTGATAAGATTGTCTTCTTCATAATTAGAATCAGAATCACTGACGTCTAATAGAAGATTGTTTAACTGATTGACAACTGAATCTTACCTGTATCAAAGAGACATATTTTCTGCATGTCTTTTATGCCAGATTTCTAGATTATGAGTGCTTTCTTCTTATCAGATTCTTAGGACATCACCTATTGAACTCAAGGCAAAATTATCCCTATCAAACAGATCGATTGAGAGAACCTAAATCTTTCCTACGTTGATTTCTGGATTTGGCTAATTGAAACCATCATCTTGTCTTGACGACAGACTCTCATGGCAACTTGTTGGATCATGGAATTGAGTTCACCATAGGTGATGTTTTTGGTAAGGCACAATGCCATTGTCTTTGGTTTGAAGTTCTTCACGAACAAACCAACAGAATGCTGTCTCTTATACACATCTATTCTCTACACTCTGTCTCTTATACACATCTAGATGTGTATAAGAGACAGGAGTAGAAGCCCTCGTGGTCAATTCTAATGGCATCAAAGATATTGTCTCTATCATTCGGGATAGATGTTCGTCCCACCAACCTTTAAGTTGTTCATGAATTGGCAGTATATATATATATAGGGTGACTACTATGAACATTGTGGGAAGTTTTGTAAGCGTGGCCACCATGGTCATCTCTGGAGTTTGGATGTGATATTATACTCGAAACGCCATCTATGTTCCATTCATCTAGATGTGTATAAGAGACAGATCTGATATCTGGTGATGGCTTTCTAAAGAACATCAGGATGTGTAGCTCTAGGATAATAAAGCCCTTTAGCTTATTGGATTTCTTCCAAGAACTAGAAGAGGGTTGAATTCTAAGCTTAAAGATGTCATTTGACTCATGCTTAGGAGTTTGAGGAACTGACTCAGAATCAGAAGCTGGTTTAACCCTATCAAGGACAGGATCTAGTAGCTTTATGTGAAATCCTTAGTTTTGGAAGTAGGAGTTTCAGGAATGTAAACTAACTTAATAGCTTGTTCTATCCTGTCTATCCTATTTTGTAATTCACTATCGATCTTAGGACTAGAAATCTAGGTCCTAAGTTGACTAGGAATTTCATAAGGCTTAAAGATAGGAGTATCTAAAGCTGATTTGTAACCAGAAGGTTGTTTCGATGTGTAGCAACAACTGGTAAAGGAATGGAAGAAGTTGAAGGTGGAATCTTATGAAAATTTTATATTAAATTAAAGCCTTTACTATTACCAAGAATTCAAATTTTCTATTCGGAGGGAAATCAGAATGAACCTTTTCCCCAATCGAGATTTGCCAAGCTTTAGTCATAAAAATTGATTGAGTAAAAGGATAGTCAATTTTGTTTTGTTCAGCATAGGCAGAAAACCAATCAAAGAACTGAACATGAATTTGATAATGGTTTAGAAAAGCATAAAATTCTTCTTGAATCTTAGTTCTCTTTTCATCTTTATAGTTTTCAAAAAACCATTGTTTTCTTACTTCATTATGAGGTGCATAAAACTCATTACGAAGCATTTCTTTGTTAATTTGAAAATTTGATGCACCTCATAATGAAGTAAGAAAACTCTGGCGTCAAGTCGGAAGGATTAAGACTAGAGTAAGTTGGAGAATTGACCAAATCATCATCTTCATGTTGGAAAGTAAAAAGTGGAAAATTAGATTCGGTCTCATTCCATGGATTTGAGTATTACTGAAGAAACAGAGTGCCTAGCTGAATATCACTAGTTGATGTACTGGAATTCCTAGGAGGAATAAATCTAGCACTATTTGATCTATTGAAGGAAATTTCTACCGAACCAGTAGAGAATTGCCTAATGTTTGAAACTAAGGTATTTTTAGCTGGAACTGGAGGCAAAGCCTTATACCAAACCATAATCCAAATTGAACCTGAATGGTTCACCAATAACCCTTTAATTGTTGCACAGAAAATTTGTCCTTCTGGATTTAATTTTCTACCTCCTTCCTGTCTCTTATACACATCTAGATGATACTTAAGGATTCCCATCCATTATCCCAAAAATGAAGGTTTTGGCTATTGTGAAGATGAGTGTAGACACAGCACTGTCTCTTATACTTGACTGGAGACAAGGTTCTCAAATGGTGGGATGCTTGAAATGCTTCCTATGCTCATAAGAATCAAGTTCAATTATGGTTTGCCAAGAATTCACAATTCTTGCTTCCATCGAATAAAGCTGCCAGATTTCTGGCAAAGATCTTCAAATATTGTTACGCCTCCGCAGCCTCGGCAAAACCAAGGACGCATACATCAAACAATGGAGACACACTCTCCCGGTGGAAGAAGGAACTTCAAGCTCTTTCGACAAACATGAAGTTTCCGTAAAAGGACAAAAGAAAAATCAAAACCAAAAGAAAAGAAATCAAAGAAAAAGATTTCTACAAAAAGAAAAAAGCAGTGTCATCATCAATTTATATATATATAAGAACCAGAGATGTGTATATATATATATATATATATATATTCCAATAAGTATGTATAGAAGTGAGTCAAATATTGAATTGAATTCGAAAATTAATTAATTTTGAATTCAAAATTTAATTTTAATTTTATAAACGATTTCTAATTTCAAAATTTAATTAGACGAATTAATCGATCGAATTCTAATTATCGAATTTTCAATATGAAAGTAAAAATAATTATAAATTCGTAACGGGTTCGTGTCAGCCCTAATCAAACCTGTCCAAGTCAAGTATTCTTGGATGTTCTACAAGATAGGAAAAAAGGAAATATTGGCCAAAATTATTTTACTTTTTTTTTTTCCTCTTTTTTGGTTAAGTTAGATCTGTATAGACAGAAGGCCGAAAACTTCCAAGGATAAAAGGCCTAACAAAATAGCAGGGCCAACAGCTATTGATGTCAAGGATTGGCCCAGTAATACTAACAAAAAGAAATAAAAAACTAGCATGGGACATGACCCAAATAGTCCCCTAATTTTTTTCACTCACCCACTTTTGATCCTTATACTTATTTGGGATAGTATGGTCCTCACCAAATGTGATTAGTTAAAAAATTAAGGACCTAACTAAAGTATGTGAACCAAAATTACAAAAAAAAGTTGGACTATTTAAGTAATTTTCTTTAGCATAAATGCATAATAGTAAAATTTTTACAAGGGTGTCAATATCAATGTCGCGAGTAATCATATCGTGTCGTATTGTGTCCAAATCAAAAAATCTCAGTTCTAACTAAGTCAAATGATAATAATATTCTATCGTGTCTAACTTATTTATTATTAAATCGTATAGTATCTAATTTATTTAACCCGTTTATTAATAATAATACAAAACAAACCCCACAGAAAAAGAAATTTAATATAAATTAATCAAAAATTTATCTTTCATACACTATTAATATAAATTTTTCATATTTCAATACATACAACATATCATATATAAATATATCAAATGTTTCGACTTATTTATTCTCGTATATTATCGATTTATTTATTATCGTATTTTAAATATATGGTGAGATGAAATCTCACTCCTAGCCACTAATTTAGCTAATTTTCATGTTATACCAATACCGTGTGTCGTATAAAGAATTGACCCTCATAATTATTAATTAATTTGTCCGTTAATAATAAAAGCATAAAACAATTGCAATTAGTGACATGGATAGACTTTACCAAAAAACTAACCGTATCTGGGATAGGAAAAAACTAGGTAGATAGATTCTCTTTCAGTCGGCAGAAGTTTTGTCTTTTCTTGTATTTCACTCTCCCTCAATCTTCCTTCTCCTGTTTAGTTTTCTCCGACGTAGAAATTTCAGGAAAGCTGCTCCTGCAAAAAGGGAACCTCTTCTTCAATTCTTCTCTTTCTTTTTCTTTTTGGTGATTTTTTTCCATCGATTTCTTTAAAGTTCTCAGCTTTTTCCCAGATGGGTTTGTGGGATTCCTTCCTCAATTGGCTATCTAATAATTTTAATCATTTCACTTTTTCTAGATATTTCTTTTTTTTTTTCCCATGAGTTTTGGCCCTTATTTTCCAAGCTTTTTAATAGTTTATGTTATTATTACGGTAAAAGTAAGCTTATTATTATTATTATTATTATTTTGTTGTTTCAGTGAGCAAAAATGTGCCATAATGTTGTAAATATATTGGAATTGGTAGATGAAAGAATTACTCCTATTATATTGGTATTGGTTTTCGAGCTTAATTTAGTCCGAGGAAAATCGACTAGGATACTATTTTACTCATTTTAGTTTGAGGGTTGAAAATTGAAATTGAGCAGTAAATTTTGGAGAAGCTTCAAAATGTTGTCAGTTAGCTGTAATTGGAATTTTGATAGCTGGAGAAATTCTGTTTATTCATTACATGGAAACGCAATCCTAGAGAAGAAAATTGACAAACTAATGTATACGGAATTGCTGACTGATTTTGAGAACAATTTTGGTGTTGATTCTGTCTAATTGCTTAGGTATTTTTCTGGACAATCTTGAATACCTGGAAAAGATTTCGTTAATGGAAGTACTAGTAATTAAGTATTAATTATGCTTTGTTTCAAGCAGTCATTCAGGCACTGAAAAATACACACTTTTTAAACAAGGAGATATGCTTAGAATCATAATTTTCCAACGGACCAAAATGTGAATTCCAAAATCTTTTCCGGATGGGAGGGTGTTGCCACTCTTGCTGAGTCCGTGTATATGGGCCTTGTAGTTGTGAAGTTCCCTGTAATTACCACCCTCTTTGCATTATTTTAGCAAGAATGATAATTTTGAAGGCGCTTCGTGTTTTTCATTTCTGATGCATTCTTTTTCAGCCTATTCTTCAAACAAGAAATGGAACTTTCGCTCATAGGCCTCCAGATGTGTTATGCAGGGAAGACCTCTCTTGTTAATGCCGTTGCTGTTAGTATTCATTATCTTTCCTCTTTCTCATTTTTCTTTGACAAAGTGATTTTCGTTTCGAGCTACTTATATTATTTGATTTTCGACAGACTGGAGGCTACAGCGAAGACATGATTCCAACTGTAGGTATCTTATAGCAAACACATGAAATAGACACTTTGCTGTTGTATTGAGCTATCCTGATTCCCGACTGAGTTTTCTGGTCTCTGGTAACCAGGTTGGTTTTAATATGCGTAAAGTGACAAAAGGTAACGTAACTATAAAACTCTGGGACCTTGGAGGGCAACGGAGGTTTCGCACCATGTGGGAGCGTTATTGTCGAGGTGTCTCTGCAATACTGTAATTCAAACGTCCCTACCAATCTCATAGATACAACTGCTTATGCGATCTGGAATCTTGATATACTTCAAATTTCTTATGTCATTTTAGGAGCATAGTTATATGCCTTACAGGAATAATTTTCCTTATCTTTACTGATACAGATATGTTGTTGATGCTGCTGATCGAGACAGTGTCCCGATAGCTCGAAGTGAGCTACACGACCTCTTGAAGAAACCTTCATTGAATGGAATTCCATTGCTTGTTCTTGGGAATAAAATTGACAAATCGGAAGCTCTTTCAAAGCAAGCATTGGTGGATCAACTGTAAGTTAGCATAGTGTAAATGAGCGTTCATCTCTAGGTAGAAATCATTCGGTATACAGGAACCAATTTTATGTCTTTGTTGTGTCGCAGGGGTCTCGATTCCTTTGCCGATAGAGAAGTGTGCTGCTATATGATCTCTTGCAAGGAGTTCGTAAATATCGACGTTGTCATTGATTGGCTTATTAAGCATTCAAAAACAGCGAGTTGATTAAGAATTGTGACAAGGTAAATATGGTTTCTAGCGGAAAAGATTTAGCCGACTGGTTGAACTGATGATATTTTCATCATGGAATCTGGAAAAAACGTTTTTTCTTTTTTTTGGCTTTGCTGTCTCTTTTACTAGCTGGTTTTTTTTTTTTTTTTTTTGGGTGTGTATTAATAGTATGTAATTAATTCAGCTATTCATCTTTTCTTGTTTGAAATATTTAGTGCTGTTTGAATTTGAACAGTTTTACATGAATATTTATTTTTTCTTTAATTGCAAATGTTCTTGAATCACATCCTCTGTGTGATTGATAAACTGGGCAATTTTCTAAATGAAGGACTCTTCCTCAATACATTTGGATTGAGGGTGCTTTGATAAATTGGGCCTTGTAATGGGAAGTCTGAGGTAATTGCTCTGTGTAGTTGTGCTTAATCGATTAGGCCAGCCCTGAAATGGCAACAGTGCTTATCTGCATCATTCAACCCCCAAGCCCTTGTATCATAGTTATTAAACCCGATTCGGGAAGAAATTTGGTGAGAGAGGTGGATCAATGAGTTACTAGTTCAGTCGTTGGGTCGCTAAAATATATTTGTTATTAATATATAATACCTGAAATCATTAAATACAATATATTATTTTTCTATATGTGATGAAAATATTGATAAAAATATATTTTATTAAAAAGTTTTAAGTTAACGGAGTTGTTCTTGTGGGAAATTACATGAAGAGTTGAAAAGAAATTAATGCATAGTGTAGAGTTTAGAAAGTAAATAAATAAATAAGGGGCATATAATAAACAAAAACTCATATGGTTATGTGATAAGGCATTTTCACTTTATTTATAAGGTTTTTGGTTCAAATCTTGGCAATTATAATTTATTTTTTTCTCCCAAAAAAAAAAAAACTACCAGGTTTCTCCAAACCTGCCTGGCTTCTTGGATTTACCAGTTGAATCTTTTTCCCCTCTTTTTGTTAGTGTTATAATTTACAACTAAAGTGGACAATTTATTTGTGTCAATGTCTTTAATAACTTGTCAATGTCTTTAATAACTTAACAAAGATAGCTAGATCATTTATTTGTGAATAGTCATGTTTCTCTTTAATAGACTATATTGAGTTTTATTTGGTCTAAGTTTTGGAGTTAAAAAGTGTGAGTAGACACGTTTCAGTTTTAATTAATATTGCATCCCTTGAAAGAAGTGACAACTGCAAATGAAGGTTGATAGATAGATTTTTGGATAGAGACTACCATGCACTAGTCTAAGATCTGCTCAACAGAACGGAACGATCATTACAAAAATTTATTCAAAATTTGATTTAAAATCCTAATTTTGGCAAATTTAAATAGAATCGATTCCCCAAAATGGGTACCAGTGATAGGCACTGTCCACAAAAAATAGCTACAGGTACTAGTGATAAGCACTACCTGCTAACACTCCAATGCAGGGTCAGTGATGGGCCTGGCTTCTTGGGTTTACTAGTTGAATCGGCAGGTTGCATGAAACTTGGTGGATTCTTTCCTTGTCTGGTCATTGAAAGAATTCAGTCCGATTTCAAAGTCGATTTACTGGGTTCACCAGTTGAACTACTAGAATGGGCCGGATTTTATAACTATGCTTGTGATGAATCCTACTAATATTTGAAAGAAATATCCTTGAGAAATATGAAGATAGTCTATAAATAATACTCTGGGAAACTTTTGTGTATGTATCTGTTTGGTTGGGTTGAAAATATTTTTCGAAAAATATTTTCTAAAATTTTTTTTGGTACAAACACTAAAAAAATATTTTTTAATTTTCCTCTCTTTGGGTGAAAATAACTTATGATATTTTTGAATGTAAGTTATTTTCTAAATAGTTTAAGAATAACATTAAATTTAAAATACTCACTTTTATAATTTTATTTACTAAATTTATTTTGATTCTTATTTGTTATCCATTTGCTTTTATCTTCATTGTGGGTCCCACAATAATATGTTTATTTTACAATTACATTATATTTTGATTTAATTTTAAAAAAATTAATTTTTTATTGACCACAATCACTTATAAAGTATTCATTACAATTGTTATAAATTTTTTTAACTCACATTATGAAAAACCTTAAAAAGTTGTATTTTGAAATATTTTCATTTTATCAACTAAACACTTGAAAATTGTATAGAAAATAGACTTTCTTTATGTAAAATGTTTTCCCAGGAAATCCAACCAAAATAATTTCATGCATTATTCTTTGAATGCTGACATAATACAAGTCTTATAACACAAGAGTATGGTACTTAACAGGATCATAGAATTACCCAATACTATGTATTAAGTTTTCATAAAAAATCTTGTAATGAAACTATCTCGATATGCTCCGACTACTTGTATGATACAATACAATATATTTTAAAAACTTGCACTGGGGATGGTTCTTTTACGGGAGTGTAGAATTTGAGAATGAGTTTTCTGTAATACTTTTTGGTATGACACTTATGTGGCACTATTTAGATAAATGACACATGTTATTCTAATAAATACATGTCACTCATCGAAGTGATATCACACTAAAAAATGTTACAGAAAATCCAAGGGTGTAGAATTCCCTCAAGTTTTCGCCTCATTTTGCCAGATGCGGTCTCTCACGATCTTATTATTTAGTTCCTATTTTGTAATAAAACTTTACTTTTAAATTTTGAATCCTCATATAAATAGATTGTAGCTGAATTTTGTTCTTGAAATACCATGTCTAGAGGGCTATAGATATCAAAACAGAAAGTAGTTAAAAGGGATAATTTTATAAACCTCCCTTGAAATTTATGCTAATATCACATAGCACCTTTTAATTTTTAAAAATATCACTTACATCCCTTCTCTCACTAATGAGTCCCTTTATGGTACTAAAATGCATGAAATGACATTTATACGCGACATACCTTAGCCATATTACGAAAGGTTAGTTTCAAAAATCACCTCTGAGATTTTTGATAATTTTCACTTGACACTCTTTTAGTTACTAATAATTTTTTATCTACTTATTTTAAAAAAAAAAATATGTGTATGCATTAATTTGATTACTTCTATATGTTCTAATAAAAATCTTCACCACGTAAAAACATATAATTAGTATTTTGTTTGGGAAATCACAAACTTGTAAATAAGAGAAAAAAATATTCTCTTGATAAATTTTTTGGCCAATAAATTTATGAAAAGGTATTGTACATATTAATGTATTTTTTAGCATCAATTTGACTAAAAGTTTTGAATACGTAAAACACATTATATGATATAATAAATAAATATAACTAGTATTATTTTGTTTGTAAATCAAAACTCAAAATTGAAATGTGTATTTTCAAAAAAAAAAAATTAATAAATTTATTTACAAAAAAATATGGTTATGTAGTGTGCTAGTGTGTGTTGATTCAAACAAAATTTGAACGTGTAAAAAAATTACCATATATTATAAAAAACAAATATGATTTTAATTTGTTTGAGAAATCACAAACTCTTAAAAAATTAAATGAATTTTTTGATAAAGTTATTAGACAACTTATTTATTAATAATTAGGAATGTATTAACGTGTTTATATGTATCGTTTTGAACAAAAATTTAGAATACATAAGTATACACAATATATAATAATAAAAAATATTATTGGTGTTTTATTTTAGAAATCATTAACTTGTAAAATAAAAAATAATTAAAATATATTTTTTGACATTATTCTAGATGTCCATTGGTGAATGATATAAAAAGTTATAACCTATTGTTATTTGTTAATAATTATTTTATATCTTAGATCTTTTTCTTCCAACCATTTTAATTAATGAAAGCTTTGATAAAATTGGGAGGAAAATAGTCTCTCTCTACTTAATTTAATTTTTTAAAAGAATGGGCTAAAAATGTTACAAAAAGTTTGAAATGAGGGAGGTAAGTGATATTTTTTAAAATTCAAGGATACTATGTAAAATTAGTTTAAATTTCAAGGAGGTTTCTGAAATTATCCCTAATTAAAATGACAATTTCTTTTTTATAATCAACTAGAAGGGAAAGTTATTGAACTGAAAATCTGGGTGTCATCGACTAATTAATAAAGCAATCTCCAAAAGTATAAATAACTTTTGACCATCCAAAATTATGTATAGAAGTCTTAATGTCTTTAATGCCAATTTTGTCTAGAATTTCGCTATATATGAAACAAGATTATATAATATATTTTGGGAGAATTCTATAATACCAGAACTTACATTATTCTTTTGATTTTAAAAATTTGTATTGTATAAATTTTTAAAACATTTGATATTGTACTGTACAAATTTTTAAAATACAAGCAAATAATTTTGTAAAAAGAACGATAGAATTTTTTTATATTTTGTCTTACTCATCAAAACTAGCTAATAAAAGAGATTATTATGCGTCATTATATATGCAGGTTTTTTATGCGAAATTTTAGAAATATAATTTTTCTCCTTTTCTCAAAAAGAACTAGGAGTACAACGTATGTAGCAATTGAAGTCCACATCAAATTTTGGACAGACATAATAATTCAATCGTACATTAGTATCGTGTTTTATTGGTGGTTTCCGTTAGTATATCTTAATAGAAGTTTGCTTATATATAACATCCGAAAGTGAATAAACTTAGCTTAGCTTCAACTGGTAACTAACAAGAAACAGAAGAGAAATGATTAAATTCCCACGAAAAATAATCAAATTTAGGAACAAATCAATTAATTTAACGTTTTTGTTCCTCGAAATCAAACAATTTAACGATACTAATGCGAACTTTTATACTTACAAAATCTGATAATTCTTTTAAATACACGACAAAACGAATAATTATAAAGGACAGAGTGACCTTGCGATCACGATTCTCTAAAATTTAATCCTCGTCGCTTTAATTCATTGAAGCTTGAAAATCTGATAATTCTTTTCGTATTGCTTATTGTTGTTCTCAACGCCAATTAGTACGTACTATCTTTCACAAAATGTTGGGGGCAGAATTTTTAATTGAAGAAAAGTTGGAACATTAAAGGCCCACCAAAAAAAAAAAAAAACTGCTGGCTTAAGAGGACAATAAAATAAAAGGTTTGAGTTGCTCCTTTAAGTAAAAGTGAAACAAAGACGAGTGCATTCATCACTAAACAGAAATCCTAAAGTGATTGACAGACCAGAAGGCAATATTGGTAAAAAATTTGATACATTTAGCAATTATTATTCACAATATTATTTAAAATAATTACTGTAATAATTTTTGAAAAGTTGATATATGTGAGAGAAAAATATACTTAAAAAACGTATTATAAAATTATGATAAAATATTATTTAAAAAATAAATTGTCAAAATATTAAACTGAATTGGTTGAGTACCAACATAATGAAGTTATTATGGTAGATGCACTAACTCATTTATCCTTATGATTTCAATAAAAGATTGAAAAATCATGTAATTTGGAGATTGATTTAATTAAAATTTTCCTTTAGTTAAAGAAGTGGTGAATGCAAAAAAGTTTTACTATTGCTATTTAGGGGAACTAACAAGGGCAAGCCTTCTCATTGAGTAATCTTGAAGTTCTTGTTGAAGATGTATTTGAAGATTGAAACGGGACAAAATAGGAATTGGTTATATGGAAATAATCACATATTACTGCTTTAAAAGACGAGCAAAGTAGATAATAATTAGGAGGAAAGGAATTTATTTATTTTTTTTTAAAAAGGACAGAAACTTGAGTGATTTTACACGGAAATCAAGATTCCATTAAACTGCATCTTATTTATGAAAGTTAGGTGTTGGAACTGGATGACCTTTTCATGGTACTTTTAAGGACTACTAAGAATTTACTTTGAAACAGGGATTTTTTTTGGGGGTCAAAACCCAGTATTTCCTAACCTACTATACACTAACCTGAATTAGGGAATCTTTGTTAACTCCAAGCAAAATGGCTTTACTATTGAAATTGTTTAAGGTTGTTTAAGGGGGTACTTGGTTTAGAGAAATACTTGGGTACATCCTATTTATGGGTCTATTTGTAAATATTGTAGTGTAAATTAAATCATATAAAATAAATTACTTCAACTGATGTTAATAAGATTCAATAAAATTTAATTTTATTAGAAAGTCTACAAGTAGGAGTTAAGACCGGACCTATTTAAGTATTTTTCATTTGATTTATGGTAAGAGGGATAGATTCGAGAACTAAAGCTAATGATACCCATAAATATTGTCTGGTTAAATTTATGAAAATGAAAGTGTTAAAATTGCCTAATTTTATTCCGTATTGAGTGTGATTTAAGTATCAAATAAATTAGTTTATTAAGAAACTCATTTTGGTTTTAAACCAAACACTTAAAGAAGAATGTCACAAATCCATATCTATTGTAAAGTTTATTATTTCCAATGCATTCCTATTCGGAATACAAACCAAACAACTCCTAAGTTAACTCCTAAGTTTTACTACAATTAGTTTCTCTTGACAATTCGTCAATGTGGTTGGCTTATGTTTTAATCATCATGCTTGAATTTAGTATGAAGTTAACTTGTACCAAGATTATTACATAAACTCCAAGCAAAAAAAGCTCCAAGAATTCCAAGTACCAAAAGGAGACTTTGTTCATAATACATAGTACTATTAAAATAGGATTAGACCCTGCCAAGAAATTTCTGAAGGATCCTAAGTCTTGCTTAGTTAATTATAGCAAGAATTGTACAAATTCCATTTTCATGTACACCATCAGACAACATGTAAGCCCACACCATTGTCTTTTTTTCTAACACCAGCAAAGTTTTACACGAGGCTTTTGTATGCATACAAGCACAAAATAAAAAGAACATCACAACGTACTCTTTATCTGTTGAAAGAAAACTATGGTGGACTAAAAATTAAGAGACATTTGGGCAGATAATAGACGTTATTATAATAATTAGGAAGCCTTAGAGAATAAATTCACATGGCATTGCTGGTAGTTGGTGTCACATATTAATCAATCTTTTCTGTCAGATACACAAATCAGAGAAAGAGATGGAAGAATGGAATTGTGATTAGCGTTAAACAGTAAACTTTCTTAAATTTTAGACTATTTTGCATTAAACTTTTTAACATTTTTTTTTTTTTTTACTTTATCCCTTTAACTAACAATCATATGTAAGTCCGTCGTTAATTGTTTCAAAAAGATAAATTTACCCTCAAAGATCAATTACGGTAAATCCCCTTAAGGTTTAAGCAAAATTTCACTTTACCCACTCAGGTAATTTTTGTAACATTTAATACATTGGAATAAAAATAAAATTCAATAACCTGTTATCTTTACATATTAAAAATATAAATATGCTCCAAGTTAATTACTAATATTCTAATTCTCAAATTATACTTTCTTCAATATTTAAAATTTAAAAATACCATAAAATAATTAATTTTAAAATTTTTGATGAATTATTAAAGGTATTTCATCTAAATTATTTTAATTTAAGTTTTTATTTATATGATAAAGTTCTTTCATAGAATTTAGATATTAGTTAAATTATATTAACAAAGGAAAAAAAGTAAGAAGAAAATTATTTTAAATAAAATAAAGAAAAGTAAAAGGAAAATAGACTGATATAACTTTAATAGATAGTTATAAGTCTCGTATATTTAAAAATTTAATTTTACATGATAATAAAATATAATAAAAAGACCAAATATTGAAAGTTCTAGGAAATTTTTGTATTTAAATTTTTTTCTACAAGTATTTTTAAAGAATCACGGGTGTTGGTGGACGTCATTATATTTTTAATTGTTTTAACAATATTTTTATATTGATTAATGATGATTAAAGTAGGCTAATGGATACGAAACTTGAATTAAAGACTAAAATGACAAATATAATAAACTTTAATGGATTAATTTTATATATTCTTATAGTGTCTGAGGATAAAAATGTCTTTTTGATTTTTTAATAATCAAATTACTGACAGAATGGGCAAAATTAAAAAAAAAAATAATAATAATGTTAGAAATTTTAGTACAACACAGCCCAAACCTTAAAGGATTTACTGTATTTAAAAAGAAATTGACAATTATTGTACAGTTCATACAATTAAAAAGAATAATGTCTAAATCCCAAAACAGATATCAAACAAAATACAAGACTAAGGGAACAAAGAAGATTGCCTCAGTGGGAAAATAAAGGAAGGTGGGTGTTTGATGAAGATGCCTCACTTAGAGAAGCCCAAGAACGAACACAAAATCAAGTATTTAACAATCAAAGAACCAGAATGAAGACAAATTTTTTCCAACAAATAAAAGAACAAAATTATGTTTAATTCTCTTAAACTGCATCATTGATTATGTCGCCTGTTGGGTTCTGTAAATTAGAACGACAAAGTTCTTCAATTCGACTGGTGACCTCTGCCATTGAAGGGCGTTTATCAGGATACTGAGCAGTGCAATCAACTGCAAGTTGCAAGAGCTGAACCATGTCCTCCTCAACATTTTGATATCTTAGGAGTTCAAGATCAAAGACTTCAGCTGTCCATTCCTCTCGAACCACAGATTGGACCCATCTTGGGAGGTCAACCCCCTCCTCGTTCATTAGCGCATGTGTTGGAGCCTTGCCCGTCAATAGTTCCAATAGCAATACACCAAAACTATAGACATCTGCTTTCTGAGAGATTTTCCGAGGATCTGTTACTTCTGGTGCCCGGTAGCCAGCAACACGATTAGGGCCAGAGTTGGGACTAACAAGCTGAGCAAGGCCAAAGTCTGAAACACGAGCTTCATAAGTAGTGGTGAGGAGGACATTGGAAGCCTTGATGTTGCCATGTGAAACTGATGTAACCCTGAGAATGGAGGAATGTAATACCATGGGCAGCTCCAAGAGCAATGTTAGTCCTCGTTTCCCAATTCAAAGGTGTTCTACCAGCTCCTTTGTTTCCTACAAAAGTGATAGATGATATAACAAACATGTAATTAACAATTAATTGGGTGAACTGGCAAAATATCGCTAAAGACTTTGTCAACAGGTAAATAAGAGGTACAAGAGCTTTATTCCATCAAAGATTCCACGAACTAAGACAATATATGTGTGAACAATGAAAGACGCTTGAGGCATATGCAACAAAACATAATGATAATGATTGAAGACTATTTCTTGACATAGGGATTTATAGCAATGGCCAAGAGAATAACAAGAGAAAGGAGGGGAGGGAAACTCGAATTTGTAACATCAAAACTGTTGCCAGAAATGAAACATTTTGCGTAATAATTTAAACAACTGATTGCTTCTTTGTAAATTTTTTTATAACAAATTTGAAAATATTTTCCTAAAAAAAGGTAATAAATAAAATAAACAGGAAGGGCCGCTTCTTTGTAACTTAAAACCTCACAAGTCAAAGGAAGAAAAGCAACCCTGACTGTCAAGTAAGAATTCCCATGAATCATTGTATTATAGAACAAATGATAACATTTTGAAGTATAAAGGAGTCCAACTGATGACGAAAACAAAAGCAAAAACTAGTAGAAAAAATAATCAATCTTCCACTTGACCAACTGAAGACAACGTATTTAACTTACATGCACTATCCCAAATTTCTTAATCAAATGATTTAGATAAGGATAAATACAGTTGAAACTAGCCATCTGGACTAACTCCGAAACCTGTGATTTAGAGAAGAAGTTACCTGGGACAAATCCGCTACCATATTTGGCATATAAAACACAACAACAAACATAGCAACCACAATATACAATCCAGAGCAAGAAAGCATCAGAAAAGAAGAAAACTTCCTATATTAATAGGTAAAAATTGCTGATGCAGAAAAATTGCAATTTTACAGGACAACTATGAAATGAATAGATGTCAATAATTCATCCAAAAATGGAGAAAGTTATCAGACCACCATAATCAGATCAACTATTTCCCAAAGTAGAACAAAACATTCATGATAAAGAAAAAGTGAAAACAGTTTCAAAAGAAGGATTGGAAATGAGTGCTTAAAATTCTTACCATGTAAAAGTGCAGACAAGCTCCCCATTGGCAAGTAATCATAAACAAGAAGCTTCTCATCCCTGCTATAGTAATAAGCTATCAAAGGCACCAAATTTGTATGATCCATACTCCCAATTCCCTCCAATTTCTCTCTAAACTCCTTCTCACTTACACTCACATCCCTTAACCTCTTCACAGCCACTGTAATCCCTGTTTCCAATCCTGCCTTATATGCTGTCCCAAAAGTTCCCTTCCCCAAAACCTCTGCAGATGCCTTCAACAAATCTTCCAAATCAAATCCTCTCTTCCCAACTTTCCCAAAAAATATCAAACTCTTCCCTCCTGCACCACCTACATATCCCTTCAACCTTTTCTTTCTCCTTCAATTTCGCACCAATCGCTGAGTACCCACCTCCCAATCCATCTTTCTCTACACTCTCGACTGGCTTTTCCCCTGGAATCTCAATCACACTCTCCTTCACCCCACCTTCAACCTTGGATCCATTTCCCTTTTGACCCCTCTTTCTGCACAATAAGAACAAGATCAACAAAAGAATCAACAATCCAACCACACAACCAATCACAACACCAGCAATTGCACCTCCTGATAAACCTTTCTTCTTCTTCTTTTTCCCATTGTCATTTCCACCAACCCCATTGTCACAGAGATCATTCAAAGGCTGCCCACAAAGTGGATTCCCCTCAAATGAACTCTTGGGATACTTAACTGCAATCCCTTTTGGAATTGGACCGGTAAGCTGATTATAAGACGCATTAAATTGAGCTAGACCGGGCAAATTCAGATCAGGAATTTGGCCGGAAAGATTATTTTTTTCCAAGTAAAGAGTCCCCAAACGAGTAATTCTAAATTATTAAAAGAAGTGGATATAGGACCTGAAAAGTTGTTGTCAGCAAGATTTAACCGGACAAGATTCGTCAGAGAGAAGAGGAATTCCGGGATTGGCCCGGAAAAACCGTTGTGCTGAAGATAAAGATTCCGGAGATCAGAGAGTCTGCTGAGGTCAGAAGGTAGAGGACCGGAGAGAGAGTTGTAACGGAGACTTAAAGTTTGAAGGTTGGTGAGATTGGAAACAGTATTGGCCGGAACGGTGCCGGAGAGGCCTACACCGGGGAGATGGAGCTCGATTACGGTGGAGCGATTGGAGTTGCAAAGAACACCAGCCCAAGAACAGACATTGGGTTCCGAGATATTCCATAAGAAAGAGCGGCCACCCACGGCGGAGCGAAGAGCTAGAAGAGCTGCCCGGTCGGAGGTGAGGTCGGAGAAAGTGGTGGTCGGAAGTAGTAGTAGGATCAAGAAAAGAATAGACATAGTAGCAGCCACTGGAAAAGTCCACTTCCAAGATTGTCATGTTTTTTTTTTTTTTTGGTTTAACGTTGTTGTTTTCAGTAGCTGTATTAAGATTTCTAAGGATACTAAAGAGTGGGTTGCATGTTGTTGTTGCTGTTTCTGCTTCTTTGTAGAGAGAGTGGATTGAAGAGAGAGAAAGTGAGTGTACAACTATGTACAAAGGTGGTAGTTCAAAACACTGTTTTTAGAAGAAATTTTATTATACGAAGTTATTATCAAATAATATATTAAGTGGTATTTTTAAATTAATAAAATTTTATTATTTGAAATAATGAATTATTAATTTATTTTATTCTTAACTCTATCATTTTAAATAGTATAATTTTATTATAAGGCTTTCTTATATTAAAGTCTTTCCACAGTTTAAATATCTGCAATGGGAGAGAGCAGGGTTTATGAATTGGGATTCATCAATGTTTTTAGTACAACAGTTCAAATTTTCATTCTGAATTTTATTCTTTAATTTCTTTATCACATCTGTTTGTTCTTAGGGTTACTACAACCCATTTGATGTAACTTATTACTACTTGTTGACTTAATTTTGTTCTACAGTTACAATTTATACAAGTGGTTCTTTCTTTCTTTCTTTTTTTCCAATTTAATTTAATTTATTTCTCATTTCTACAAGTATATTTCTTACCGTAATTCTTTAAAGACGTTTTTTTAAATAAAATAAAAAATATTGTATTGTTCTAAACAATATTGAATAATGAATAATGTTAGTATAAACAGAACTTTTATTAAAGATTTTTATTTGGATTTTTTTGACTAAGATCTTAAAACGTTATGATTTATGCCAGCAAATTTACATCATCAACTTTTTGGTATTTGAATATTTATTTTCTCGTATGTCTAGTAATAATGAATTTTTATATCGCTTAACGTCCAAATCACTAGTAAGGAAATTTTATTTCCCAAAAGCATATATAATCTTTAATTCATCTTTTGTATGATTTGATTTCTAAATCTCTTTAAAACAAAAAGAAATAAATGTTTCTTAGTAAGTACTGTCTCTTATGAAATAAAAAGCAGTATGAGACTGTGCGCTTGACTTGTTACTATAATTTTCTTCGACAAGGCATCGATGGAAAATGAAGGAAATGTGAATACACTCAAATTCCATGTGATCATATCTAGGGTGCAAGATTTTTTTTAAACTGTATTTAAAACTTATCTTATGGAACTAAATGTCATTTATGCAAATTCTTTAGTTTTTAGGTTTAATTGTAAACATCCCCTGAACTTTATTCAGTTTGCAACATATCCCTGAACTTTTACTTGTACATAATGTAGCATCCTAAACTTGTAAATTTTAGCAAAGGGCTCCAATCACCCATCAACAATTGAAATTCAATGCGTGAAAAGCCATTAATAACCCTTGTTTATGAGCTAAATTAACAATCTACTTCTCCCAACTCCTTCGCCCAATAAGTGGTGTCGCAACCCAAGTCTTTCGGCTACTAGCCGAATCAGTGCTATTACCAAATCTCCATCAGACTAAATGTGTAACATTCCTACAAAATAACTGAGCATTGGCGACTCTACCAACACAAACTTGAGATTTTTGCATTTGAAACAAATGATCGAGCTCCATTGCTATGTATAGCGATGGAAGGCCTGGTTGGACGGGGGAATGAGGGAGAAAGAGGATGAAATGGGAAAGGAAGGGGCTATATCCGACAAGAAAGATGACAAAGGTGAAGTAGGAAGATGGATACTGAATAAGAAAAGTGATGGGTTCAATAGTAGAGATGGAAGAGAGAGAGGGGGGTTGGAAGGGAAGAGAAAAATCCGAGGGAAATGGGGAGCTTGAAGATGGGTTTGGGAACAAGGGTGGGATTTGTCTTGGGTTTGGAGAAATTGGGGTGGAGAAAAAGATATGGGCAATTTTAGAATTTATTTCCTAATTATGTCAATTATGTCATTTCATCCATCGTTTAAATTGCTTTGGGTAAAGTTAGACATTGAAAGTTCAAGATAGTTTATTGTTTCAATTAAAAGTTCAAGGAGTACTTTGCAAGCTAATGTATAAAGTTCAAGGGGTTGTTGGCAATTAACCCTAGTTTTTATGCTTGAGTATATGAGAAACGGATCTAGAAGATTGCCCTAATTTAGACAGATATCTAAAACCTCTTATTTTTTGGGCTTCAATATTAATTGCTTTGTATCACTGAATCAAGACCAGATTGCAGAAATGCAGAAAAGATTCAACTCAGCATATTTCTCTTATGTGAATTTTGATTTTAATCTAAATCATACTACTTACTATTATTTCTTCTAAATTTTATCCCACTTTAAACTGATGGATTAAGGTAAATATGGTATTGAATTTGACTAAGTATTTTTTTATTTTTTTTATATTCTCTATTGTCAGGTTGTCCACATTAAGAATTACTACAAAATAAGCCAATGAAATTGATTATTCCCACATAATCTACAGATTTATTCCTCAAATTGTTCAGTATATGGATAACCAATGAAAGAATTAGGGACAATTAAGTAACGTATAATTATGGCCAAATGCATTAGATTCCATTAGAAGTCCTTTGCTCAGTTACAGCGAAGCAAGTGATTTTGGTTGACTTGCCGAGTGCGGGGCTCTTTAATTAGCAAATCTCGATTTCTTTATCTCAATTTAATGTAAATTCCAGTGGGATACTCACTGGCATTGGGAATTAGGTTCGATTTTTACTGTTCCTTCAAATTAGAGGGTGAAATAATAACGCAGTGCATTTATATAAAGTAATAACGAGAATAATTCACTCATGTATTATTACATCAGTAAAGAATGAAATAAAATTAGATCAATTAAGTATCCGAAATTGAAGAATTTGTAATTCAATTTAATTTTATTACATAAATTAATTTTGATTAGTGTTGTTGAATTTATAATGTTGTAAATCATTTTCGTCGATGAGTGCATTGACTTAAGAGTATGATATACGTTACTGCTTAAAAAATATTAGTGCAAATTGTAAAATGTCCATTTTCATTTCAAGTTGTCTTCAAACCCTAGTTTTTTTTTTTTTTCTCGGAAAATGTGGCTCTTATTGTATGCTTGATTGATTGAAACCGAAACCACAAATTGTAATGCTCGAGAATTAAAACCTCAAGTTGTAACAGAAAATAATGCTCTAACAAATAAATTAATGGAATATCCCTTAGTCGCATTTAATTTTTTTTTGAAAAATGGTCATAAATGACTACAAGCCTACAACGTCAAAGATTAATCACCGTATTGAAGTTTGGTCATGTTGAAATGTGATGACAAGAACTAAATTGGGTCATGAAAAACTGATCCATGTGATGTGGGTCATGAATAAATTAAATTGTAGAAATTGTTGTGGGTTGGCAGACTGGCAGTGTGTAAAAAAAGATGTTACTTACCTTTTTCTTTTTTGCTTTTTCAGGTATGAATTATTTTTTTCTTATCCTAGTACATTAAAATGATTCATTCTTATAATCAATAAAAGAAAATACGTATAAAAGAAATGTATAACAAGTTCCTTATGCATGCATTACATGAATCATGCAATATCACTTTTCTGGCCTCTTCTGTGAATATTATGAGAAGTTGGACAGTAAAATTCTCTAGTAACCTGTGAAAAGTAAATTAACAACATTTTCACAACCTCATTTGCTACTCAAACTTATTTAAGGGTTAATTACACTTTGATTAAAAATATATAAATTCATGAATAATGTATAAGTTGATTAAAGAAATTTGACAATTCATGAAATTCTCTTATAGTCTTGAAATTAAAAACAAAAAATGAAGGGAATGCGTACAATAATTAGAAATTAAATAAAAGAAGAATAACTTTGAGGACAAATTTTTGGAGGATTTTTTTGTCAGAACAAATATCTACATTATCTTTTTTATAATTATTTATACTAGTCTTATTGGCACACTCTATGTGTGTGCATAAGTGTAGAAAAAGAATAAAGAATAAATTTACATTAAATTGTAGGTTATGAGAAGTTATTGAATTGGAGAGAAGTTACGAAAGTTGTGACTTGAGTTTTTTTTTTTTTTTTTAAGGAAAAGTATACTAAAAATCATAATCGATACACCAAAATTTTCATGCATTAAGTAACGTAATAATGATAGAATCTTTTAAGATGGAGCAAACTATTCATTATTTGAATTCACGGCACAAAGTATCATTGGAATGTAGATTCAGGGGTAAAGTGTAATTTACCCTTATTTAACAACAATTACGTGGCTGATGATGTACTATTCTTTTGAACGTTAAAATATTCATTTTTTTTTTTTTGGCAATTTAAAATACCCTCAAAACAAACAAAAAACTTGCAGTTAAATCATTAGTTGCTCTCCACATTCCAAGGTTGGTTTGTGAAATTGTTTATTCATTTGGGATATCTCAAATTTCCACCGTCTTTGCAAATCATAAGCTCTTTCTGTCTCTTTTTGATGTAGGTGGACAAATAATTTTTTTATTAAGTACAAATAAATAAAGATTAATAAATTCCAGCCACAGCACCTTCAAATACAATTAAAAATAGCCAAAGATGTCTCTGACAACTGGTTAATTTACGTTATGTCACTCCGTATAATCAGATTCGCAAGCTCAAATTTCTTGTTATCTAGTTGGAAGGTTCGTCAACTGAGCTGCAATTGCAGAACACAACCCTAATGGCACAATTGATTCAATTCCATGGTTTTTTTTTTTTTTTTTCTGGAAAAAATATTCTACCTTCTTGTTCCTGCCTTGTTTTCCAAAAGGACTAATTTTATTTTGCACCCCTCAACTTATATCCAGTTCTTACTTTGTATTTCGAATTTCAGTTTTAGACACTTTGCACACATAACTCTTAAATTTGTCCAACTTTAACCTCTTTTTTAACCCTGTCAAAAAAGTTAACGGAATCATTGTTTTGTATGTAAAAATATTAATGTATATCCTACTAAATTTGCCGTATATACGAAAAATTTTATTTAATTTTTTAGACAGCGTTAAAAATATGTTGAAGTGGAACAAATTTGCGAGTTCGTGGTACAAAATGTTCAAAACTAAAGTTTAAGGTGTAAAGTAAAAATTATATATAAATTGAAAGGTGTACCACAAATGAAATTAGTCCTTTCCAAAAATATGTATTTGGTAGAGTATAAAACTTTGATAAAATTAAATAAATTTAAATTTGATGGAGAATCCATAATGGACTGGAATTAGACTGGTGGTACCTAAACTAATAATGTCTCATTGTTGGTACCCTAGAAATGGGAAAACAATTGGTCAATAGTATTCCCCTTATGCTGATTATTGTCAACATTGGTCATAATCCCAATCCAAATTTGATGTGCAAACTCACCCTAACTAGACGTAGAAATTCTTGGTAAAAGCAAGCCTTCAAGAGCAAAATACTGCAACTTACACAAACGATTGAATAAATTTATTGGCATAAATGCAAGCAGTTTACAAGTAATATAGACTCTTACTTTGTCTAAAGAAGGTTTCCCACATTTATCTCGTCTCAAATAACAAATTATTTTCGCTCGACTTTTTTTGTGCTGTTGTTGTTACTTCTTACTTGTAGCCTACTGGACTAGTAGACGTAACTTGTAAGCTGTGACGATTTTCCCACAATGCCACTAATTGATTTTCAACTTTTGTCATAGTGTAGGAGGGTAATGGAAGTAGGGATGTTTGTCGGGTCTAGACTCGCATCCTGCTCGTCCCATAATCATTTATTTAGGTTCCATATATGATTTTGATTACTTGTACTTGATCTGAATCTGTTTAGTAATTATAATAAATTAACTAAATATAGATTTGTTGTTGCCATCCAATCAGAATTTAAATTCGATTAAAATATTTATATGGGTATTAATTAAATCATAGTTTTATTTTATATAGTACATATAAATATTTTGTGTAAATTGCAAAATGTAATTTATAATTCATTGTATAATACATGTAAAAATTATAATTATGAATTAAAATATATTTCTTTTATAATCATAAAAAAGAAATTTCTAATACAAAATACAAAATTTGTATATAAAAATTATAAAATTTATATAAGCAAAATCATGCCCAAATTTTCAGATATAAATTTACTTTTATAGATCCGTTAAATAATTCAAATCAAGTAATACTAATCAAATTCATGTCTAAATCTTCTACCTCCGACCTGAATCCGACCCTTTTACACCTTCTAATATTATGGAAGGACAAGATGGCGAAAGCTCATAAACCATAATGGGCGCTTTGGCCATGAGAAATTGATAAGAACAAAAAGGAAGTTAACATTTCAACGGCATGTGAGAGCTGCGTCGCAATGCTCTTTAAATATCTTAACTCCCAACCTTTAACTTGATTGGTTAGGCAGCCAACGTCGGTTCGACTGCCTTTATCTGTGTGAGCCCCGTTTACATACTAAGAGACACCCCGCTCCACTTCAATTATTCTCTTTTTGCCCCTTATTTACAGCATACATTTCTGGCCCATCTTATTATTTTATAGGATTTCAACCTTCTACTATATTGTTATCCTTCTCTAAAATTTTGGACTTGATTCTCATTGTCACCAAAATGAGACCTAGATAATAGCAGTGATTTCAAGTATAGCACAAAGATTCACATAAAAATTTGGGTCGGACCCAAGAGTTAAAGTTTAGGAGTAAAAACTATATACACGTATTCTTGAATAGAACGTATTCTTGAATAGACAGTTTTATGATTTTTATAAAATTTTAAGGGTTAAACTTTAATTTTTTAAGGGTGTTATTGAAATTTTTTTTTTCAAAAATAAAGAAAAATCATATATTTTTGAAGATCTTAAGGAATAATACTATACAAATGCATACATAGGGAATAATTTTTTGTATTTTCTAAAATTTTTGGGGAGTAAAATTTAATTTTTATAATAGTGACATAATAATAATTTAAAAAATTTAAAGAAAAAAAAAACATAATTTTGAAAATTTTTGGAGCAGCGCCCAATGATGATCCGCCCATGCTAAAAACAATGAACATACATTTTTTTCTGGGGATGATCTACGGAAGAGGATAATTACCTATCTTTATTGATTCGAATCCATGACTAATATATAAGTTATAAAAAAAAAAAGTGTCTTATTATTTGAAACAATGTCAACATAATATCTACAATATATTCAATAAATATCCCTAATTTCAGAATAATTCAGAAGTTGTATATTGAGGTCTTAATATTATCGTTGCTTAGTTTTCTCGACTAATTTTATTCGTTGGAAAGATAAATTAGTTCAAAATATTTCCTAAGTTAAATTTTTTTGAGTCTTGTTGTCATCATTATTCGTATTCTTTAAGCTTTCTAAAAATGTGTCGAAATCTGGACATTCAAAAGGCTTAGCAAATTAGAAAAACTATTTGATTAGCAAACCAAAACACAATTAGTATAATGTTACTGTTACTAGCATCTCTCTGAGTTTCATATCCTGCTTCTCTGTTTTATTCCATGCCAATCACCATCGTGTCTAGTGTCCTATGGGCAATGATATTGCCAAAGCAATAATCTTATTGCCACAGCAGATTTTGTTAAAATATTAACATTGCCCTGACCAAACCCCCAATTTATTCTCGTAGGTACCCCCACCAGGTCTTATGATTCTTTGGGTGCATTTTTTGATATGATATTTGTGTGATATTATTTAAATAAACAATATGTATTGTTCGTCTAAATAGTATTATATAAATGTTACGCTAAAAAGTGTTATAGAAACTCACACTTATTCTTACAGCACAAAAAAGTTAATGAAAGGAAAAGAGAGGTATATATTTCCTGTAATATTTTTTAATGTGATACTTGTATAATATCATTTAAATGAGTGACATATATTTTTAACATGCCACTCATTTGAGTAGTGTCATACAAGTGTGGTAAAAAACTCAAAACTAGGTCTCAAGGGAAAGATGACTACAACTTCCAAGAGAATAAATCTGTGCGTGGGACCCACCAGAGTGGGAAAAATAATTCTTAGTAAGGGTGTGTTCGTTTAAATTGAAAATATTTTTTAAGAACTTTTTTTGGTGTGAAATATTGAAAAATATTTTTCGATATAAATATTTTTTAATTTTTTTTCCTTTGACTAAAAATAATTTACAAAATTTTTGAACGTAAATTATTGAAAAAGATGGTTTTTCGGATAATTCAAGAGTAACATTAAACTCCAAATACTTACTTTTATAATTTCATTTGTTAAATTTATTTTCTTTTTCAATTATTTTTCTCTTAATCATCGGTCCCACACTAATATAACTATCATTATGCATAGTTTACTACTATATTGTACTACCACTTAATTTTGAACAAAATCAATCTTTTATTAACCACAATTACATGTAAGATATTTATTAACATTGTTATAAATTTTTTTAACTTGTATTCATAAAATTAAAGATGAAACTGTTAAAAATTTTTATTTTAAAATATTTTTATTTTGTCAACTGAATACAAAAAAATTATATAAATTATGAACTTCTTTCAAAAAAAATATATTTTTAAAAAAATATTTTCAATCCAAATGAACACACAGTGAGAGTTGGCATTTTCCAAAATCAGCTGTGGCAATATCATTGCCCATTTTTCTTTGTTAACGTTGTAGACAGAAAATTCTGTTGACTCTGTTGCCTACGTGCCCCCTCTTACTCTTTAAATAGACAACATTCCGCATTATCCGTGGATTGAATTGAAAGCCAGCTAAGTTGGACAAGAAGACTTTCAATGAAAAATTTCTTATAAGATCAAATTTATAATATAATATTATATATTTTTTAATTAAAAAAAATATATGACCTAATATCAAATCACGTAATTTCATTAAATTTTAAAGTAAATTCGCTGATTGTGATACAAAGTAAATCAGGTTCATATGTTTGCTTATTTTTAAGTGAGAAAGGAAGGATTGGACTGCCGATTAGTTAATTCCAATTTCCAAGTGTGCACATGTCAAGCTTTCACATACTGAAACATGGGAGTGATACATAAAGTTTAACAAAAGGTCGTGTGCCTTTTTGAGCACGCTGGATTTGTCAATTTGTTGAATTTGAGGCTATGAGCTCAATCTCATGCAGTAAAAAATTGATAGGTCGAGCCATCTTCAAACCACAAGACTTGGAAGATATTGCATCTTGTCCCTCTAAACTAGCTTCTACAGTCTCGTCTCACAATAGGTCAGAGCTCTTTAAAGTATTCTGTGTTGAGTTCTCGTGATAACAATTTAAAAGTACTATACATCACACACAATTAGATCATGACTTAATATCTAATGATTTGTGCAGAAACAAAAAAGAGGAACCCCCTCCCCCCCCAAAAAAAATGTTTGCACGTACTAGTTTCAATGCAGATGTCTTATGGAACTTCCTAACAAGTGATTTTCTGTTCTCTTTCCTTGAAATCCAATTCCCATTTCTCCCTATTTAAACAAACATGCATCCTCATACATCACACAAAATCAATATCAAGACTCAGGCAAACAACATCTAGACACCACAATTATACAATCTTATCAGTGCATGGTTTACGAAAACTTGCATTCTCCATTTTAAAAAACCCAAGACATTGTCCTGCCCTTAAAAAGCTGTATAATACAAGATTTGATAATCTTTACTGAAGTTGTAATATTTGTGTTAAATTTCTAATAATCGATATTGATGCAGAGATAGGTCAAAATATTAATCTCTCATGAAATTAAAGATTGAAGTTCGTGCAGTCATCTTGTGGTATACCAAGTTAATATGAATGGCCCAGGCCCAATAAATTTTTCACAGAGATAAAAGGAAGCAGCATGATCATTATGAAAATGGCCGAAATAAGAGAGTACAACCTAAATACCTTCATCTGCCGACTGCCAACCAGCTAAAAATTAATCACATGGTAGAGTCTCGACCAAATGCATCACCAGAACTAACAGAAAGACCACATACACACAGGCACTCCACAAAGTAGAGAGCACATTAACTATAGCAAACCACCATCAGCTACCAAGATGTCAAGAATGATAAAACACCCCTAATTCATGAACTGTCCTGGCTAAGCCACTGGTTGGGTCCATAGAGCAGAGCAAGAATAGAAAGGACAAGTGCACAACACACAGCAATTGCAGTGAATAAATGTAGTGAATATAAAAGGCAACAATGAGTATACGAAACTGTAAAGCAATACACCCAAAATAACTATTTACAAAACGCGGATAAAACGACAAACTTGGTGCACAAGGCCCCTGCAGTTGCAAGGTCTGGGAAGGTTAGTTGTGCACTGACTCATCTCAGCAGAACAATTTTTTTTTTTTTTTTTGTTAAACAATATATAACAGTTTCTGTAAACTTCAATTGGAATATGTTTAGGGTAAAGGAACAGCATGTAAGAATAAGGGTTTCAACTAGCACACCTTGACAATTGAGCTTGGAATTAAGAAGAACGCATTAATTTAGCATCAATCATAAGCGAGGCAATGAGATAAACTGCATCCATGCCCAAAAACCACCCAGGAAAAAGATATATAGAAGAGATATCCGTGATGTATATTACCCTTGGAAGCTCCTTTAGCTCAATCTATGAAAGTGGAGAACAGTCTTTTTTCACCTCTTGTGTAACCAATTTCGACAATATTTCAATATATTAGTGCATCTATGATTCTCCTTCTTACATAAACTTGCTATAAACCCAATCAAATCAGCTTTATGTCTATAGCATAAGAAAATCAACTAAAAGGAAAACTGGAAAGAGATATGGTAGAACAGCCTGCCATAGTCTGCAAGAGAATTTGCAAAAACTGGCTGTATACTGTTTGTCAGCTTAAGTAGTCACTCAACAGGGTTCAACTGTTGCATAACTCGAGACAAATAACTCCTATTATTTATCAAATTAGAGCATTCCTCAGAGTGTAACAAAGGCTTACCACAAGAAAAATGAGCTTAAAATTATTGGTCATGTGGTACGCAATAAGCTATTGAAGGGCACCTTATCCTTATTTGTTCTCGTACTATTTATTCTGGGATTTGGAAAGGGCAAGTCTCAGACTAAACCTTAGCTACCTATTTCAAAACAGCGAAGCCTTCCAATCTACAAACCACAATAAAGCATTATAGACGAGAGTCTAAATTATCATCATCAAAACATCCAAAATCACTAATAACATGTTAACCGTAAACACGAGACAATCTAAATCATTCACAGTAACATCCAAAATTACACAACATCGATCATAGCATAGCATCTGAAAACTCTAATAACAGATAAAAATAAACAAAAGGGCTCCTTCAAAATTGAAAAATAAACACAACCCACCAAATAAATTCCTCAATCCTGAGCCTTGAGTTTCTCCAACCGCTTATTCAACTGCTCGATACGAACAACGAGGCTAGTAACCGAATACAGCAGCCAATAGAAGATGAGAGCGGATGCGATGAGGAGGGCATTACGCTGAGACTTGAAAATGGACTTGTGATGGCGTAGATGCTCAGAAGGGGTGCAAGATTCGGGGGACTCGCAACTGGGACGGGTCTCGTACTTCCAGTAGATATCCATCAAGAGGAAAAGACAAAAGGGGACGATGGAGAGAAAGGGTCGGAGAAGACTGCGGGTTACGGTTAAGAGACCTTTGCGGAGTGGGTCGAGGCCTGGGATTGTGAGGAGTAGAAGCATTATTGCTTCGGCTCCGGCTGCGTAGCTCGTAGCACCACCCATTCTAAGGCCATCGGAAAATTTTTCAGGCAGTGATCGCGATGCCGATTGGATCTGTGTGTGTGTGAATTTTGGGGCTGAGAAGAAAGTGGAAGGCCTTTTTTCACATCCTCGTGGGATTGGATTTGGGCTTTTGCAGAGGCCTCTTTCACTTGGGAAACCCTTGTTTTTGTAACTGCTATTGTTATTTTACATTGTGCATACAACACACATGTGCCAGGGCCCAAGGCCCAAGGCCCAAGGACGAAGAATAATATGAGCCTAGGAGCAAGGCCGAAAGAGCAATTTTGTAGCAAATTTAAAGTTTCGGACCACGGTGCCATTGACGACCAAATCAATGCAAAAGTTTTATCTAAATACCAAATTATGGTGGAAAATTTTTCCTAAAAACTTTGTGATTATGATTAAATTTTATAGAACTTTGTTTACATCAACAGATGTCATTTATTTTATGCGTTTTAATCAACACCGTAGAGTGTACAAGTAGCACCGTACCTATCAAAAAATCGATTCTACCTAAGTTTTTCCCAATTAAAGTAGACAAACCAAAAAAGTTAATAGTTAAAAAGTTGGTAAAAATCCTCTATCATACATTTAGTGTACCATGTGATAGGATGACAGTTGTTGCTTATTCAATACGTACACGTATTTAGAAAGTTCATCCTAACTCGTTGACATAAAAAAATCATTGAACTGGTCCATTTCGAATTCGTAAAATATGGTACCCGAATCACTTCTTATAATTGGGTCAAGTCACTCCAACGTTGGGTCGTGTACCGTGCCACACTTTAGATACCTGCCGAATACACGACCCCGTCCATTAGAAGGGTAAGCTTATAAATTTACAATTAGGGTTAACTTATTACTAAGAGTATATGGTCATATTCCCTCAGACTAAGTTTGAGAGTTTAGGAGGGAAAAGAAGAGAAGAGAAAATTTTAAATTACTAGAGGAAAGAAGAGAAGAGAAAATAAGGGGAGAGATTTATATATTGTTTGGAAGTTTAAAGAAAGAAATGGAATGATTTGGGACATATAAATAGGGATAGCCAACCGTCGAAGCCAGACCGCCAAAAACCACCAGTTTCAGAATCGGAATCAAAATCGAGCGGTTCTCAGGATTGGAACGGGAACCATGAACAAGGTTTCGGTTTTAGTTCCTCATTTTCCAGAATTGGAACTGGAGTTGGCAATTCCAGAATCGAAAATAGCAAAAAAAGTATATAAAAAAAAAAACTGTTGCGAAACCCTTAAACTTGCATGCACCAACGATCAAGTGACCGTTGATGGTTCTTGAGGAACGATCATCAGACCATTCCTCCAACCTTTTTTTTTTAAGAATTTTGCAAATTTACCTATGACTACCCCATCTCCGTACCACTTTCAACATACAATTCTCTCATCCTTTCTAATTCTCTCAAATATTCTCAAATTTTCTACAATCTTTAATATTATTTATCAATTTCTATTTATTGTCCATATATTTATAATCTCAATTTTTTATTATTATACTATTTTCAAGTGCCATGTGTTATATTTTCTTCAAAATTTATTTTTTACCATTATTCAATAGTTTGGTTTCTTTTCACCAATTTTCATAAATTAAATTTTTTATTTATTATAATTTTTTTCAAAAGTTCAAATTAAAATTTTCATATGGATGCCAAAATTCTAATAATTTTTTTATTAATTGTTGAGATGATGTTGAAGTATCTCCCAATTTCGAGAGTAAATCAACAAAACATTTTATTTTTGAGGCTCCAAAGGTTGAAATGTTTGTAAAACATTTTACAAAAAAGTTTGATAGCAAAGGGAATCCTAATAATGCAGTGTGCAATTATTGCAAGGCTAGCTATAGTTGGAAAAAATGGAGCAGATACAAAACACTGACGAAGCACACGACGAAGGAACATACGACGGAATTCGGCATTGACAAGACACAAATTCAATACCAGCGTGCGCATCTTCATTTTATAATCCTTATTTAAATTTTCTAATCAATAATATAAAATAGGATTAATTAATTTTATTTGCGAAGATTCTACACTTATCATTTAGTTTTGGTAAAAAAATATGTACATTTTTAACAAACATGTGTAAATTCACAAGTTAAACGTATGCTTAGAACAACTATTACACGTGAAATTTTAAAATATTATAAAAGACAAAAAAGGATTTTTGTATATATTTTTTCAAAATTTGAAGGTCATATAGTGATATTTGGAGTGATCATTAGAATAGGAATTCTTACATGGGCACAACTACTCATTAGATTGATAATAATTAGATTATACAAAAAAGAATAATTGCTTTGCATATATTTAATCAAAGTCACACAGCCATAAATATAAGTAATATGATTAAAGAGATTTTAGACGAATATAGCTTGGAAAATAAAATTTTTACAATAAGTTTTGATAATGCTACTGATAATATTGCATCGATTAAAGATTTTAAAAATTATTGTGAACCACAAGTAAATGATAAATTTTTTCATATTAGGTGTGCATATCACATTTTAAATTTAAATGTTCAAGATAGTTTGAAGTTATATAACAATTAATACTTCGGTTCGGCCTATTAAAGATGAAATTAGTTACTTAATTGACCATCCAAAAATAATGAAAGAATAAGCTAAATTTTGTATTGAGAAATGAAGAAAATCTAAAAAATTTATTCATGATGTTTCTAATCGTTGGAAGTCAACTTATGATTTACTTAATAATTCTTTAAAATATAATAATTTATTATGCAAATTTTTAGAAACAGATATAGTTGTAGCTTTAACTTGCATCTTGGTCTACAAAAAACTTGTAGAAAAATGATAGAATTTTTGCATATTTTTAAAATTGCTACTTGTGCTTTATCTGGTATTTATTTTCCAACATCTAATTTATTTATACTCCAAACATATGATATATTTAGTATTTTAAAAGATAATATAAATGACATTATTTTACAAATTGTTGTTATTGATATGTCACAAAAATAGCTTCATTATTATCATCATATTCTACCTATTTATTTAGTTGCCTCAGTTTTGGATCCTCGTGTTAAAAGAATTAATTGATGGTTTGATGCAATATTTGAAAGAATATTATAGGATAATAAATAATATATAAAAATATATTATTCTTAAAGACAACATGGATCCAATTGAAGTTGTTGATAAGACTAAAGAGCCTATTCGTGTCACGCCCCGAAATCGGGATATTGACATGCCGCACCTTAGGATAAAATCCCAAGCGTGCAAGGTACAATACACTGAGCCACTACATACCACCATAACTAGCAATAACCTCTATTAAAAGTAGGATAATACGATCCATTGAATAAATTATATTTCCTTTATTAAACGACAATTACATTTACAATCTTAAGGTAACAGAGTAAACCCTACCCACAACCAAAACCCCAACAAGAACCAAAACTACTCTTAATGGGACCAAATGTTCTATTACACCTCTGTTGTGCCACTCTGATCATAATAAAACTACAAAAGCGATCAAGAATAAAGAGGTGAGCAAAAACTATACTCAACAAATTGAACAAGCCCATTCTATTTGTGATGATACACCGATTGAGCAAGTTAATGTATAGTACATTGACAAACATGCAAACTAAAATAAATAGTATGGAATTGAAATATATAGTATAACATTTTAGAGATTCCTTCTTTAAGAGTCAATACGTCATTCCAAATGTTATGTATGCATGCAAGGTTCAAGACTCCATATAGGCCTATTGGTTATTTGATCCAAGTCTAACTATTATCAACCCACTAGAAAAGACATCGCATTTATAATTTTAATTTCAAGACATGTGATTGGTTCATGTTCATTTAGTTCATATTCAAGATATTCATTATAAGTAAGGCATGCAAAATTTTATTCAATCATTGCATTTATATTTCGATTAGTGAGTCCACGAATGTAGAGTTTTGAACCGATACAATATGATATGAATGATAATGATGCAATCATATTATCAATGATTCATTTATCTAGTTCAATTCAATCGTTGAAAACAAATACAGAAGCGCATGTTCAAGAGATGTCATCCACATAATTAGAGTGGCTGAAGTTCTTATCCGAATTCAAGATGTACAATTAAAATCATTATTACGTATACAAGTATAATTTACCAATTTATATATTTTCACAACCATATAAATATCACATGCTTAAACCTTTTTTATATACATAAAATATATTGAGGAAATTACACTTTTAAAAGAACATTCAAAATAATAGAAAAGGATCCAGTACTACTTACCTCACAGATGAATTAATTCAAACCTTAAACCTCTAATTCGTTGAAACACTTCTCCTTAAACTAAGAACACCACAGAAACCATAATAAATCAATACACACTCTAAAGCAAAATCAATATTAGAGATAAACACTTCCTCAAAGATACTACCAAGAACCACGGCTAACATATCAAATCGGGACCTAATAAAACAAGACTAACAACAAAGCAAATTGCCCCGTTGAATTCAACAATGATAGAGGTAAATGAAACTGACCATAACTAAATCTACACACATCAAAAAATAATGAGATTTAGACCATCCAAAACAAGACTCGATATTTATTGATATTAAAAGTTCCGAAAGACAACATTTTGTAATTCACAATATAACATGCTATAATTGCCCCTTAAACTAGAACAAAGATATTGTCAGAACATGAATTTCAGTCTACTCATTTAAAAATCTGGTATTTATAGGATAGAAAATAGAAGGTCATCTATATACTGTTTCAAAGGCCTATGAATCAACGTTAAAAACAGAACTCATTTATGATACTGGTATACAAAGTTACAACAAAATTCTCAAAGTTGTGCAGCGATATTTGCTCAAATATGCTTCCGGGTTTTGGTGAAAAACTTTGATTAGAACTTTTCAAATATAAATCTTAACATACAAACATATAAACTATTAATTTTATATATATACATGCTTATTAAGTAGAAAATATCATAATTAAAGCAATAATTCAATCCAATTTAATATTTTTATACCCCACCAAATGTACATAACAAAAAGGTGTATTGAATCGAGTATTACATTCTATCCTCCTTAAAAGAAATTTTGTTCAGATGTGTAGGAAGTGAATCTTTTTGTAGTGTACAGTTGCAATCTTTATACATGTAAATAAAAAATATGACCATATCATTTAACAATATTTTACAATACTAGCCAGTTAGAACATAATCCCAAAATTGAGCAATAAAAGAGTTCTTTTGCTTTATTTCAATATACAACACATCTAGTTTATATTACATTGACCTCATTTGTTGTCATGGTATCAATACATCTGGTACCAATCTCATAAAAGATCCACTAACATTAATCAAACAAAGTATCATAGTAAACACGCTAAACAACAGTGATAAACAAACAAGTTGCAACCAACAATTTACACATACAACTAACTTACTAACATGTCTTGATCTAAACTTACCATCTAACTTACTGACGTACAATGATCTAAGCCTACCATACCAAGTTAAAAATATTAACTATCTAACTTAATGAGGAAGGTATAAGGACAGTTACTTTTTATATGGTCAAAACTTCCATATACTAAGCAAGCCCTAGTCAAAAAGTGGCACTCACTTTGGGTGCCTTCGGTGACAGTATCTACAAATCCATAAAGCAAATAGTGTGAGGAGGAAATGGGAACCTGCTGACATCCTCCAAATAATATTCTCCTCGGTTGGGGTTACCAAACCAAGTTCGTAGATGTCTATTCTTGGACCTTTCTTTGTTATAACGATTCTCCCAATATTCCGTTAAAGATTTTTTGATTCGCTAAACCCTTTTCAAGAATTTCTACTTTCCTTTATATAGTGTCCATTATAAATATCTATTAATCGATAATATAATAAAAAATATTCTATATCAATCTTATCACTTAACTTTTAACTATTTCTACTAAGTTAAGGACTTTAATTACATAACTCTCTAAACAATAACATCATGTAATCAATAAATCAAGTGACACTCTCAATTTAACATTTAACATATCATGTAATATTTCAACTCAATATATCGGTAAACTAACTAATTTTCCTTTTTCAACCTCTCGATAATTTCCATGTTCATTATCATTTCATAACAACTAGTTATCTAAAAACATAACAATTTGAAATTCATATATCAAATGCCACTACCAACATAATAGAAAAATTCTTGGATAGACCTGGTCCATGGCATAGGTCTTGAATCAGCCACATCAACCAACGGACCTGGTCCATGGCACTATGTCATGGACCTCTTGGTCTTGAATAGCCATATCACCCAACTTAGGTCCTGAATCAGCCACATCACCCAACGGACCTGGTCCATGGCACTATGTCATGGACATCTTGGTCTTGAATCAGCCACATCACCCAGTTGGGTGATATGGCTGATTCAGGATCAAGGGGTCCATGCACTATTACATGGACCTAGTCCACTTAAGAATCTCCCCAACATAATATTTAACCTTAACTAGTTATATTGTTATGTTATATCACAAGTCACAGAGGAAAAAACCCTATCATTTCATTTTATTTTATTTTTTTGTCTATTTCCTTATTGTACGTATATCATTTTGTTTCTATTAACATTCCTCATTATAACATAATTTACTATTTTCTAGTCTTGTCTTTCATTTACTGACTTTCAACCACAATAAAACATCTAAAATGGCTAAGGTCCATTAGATTCTAAGAAAATCATGAAATTATAGAAGATAGCAATCTATAATTTTATATTCCAATTGGTATCAATAATTATAACAAGGATAACTCATAAAAATTGGAAATAATAAATCATAACTAATTATCTCTCGAATATTTCAAGACGCAAGCAATATAAGTATGAACGAAATTGTTATAGGTCTATTAATGATTTTAGTTTCATTAGTGGCTAATTGAATCAACAAGAATTAAATTGAGTTACTAATAAATTACACCACTATAGGAAAATATATTCTAATACTTAATATCCCAAGACAAATAAAAAATCGAACATCAACATAACTTTTAGGAAAAAAAAATTTCGCATATGTTCTTATACTCTTGGAATATGAAATCATATTTTCACAAATCAAGGCAAGAAAAGTTTTCGAGAATAACTAGCGAAATAGCTCCTCATGATCAATGCTAGTTTCAAGATGAAAAAGAAATAACCACTTTGGAAATTTAGATTGGAAATTTAGATAAGAATTAAATATCAATTACCAAAGAATGATTTATTGGGCCATGATTCAATTAACTTGAACTATATTCATAGAAGTAATAATACAAGGTACAACAGAAATTCTGATAACAACAAATTACAAGACGAAGATAAGTAAAATGAACCAATCATACGTTAAACTTATGCCCTTGGTTATGCCATCATTTATTAAAATTTTACCTTCACTCATTCCTATTATTACCCCCAATCCGTAATTATACCGGGTTTCAATTTCTTGTTTCCCCTTAGATTCCAATTTCCTCGATTTACTTATCTCTATTCGTCGATAATGCTTATCTAGTTTCGATCCACAACTTCTATGAATGATTTCCTAGTTTTACTTAAATTATCAAATTACCATTCAATTCGTCATTTACTCGAACACAATTTTATCTCAAGTTAACTATTTATAACACTCTTATTAATCATTTTATGTCAATGTAAACCCCTTATTCGATGACACGCATATTATACACCTTGGAGGATCTCTCAATTTATTTAAGTTGACAAGTCTCATAAAGTGAACCACTTAAGAAAATCAAGACACACAACACGCACACCCTACACGAATCAACCAAATCTCCATACTCACTACTCATCACTGACTCCAACTCCAAATTCAGTACTTAACTCAAGTTAATCGCTCAATTCAGGAATCTCTTATCACTCACCAAATTTAAATGTAGCTTTACAGTTCATTATTCAAGATTTTCATCCTAAGACACACTAATAAAATCAAGCCTTAAATGATACTATAAAGATTCAAATCTTAGATGGTATTATAAAGAACATAACCTAACCATTGAAACTACTAAATATTACGCCTTGAAATCAGGACCCTGACATGTCACACCTCAGGATAAAACCCCAAACATGCAAATGCACGGTACATTGAGCCACCACATACCACTATAACTAGTAATAACCTCTATTAAAAGATATAAGATAATACAGTTCACTGAATAAATTATATTTTTTTATTAAACAACAATTACATTTACAATTTTAAGGTAACAGAGTAAACCCTACAGGCAACTAAAATCACAAGAAGCACCAAAACTACTCTTAACGGGACCAAACGTTCTATTACACCTCCGTTGCACCATTCTGATCACACTAAAACTGTAAAAGCAGTCAAGAATAAAGAGATGGGCAAAAACTATGCTCAGCAAGTAGAAAAAGTCCCTTTCTATTTGGATTGAGTAAGTTAATGCATAGTACAGTGACAAACATGCAAACTAAAATAAACAGTATGGAATTGAAATATATAGTATAACATTTTAAAGATTCCTTCTTTAAGAGTCAATACGTCATACCAAATGTTATGCATGCATGCAAGGTTCAAGACTCCATATAGGTCTATTGGTTACTTGATCCAAATCTAACTATTATCAACCCACTAAACAAGACATCACATTTACAATTGTAATTTCAAGACATGTGATTGAGAATTCATGTTCAAGACATTCATTACAAGTAAGGTATACAAATTTCATTCAATCATTGCATTTATATTTCAGTTACTGAGTCCATGAATATAGAGTTTTGAGCCAATATAATATGATATGGATGATAATGATGCAATCATATTATCAATGATCCATTTATCTAATTCAATTCAGTTATTGAAAAGAAATACAGAAGCGCATGTTTAAGAGATGTCATTCACATAATTATAATGGCATATCCCAAATCAAGATATATAATTACAATCATTATTACATATACAAGTATAATTTACCAATTTTCATATTTTCTCAACTATATAAATGTCACATGCTGAACCCCTTTTTATATACATATAATATATTAAGAAAATTACACTTTTAAAAGAACATTCAAAATAATAGAAATGGTCCGGTACGACTAACCTCAGAGATGAATTAATTCAAACCTTAGACCTCCAATTGATTGAAACACCTCTCCTTGAATTAAGAACACCCCAACACCATAATAAATTCAATATACACTCTAAAACAAAATCAATATTAAAAATAAACACTTCCTCCAAGATACTACCAAGCACCGCTGCTAACATGTCAAATAGGGACCTAATAGAACAAGACTAACAACAAAGCAAATTGCCCCTTTGAATTCAGTAATGATAAAGGTATATGAAACTTATCATAACTAAATCTATACATGTTGAAAAACAACGAGGTTTAGACCATCCGAAACTATATTAGGATACTAAAAGTTCTAAGAAGATAACATTTTACAATTTATAACATAACATGCTATAATTGCCCCTAAAATCAAAACAAAGCATATTATTAAAACAAAAATTTTAGTCTATTTGCTTAAAAAATTGGTATTTATAGGATAGGAAATAGAAGGCCATCTATATACCATTTCGAAGGCCTATGAATTTAGTTTCTAACGCAATAAACAGAACTCAATTACGACATTTCTATACAAAGATATAACAAAATTTCAAAAATTGCGCAATGCTATCTGCTCAAAGATTGTTACGCTTACTGGTTTTGGGTAAAAAATTTTGATGAGGACTTCTCCAATATAAATCTTACCATGTAGCCATATGAACCATTAATATCTGATATATACATACTTATTAAGTAGAAAATATCACAATTAAAGATATAATTTAACCCAATTTAATATTTTTATACCCTACCAAATCATAAAAGATTTTGGCTAGCAATACTACAAATTTAAAAAGGAGGCTCATTATCTTACCTTTCAATCCCACATATAGGTTTCTCTAATATTAATTGCCACTTGAATTCTTGAAAATTCTGAAATTCTTGATAGGGTGAGAAGAAGAAGAAACGGGTATTAAAAGAGTTTTAGAGGATATTAGGTAACAGTAATAGCCAAGTTAGCTCCTCAAATAGATTTTAGATTTTGGGAATAAGTCTTCAATTCCTTCTTTATTCTATTTTAACCCCCAACAACTATTTACTCCTAATTCATGTCCTTCTAATAATTTTTCATTCCATTTCACACTCCACAAACTTCTCAAACATCACCAATTTGCTAGCAAAAACTGATAATCAACATAGAATATTGGTAATTCATTGAAAATTCAAATATTAAATGTAAAAGAGTAAGGGTAGTACGAATCAAATAGGTGAAACTGAATCAAGTATTACAATTCGTTTATTGTATATTGATTACAAAATTCAAGTTTTGAATACTAGTGCCGGTAGTAGTAGTGCTAGTAGTATTCAATGGAATGCTACTAGTACTATGAATATCCCCTTATTTAATACACACACACACACTTTAAAAAAGAAAAGGGCGGCACTAGTAGTACGGAACTTGATATTTATTTAACCATTTCTTTTAAACTTTAAGATGATGTCAGTCAGGACCAAGGGGTAGGCAAAGAATTCTCAGTGCTAGAATGGTGGAGTAATAAGTCAAACGTTTACCTTATCTTTTCTCTTATTGCAAAGCAGAGTTTAGCAACGCCGGCATCAACTGTAGCAGTCGAACAAGCTTTCAGTGCATAGAGAGCATTTTGTTGATGAGAGATGGTATCAATTGAGTCCCGACCATTTAGAGATTCAAGCATTATTAGCATATTAGCACAACGCGAGTATATGGGACCAAGAGATCGAGACTAAGATTAAAGTAGATATGAACGAGAATGATAAGAGCTCCTTAGCTATTTCTTCAATTGGTGCCAATTCAGGCGTTAAAAAAATTCTTAATGACCTTACCTCTTATAGTATTATAGGCTATAGCCTCTAGAGTAGGACAATGTAATTGATGCATTTAATTTTTTTTTAGAGTATCTTTTAGTACTTTACCATGAAATAGTTTTTTTGTAATATTTTTTCAATCATTTGTTATTTCAAAAAGAGGTATTGGCCTAATCCCCTTCCATGTATATTCATTTTCTAAATTAATAAAATTTTTGGAGTAGCGCCTCCCACCAAAGTACCAATGGTTAGTTAAAGAAAAGGTTTTATGCACTATCTGAGGTAAGGTACTATGTCTCCCTCATGTACTTCTATTTTTGAATAAATAAAAACCAGGGTACAACCACCATCAGAATTGGAACTGCAGAACTGGAGTTTCTAACTAATTCTGGTTCGGAAAGGAACCGGAACCATGGTCACCACTACATATAAGCAAATAAAACTTTGTTATAAAAGACTTTTGGGATAAAATGAGCATTTTCATATTGATTTACAAGCTTCTCCCCAATTTCCTTTGCTTTCTGTCCAAATTACACAGAAAGATTTTACTCTCCTGTAGTAGCCAACTCTTTCCATTCTCCTTCCTTTCTTTCATTTGACTTTTTCCCAAACAATATAAAGAGATGATTTTTCTTTCTTTTCTTTCCAAAACCATAGCTCCCTTAACAATCCGCCACCCATATCATCATCAATAATCAGATCCACTACTACTTTTTTCTTTGCTCTTCAAATTCACAAAACATCCTCCTCACTCTACCACCGATATATCACTGGTCTTCTCCCATATCACATCTCTTTAACATTTTCCTTCTCTCTCTCAAATCTCATACAAGACAAACCCTCATTTCTCTAGTGATCACCACCGATCTACAATATTCCTCTCTTATATCAAATCTCGTCATCACCCACTTTCTAAAGTCAGATCTCGTTGTCTCTCCTCTCAGATTGGTTCGTCATAATCAATTTTCGACTCTTTAGTCCTCACCAGTCACTATCGCCAACAAGTCGTGCACCAGCTGAGGAAAACAAGAAAAAGCATATTGTTCATTTTTGTCGCAACAATAGAACTAGTTATATACAGAATGAATGGAAAAATAGAGAGAATTTCAGAAAAAACTAAATAGTTGTGATGCTTTAGAAAAGGGATGACTTCTGTTTGTAGTTATAGATTTAATATACTATAGTATTGTGTAACTTGGGATAATTATCATTGTATAAATATCTATATTATTTATTGAAAATCTTTCTATGATAATGAGGAGTGATGAATAAGGGTGTTCATTGCCTATTTTTTGGTAATTTAATTAAATTTTTTAAATTTTTTTTCAATTTTCGATGCAAGAAAATCAAAATCAAATTTGAAATAAATTTTTCTTCGAATGGTTAACTAACCAAACTTTTTTTGATTTATCGGATTAATCAAAATATATTAGTTAATTTAAAAACTAAATATAAGATTAAATAAAAAAAAACATATCAAATTAATTAACAAAAACCTCATACTACTAAAATTATGACTAGAAATTAAAAATAACAACGAAAAACTATATAAAAGTATTGAATATATGAATAGAAAATATAATTCAGTTAATAAAAAACTAAAATTAAAATTTCAATTATTCAGTTATTTGGTTATTGATTTTTAATAATCAATTATAATTCAAATCATATAACTAATATTTTTAATTCAATTTACGAACATCGATTATTTGAAAATCAAACTAATTTGATTCTTATCGATTTGTTTGATTTAACCCAACTATAAATACTCCTAATTATGTATTTGCAAGTACTTGATTAGTTAGATATCTTTAAAATATAGACTGAGCACCGAATTAGATTTTTTTGACTTGATAGAATTGAGTCGAGTAATTTTTTAGCTATACAGACCGAATATCTAATCCATAATACCTTACCCATAATAATAAAATACACTAAAATGTGTGACGAAAATGGAAAACCTTACAGTGCGTTTGGAAGTGCGAGATTCAAAAAGAAATGAAAGGGAATGTGGGATTTTCATTCATTTGGAAATTTTTGAGAGGTAGAAAGGTAATGAAATAGACGGAAGGGAAGGGATGAACGAAACTCGCTTGGCTGTTTATTAAAAATTTTCAAAATGTCCAATGTGTCCCTTACACAATAAATAACAAAATTTTATTTTCGTCTATATCCAAAATTATTCCACTTATTTCCTAAACTTCCAAACAACATTACAATCTCTTCTTTTCCTTGATCATCTCTTCCTTTCTCTCATAACTTAAAAGTGTTGAGTTGAGGAACTACCTTTTAAAGTGTTGAGTTAAGGAACTATTTAAGGTCATTTCCCCTCAATGTTTGGCATTGAATTTAACAATTTTTTATTCTAAATCTCTAATTAGGCAGGTGAGATTTGAAGGCCCAAAACAAAATTGAATATGACTCCTATATCCCAGCTTTAATACAAGTATTCGATTTTATTAACAACTCTTCTTCATCTTCAACAGAGTAACATCTTACTCCATCCAAATTACTGACGTAAAACATAACATTCAAAATCCGATATGAAATAAAATTTTAGAGCTTGCTAGTGATATTAATATTCCTGACTTTAGCAGGCTTAGGAGTTGTATCCTTGGGTACAACCACGGTAAGCACACCATCCTCCACACTAGCCTTTATTTGATCCACCTTCACATCCTCCGGCAACTCTATTTCCCTTGAAAATCCACCTTTTCCGGTCATCCCTCCTCCTCTCTCAGCCACATGCCACACCACATCTTTCTCTTTCCCGACTTGCCCTTCATCCTTAGCTTCTGCCCTAATCAACAATACATTCCCTTCTTCAACTTGTACCTTTATATCATCCTTGCTATACCCTGTTACACAAGAAAGTAAAAATAAAAAATCACAACTGCAAAAATATAAAGAAATAAAAAAGAAAAATTCAAACAAAATCATACTCCTTTAGTCTCCTTTTTTTTTTATTTTTTTTATTTAGTCACAATTTAACTTTTTATTATAAATTTTATAACAACCAATTTAATTTAATTTTTAATAAAATTTCTTCACTAAAAGTAAAATTTATAATATAAAATAGTAACATATTAAACATACAATTTTGAAATTTTTTTAAAAATTTATAAAAATAAGTTTTGAATAGTTTGATGTGTTAGAACTGAAATTATACGGTGACAAATATAAACCAGACGGAGATAGTAATAATTTTTTTTTTTTTTTTTTTATAATTAACAACAATACTATCTTTAATTTTAAGACTAACTAGTTAAATTTAATCAAAAATAATCCAAACAATATAAGATCGGAACTTGAAACAGTACATCCTGTCAACAAGCGTCAATTAGTTTGGAGATATAACTAGGATTGAAATGAAATTAAGGAATCCCAAAAAGGAAAAGGAACCTGGGACGTTGATTGATTTTGAAGGTGTGAGCATGTGGGGATTCGAACCAGTCGAGGAGGGCTGATGAACCTTGGGACGTGCGATAAATGGTGGGACTCCAGAAGAAGCGTCTGAAAGGGTCACCAAATAGAGCCATATTTAAATAGTTTGGTTACAGAACGAGGAGGATTCAAGGTGAATATTGCACTTTAAAGAGGAGTTAGGGGTGTGAGTGTGATATCATATCACTGCTTGTTTCATAGTCTTTAATAATCTAGAATGGGTTTCGGATTCTCTGGAACCTTCTTTCAACATTATCCTATTCCTAGCCTGAAGATGATGATACGGAAGTCCAGCCTACGCACTTCGCACTTGGGCTGCCTGCACCCTACTATATATGTTGGCCTTCTTTTTATATGGGCTCCGAGATCCAAATAGTGAAAGCATATATTCACGCTCGATAATTTAAAATTTTTTTATACACAAATAATTTATAAAAGATTAATTCGTATTTATATATTAAATATAGTACTATAAAGAATCTTAGAAAAAAGAACCTTTGATTTATCACAACAAAAGTTAGCTTGTAGGTGCATAAAACATCGTCCCTCTTCCAGCAACTTTGATTCACAATAATATCTTGTACAAAAACTCCAATTATATGAAAATGGATGTAGAATTACACTTATGGTTCTCATTTTCTGCAAATTGGAGTTGCTCTAATTAAGCCGACTCTTCTTGGTCGATTAATTGATCCTACTCGGTTTGCCTGTAATGGCTATTAGAGCACTTTGAACAATTTGCTAGTTTTTACAAGTTGGACTTGGATCTCCTGTCCTGGCCTGGGGAAGAAGAAGCCAAATGTGCCTCATTAGTACTCAACCATTTGACTAATTTGTCTAAGGCATCTTTCATCCACTTCTGTTTGCATTCTTTCCTAGCTTCTGCCACGCTCATCTGTCACAAATGATCAAGATTATTACACATTGAGCTTTACTAGCCAATAAGCCTAAAAGTACCCACGAAAAAATCATGAAGAGCATACCCAAATTCTTTGGCGTTTGTCTTTCTCTGGCCAGAATTCTAGTTGCTCTTTGACTAGTAATGCAAACATGAAACCCTCCTTGTTTTGGTTCTCAAAATTCCATTGTCCTAGGCAATTCTGCAATTATTTCCCAACCAAAACATGATTACTTAGTTCTTGGTTTTCTGGAGGGATATGATTCATTGTTGCTGAATTAGGCACTTGCCTAAAGGAAAACAACCAAAATCAAAGCCGAAAAAGGACCAAGTACCTTAATGTCGCCTACTACGCCAGCTTCCTCCACTGTTTCGCGTTTTGCAGCTTCAAAAATGGATTCATCTGTTTCCCAACCTCCCTGGCATATCATAATTCGTGAGTAAAACAGAAATGAGTAAACTTTTTAAGTCTCTTGCTTATAGTTTAGTAAGTCTTTTTAATTTTCAAACTACATTAAAATGTCTGACAAAAACCAAACTTCTAAAATGCTTTACCTTAGAAGGAAACAGCATCCCTTTGCCTTTTCTTTGTGCACTTATGACAAGAACTTCAAGGGAATCCTCATCCACCAAGGTTGTCTTAGTATTGGCAACTTTAAATCTGTATGGAATGCATCTGCACCATTTTAAAACAACATCATTTCAATAAGTTGCTCGTCATACTAGAAGAGGAATTGAAGTCAATTACTGTAAACTTTCATCCGTCTCCCATACAAACAAGAAATTTCCGAATGCCATAATCAGTTTTGCTCATTCCATTAGTTCAAAACAACAATCAGCATCATAAAAGAAAGCAACATAGGCGAAATAAAACGCTGCAGAACATTCAAAGCAGCTGTACTTACTAACTGAACTTATATTCCAAATATTTGATCAAATTTTCTTCATCTATCATATAAATTGATACTGTGCACTAAATTTAGCTGGCAGAAATGCAAATTTCTTAAAAATATTGACTTATCGCATTAGCTTTCCAGTTTCCTTAATTCAGGAACTACCCTTCTTGGTCAGATATCAGTGGAACTTTACTCTGATTTCCATTTTCTTTTCATTAAACACTTCAAATTAATCCTGATCAAAATTTATCTTCTTTTTTTTTAATATATATTTAAAAAGAATCTACAGTGAATCTCCACCTACCATACTCGAACTCATGACTTAGATCATATTGAAAACGTAGTCTTCTTCAAGTCTTCTTACCATATGAGTTAAATTTCCAGATCAAAGTTCCCTTTTAATGTATGGAAGTTCATTGGAGATTTTGTTGTGACAATATTGAATCCTACTCAATTTTTCCGACTTTCTCTGATATCCTATCATTCCTAGAAATTCTACCTAGGCTTTGAGTAGTCAAAGGTGATCCCCATGCCTTAAAAGACTCCTATAGTAATATTATTGTAACTTTCTTGGTCCAAAACAGTAGGCTGCAAACTGCAACTAAATCGAGAAAGCCAAATTTATGGGGCTTCCATCTTCCCATGTTTCCCAACAACCAGGAATTGGCTACTTACTAAAATTTACTATATCCAAGAAATGCATTATAATGATTCTCTCCAACTTCTAACATTCTGTTAAAATTAGATGACATGAATTATTGGTACACAATACATAAAATAAATGAAGGAAAAAATTAATCTGATTTCCAAATCCCTTGTGCCTCTTTGTACTCAAAAAGGTCCAAAGAAATGTCCTAATTCAAAATTTCAGCTTAATCGTTGCACCAAAATCGACAATTCAAAATTTTGACATGACCGTTAAAGGGTCACAACCATTAAGTTTGATGATATGTCTGTGTTAAGAATTCCGCGTTGCAGACTACATGAATTTATCACTAGATTAACTGCAAAAAATAAGGAGGTTTGAAATGTTCAAATAAGTTGGGATGTCCTACAACAGTGCCAAGTTCTCCAAAGACTTGGTTCAACAAGAAAACGTGTCTTTCACTCTATTTAAATTCTTCACATAATATTCCAAGTTTGAGGGTTTCACAAGGAGTCCTTCAAATTTTGTGCGTCTATCAACTTGGAAGTTGATTCATTCCTATTTGTGCAGCAAGAGCCACATCCAAGGGTGGGGTTTTGATGATGATATGGGAAGGATAAGGTATAACAGATCCAAGCCCTTGGTACACGAGATAATTAAGTAGATGGAGATGACCATGAGTTATTTCCAAAGTCTCGTTGTTACCACTTGATAAATTTTTGTATCAATTAGGTTCTCAATTTCTTCAAGTGGTAATTAGGTTGGTAATCTTTATGAAATGTCAAATTTTAGAACAAAATTATCATAAACAACCCATGTGACACATTAACAATAACAATAATAGCTTTGCCAATTGCCATGACCTTCTTGGAAGGAACCATGACCACAAACAGTACCCTTCATATTCAATGTCAATGTCATCGTCATGAATGCTTATTAAATTTCTTACACAACTCTCCTTCCCCCTCCCCCCCCCAACCCAAAAACAAAGGAGAAAAGAATAAAATAAAATAAAATAATGCTTATTAAATTACGTTAAGAGCCATTATAAGATGATGACTTTTGACAAAATAACCACAAAATTAGATTTTCGAATAGCCAAATTAACAGAACCAATAATTTTGGGAGCTTCCCTGAAAAATACACAATTCAGGGTTTAGAATAACGACCAATCACTTTTCACTAAACCAATAATTGATTCATAATCTACAGAACTACTAAGATCATACCACCAAATACATAACCATTCTGTTTATTCTAACATTCAAATTTAACCCAAAAAAAAAAGGAAAAGAGATATGTATATGATCATCTCATCCTGCCATGCAACTAACGAAAAATTTTACAGTTTGATCGAAAAACTATTTTATTATACTTTCAAGATGGTATAATATAATATTATATATTTTTAAAATTTTATATTATACAAACTCTTAAAACATATAAATGATTTCTCAACGATCATGAAATTTCCCAAAACTATATATAGTCTATAGATAGTTAGAGACTCATTAACGTACCCCACGACTTGGCGACAACCTTTGTCGTAGCGCTCAGCAAATGTCTTCCAGTACGAGAAACCACAGTAAGCATGTTCTTCAGTTCCATAAATAATACAATTTACAAAATGCTAAAAAGTTTCAAAGCAGATCCTTCATGCGACCAAATGAAACCTTCTCAAATGAAGAAGGGTTTGTGAGAAGTATAAACTTGAAGGGTAGAAATGGAAATAAACTTGTAGTTTGGATTGCATCCGGGCCTCAAAGTTTTTATAAGCGGAAGAAATGGTTGAAGATGAGAATAGCAAGTGAAGAGGTTTACTTTATATGGAGAGAGTATTTTATACGCTGAGAAGACTTCGAGGATGAGGCGTTCTTTGTGGGCCTAATTCACGTTATTATATTCTGTATTTTATTATTCAAATTTAATTAATGAGAAATTATACCGTTACTTTTAGGAAACTATTTCTTATATTTATATTTGTACGGTATAATATTATGTGTTTAAAAAATTTATACTGTACAAACTTTTAAACTTAAGGGAATGGTTCCTAAAAGGGTCTAAATTAATCGTAGAATTCCCCTTAATTATATAATTTAAGTCTCGTTTGGGGTGGTTGTATTTTTGTTAACAAATATTTTTAGATGATAAAGTATGCTTAGAATATTTAATAAAATATTATTTTACAAATTTAAGAGTAGAGTTTTTGGTTTTAAAAGTACTTTTTAAGTTCAAATTAAAAATTGGTACTTTTGGGTTAGTTTTTTCTTTTTAAAGCAATTAAAGATAAAGTTTAATTATTTTATCATTAATTTAAATCTAAAAATTATAAAAATACTCTTAAAAAATTCAAAATCATGCATTATCACATATAAAAATTAATTACTCAATTTTACTCTCAAAAATAAAGTTAAGCATTCACAAAATACTTTTTTTTAAAACTCTAATAAATAAAGTATTTTGTGATAAGTCATAACTCCAAATGAGGCCTTAGTTTTATAATTAAGGATCCTAACCACAACACTTGTACGAGTGACTTTGCTATATGAAGTCTACGTTTAAACTTGAACAGTGAAATATTTACGACATAGTACTATAAATAAAATCCATTTTAGAAAGGAAAATTTATTTTAATTAAAAATAATTATTAAATATGTTTAGTAATTATATGAGAATTCTCTAAAGTTTATTTTTTTTTAAATAGAATAGTTTTATATTTTCAAAAATATGATTCCGTCATTTTAAATGAAGGACGTTCATTAATTGTGAAGATGCTAACCAAAATAAAATTTCTCATTATGCACAGTTAGGGGAAGGAGATAAGACAACGATTTACAAATTGGTAAATCTGGCATCGTCTTTATTTGATGGAGACTGACTGGGAAATGTAATCCAGTCATAACGTGGCGGTGACGCGTCAACCGTGGATGTTTTATTTGTGGGCCTTTCTTTAATTTGATTTTTTGAGTAGTAGTGGTGCTGTTTGACAATTAATAATTTGGTGAATAATATTTGTCTGTTGACTTTAGTGATTTTTAAAAATAATGTTAATTTTTAGAATAATAGAATAATTATATGGTAATTTGATATGAAATAATATTTTGAAATAACTACTTGAATTGAAAATAATGAATAATACATATTATTCTTGAACCTATTTAAAAAAATAATAATAATAATGCAAATAGAAAAATGACAGTTATAAAATTTTTTTACTTATTCTCGTCACACATCATTTGATAAAAATTTGAAATTAAATCTTTTCCTTTGTTTCTATCAAACTTATGTTGTACATAAAAATGATTAATTTTACTTTACACTTTTAATATTTATACTCATTATCACTTTAATTTGTAACGTTATTTTTTAGATATTTAAATCATTCCGTTAAATTTAACTCAACATTGAATTTTTTTTTTTTAAAGAAAATTTACAGTGAATCTCCACCTCACCCGTTGGTGACTTGAACCCATGGCCTAAATCACAGAAAAAATGTAGTTTTATCATTTGAGCTACATTTCATTATCACTCAACATTCAATATTATTTTAACAAAAATACCCTTATTCTCTTTTCTTATTTTTTTTCAATATTTACTTGATTTATTTTCTCTCTCTCACACTTATTTTATTGACATGTTTTAATAATTTTTTATTATTCATCAACATATTATAAATTTCATCAAACTCTATTTATGAAAAAAAAGAAGATATTTTGGGTGTTACGAGAAAACATCTAGATGTGTATAAGAGACAGATTTTAGTATAAATTTGAGGTTAAAATTTAACACCGTTTGCTTTACATGTTAGTTTAATGACTAAAATGCCTAAAAAATAACGTTAGGGATTAAAGTGATTATGACCCTAAATGTTAAAGGGATAAAGTGAAATTAACCCTACATAAAAATTTTAAAAAAAAGGTACAAAATCAATAATGATAAAAAATAATTAACATCTATACCCAATTATTTTAATGCCATTATTAAGAGAACCGCCACACACACACATATAAACATTTTGTATGTAATTGAGTAAACATACAAAATAAGTCAAATTAAACTAATAATAAATATATGTTCACGGTTCAAAACGAACGCACAAAGATGGCAAATTATTTTTATATTTATAATATTAATATTTATAGACTACTGATAAAATATTGCAACAAACACACATTAAGTTATCAGATTAAAACGTCCTTATGCTAAAGTAAGGATTGAAAAAAAAAATTATTCCATTGTTTATACATAATTATTAATAGAATATTTTTTAAAATGTAAATAATGAATAGCACATGAATAGTGCAAATAATGTATTGTGTGAATAATAAATAGTGAATAAGACAAAATATAAATAGTGTAAAATATTATTTGAATAGTTTTTGGCTGACCAAACAACAAATATTTTGACCAAATATTATTTGGCAAATAATGCAAATTTTTTGCAATCCAAACAACACCAGTATTTTTATTTTATTTTTTGGTTATTTGTTGAGTGTATATTGATTTACATCTAATTCCAATTCATAATCACTTAGAAAATTTTGTTTACACTTAATGTGTAGGGATTATAATCATAGAAGATCAATTTTTCGAAATCAACAGCCAACAGGTCGAATTGTTTCCTATAGATGTTAGAAGTAAGTAGGTAGTGTGAAATATTGTGTCTCACTAATATGTTAATTGTTAGTTTTCATGTTACCAATTCTGAGTTTCTATACTTCAACTTACTTATAGTCGACTCATTATATCAATTCCACCATGTGTGAGCATGTTTAGGCCAGTTTGATATTGTGGTGACTTTTCACAATATATTTTACTTGATAGAGTTTTGAAAAAAATATTTAATTTTTGTTGTTTAGATGTAAACTTAAAAAAAAATACTTTTTTAATATTTGATAATTTATGATTTTGAATTTTAAAAATATTCTATTTTTATTTAATTATAAATTTATAGTAAAATGGCTAAAATTTATCTTTAATTATTATTAAAAAAAAAAAAAAGCTAATCCCAAAGCACCAACTTTTGACTTATGCTAAAAGTGATTTTGAGGCCAAAAACCTTTAACCCTAAATTGAGGGACAATATTTACCAAACACTCAAAAAGTATTTTTACAATATAAAAAGCACTTTTTAAATAAAAACACTGTAATCCCAAACGGGGCCTTAATATATTATTTAAAAAGATTAATTTTTTGAAATCATTATTATATACCATTGTTTTTAATAAAAGTGTAAGACTCTATAAATGACAAAAAGGGATTAGAAAGGGGTTTTTTCGAACATCATTGAGTCTTCGTTTGTCTGTATTTGTAGATGAGTGTTTTGGACAAACTTTGAAGGTCTAGTGGGAGGTTTGTATTCATTTTACAAAATTAATTAAAAGGTAATGTAACTATGTGATTATATGGTAAAACAGGATAAATAGTTCATTCATCTCTCACTTGTTGTACTATAACAACTCAAGTACTTGTCAATATGACTTTTGAAACTAAATTTTATATGAAATGCTGATCCTAAGTGATTAAAAATTCATTATTCAATACATCATTAACCAAAACTCAAACTTCTCCCACATCTTCGAGTCAGTTTAATTCCAATCTAAGTAATGATAGGAACCATTAAATTCTTTGGTGATCTTAAATTTCGTAATACCAATCTGGTATGCAATTGAACCACACATGACAATCACCCTATTCTAAATAAATGTTTATTGGTCCCTTCAAAAAAAATATTTTAAACATTTTGCCATTACTAGAAAAATGTTAAATGAAAATAGATGAGAAAAATTAAGATTGTATTAAAATTCATCTTGTTTTCTTTTTTGTCTTGTGTAAATAATTCATCTTTTTTTTTCTATTTAAAAGGTAAAAAAAATAGAACCAACCCCCCAGAAACACACACACAGAAACTTGTAGTTGAAATTATTGACCATTTGGAAACAACAAAATTAATCTATTATTTGGTTATAGATTAAAAAAATCATCATTTTTCATTTTAAAAATATATATTCTCAAACAAGAACGGCGTATTATTAAACTTTTAATCATGCAAAATATTTCTTAAAGTGCAAGAGTTGTAAATTGTAATAAATAGACAAAGGCCAGTTGTATACTCCTTTTAGGATACTAGACTGTAGACTAATATACTGTTATCTAACTAACGAATTGAATTTACAGAAACTTTAAAGAAGTAAACTACCTAAAAATAAAAATGTACAAGACGATGTGGTTGTTCGGGTCTGGGAAAAACATAGTATAGTTATTAAATTCGACCTAACTTGACAATTAAATATGTGAATTCAGTGAACTAATTATAGAATCTAACTAGTCTACGAAAATGACTAGATACGAAAGGAATTCTGGTATCCTGTCTCTTACCGAGAGATAGGACGTGTTTCCTAAAATATGGTTAGTTTGAGAAACCCACCTTAAAATGACTTTTTCTAATCTTAAATATTACATGAATTTTCTAAACTTTCTTTCATATTACTTAGTGGTACTTAAAGTGTACGTTTGCTTATATACTAACCGGTGAATAATAAGGAAAGATAAAATATTAATTTTCATGTTTGTTGAGATAAAATTTTTATATTTCGATATTAATTTCTACAACAGTTGATTATGTTTTTGTGAAATTTTTTTATTTTATAAGTAAGTTGTATTTTGTGATTTTCTAATATAATTATACTTTAGATAAAAAAATATTTTTTTATAATTTAAATACATAAATTTATTATTATTTAGAATCCATTAATTCAACCAATGACTTGCTAGTTGAACAAATAATTAATCGATCCAATTTTTTCGCCATGTAAGATTAATGTTCAAGTTAGGTTCAATAACTATAGAGAATACTACTAGTAGTTGTACGAAAAATTTTATTTTAGTCATATTGTTTAATTAATAAGAATCTATTATTTGAAATGCAATAATTATTTTTTTAAATAGAATGATTTTCTTATTTTTAAAAAATATGAACTCTTTGACCTAAATGAAAAACTATCTGAGTATTAACTATTAGATTCCGAACCGACTTAAATTTCTCGTAGTAGCAGTAGTACTAATAAATGTGACCAGTCAAAGAGTCAGATACGGCGATCGTCGGTTACGGAACATGGAAAATGGGAGAAGCCGGAAACAATGGAAAAATCCTCTGCGATTATTACTTATACGAGACATCATGATTTGCTTTTTTACTGCTTCTTAGATTGATTCGTTGACTTTCTGTGCTTAATTATACGTCGCAACTTATGTCAAATAATAATGATTGGGATGTTATATAATCTAAGTACTAATATTCAACTATTAAATACATTTCAAAAAGAATTATACAACCCAAATTGAACTCTTTGTTTATTATTTTAATTGATTAAAATTCCTCCTATTAATTCATATCGTAAATTTTTCATGAATTGCAACTTTAAACAATAAACTCCTTCATTAAAAAAAAAACCATAAATTTTGAGTTATTTTTTCAATACTTTCTTATTTCTACACAAATAAATAAATAAAGATCCGGATTGGTGGTTGACTATAATATAATGAAAAATGAATGTGAATGACATACTAAAATTAAGTTTGAATCTAATACATAAAATTAGTTGGAGTTAATATGTCATTGGGTATCTATGAACAACAAATTAGTTGACATAGATGAATATTAATATGTTTTAAGTGGACGGCTATTTTGTTATCACAGAACAAATGCGATACTCACCTTTACTCACCCTTAATATAAAGCATAGGCTAGTGATTTTGGTACACAAATACGTGTGTGTTATTTTTTTAAAAATAATAATAATAAAACTTTAATTAGATACTTTAATATGCTTAAAATACGAAGGCATCTTTTCATTTTAAAAATTGTTAATTCGATTTAAAATCAACGACCACCCAACCAAATTGTACTATCTCTAGTAAGGTAAGATACTAATGGTCATTTCTTTTAAACAAAATAAAGTTAACGAAAATGTAATTTTCGAATAGGTGGAAGTGGTTGTTCAAGAAATTACCTATTGATACTTTATTCTAGTTTTTGCATCTTTAATTGTTTATGAATTTGGGTGCCATGCCAAGTATTAAATAAACGACATTAATTACTATTTCTAATAATGCAAGATCAATTTTTTTGGTGTAATATTTTGGTATATACTTTCTAATACTACCCCTGTATCTTCCCGCAACTTCTAATTAATCATATAACATTAAAAATAATTTTCCTCCTAAACTCTTCTTTTAATTTTTTCTTATATTTGTACACAAGTAAAGCATGCCATTTTTACTAGCGTTTGTTAATTCCTAGTATGTATAAGTGCGAGTTTTGTTTTATTTATAGGTTGCAAGGAAGAAATTTTATTTTTCTTTTTTATTGTTTTTTAAGATGATGAAAAGTAAATCTCGGGGATGAATAATACGAAGTCATGACCTATAAATTACAAGTAAGCTATTTTATCAACTTAGTTGTATCTTATTGTTGGAAGAACTAATGTTTGATTAATGTTTAGCATTTTATGTTTGAATAATAGCATAAAGGAAATGATAAGATCGCTGCAAAATTTTCCAATAAGTTTAAATTCTACATAAAATTGTAAACGAGATGAAACTAATTAATAACTAGTATTCTTTTTTGTTATAGAAATGCATATACAGATTAATAAGTTACAAATCTCAACAGAAATATCAGTTGAGTGGACAAATATTAAGACCTAAACGAGTTGGAAAGTAAATTCAAACATAACTTGGAAACAGAATATTCATCTTAAAGATGTCGTACGACACAACTAAAATGCTAAACCATCAGATGCCTCCTTTTGGCAACTATTTTATTACCAAAAAAAAAAACTCTCTTTGCATTTTACAGTCATTTCCAAGAAACAGTCGTACAATGTGATTGTATGCAATTTTGATAGCTCAACCTTATATAAAAAGAGTTTCTCTTATTGCTGCTAAATTATTAAACTCGTGTTGGGTTATGGATATGTTTAAAGTTATCTCACATGATTTGAAAATTTATTTAATATATAAATTGAATCCAAAATTTACTATTTTAAACTTTTAAATCAAGATTAAATTCCAACTCATTTCTTTTCAGGGACTCTCATAGTTTTTCTCTCCAACAACTCCCATATTTGGATTTCATCTTTTTGATTATAACTAAACTTTTGCAAATTACTAATTTCGTTTATTAATTTTTTTTTTTGTCAAATCATCATTCAACTCTAAAAAAAAGTCAACCAAAAGGTTATTTCGTTCATTTTTTAACATTAAATTTGGCGTAATGGGAGGAGACGCGATATTAATTTTCCTTTTTTCTTTTTTTTTTAATATGCTATTACTTCTTTTTAAGAATTATGAGGCACAGGTTAAAATTGTTCGGCCACATCTAATTTCTTCAACCTTAGTTGGTCACCCACCAGGCCTTTGTTTCTCACCCAAATTTATTTCTGCTGCTGTATATATCAACGGCCATCCAAAATCTCATTTCACACAAACAAAAATCAAGAATTTTGATTCTCCCATAATCATTAGAATCTTATGGCTCACACAAATATTTAATTTTTTCCTTCTTCGTTATAATTGTGAAAAAAGTTTAGTGAGCAAAACTACGTTGTACTAAAAGAGTCTAGGATTGCATTAATTTTCAATTATCCAAAATGAAAAGATGTTGCCAGATAAGGATGAAGGTTGATATATATCCATCCTACGTATTTTCAAGGGGTTAATAACATTTTGGCCCCCTAAACTAGGTATGTAATTACATTTTGCCCCCCCTGGACTAAAAAAACTATACTTTACCCCATTCACATGATTTATCCTTTAAAAATTTCATAATATCAAGTTAAATGATAGAAATACCCTTAGTATTATATTTTGATTTTTTATGTATTTAATTTTAATGATTGATAATTATAAAAGAATTAGGAAAAATAAAATATAATAACAAATTAATATTATAATAAAACATAATAACAAAATAATTAGAGGGTGAAAATGTGATAAAATGTTGAATTATATTATATTTGACATTGCAATTTGTACAGGTTCATCCAAATATTAAAATTGTAAACTATTAAGAGACATAAAAAAATCACAAAGTTTTATGAAAAAAAATATATTGTCACACAATATTTTTAAAGAAGAATTTTCAGTAGAAAATTAGTCTATACAAATATTAGAAATTGTTCTACCATTATAATTAAACATTCAAATTCAAAATAATACAAAATTTAAAAATTTGACCAAGGAATATATTGATATGGATTATATTAACATATTATATAGTTTATTTTTCATTATTTTAAATAATTATCACATCATTATCAAAATTTAATAACAAAAATCAAAATATAATGCTAAGGGTATTTAAGTCATCTAACTAGATTATCTTTTTAATTTTAAAAATTTTAAAGGATGAATAATGTAAATGGGGGTAAAGTGTATTTTTTATAGTTCAGGAAGTATTATGTAATTACCCCCTAGTTTAGGGGGTAAAGTGTTATTAATCCAAAATTTTATAATATCAAGTTAAATGACTTAAATACCCGAAACACTATATTTTGATTTTTGTATTTAAATTTTGATAATAATGTGATAATTATTTAAAAATAATGAAAAATAAATTATATAATATTTTAATATAATCCATAGTCAAATTTTTTAAATTTTGTTATTTCATTTTATTGTATTATTTCAAATTTGAATGTATAATTATAATATTAGAACAATTCCAAAATGGGCTAATTTTCTATTGACAATTCTTCTTTAAAGATATATTTTTTTTTGTAAAATTTGTGATTTTTTTGATATCTTTTAGCATTTTACAATTTTAATATTTGGATAAACCTGTGCAAATTGCAATGTCAAATATAATATAATTCAACTTTTTATCACATTTTCACTCCCTAATTATTTTGTTATTATAATATTAGTTTGTTATTATATTTTATTTTTTTCTAATTCTTTTATACATAGTGAACATCAAAATTAAATACATGAAAAATTAAAATATAATACTAAGGGTATTTAAATTATTTAACTTCATATTATAAAATTTTTAATGGATAAATCATGTGATTGGTGGGCAAAGTATAGTTTTTTTAGTTCCGGGGAGGAAAGTGTAATTAACCTATTTTTAATTAACATTTTAGAAGGCAGACAATACTTGAGAAATTGCTAGAGATGTCATTCTTTATTGTCCCATCTTTTAAGTAAAACAACATACACTTTTAAAAGAACAAAACAAGTCATCCCCAGATAGAAATGTTGTCCATTTCCTTGATGAAGTTTAACAGTCAGCCAAGGAATCTTTACCTCTCAATTAATTGTTTACAACCCAACAGCCGAAAAGTTGAGATTTTTTATATACTGGCCGGTTGAGGAATAGAAATGGATGACCAGATCAAAACTAACTGGCCGAAAACCATTTTAAGTCATCTTCTAGGAAATTTACCAAGCATAAAAAATGCAATTAATCTTGTACAATAGCAACAAATGCTACCAGTTTTGAATTAAATGATCGTTATAGATCACTTGACTTCTATATGCATGTCGAACAAGGCTGAGAGAAGCAGACAAATTTTAAATGTTGGCCGGCCAGGCATCATTATTAAGAAAATACTTTACAAATTCATATTGTAAATTTATTTTTAAAACTAATTTACTTGTCTATTCCCGTAATTTTAGATTCTTAATCATGATTTTGTTCTTTTTTTTCGGATCTAATAACACATCAATAATTTTTGTTTGTCATTTTATATTTATTACTTTGTATATCTATACTCTTACTATTATATGCCATATAATATGACCTGCTAAAATTGGAAACCATTAGTTTATTATACTATATATAATAATTGAATTATGATGCTTTTCATTGTTCCACATTCATAATACTCAGATAACACGTTGACTCATACGATAAATAAAGCGAGCAGACTATTAAAATATTTAAAATTTGATTCTCATTGTCTTTAATTTTTCATTTAATAGGCAATTTGTAAGTACCACTATAAATTGATGAAATATTCGTTAGCAGTCTATCCTAACTATACAGAAAGAAGAGTTCTCTATCCCTCTTCCTAAACATTTTCCAACTAAAAAATAAACATTTATAATACTCAGTTCATACCAGTTCATTCTCATCAGAAAAGTGAACCATATACAATATGTTTGATAAATATAATTCCTTACATAGCTATTCCAATGGAAAGAAAGGAAGGAATTAAAGTTAGAAACGTCGTCTGCATTAAAGCTAGCATTTTCAAGTTTCAACTACAAATTAGGTGGCAACGTATGAAGTTGGAATATTACTACACGATACACTTCTAGATATATATAACTTACTGTTAATTAAATCTCCCAATGGTCGGAAGAACTGGTAGGAGAGTAAGTCCTCCTCCGCATTGCGGAATAGGTATACAGTCATTAAAATGACTGAAAAATAAATAAATTTTGTTACTTTTCAATTATTCAACGATATACAGTATTTACTTTATAAAATAGAATGAGTAGTAAAGATTTTTTCTGATAAGAATATGGAAAAAAACAACTAGAAAAGTATACCAATATGGAGGGCAATATTAATAAACAAATTAAACTCAACATTCATCAAGTATTATTATGCAGTGACGGGTGAACATGCAAAGTGCAATAATATATATGTGACCAATGATAGATTTCTTAATCTATAAAAATGAATTTAATCTGTGACCATAAATAATATCACAGAATATCAAATGCGGAATAAAATTGAGAAACGTACCTCCAGCCATTGATGTTGTTGGGTCACTGTCAAATAACAGGAAATAGAAAAATAATTATTTGGGTACTTCTAAACCTAGACAATCTAATAGGATTGTGTATTTTTGATAGAATGTCAGGCCTAGGGACCCAAAATACTCTGTATACTTATAACGTTTTTCCCCATCAGAAAACGTAAGCCGTAAGAATAAGTAGTTATCACAAGTGTAATCATTATCACAATGTGATAATTATCACAAGATATTTATTAAGTCAAATTGATAAATATCAGAATTAAATATTGGATCATATATTTGGAATTTTAAAAATAAAATCACATGGGATAATTACAAAAATTCCAACATTTCTCCCACTTGATCCACATATTTCATTCGATATATAAACTATCAAATCTCACAAGTAAGATCCAAAATACATGAATCATGGCGACAAGTCCTCTAAGAAACAAGTATTGTCTTCCATGTATTACTATGCATTATGTCTCTTCAACACTAAACTTTTATGTGATAACATACCTTAATAAATAAGCCTTATGCTTATTATAGGTCCAACTTAAGTGTGTTTTCTCAAATAGCTAAATAAGTATGCGCAACTGAATATGAAAAACACAATTGAATAAGAGTTTCAATGGAAATATCAAATGTACGTACATGTAAAATGATGTCATATCATGGAACCAAGTCCCATTCTAACCATATGATCCCTAAAAATCTTTGGTGGCATGCCTTTAGTCAAGGGATCGGCAATCATCAATTCAGTGTTAACGTGTTCAATGACCACTTTATTTTCTTTAACACGTTCTCTAATGTTCCACTAAGTACTTGATGTATCATGTGTTTACTTGGGACTACGTTCTTATTGTTATTAGCCATAAAAATAGCAGCTGAATTGTCACAAAATAAACTCAATGGTATAGAAATAGAATCCACAATTCTAACCTAGACATGAAACTCTTTAACCATACACCAATGCGAAGTTGCCTCAAAACAAGAAACAAACTCAGCTTCCATAGTAGAGGTTGCAATCAAAGTTTGTTTAGCACTTCTATTGGATATGCTAAAAGGTCTAAGGGATATAGATTTTACTGACCATCTAATAGTACAAGAATTGTGGAGTCAAGCATAGTCTGAATCCGAGTAGCCAAACACCTCTAGTTTATCAGTTCGTCTATACATAAGCATGTAATCTTTTGTTCCTTAAAGGTACCTTATTACCTTCTTTGCAGCTCTCCAGTGGTCCATACCTGGATTACTCTGATATCTTCCCAACATTCCTACAACAAATGCAATGTCAGGCCTTGTGCAGATCTGAGCATACATTAGGCTTCCTACGGCAGAAGCATATGGAATGTTTTTCATTTGTTCCCGCTCAAAGTCATTTTTCGGACATTGGTCCAAATTGAACCTATCACCCTTCACAATAGGTGCCACACTTGGTGAACAATCTTTCATCCGAAACCTCTCTAAAACTTTGTTAATATACAGGTTTGTTTCTTGAGACAAACCCAAAATGCATCGAGTTCTATCTCTATGGATCTTTATGCCAATGACATAAGATGTCTCACCCATGTCTTTCATATCAAAGTTTCTAAAAAGAAATTGTTTCACCTCATGTAGCAATCCTTTATCGTTACTTGTAAGTAAGATGTCGTCTACATACAGAATAAGAAAATAAATCTTACTCCCACTAACCTTCTGGTATTACATTGATCCATGATATTCTCTTCAAAATCAAATAAATAGATCACACCATGAAATTTTAAATACCATTGACGGGAGACTTGCTTCAATCCATATATCTATTTTTAAGCTTGCAAACTCCAGCTCACCATTACTAGAGGAAAAGATTTATCATCTTATAAAGATATTCGAGACTGTCTCCATACACATCTAGATGTGTATAAGAGACAGATAAAACATGAAAGTACACATGTCTCAGATGATGTATAATCATTCGAACCAGAATCTTTCTTAGAAATCAGGAGGTATTTTTATAGATTTTGAAATCTAGTCTTGCTTTATATCTTTCGATGTTGCTTAATGAGTCTTTCTTGGTTTTGAAAACCCATCTGTCATCTTATGGTTTTTGCACCAATATGTGTATACTCGACAAGATCCCAGACTTCATTCGATACCATCGATTCTATCTCCTTATCAGATGGCATCGAATCTGACCATTATGCACATCTAGATGTGTATAAGAGACAGGTAGCCGCAGCATCAGATCATTTTCGGCTCCAATATTATACTCAAACTCTTGCGATATACCATATAGTCATCGAATTGCTGTTTTTCTTACTCTAGTAGATCTTCTCAATGTTGTTCCAACATTATCCCGAGGAATATGTTGTTCAACCGGTTGTTCAACAATTTCGTATTGATTGAACAGATCTACGGATCATTATCGAGTTAATGGAGGCTGTTTCAAGGATTGGTTGTTCAACACGTACTTGATCTCGGGGAGTGTCATGAATAACAAACGTGATTATATTAGTCCGTCCATAACTAGAAGTGAAAGATTGTGCATTAGAATATTCTATCTCAGATCTAATACCAATGATCTATCACTCCCACTAATTAGGTCATTTTCAAGAAACTTTGCATTTCTTGACTCCACAATTCTTGTACTATTAGATGGACAGTAAAATCTATATCCCTTAAACCTTTCAGCATATCCAATAAAATATCCACTCATGGTCCTTAGGTCCAACTTCTTTTCTTGTGGGTTATAAACTCTCACTTTAGATGGGTATCCCCAAATGCGTACATGTCGCAAACTCGGTTTCCAACCTTTAAATAATTCAAATGGTGTCCTTGGGACAGCCTTGGTTGGAACTCGGTTTAATATGTACACAGCCGTCTTGAGAGCTTCATTCCACAAAGATTCTGGAATGCATAGAGCATGCATGCATGTCTCTGTATACCATATCCAGTAATGTTCGGTTTCTTCTTTCTGCTACACCATTTTGGCTCGGAGAACCAGGTGTAGTGTATTGATATTGCCATAGTACTCACCACCTCTATCAGATCTCACAATTTTAATTTGTTTTTCACATTGTTTCTCTACTTCTGCTTTAAACACCTTAAAGGTGTCTAATGCTTCATTTTGTTATCAAGCAAGTAGAGATACATGTATCGTGAGAAATCATCTATAAAGGTGATGAAATACTTTTGACAATATGTGTAGAATATTCGGACAACATGTTGTCAGTATGTATGTTTTCTAATAATTCTGAACTTCTCTTGGCTCCCTTTTTTGACATGTTGGTTTGCTTACCTTTTATGCATTGCAATAAGTCTCATTTTATCAGTAAAGTCTAGAGTACTAAGTACTCCATCATCCACTAATCTCTTGATTCTCTGAATGGAGATGTGTCCCAATCTCCGGTGCCACAATATAGAGGAATTCTCATTCATAACACATCTTTTAATACCAACATTATTTTGATGACATGCAAATTACTTAATGTAGCATTATTTTGCAAATTAATTTGAAAAAGACCATCAAACATAATACCATTCCCGATAAGATCAGATTTATAAAATAAACTAAATCCAACATTAGAACAATACCAGGAATATCCCAAAGGTACAAGTTTTGACAATGAAATTAAATTTCTAGAGAAATTTGGAACATAAAATGTCCTTTCCAAATCTAAAACAAAGCCACTACTGAGAACTAAACTGCATGTCCCAATTGCTTTCATGTGAGACCGCATCTTATTTCCTGAATAGATGTACTGCTCACTTTCCATTGGCTTCCTTAGGTTTTGCAATCCCTGCAAGGAATTCGTAATATGGATTGTAGAACCAGAATCAATCCACCATGTGTTATGATTAACATCTGTCATATTAGATTTATAACATACAAATGAGATTAGGTTACCTTTCTTCTCAAGCCAGTTATGATCAATGTTGCAATCCTTCTTCATGTGCCCCTTTTTCTTACAGAAGAAGCACTTGGATTCCTTCTTAATATCTCCTTGAGGAGATATCTTTTCCTTTCTTTTCTTCTTGGCTTGAATGTACTTCTGTCTTTCCTTGAAGTTGCCAAATGCACACTCTCTATATGTTTCCATGAAGCAAGCCTCCCGTCTGTCTCTTATACACATTTCATTGATGTGTATCAAGAGTCCTTATGTGAAAACGGCGTTTGTAAGAGATCTCTTTGACACATCTAGCCCATATAAGAGACAGTTCAGAATATAGTGCACAAGAAAAGAATTAGACATTGTAACCTCAAGATTTTTTAGTTGAGCCACTATGTCCCTCATGTGCATGATGTGTTCACGCACTCCTTTGATACTGGTGAGCTTCATGGTAGAGAATTTCATGATTAGGGTGCTTGCTAAAGCCTTATCTGAAAACTCAAACTGCTCATTAATGGCCTTTAATAGCTCTCGGATATTATTATACTGATCGACAGAACCCCGAATGCCAGTTGAGATGTTGGTTTTTATGAACATCACGCTGAGATATGGACGATTAGATCGCTCCCATGTTTCATATAGCTCAACATATAATTATATCAATGGTTAAGGATAAAATCGGAGGTGGTTCGTCTATCCTAATAGCATAATCAATGTTTATCCACCCCAAATGAAGGAGAATTCTCTCTTTCCACAACTTATAGTTGTCACCATTGAGCTCGGAAATGTCACATTTCATATCATGAAAATTCATAGGTTGAAAAATTGCACAAATAATTACATACACGCTTATATCAAAATTTGAGGCAAATTAACATTTATTATGTTTTACCAATGCAAAACATAGTAATAATATGAATTACATGACATAGAAATTGCCTGTAGGCTAAATTCCTAATTCAAATAAATTCATATAAATTTATATAATCAAAATGACGAAATATTAAATTATGTTCCTTTCCTTAATTCCTGTGAGTAAATTAAGGAATATAATTTAATATTTCGCCTCTTTAATCACACAATATAATATAATAAAAATTCCTGTGGGATAAAATTTATCTATATATTAGAAGTGCTATAATTAACAATTAATGTCTTATATTATAGGTGATCTCAAAATTACAGAATTACTGTACACACACACATATATATATATTTTAATTAAAGATGCTGCGGCTACTCTATAATTAAAATATATATATACAGATAACAGACATTAATAATTACAGAAAAGTCACAAACATATATATATGTTCAAATAACAAACTGGAAGTATCATATATACAAATAATACATTTTACAACTAAACAATTTGAATAGTTCAATTGGTCAGACTACCTAATCTATAACCTGAAGGTCTCAGGTTCAAATGTATTATTTGTAGCACCTCTGAAGTTTTTTTTTTTTTTTTAAACAGAATAAAACTCTAAATAGTTTATAACATTGTTGCTTGATGGTCAAAACGCGTGACCTACATCCACATGGTCACTAGTTCGAACCTCGACAGCCACCCTTTTTATTTTAATAATGAGAACTACTTTATAGTATTGTCTTATTCATAATTTCCATAAACCACAAATGTGTGTGGTCCAGTGGTCCAAAGGTGTGCTTGTCTCCTGCGGGGAACAAGTTCGAATCTTGATAACATCCTTTTTTTTTTATTTTAAATAGGAGTACTATATTAAAAATACTACTAACAAAACACACAAACTCCAAGATGGCCCATTGGTCAGAACATGGGCCTGGTGACCAAATGGTCACCAGTTTGAATCTTCCCAAGGAAATTTTGCATTTTTTTTTTTTTTTTTTTACTTCTTCTTCTTCACCCGTTTGGGTCCAAACGGGTATGTGCGACCCGGTTGCGACCCGAATGCAACCCGCACATATTCCCATCCATTTGGGCATCAAAAAATTGCGTTTTAATCACAAAAAATATAGAAATCTAATTTTCTTATGATTTCTAACTTTAGTTTTCAATAAAAAAATCAAAATCATAAACCCATGTTCATGATCCATAATTCATATATTAAAAATATATGGCCATAACACAGTAATAAATAACACCAATAGATGTTTTTAATCAAGGAAAAAAATTGTTCATAGAATCAAATTCAAATAAATTATAATTTTAGATTTTTTCAATAACATATCAACAGTAAACCCAAATCAACATATACTATATGCAAATCAAGGCAGAGGTATAAATGCTCTGATACCAAATGATAGATTTCTTAATCTATAAAAATGAATTTAATCTGTGCATAAATAATATCACAGAATATCAAATGCGGAATAAAATCGAGGAACGTACCTCCAGCCATTGATGTTGTTGGGTCACTGTCAAATAACAGGAAATAGAAAAATAATTATCTCTTACTAAACCTGCATAACTGATACGATGGTGTATTTTTATAGAATGTCGCCTAGGGACCCAAAATACTCAGATACCTGTCTCTTATACACATCTAGATGTGTAGTAAGAATAAGTAGTTATCACAAGTGAAGTGTAATCATTATCACAATGTGATAATTATCACAAGATATTTATTAAGTCAAATTGATAAATATCAGAATTAAATATTGGATCATATATTTGAAATTTTAAACGATAATAAAATCACATGGGATAATTACAAAAATTCCAACAACCAATGCTAATCAACATAGTAATACAATGATTTGAAGAGTCTAACAGACTACTCGATGTATACTATTAATAGCATATCTATTATTTAAATCACACTAAAATAGTGACCGAAAACCATTAATACCCTAAAATAAACACTTTAATTAGTACCAACATTCTACAAGTTTTGTTCGGTTTCACTATCAGAACTGCAATTATATCTTCTCTCGGGTATGAAGATACATTTTCCCTTTTTTATAAGAAAAAAAGATTTTATTACTCATTTCGTAACGTCTTAAATTCTTAAATGATGGAAAAGTAGTGAAATTTTTACTTTTTAATTATTTTAACGATTGTAATACCCATTTTATAAATACCAAATACTTCACTATTCTAATTCTCGTTACGTGCGACATGCGGCCATAAACTAATTCAATCCTATATCAACTACAAGTTTAATTTGGACCACAACTGATCCTGCACGTAGAAAGATTTCCCTTAATTTGTACTACTTTTGAAGACTTTGAATTGATCAACTAATTAAGTCTACCAGCCTAGCTATGTCTGAAATCACTTAAAATCCAGCCCACAATTTGACAAATTTTTTTCACGACTTCATAACTTGTGAGCTTGATGTCTACTAAATTTCCTTTATCTTCCAGAATTCACAAAAAAAAAACAACAACAAAAAAAGGAGTATATGAAGTCTAGGGGCGATGACTAGCCATGTGCAAATAACTCAATGTAGGGACGACTTCTGGTGATAATGATGATGCGTGATCCACGCATGGTCGGTTTTATGTAAACGAAGAATCTTGACTAGTTTTATTTAGTGTTAAACGTATATTATATTGGAAAATAATTACAGACCAATTCGAGTGATAAAATTTTATTAAATTATTAATTCTTAAATTTAGATATTTCGTCAATTTTTTTTTTTTTTTTTTTTATATTTTCGGATGCATGGACACATTATAGTCTTGTATACATATACTAGATTCGCTTATTTGATTGACTTCATTTAGTAAATAAATGATAGTAGACGTTACAATTATTTTAGAAACTTTTATAATTATATTAAACTTTAGGGGAGGTCAGTGTACATTAAGGTATTAAGCATTTATAATTGATTAATGGGGAAAGGCACATCCTATGGACATGCAATTAAAAAAAAAAAAGATTTATACAAACTTTTTTTTAAAAAAAAAATTAGTGAAAATGCTAATTAAAAAATTATACAAAAAATTAAAAGAATGATGTAGGTAGTGGAGAGTGCAGGAAGTTATGGGTGGTTACATTATATAATAATGGTATTATTAAAAAATAATTATAAAGATAAGGGTATAAATGGTAAATTAAAAAATGACGGGTACCAAACTCTCCATCCCTCTTTATATATACTAGTGGACAAGGCACAACCCAATAGATGTGCGATTTTAAACAATATTTATTAAAAAAAAAGACTTTAAAATAAAATAATAAAGAAAAAGATAATTAATGAGTGAGTTACATATAGCCCAATGGTATTAATGAAAATCATTATAAGAATAAAGATAAATATAGCAAATTATTATCATACTATGATATCACGTCAAATCAATCATCTTACTTTATATATAGTATAGATATATAGATATTACATATCACTTTCAAGTGGGGAAATAGATACCCAATTCTTACTGTAGAGTTGCAAAATTTTGTCATTATGTTGAAAATGAAGTTTTAACAATACAGTGATTAGATTAATTAATACACATTAGTCAAAATGCATGAATTGTTTTACATATTTCACAGCGTTCATTGTGGAAGGTTAGTTAATGATAAAAAATAGTACATATATTAACTTGGAGAAATTTCGATGTAACTCAATTCCCGCTTAGAACAATGATTACTTGTGGCAAAGTTGACTTTTCGAGGGAAATGAGACAAGAGAGAAGACCTGTTAATTGTTTGTGTGAAGATCATTAGTTTAAGTTAATTGCAGTCTAATTAATACTTATATTATTTCGAGTGTCGACAGAAATCGAAAAAGTATATGCATGCTTTGATTTCAATTCTACAAACACTGAGGATCCAAATGATTGTCTTATTAATTATGAACGATTTGCCCTTAATGGTAGGTGGCAAGACTTTCTAGGAAAATATAGTGAATGCCTAAATGACTAATAAATAGTAGAAGACAAAAAGTGATTGCAAGGTGGATTCAGTCCACGTAATATTTGTCATAGTCTAGATTAATCATATTTATTATACGGTAAAGTTTATAATTTAAATTTGATTTTATTATTGATACGACTAATTATAAATCGATATTATTATAAAATTTTCGGAAACATATGGACCTGTGCAAACTACAAAGTCCATATATTACGTGCTTGATCTTCCACCATGCAATTTAACTTGAAATCATTCCAGCTTGGGGCTCTTATTGAGATTTTAACTTTAAGTTTTCCGACAAGTCTCCGAAAAAGAAAGAAACAAGAAGAAATGAGCCCAGAGCAGAGCTAAAATACCTAATATGTTAATTTGGTAAACGAAGCACACAAATAAAGGACTAAACATCTAAAACTGAGGACTACGAGACAGAAGAAGATATAAAAGCTTCGTGGGATTGAAGAACTTGATTTTTTATTATTATTATTATTTTTTTGTCTTTTCTTTTTCTGTTTTTTTTAATTGCAACTTCATTTTGCAATTTAGAGGAATAAATCAACAATAAGATTGTTACCACAACATTTTTTTTTTATTATTGGGAATGTTTGAGTACATTGATATTGTTAGTTTGAGCAAAAACAGAAGAGCAATTAGAAAGCCCAATTGAAGTTGATGTTAGTTCAACTTATATTAATGTACTTTATTATTAAGAGGGAGTATACGAGGTAGTTGGGGGGATCTGGGTACAAATTTCCATTATCTTAGACAGTCCAAATTGAACTACGTTTCCAATTTTGTTCTGAAATTTCTGATATACCTAAAAATTAAAAAATAAATAAATAAATAAATAAACTACATTTCTAATTTTCCAAACCGCTGCAGCAGCTTATAAAATGGTATACTAATAAATAATAATAACTGAGAAGCGCAAGACTAAATTGAATGATTCCTCCTCAATCCCAACTTCCTAGAATTTAATATGGAATGGATCACTTTGTCGTCCGCATAGTCCAAACAAGAAAATAGAAAATTAATTGTATGGTGAGAGGCTTCAGGAGATTGGTCGACTCTAATAATGCTCATATGTTGATGCTGCTGTGTCCAAAATAGAAATATCTGGAGATGGCCTTCCATCAGATCAATTGCAAGAGAGCCACAAAAAAAAAAAAATGCTATGCTAGATTTGATCCAATGGGCAAGGGACCAACGCAAGCTAAGCCAGACCCATAAACTTGGTATGAATAAATCTTCCATACGTTGTCGGTGTAGAAAATTTTTTACAGTATGATCGGGTATAAATACATGTCACACGTACAAAAATGATATTTAAAATTTAAACAATACACATTAGGTGGACGTAGTTCAACTCTCCCTATAGGTCAAATAAGGACTCGGAGAAAAGGATTAACAGGAGAGGTGATAGATTACCTTTCTATCTTCCACTTCCATGACGCTTTCAAAGCGATCGCCATCCTTTTTTATGTATCATACATCCACACTTGATTGTGTAAAAAAATTTCTACACAGACAATTTATATAAGATTGACGGCATTATGGTGTCGGGAGTACTAACTTAAAATATGATTAGTTAGATTAAACGTGATTAATTCACTATCTCAGTTAGGAAAGAGATTCGAAGGTCATTGCATAACTACATATCTACTGCAATAACATAAAATAATTTACAAGACTATAAATTTAAAATCACTTTTTAAAATCAATTCGTGTGACACAATTATATTTAGTCATATTTTAGATATTTGGATTGATATTATTCCTACTGCAAATATAATAATACATAAAAAATTTTGTCATTTTGTAACCATTAAGTCCAAACTTGTTTTAGCAAAACAGAGCCTGTACTTCCATCGAAATATTTAAACTCAATTCAAAGAAAAAAAAAAAAAGTGACTAAATCAGAATATTTAACTTTAGCATTAGACTCTTGATTTTTGGGCCATCCCATCGAAATTTTCTCCCTTAAATGGGCCAGAAAGGTAAAAGAATGCCCTTTATACCCACCGTACCTATCCATCAACAAGCCCAATTCCTAAAGTGTTTTGCCTAAATAGTTGTGCTTCTTGCTGTGCTCTTATTAGCTTTCGTGCTAGGCATTTACCGTTATTAAGAGGAGTAAGTTCTTCGTTAGTCATTTTATAATTTAGAATGAATATAACAGTCGTTAAAATAATTAAAAATTAATAAAATTTTATTATTTTTTAATCATCTAATAACATATAACACTCAGCATTAGCATTAATAACAAAGAATTTTTTTATTCAAAGACCGATGGTTAATAAAGTCAATCACGTGGAGAAAATGTGTGTTTGTACACTCTTGAGTGCGTGTTTGTGTGTGTGAAGGACCAGAATGCGAAGAGATTGTGGGTGATCGTGATGATGTGTGGTCGGAGGAAATCTGATCCAGTTATTAGTTTTGAATTTCGAGCGGAAAAGATATTATGGTTGTGGGAAAATATTTAGATAGATCTGGTCTTTGATTTCACTTATAGATCATATGATCAGAATTAAATTTTAAACAATCTTACTTACATCAGTTGATGTCATAAATTTTTTAAAATTTAATTCATATCACAAAATTTATAAATAAAATAAAAAATCGAATTTATCTAAATTTTTACCATAACTATGTACCAGCAGAGTGGCTCATTACATAGAACTGTGCTCGTTGGCGATCCAAAAATAAGCCCAAATCAAGAGGCAAAAAAAATTCTTTACATGCGGATTGAATAGATAAACCTTATTCTATATAAAGAGGGACTAACTCAATGTAAACTGAGGTAAATAAATAAATAAATATATATATAGGTAAACTGAAAATACTTGGGCTAGTGTTATAAATCACAAGATTCAAATTTGTCGACACATCACATTCGCCTCATCTACACAGTCTCAAATAGAGGCAAAACAAAAACAATTTATGGCACTTGTTATTCGTGTGATACTGATAATGACTCTAATTTTTATTGCCAAACTTGTGATCAATTAATTTTCGTAATAAATGAGCATTTTCCTTAAAATAACAACGAGCTGTCCCATTTTGGAATTTTTCACTATATTGACGAGGCATATGGTTTTGCTTATGTCAAGTAAATTAAATCATATCACATACTTCAATATATATATTTGTGGTCTATTTTAAATGAGAAAAGAGGTTCATTCTCTTTTTCAGCTGAAAAGAAAAGTTGTACACACTTTTTCCTCTCAAGAAAAGGAAAAAGAAGGGTTTATCCTCTTTTAAACCTTTTAGATTGCGTAAATAAGAAAGAAGAGGAAACTTTAAAGTAGTGCAAATTGATTGAAGGCTTTTATATACTTCATGAATTTTGCCTCTATCTATGATATTTATTGTTTATTCAATCTTTCTTTCTTTTAATTCACCATTGGAGAAGTTGGTGACTTGGAAAAAAATGACTAATTTTATTTTGTACATCTCAACTTATACTCAATTCGTACTTTGCATTTCGAATTTTAGTTTCCCAACTCTCAAATTTGTCCAACTCTAACCCTTTTTTTAATCCCTCTAAAAAAATTAACGGAATCTTTGTTTTTGCACATAAAAATATTATTGTATATTTTGCTGAATTTGGCATACAGATGAAAAAATTCTGTTAATTTTTAGACTGCGTTAAAAAATTGTTCAAGTAGGATGAATTTGAAAGTTCAGGATGCAAAGTGTCCAAAAGTAAAGTTTAGAATATAAAGTGAAAATCAGATATAAATGGAGGGTTACAAAATAAAATTAGTCTGGAAAAAATATGCCCAAATTTGCTTTAGCTGCAATTCTTGCGAGCACCAATCTTGGGCCTAACGCCATAAGCTTGGGATTTATTAGAAGCAAATTGCTTCCAATGCCAAATTGATGGATCAATCATGTAAAATAAGATAGAGAAACACTACTCTAAATGTCTTCCATGTATGCAGTAACAAAGGGTGATTCAGATAGTAACAAGGCCAATCGAATCATTAAAAGGTTTAATATTCAATCTTGAACGAAGACACCAAGGACAACTAGGAATATTGGAAGACCTATAATGGACCTGATTCTTTGATTTCTGCCCCAATCGTTCTTCAAATTCATGACTCAGATTTCATTACGCCAAGTGTTGGGTCTTAATAGATTTACATGATTGTGACACCGACCACAATATGTTACGTTATCAACTCTTTCTTGCTTTATTATACCTTTCCCAACGTTCTTGGCAAATGGCAATGGTGGAAATTAGTTCCACCATTTAATTGTATTAATGTTTTCAAACTCGAATCGAAAATTAAATTCAACCCCTTTTGAAATTAGTTTTGGATTCCGCGTACTCATGCATTCAATCAATTTAATTTGATGCAGTTAAGCGACAAATAAATGAATGACTGAAACCACAAACAATTTTATAGACCTTTTTAATTTTTAGTATATTTTTTTTTACTTTTTACTACTAGTTTTAATTGAGTTTAATTAATTCTTGACTCGACTTTAACATTTTTGACATTATGGGTGTGTTCGTTTGGATTAAAAATATTTTTAGAAATTTTTTTGGTACCAAACACCGAAAAATATTTTTCAGTGTAAAATATTTTTCAATTTTTCTTCTTCTGACTGAAAATGACTTACGGAATTTTTTGAGCGTAAGTTATTTTTCGGATAATTCAAGAGTGACATTAAACCTCAACTACTTACTTTTAGAATTTCGTTTGCTAAACTAAATTTCGTTTGCAATTCTATCCATTCGTTTTCCTCTCAATCATGAGTCCCACACTAATATAACTATCATTTTCCATATTTTACTATTATATTGTACTATCATTTAATTTTGAACAAAATCAATCTTTTATTAATAACAATTACTTGTAAGGTATTTATTACTATTGTTATAAGTTTTTTTAACTTGTATTCATAAAATTAATGATAAAACCGTTAACTTTAAGATTTTTTATTTTAAAATATTTTATTTTGTTAAGCGAATACCGAAAAATTGTATGAAAATAAACTTTTTCATATAAAATATTTTTCTCAAAAAAATATTTTCAATTTTGAGAAAAATATTTTTCTCAAAAAAATATTTTTAATCCAAACCAACACACCCTAAGTCATAATACATTTCATGTGATCGAAGTTTACAACAGCCCATTAGATTTTTGATCACCAGAGCACTTTACGGGCTTCCTATGTCGAGGGTTTAAATTCTCAGATTTGCAATCTTAGCAATAGATAAGTAGTGTAGAATATTTTATATTTCGCTACATGTGAGTTCCATTTTATTTTTCCTTCCCATCAATTATGAGTCTATGTGCATGCTTCAACTTATTTATAGTCGGATGATTCTATCAATCTCAGTAGGTGTAGGTACATGTAATGTATCAAAAAAATAAATAAATAAAATAAAAAAAACTAGCTTAACTAAAATGGGTGTCCAGGAGACAAGATCAAATCTTATGTGATCTTTTTTAGGGAAAAAAAAAAAAAAGATTTGATTGTCGTAATTTTCTCTCTTTTTTTTTTTTTTAGAAATAAAAGTTCCCCGTTTTAAATTCCATTAAAAGAAAAAAGTCCGAAGTTTAAATTGAAAGAAACTCGTAACACACTCATTTGACACTTTTTTTTTTCCTCAAAATTGTCGCATGGCATTCACTAGCCGTGAGTGCTTGAAGATAGTTACAGTGTCCCATTATGTTCTCAATTATGCAATCAATTATATACATAGGATTTCAGGGAATCTAGGCATACAATGTGAGAGGAATATGTTCTCCTGCTGCTGCTAAGGTGCTTAAACATTGATCGCCAAACGAATTCTGTTCCCGTTGTTGCTGTCAATATCATCTCCCAATACGTACAAGATTTCGAAATTGGACCATTGAAAATCCAGCCAAATTTGGCACCAGATGCTTACAACAACAACTGTGGTCGAGGATCATCAAGTGGGACAACACAACTCTGCTATTTTCACAGCCAAATTGAATAAAGTTTATAATACAAGTGGACATATATGATAAACGAGTTTATGGTCTTATTTATAAATTTTATAGTGTGAATTATATCTTATCAACTAAATGGCATCGGTTGATAGAAATAAAATTTCATAATATTTAATTCTATAACTACAAGGTCTACCGATAATGCCCAAAATCGAATCTACTTAAATATTTTCTTCAGAACTAAACTTATTTAACAACCACTTACATGTAGAATAAAATTGTTTGGTTAATTTAGACATTGCATATGGACAATGCAAATTCGGGAATATGTCATGTAGGAGATATTCTCTTTGATATGGTTTCTGTGTATATACATTATTGATCACATGTTTTATTTTTTGTAAATATTGGGAAAAAAAAAAGAAGAAAATTTGTTGTTTATCCCGTCCACGTTAGTTGAGTATTATTAATAATAAATTGACACATGAATAAATTCGACAGTTTGAGTGTTGGATAAGACCCACTTAAAAATAGAAAAAAATAAGGTGGGGGTAATTACAAAAACTTTATGTAACAATTCTGTACGGGTGGTACTGAATAGATACTAGAAAATTAGGCCATAAAACTTAGGGTGAAGTATAAAAAAGAAGAAGTTTAAGGAATAAAGTGATAAAAAAATTAATTTTATATACAACGTAATAAATGTTGATAAATTTAAGGAGTCAAAGTAAATTTAACCTTTCTAATTATATACATGTACTCGTAGTACATCAAATATCACCTTAATATACTCGAATTTGGTAAATCCTACGCACATACAAGGCTCTACTTCCTTTAATTTGTTATCGTAATTGATTAACTTTTCCAGCTTGTTAGCTGTTCAATAATTTTAGTTTTGACCTATTGCAACGAATTTAATTTGTTTGAGAATTCTACCTTGGATTTGAAGTGATGTATGAAAAAGTACCAATACTTCTCAACTTGGCAAACAAAAGAACAAAAATATAAAGAAGTTCCATACTTTGCTGACTTTGCTGTTTTATTACGAGCCAACAAAAATAATGAATCAATAAAATGTGACATGATATTATTTCGATCAAGGGTAAATGTAGTTGCTGGTGGCAAATGAAAACATATGTGAAAAACTTTATTTTTTGTGTATATTTACAACGATACATGAATAGTTTATATACAGATGAAATACAAGACATCCTACTGAAAAAATATTAAATATTTATTTAAAATATACAGAAATACACAAATATAGAAAATATTAACACTTCCCATCAAGTTGGAGCACGGAGATTTCAAATGCCCAACTTGCCAATGAAATGTTGAAAAATATCAAATCCAAGCACTTTGGTAAAAATTTCAGCTATATGATGTTGAGATGAGACATGTTGAGTACAAATATTACCATTAAGAATATGATTACAAACAAAATAACAATCATCCTCTACATGTTTAGTGCACTCACGGAAGGCCAGATTATTGATAATGTAAACTACAACTTGATTGTTGCAATGAAATAACATGGGTTGCGAATGTTAGATTGTAAAATCAAGAAGAAAAAGATTGCAGCCAAAGTAATTTGGTAAGTGTCAAGGCCATTGAACGATATTCAACCTCAGCGGAAGATCAAGAAATATTAACTTGCTTCTTAATTTTCTTTCCACATAACAGAAGCAGAACCTAGTTGGATAAATAAAAAATAAAAAAAAAAACTGTAGTAGAACAGTGACTAGAAGTAGAGGTGGTGGTGGGCCAGGTCGGAAGCCCGCCGGTTCAGGCCCACGATAACTTGTCAAGGGGCAGGTTGGAGCGGACTGTCGAGCTAGAAGACAGAAGGGGTGGCCCATAACCGGCCCCTGCTTAGCCGAGGCGGGCTGGCCCACGTACTGGCCCACGAGATGATCCACGTGTTGGCCCCCAAACTGGCCCTCCAATTTAAGTTCTTACTTAAATTTTAAAATTATTTCTTTGAGAAATTTAAAATTTTACTTGTTAATAATTTATATAATTTAAAATTATTACTTATTAATTATTATTTTAAAATTAATAACTTATTAATTTAAAATCATTTACTTACTATTCAAGTTAGTAATTTATTATATTATAACTTATTAATTGTTCGAATTACTACTTGCTAGTTAATAGTACTTTATTAATCCAAATTGGTACTTATATATTAGACCAAATTATTAATAATTAAAGTTCAAAATTTAAATTAATACTTATTATTCGAAACTAAAGTTATTAGTTAATACCCAAATACCAAAGTTCGAAATTAATTATTAGTACTTTATTATTTCAAATTAATAATTATTTGACCAAGTTATTTCTTGGTTGTATAAGTCAATACTTATTATTATAACTTATTATTTGTTAATCATATAGTAAAAAAATTTCCAACATTACCCCAAAAAACTAGCCGTTTTGTAACGTTGGAGGGGTAAAACTGTCATTAATAGCCTTTTAAAAGAAAAAATTTGTAAAAAAAAAGTAATTTCCAACGGGTGGCTAGCGGGCCCCAACGGGTTGACCCACAGGCTGAACCCATTGCATTTTCGGGCCGGTTCGGTTACGATTAATTATACGGGCCAGCCGGGTCAGGATCGTGGGTTGGAACTCCTTGGCCCTGGCCCGACCCTATTCCCGATCTTGGGATAGGGTCGGGTTGCTACAGTAATCTACAGGGCGGGTTGGGTCGGGCCACTGTCATCTCTAACTAGAAGCACAACTTGCCCAATTTGCATCTGCATGGGTATACAACTGAAAATTATTCTGAAATAAAAAAAAAAAAAAAAAAAACCCTGACTTGGACATGACTTCAAGTAACGTAACACCCTATAAGCAACTTCTATATGAGATTTCGTCGGCGATTGCATAAATTGGCTTAACAATTGACAGAATAAGTAATTTCAAGACAGGTAATTATCAAGTAAATGAGTCGTCCCACCAATCTACTATATTCACTAACATTTTCAATTATATCATAATATAGGAAAAGATATTGGGCGACAACCGAACATTCCTCTATCCTTCAAAATACCAAGTGCATATTTGTGTTGAGATAAAAAAAAAAAAAAAATGCTAGAAGGTGATTGAGACATCTTAAGACCAAAAAAAAAATACTACTTTAAAGTGTCCAAATCTTTTACAACAAAACACTCTTGAAGATTCTTTTTAAATGCTGCACAGTGAGAATTGTCATTACCTGCAATGATTAGGTCATCGACATAAACTAGAATAGTAAGAAAAGATGAATGAGTCACAAAGTAAATAAAGAATGATAAGCTTTAGATTGTTGAAAACCATATTGAAGAAGGGCTGAAGACAACTTTGCAAACCACTATCCAAAAGGTCATCCACTGTTAATATTTTCTTTTTATTCAAAAAATATTCTCATTGGTCCCTCAATCAATTCTTGAGCATTGTCACTTCCTTTTAATTGTTGTGTTAAATTGATTTTGTATTAGGGCATAAAAAATTTAAAAATATTGAGGAACATCAAATTTATTTTTTAATAAAAACACCCAAATTGCATGATTACAATCATCTACTAAGGTCAAAAAAAAAAAATGAGTACTAGAATGCGACAGAATTTAGTAGGGACCCCAAATATCACAATGAACAAGATCGAAAATAGCACTGGTGATTTATTAACACTCAATGGAAAAGATAATCAAGTTTGTTTAGCTTGATAACAAACATCACATAGTTCTTTATGATTTTTAAGAGAAAAATCAGACAAATTTGAAATAGATGCTAAATGCTGAAAAGAACAATATCCTAAACGCTTGTACCAAAAATCTACTAACCCATTAATAGTATTGTTGATAACATTGTTACAAGACACTCCCTTGAAAAAATATAAACCACCACGTTCTTCACCCACTCCAATCAATTTCCTCATTGCAAGGTCCTGAAGAACACAGAAGGATAGAAAAAATAAAGCTACACAATTTAGTTGTTTGGTAAGTTTGCTAACGGAAATCAAATTGCAATTAAATGATGACACTTGCAACACTTGATTGAGGGTAAAGTTTTCATTCAAAGACACTATTCCACAAGATTGGACAAAAAGATTATCACCATTTGGCAGTGTTACAGGAACATTAGGACTTGCTGTGGACTCATCAAAAATTTGTTAGAGGAATGACCAAATGATCAGCAGCTCCTGAATAAAAAATCCAATCATAATTTGTGAAAAAAGAGACTTTACCTACAAAGTTTGCTAATACGCTTAATTTCTTGCCATTCCCCAACAATTGTAGAAGTTGTTCAATCTGTTCGGATGACAACCTAGAAACTTTATTATTCAGCATACCTATGGGTTGCCGCAGCATTATATTAGGAACTCTTCTATAGTAGCACCTTATGTTGCAACCGTATGTGCAGCTCTTTATGCACCTTGCCACGTCCTCTTCCCTGATCACGAGCATTCCAATCTGGTGGGTTTCCACTACCCAATAGATTCATAACAACGGTCCTTTGTATGACGATTGCGTTGACAATGATTACATCAAACATTTCCTCCAAACCCATGATCTTTTGCTTGGTTTTTGTTTCGATCCCAAATAGTTGGACGTGAATCATCATTTATCTGTTTGGCTGTGAATGCCACAACCTTAATAGATATCTTATTACTCCCGATCATCAACTACTTTTTTTCTTCCGTGATTAACATACTATATGTACGGGATATTTAAGGTAGTGGTTCTATACCAAGTATTTGAGACCGAATCACCCTAAATTTCTCGATATTGGTTCCAAAAATAAATTGGTGTAATTTTTCAAGTTCTCTCTCAAAATTGAGATTTTTGGCAGTCCTATAAGAACAACTAACCACTTGAGTATTAGCTAAAATGTCGCTCCAATAGCCCTTCAGGTATCCTTATTTGGTTTGATACATGGCGTCTTTGAGTTCAAAAATTTGTGCATGATTGCTTTGATTAAATCGTTCCTGAAGATCAACCCATATTTCGTTAGCATCTTCATAAAATTGTGAAGATCAGGTGCAATCAAATTATTGATCCATGTTATGACTACTTTTCCTAGGCTAACTTTTCCTGACTATCCGAATTTAGTTTCTTGAGAGTTCTATCAACAAAATTTAATTTGTTTCGTCCTTTCATGTCATTAATCATCGCACACCTCCAAGTTGAATAAGTCTCTTTATCACCTATCAACGTAGCATTAATTAAGGTTGTAGTATAAATATTAACGGTGGATAAAAAATATAGGGAAGTTACATCTTGCAAAAGATGAATAGAGCTAGTCTCTCCCATTGTTGTTGAATATATTTTAAGGAAAAAAAAAAATCTAAAAACCGGCTTGAATTCTCGCCGTAAAAGAAAAGGGTTTGGAGAAGCCATCATTATAGCTCTGATACCATGTGAACAACTTTATTTTCTTATGTATATTTATAACGATACATAAATAGTTTATATATAGAAAAAATACAAGACATCATACTGAAAAAATATTACTACATCGATATGTTCTAAAAAAAACTAAATATTTATCTATGTTCTAAAAAAAACTAAATATTTATCTAAAATATATAAATATACACAAATGTAGCAAATATTAACAACATAACTCCTAAAATTCAAGAATAAATTCAGCTATTGATTAATTCTTAGCGTAATAGATAAAGTGGGGTGGTTCTTCTTAAACTTGGAAAGGTGACAAAGAAGTGTAAACTGACAAGTAAGACGTTTCTCTGTGATCTATTAGTCATGTGTTCGAGTCACTAAGAGGTAGAGGATGTAAGAAAAAAAAAAAAAAAAACCTTGGAAAGGTATTCTTGACTTCTTGCGAGCCTTAGAAGTTAGGACTAACAAAAAAAAACAAACTTACATGAATTTCTACGTATGTAAAAGCCAATTGATCAGCAAGTCCCTTTCAAGCGGCTTCTATTATGTTAAGAGTTAGACAACCTACTCTATATCATCACCTCCTTCATCATCATTAATTATATATGCAGTTTTAAGTTATTAAATAGTGCAATTAAATCTTCTAATTGGTCCTTCATTTCTTGTAACCATAATTACTAATTCATGAAGGATGGTGGCCAGATTTTGTTGGGATGCAAAGCATGTGACGTGAAGATTAGACTAAGTAAATTGTCGATAATTACATAAAAATTGAATCATGCTAGGAATATGACTGATCATTAATATTTTTCATACACATCTAATTCTAATTTTCCAAGTTTCAACTCTAATCATTCATCATCAGGATTTAATGGCATGTCATTTTCAACATTGGCCCTTCATCAAGGTCTAATTGTCTCTTTTGGGTGACCTTTCTGTCTCTGAAGTAATATACATCTGGCTAATCAACAAGAACATAGATTACAAATTGTCGATCTTTTACATGCTCTATCATTTGTTTTTAGTTAATTATATTATTATTATTATTTTGTAATGAATGTCTCTTCAAACTAATTTAATTGAGAATAATTAATGTCTGGTGAGGTAACTTTGTGGCATTGACAATTTCATTAGATATTTTGTCCTACACATTGTTTTAAGCAACCAACTTTGCTTTGTTAATTTCCAGACGGCCTATTTGCTATAAATGGATTAGAAGTGATGAAACTTTGTTTGAAGTGTAATTTGTTGGCTATCAAGAGTTTCAATACAAAACAACTACATGAATGTGTTTCCACTGTTAAGCATTAGAATTAGCAATACTAGAATTTCAAAATATTTTTAAAAATAAAAACCGTTCATAATTTAAAATCATGATTTATTGCGAAAACCAGAAGAAAATAATAACATTTTACCATTTGATTAAGCAAATTTATATTTCATCAAAATTTCAAAATTCCTGCACCGCTAAACATAACATACAATGAATAGTGTAATTTTTTCGAATAAATTGTTTTTTTTTATATGATAATCTATTTAGTGAGATAAAACTAATCGTATATTAAGATTATTCTCTTTAATTTTAATTATCTAGATATATGTAAATTGATAAGTGAATAGAGGGAAATAAATAGAGAGAATCTAAATCTTGAAACAAGTGCTTTGCACAAAATGTTTCAAATCAACCAATTTTCATGATTTGTGGATTTCTTTAAAAATTTTTTTTTTTTTTTTGAAATTTGGAAAATTCATTATGTTATAGAAAGGAAGATGTTAGTAGTATATATGAATTATGAAATATCTACAGTGCTTTTTATTCTTCTAGCCCCTTTTTATCCGTCAGAAAGTCAAAAGACAATGAAGTTGATTTTCCTTTAAAATAAAGGCATTGACTTTAATGAATGAATAATACACTATTTTTTCTCAGATTTCTACCGTGCCTTCTGAGTTATCTCACAACGACAATCTGACCACACTGATGTTACCATTTTCTTACCATGAAAATGATTGGGGATATATTTAATATTAATTAAGTATTAGTTGACTTACTTTGATTTGTAGAAATTAAGTTCTCTCTCATATTAATACAAATCAAAGATTCTTCTAAAAGTCAGTACTGATTGGATTCTTAGGCCTTAGCAGTTGCTTAGTCGATTCAGGACTGAACGTTTTACGGCATGTATATATACATTTTTGCTTTTATTAAAATTCAAGATTCTCGAGTCAAGATATTTTTAATTTATTTTTTATAATCTAAATGTCGAAGTTCATTCAGTCATTGACATTTTCACAAACTGAAATGTCTTTTTTTTTATATTTATAATGTCATGTCATGAGAAATTTTACTAACACTAATAGTAAATTAAATTGTTAATTAGTTATTTGTATCACTCAAACTGAAAATAGTTTGAGTTTCTAGAGTGTAAACAATCTATAAGCTTAATCTATTTCTGGTAAGAAAGTGCATGTTAAATGATTAGGAGCTTCTTTTGCAATTTAGTAGTCATAATTCATTGGTTTGAGTCACTAAATAGTGGAGGAGAGATAGTTTAAAATAATAAAAAAATTCACATATTTCCAAACTAACATTATCATTTATAAATTGACATCTCTTGAAAACCATTAAATTCTTACATCAATTTCTTCCTGTATCATTTGTGTATCAATTCGGCATAAGAAAGAGTTCCACATATTTAAATAAATATCTGATTGACAATTAATATGGCCAGTTTAAGAAATTACTTTACAAGAGTAAGAAAATTTGACCTGGCCAATCAGATGAAAGTTTGGTAGCAATTTTTTGTTTTTTTGTTTTTAGTAGTTTGGACAAATTTTGAGGTTTGTTTGTTAATTTGATCAAATCTCATGAGAGGAAAATGTAATTATTTATTTTTTTATATCGTGTTTTTTTTTGCTTTCTAGTACAACAAATACGTATAGAAAAACAGTAAATGTGCAATATCATAAACAATGAAAATTTGTCTTTACTACTAGTAGGTATAATTATTTTTCGTTAGGCCCCTATTCTGCCATTGGTTGTTCAAACTCTATTAGATGTATTAAAATTCAGAACAGAAATTATTTAGGGTGACTCAATTTTGAACCTCACATATATAGCTTCTAGTTAGGATTAAAATTTATGATATCTTATTTATATCTATTGATTTTATTTATTTTATATAGTTTAATTTAGAGTTTATAACTGGAATCAAAAATTGAATTTACTTAAGTATTTCTTAAAAAGAAAAAAAATTTCCTTTTTTCCAAGCATAAAACTAGGTCCGAACTTAGCTGAAAATTGATGGAGTTACCCTATTTGTGGACTTCCAAAAACTTGATAGTTTGTTTAACGGTACCGGACACGAAACCCGTTTTGGGTAATACAGGCACGTCATATACACAGAGGCAAAAATAAAAATTTCTGTATTTGCAACATTAACGATAAACTGAACAATTATTTCCTAGTGGCTTAGTCACATTGCATTTGGATCGTTTGGTAGGAAGTAGGTATAAGACCAAACTTTGAAAGATCATTAGTTATACATTTAATGATTTTAGATCATATTTAACTAAAAGTATTTTCTCTAATTATGTCGTTGTTCTGTATCATTAAAATAATATTATACAATCATTCGTTTTATATATATTTTAATTATCTTTTTATATTACATATATTAAAATTTAAAAATTCATTAGAATATTTATTTTAAATAATATTTTAAGTAATAGTTGTCCTCGTAAAATCCATTTGTTGGATACTTCAATGATGTGAAAGTAATACTAACAAAACAGAAGGAGAACAAAGACCAAAGTTAGGAACACCAAGGAAATGACTATCATAATAGATGAAGATAGTTAAATGGGGATAAAGTATAATTTTATTGGTTTAGAGAAATAAAATGTAATTAATCTCATACTTTAAAGGGAAAAAATGTTATTAATGCAAAATTTTAACGAATCAAGAAAATTTAGTTAAATGACTGAAATATTCTTAGTATTATATTTTAATTTTTTATATATTTAATTTTGATATTCTATAAAAGAAGTAGGAAAAAGTAAATTATATAAATTAATATATTTGACTTAAGAGATCTGAAAATATGAGAAAATATTGGTTTAGATTATATGTAACATTTGTAATTTGCACTAATTAAGCTAAATGTTAAAGGTGTAAAATATTAAGAGACATAAAAAAAATCACAAAAGTTTTATTAAAAATATATTATCGCACAATATCCTTGAAGAAAATTTTTCAATAGAAAATAAGTCAATTTAGGAATTGTTTTACTACTCTAGTTAAACATTCAAATTTGAAAATCGAAATAATGCCAAATAAAATTAAAAAATTTTAAAAATTTTGACCAAGAAAATATATTCATATGGGTTATATTGAAATATTATATAATTTATTTTTTTATTTTTAAATAAATATCAAATCATTAAGCAAAATTAAATTATAAACATCTTGATGTGTATTAAGCCTGTCTCTTTAATTATTTAACTGTATAATCTTGATGATTTTAAAATTGTTATTGGATGAATAATGTCAATGAAAAGTAAAATGTGTGTATATATATATATATTTTTTAATTTAAGATAAAAAATAATTACACACCTAATTTTGGGGACAAAGTGTTATTAATCTAAAAAAAAATTCAGACACCAAAATAGATTCGAAATGCGTGCATACAATGAGAGGATCTCCATAACGGAAAATTTTTTGGGACACCAAATTGTATTAGTCACACAAATCAAATAAAAAATTAATTAAAAATTAAAAAAATTACATATATAAATAAATAAAGATCACAATATATATTATAAGATCGTGAACTTTGATTTACTAAAAATTTTTCACTCCATGACACCGCAATAAATAGTTGAAAAAGTCAACTTTTTACGGCAAAATAAATTTCTGACCGTGACATTTTAATACAGAGAGTAATCCTTCAGCGGCATATGTTCTTCCACGTCATATCACCGCGCAAATTTACATCACCTTCCCTACTCCCTAGAGCTATAGAAACAGAGGCGCGTCCCGTTCAACTTGCCTGGATAAACATGACATGTACATGTTGCAAATAAAAGTGGTGAGAGTCCAAAATTGACCCAAAAAAAAAAGAAAAAGAAAAAAAAAGTGCATACATTTATGATTTAGATGATTATTTGAGAATGATATTACATTATGGAGTTTATGTGATAATACGATAATTTTTTATAATTTATTAATTATATATTTTAGTTATAAGAGTTTGAAAATAACAAGAAGGTATATTTTAAAAAATGTCAATTTTGCACATTATAGGGTGGAACAAAATGTGAAATATATATGGCATTTGATTATTTTGTTCCAATTACCATAAGTACAAAACACAATAATAAATTAGATACAACAAATTGTTTAAAAAATATTCTACATAACTAGTAACAATCAGGGCTAGAACTATCATTAGTAGTGATCATGTTAAACATTAACAGTTCAAATATTTTAAAGATTAAGTATTAAAAAGATATATATTGTAATTTATCGGTGAACGCAATTCTCGATAAAGTGTATGAGATAGAGTTTGGAACTTAAATTTTGCATATCAAACTTATATTTGTATGATATATGCAGCGAAATTTACTTTATATTTGATTAGCTATTGTTGAAATTTCAATTCTAACTAACCATTGAAAATGTACAAAATTACAAGTAGGGCTATTCACACTTTTTAGTAATTAAATTGACTAAACCAGTCTGATTTATTTTTTGATAATCAATCTATTAAAGTAAAAACTAAACTAAAATAAAGTAGTTTAACATATTGCATATGGTTTTTGAAAACAATAAACACCAACCAAACAAACGATCAATTTTTCATCAGTTTATTATTTAGTACCTAATTAAACTAATTAACCAAAACTTATTTTATTCTTTTTAGCTTTAGCTTTATCAATTTTATTATTTCTTACTTTTAGTTTTACCAATTCCGTAATTCTATTCGTTTTGTTTACATTTTAAGTTTTACGATTTTAAGACTTTGGTCGTTTTAATACTAAAAGACTAATAAATTCTGATTAATTAATCAAAAATGGGAAAATTTCCCATTAACCCCACCCAACTGATTAAATGTTAGTCCGGTTTTGATTTTCTTTTTTTCTTTTTTTTGTTTAATGAAAAAACTCGAAATATTTTAACTTTACAGTTAATGAACAATCATAATTACAATTATCACGCGCTATGGAGCGCGTGGACAATATATTAATGCGGAAGATTCAATCAAAATCTGGTGGTGGAATCTGAGAAACGAGAAATCCAAGCACAACGCCACACAAATTTATTTAATTGGGAGTTTCGAGGCGAGTGGTGGATCCCATGGATACAAGATTCCAAACTCCGTTAACGTGTATGGGCAACTGCATGTGGACTTTTCGGATCCAAGGACACGTCATCGATTAAAACTATGCATCCTTTACCACAAGATCTTTTTACCGGATTAACCGGTTGCTCAAGTTGTTTTTATCTTTTATTAAACAATTTCTTATATTCAAGATTGCTTTATTTGAAATAAGAACTCACTAAAAAGGAGGGAAAATACTTAAATAGACTTGATTTTTTATCCCACCTGTAGATCATGCGGTCAACATTAAATTTTATAAAATTTTACTTACATCAACTTATGTCGTAGATTTCATAACATTTAATCTATACTACAACGTCTACAAGTGAGATCAAAAATCAGATCTATCTAAATCTTTTCAAAAAAGGAGTATCAATTTTCTGATCTTCCCATGTCAACTTCAAAGGAAACAAGTACTAATAAGTATATTCAAACTTGAGTGTTAAACTTAACCATGCATACCTAAGTAATTACTAATTAAATATACATGTACATTTTTTAGATTAATGACTAAATATATTGATAATACATAATAAATATTTTAAATTTAATAGTCAGGTATATATTGCACAATATTCGTACATTATGGTTTATTTGGAATGAAATTGAGTTCGAGCAAAATATAATTAAAGTCAAATTGAGGTCAAATAGTTTCAAGTTACTCGAATTATATATTCCTAGTTTTTAAATTTCATTTAGTTCAAGTGTGTTCATAGCTTATAAGTTTTTCCATAACAAGAGATATTCTGGTGTTGTAATTTACTTGTCTTTTTCAAAAATTTATAATCCTTTCAATTAATTAGTACACTTTCTAAGAGATTTTAAGTTTGAACCATAATACAAACATTCAATGCACAATCTCCAATTTAGAAAGACAATAAAATGTAAATTAGGTGATAATTAAGACCCTTCTCCTATGAGTTAGTTATGGGTTCGAATCACTCAATGAGAGGAGTTTTTTTCTTTTTTTTAAATATATGTTAATATTCAATTTCTAAAACTATCTATCAATTTTATTTTATTTTTCCAATGACAAGAAATACAAATAAACCCTATGATGATCTAGAATTTAATGTGATTGAAAACTTCGAGATATACTAAAATTCTTGAAATAATTGATAATAGGATTCCAAAGTTATTTCTATCAATTTTTTAGATAAATAAATTCTCCACTTTGTTAGATATAAAGATGAAAGGAAATCATAATTTTTATTTATTTTTTATTTTTTTGGCAATTGAAAGAGCTCTACTCCTTGTATAATTTATTAATTTTAGACTTGAAACAACTGAAATATAGTTAAAACTTTTATAACATAGAAAGAAGGCCAAAGTTTAAGCAGGGTATTTAGATCCCAGCAAAAATTTCTTTCTCTTCCAATTTAATTTTTTTTGTTTTTTCAAACTTTTAAACCTAGTTTTAAAATGAAAAAATGGAATTTAAGGAGAGAAAATGTGAAGTTTTGGTTAGGAGGGGAAAATGATCCCACTTGTACCGGGAATACAGTTACCCGGTTAAACAAGCAGTCAGAAAGAGGAGAATCAATCAAATTGAAGATTCTCTTGCACTCATCTACTTCTCCGAAGTCCCAATTACAACAACTCACTTATCAATTTGATTTATTCCTCTAATCCATTTATTACTTCACACAAAAATTCAATAATCAAGTAATAATATTATTATTTCTAATTACATTTATTTAAAAAATAACTAAAAAAGACGTCATAATTGCCAGTTGTTTCATACAACGCAGCCTATGAAACCACTATAAAACGAACTCTTTGCAGAGGCTCAGCCTACCTTCAACCATTCATTCTTGTGAGGTGCAGAGCATATTTTCTGTGAAAAATCTCTTAGGATGGCACTTCTCTCAGATCTTGTGAACCTTAACTTGTCTGATTCCACAGAGAAGGTGATTGCTGAGTATATATGGTGAGTTTTTCTTGACTATATTAATTGCTTATTCCTATTCTTTTATTGATATATTTCTGAATTTTTTTCTTCTTATGAAACTTCTTCAAGTTAATAATCTTGATGAATGATTTCCTTTTCTCATAAGGGTTCTTCTTTGTTTCCTCATATGCTTTTTTTTTTTGGTGCGTGTCTATCATCAAATGGTGGCAGAATGTTGTTATGGCTTTCTTTCTTTTTGTTCTGATTAAAAATGGTGTAATTAGTGCTAATCTTGTGGGGTTTTTTTTTGTCGTAATTCTTTTATTGGAGCAGCATGTAGCATAACCATGATAAATTTTTGTTGCTTTTAGTGAATGAAAAAGAGCAAAAAATCACTAGTTCTATGATTGCACTGATTGCACTTTTGCAGAAAAAAATTCTGTACTAGTGTTTTTTTTTTTTTTTTGTTCTTTCCAAAAAAATTTTCCTACTGGAAAATGACTGCAAGGCCTTTTCAATGAACCCACCTGGACACTCTTGTTTAATTCATTTTATGAATTGAAAGAATAATGATCTATCTTAATCTAATTATTTTTGTAATGATCTCTTTAATTTGTTTAGTGAATTGTTTTAAGACAAAATTTAGGAGACACTAATTTTCGATTGTTCTTAAATTTGGATAGGATTGGTGGATCGGGTATGGACCTCAGAAGCAAGGCCAGGGTAATAAATTTCCCAATCTTTTTTGTAGATTTCACAATTGTTCTCATTATTATTTTAGTGATAATGTAGATTGCTGATATTTGATGATTTTTGGAACATGGCAGACTCTTTCTGGACCTGTTGATGATCCTAAAAAGCTCCCTAAATGGAATTATGATGGCTCAAGCACAGGCCAAGCACCTGGGGAGGACAGTGAAGTGATTATATAGTATGTTATTTTTGCTCAAACTTTAACATGCAGTTTTTTTTTTAGATATGCAGGTACTTTTTTCTTGTTTTCCTAATTAGATTATGTGGTGATTAACTTATTTTTCTTTTATGTCAATGCAATGAAATAGTCCTCAAGCAATTTTCAAGGATCCCTTCAGGAGGGGCAACAATATACTGGTAAGGCTTATACTGTTTTCTCGTCTTTGAAATCCAATACTTTTTGGTTTTAATTAGTGATATTATTTTTTTCAATATATTTATCTCTCAGGTTATGTGCGATTGCTATACACCAGCTGGTGAGCCGATTCCCACAAATAAGAGGCACAATGCTGCCAAGATCTTTAGTCATCCTAATGTTGTTGGAGAAGAGCCCTGGTAAATTTTGGTTCTATTGTGCTTTATGGTAAATTTTGATTCTGTTGTGCTTTATGGTATCGTTTCTTATGATATTTACTTATTTGCTTTTGTTCATTTTATAATCTCTCACAATTTGGAAATGTATGTACAAATTAAGGTATGGAATTGAACAAGAGTACACCTTGTTGCAGAAGGAAGTTAAGTGGCCTATCGGATGGCCTGTGGGAGGTTATCCTGGACCACAGGTAATGAAACTTCCTCCTTACTGTGTGATGGTGACTTTTTGTTGAAGATTTAAGTCAATTATAATCTGTACACAGTTGTGTGTGGTGTAGAATAAACACAAGTAAAATGACTAATCTAACCTTCACATATAATACAATGGTATAATTACGCCAACATAAAGGTTTTTCTTAGTAATAATTTGGACCCTAACATGCTTGTCCCGCCCGTCAGGAACAAGAAATATATATGTGGTCCTAGACTATTTCCAGAATTTTGCATACACTCTAACCTGTTAAAGAAGGATTTAGCAATAATTATAAAAGTAGCCTACTTCATCTATGATTCAACTAATAGATAAATATTGGCATTTACTTGCATTAACTTTTATTTCTTTTTAAATGATTCCAAATCATCCCTTTCTTTTGTTCTGAATTTCTTGTTATTGTGCACAAGGATTGAGTCGATTGACTTTTATTTGTTCTCTTCCTGTCCAATTGGCCTTGCTTTTATATGCAAGTAAGAATATATTTATCCATAGTCCTTAACTATTCTTGTTAAATTTTTGGTCATTAATGTTGTTTAATTCTTTTTATTGAATATAGGGCCCATACTACTGTGGAATTGGAGCCGACAAAGCATTCGGACGTGACATTGTAGATCGGCGCATTATAAGGCATGCCTTTATGCTGGAATTAACATCAGTGGCATCAATGGAGAAGTCATGCCTGGACAGGTAGAAAGAAGCTTGGTTCTTACATATTTTTTCAGTTTCTTCCAGTTCTCTTTTAGCACAATTTAAAACTCAAAACGCTATTACGCTATTGAATATTGTGCAGTGGGAGTTTCAAGTTGGACCGGCTGTTGGTATCTCAGCAGGAGATGAGCTTTGGGTGGCTCGTTACCTTCTGGAGGTATTTAAACATTTCTTGTTTGAGTTTGTGATACAAGATTCATTAAGATTTGTCATTTACCGTACTAACAGTAGTATCATAGAGTTTGTGAACTAACTAATGTTGCTTGTAGAGGATCACCGAGATTGCTGGGGTGGCGCTTTCATTCGACCCCAAACCTATCCAGGTCAGGATTTTGTTGAAATCTCTGTTTTATCTCTTATCTATTATTGGTTTCAGGAAATATATATTCTTTTGTCGTCACTACTTGGTAAGTATACCAGGTTATCTATAATCTGCGAATTATTTTGACTTATCTATAATTTGCAATTTATCTTGGAGAGAATCTAGGTAGTGAGTGCAAGAACACAATGTTTCAGGCAAAATAAACAATTTATTGCACTTTTCTATGTTGGAATTTTGCTTAAATGGTCGCAGTTTGGCTGTTAAGATCAATCTTAATTGCATGTTGAAGTATACATGGACCTCAATGATATGTGCTATTGCCATTTATTCATCTTTGTCATGGATTACATATGTTTTTGATTATGCAACAATCATCACCAATGCGTATCATAGTGTATTATTTTTATTAAATTCTTTTTCAATTTTATGTTTTCCAGGGTGATTGGAATGGGGCTGGAGCTCACACAAACTACAGGTAATTTGAAATAGATTCATGATCACTTGCTTCTATGCTTTCCATCCCTTTCTCCTCTCTCTCATCCTTATACTCACTCCTCCTATTCAACTCTCTTACACACACCTTAATGATGCTTTATAATATTTTTTTCAGCACCAAGTCTACGAGAAATGAAGGAGGTTATGAAGTTATCAAAAAAGCAATTGAGAAGCTTGGATTGAGACACAAAGAACATATTGCTGCATATGGTGAAGGAAACGAACGTCGTCTCACTGGTAGACATGAAACCGCTGATATCAATACCTTCACATGGGTAATGAAACTTTTGTCGATTCTAGTTTTGCTCCCTAAAGAATTATGTACTGTCTTCTGTATTCCTTCCCTTTCTATATGAAGACACATTAAATGCATGTCATTCATATGCTTGAGATTTCTTTCTTGGCATACTGCTTCAACTTCAATATCATTTAATTAGATGATAAGATTTTCGATGTTGTTCACATATTTTAGTCTCATTATAAATTTGTGAAAACAGTCCTGTAGAGCATTGCATAGATTTTGATTGACCACATCTTGTGTATATGGTTTAGAAAAAAGAAACAACATATAACAAATAAACTATATTCATCAACAGTTGACTTCCGAATATTGTAAAATGGCTTATATTTTCTTGAATCACTCAATTTTCCAGGGAGTTGCAAACCGTGGTGCATCAATTCGTGTTGGACGAGATACAGAGAAAGAGGGCAAAGGATACTTTGAGGATAGGAGGCCTGCTTCAAACATGGACCCATATACCGTCACCTCAATGATTGCAGAGACAACCATCCTCTGGAAACCTTGAGGACATATTAACCCTGCAGCTCTGGAGCCTTTGACCGAGGAGAGTTGTATATCAAATTAGTCTTTCCATTTATCTTCAATTAGAATTGAATGTCTTGCTTTGTATTGCTGTGTCTCTGTTGGTTGCTATCATGTGTCAGGTAGCAAGGACAAAGTTCACTGCTTGCTTGCTTGCCTAGTGCTTTTGTTTCAATATTATATTACAGTTGTGATTTCATTAATAACAGTGAAAAAGGGCTTGTTACTTTGTCCTTGATTTTAATGAAAGAAATTGTTACTTATCAGTCTAATGGCTTAATGCATTTAGCTTGCTGGAATTAACTCTACTGTTAATTCTAATCCTGTTAAGAGTTCAGATGAGCTCCATTATGCTATCGGTGTCTCGAGGTCTATTGCTTTGCAGGGCTTTGTACAGCCTTTTGTAGTCTTCCTATTAAAACATCTGCTTGCATTTTCTCAGATAAATTAGATTTGATGTTTAAGATTTACTGAGGTGGGAGGTCTTTTGATTAATAATAAAAGACCATCAACAATATTTTGTTTGTAAATTTTGGATTTGCAGACTACCAAAAGTTTCTTGTATAGCCATAAAATTGTCTCCTGCAGGCAGTTTGTAAGACTTGTACGTGACTGTTGGTTATCAAGGATGTTGCATGAATTTCAGTCTTTAAAGCTTCAAATCAATTGGCCACAAGAAATTAGTGGTTTAAATTTATCCCTGGCTAGATTTTTAAATCTGAGTTTTAAATGCTTCTTCTAATGATATTCATTTTAATGCTTACTAGTCGAAAGTTGAAAGACATTATATATTTTCCTTAAAAGTCAGAGGAACTGTATACAGAAATGAACAAGAATTAAATTCAAATTAAATCAATTTGGATCCTGCTTATTTATTTGCTTGTTCATTAACTCATATTTTAATTATTAAAATTCAAAAGTATGATCCGTCTATGCCATAATTTTATGATCATTATACTAAAATCTAATTCAGTCGGGAATTATTTTATCTTGTGATATGATACTTAGACAATGTAGTGTTTATGTAAATTATGACAAAATCTAAATTGCCTAATCAATTGGCATATGTTGTTCATTTACTTTGTTTCTCATACTAAGCACGCATGAAGTAAAATATTAATCATTCGGTTGAAAATAATTTTAAAATTATTATTAAGTAAATGAAGAATAAATAGTATTCGTGATTTACCTTATAAATAAAAATGATGTCAATTCAAACCTAACATAATCTTGATATTTTGCAAGCTAGTATGCAGTTAAGGAAATGCATCATACAATGTACTAATAATAATGTTTATCAAAATTTGGAAAAAAAAAAAAAAAAAAGCATTTCACAATTTTGGAAGTTCAAAAATACATCATTTAGAAATAAATAATCGGAGATAGATAATGTTCATTTCTTTTGGGAGCCCGACTGGTTGGTTGAACCAGCAGCAAATTCCGGTTAAAAATGTGGCCACTCCTGATATAGAACCGCTGAGAACCAAAAACCTCTCCTCTCAAAGGACAAAGGGTTTAAGATTTTGAAATTTTCAAAACCACAAAAAAAAAAAAAAAAAAAAAATCACAAATTGGAACCTGTAATATATTTCAAGTTTAGAATGTCTTTCGGTCAAGTAGCAGCTAATTTGCTGAGGAGACTCCGCAATTCTCCTCATGCTCGCTCTGCCTTTTCATTTTCCAAAAAACCCACCAATTATTTTCCAGTTTCAGGTAATTTCTGAACATAAATTACACAAATTTTAATTAAACTAAAAATCCTTTTGGTTATTGGTTTCCTTTTTGGAATTTCAGACCCTCAAATTTCTAATGCTCGAAATGTGTTTGATGAAATGACAAAGTGGGTTTTTTTAGCATTTATTGCGTTATCTTGATTCCTCATTGGCCAATTTTTATTTTTATTTTTTATTTTTTGGGGGCAGGAAGAAGTAAATATATTGTGGGAAATGGTTTTGGAGATTATGGCGGGAGTGGGCACCATAAGGAAACATTGCAATGGATTCTTCTATCTGGACAAGCTGGTATTACTTTGACGTCTATTGTCTACATGTTACTTTTGTTACTGGAACACTGGCTAGTGGCCAGTGCTTTGTGATGTGTATTTAAATTGTGAATATTATGGTGGTTTTGCTTATTCGGACATTCCATTATCTGCAAGATGCAAACTTTATAGCTTTTCGTGGTGGTGTTTTTTTTTTCCTGCTTTCCCTAAGCGTCTATCAGTTTTCGCTTGTACACTTGTTTTGTAGATGATTGCTTACAAGCTTTGTCCTAGTTTTAGACATTTTGAGGTAGGTAGAACTCCTGGTGCCTGTGTATAATTGCTTTCAATAGAGGGTTAGGCAATTTCTTTTGTGCTAGTTCTTGTGGCCTTCTGGGGTAGCTTGATGCTTGAGGTTGTTTCTTACTTTCAAAATGCAAGAGGCCTAGAATTCCAGCAGTTCGCTGAGGACTTGTGCATTTAGAATTGTATTTTTCATTTATGGTTTAATAGCTATAAGGCTTTTTTTCCCCCTCTCCATTAATCAATAGGCTTAGGAAGAAGGGCCTTGTGTCGTTTGTCTTTGTTATATATTGGGTTTATTAGGACACATGAAGTGTGGATTTGGGGTACTTCACTGCTTGACTCGCTCTGTTGTTAAGGTTCCTTAGATGTATGTTGTAAATGACGGTTGCTATAGTTACTATTTTGTGATTGCTCACTATGCAAAATGCATATGATTACCCTTTGTTATTCCTCTGTCTACTTTGTGTGGTTTTGGTTTGCTTGTAAAATTAGCCATACACATGCTACGCTTACAGTCAATGAGACTTTCATTCCACCTAATTTTGTTGTTTCTTGGTTGAAAATACTGATGTAGTAGTGAAGCTACATTAATAAATTCCAGACAATTTGATTTTTCTTGAAACATTATTTGCAAATGAATTTCTTTTTTTCAGCAATAATTCTTGGGATCAATGCAACTCCTGCCTTGGCTGAAGATTCTTCAGTTCAGTTTTCTGAAAATACAACTGGCTCGGAGATAAGTGCTTTGCAAAAAGTTGAGGATGGTTCTGTGATATCTAATATACATACATCCAAATGGAGAGTTTTCACGGATACTGGAAGGGATTTCTTTTTGCAGGTTAAGGGATGTTCTAATTTATTTTTATAGTTGACCAATCTCTCTCTCTCTCTCTCACACACACACACTCTCTCTCTCTCTCTCTCTCTCTCTCTCTCTCTCTCTCTCTCTCTCTCGCTAGTAACTTATCTTTGTTATTTTCATCTATCCAGGGAAAACTGGAGGAAGCTGAAAGATTTTTTCTATCTTGATGCACTACAAGAAGCTAGGGAGGGTTTCAGCAATCGAGACCCCCATGTTGCATCTGCATGCAATAACTTGGTAGGTTGTAATTTGTAAATAGATATTTTTATTGGTTATTACTCTTAGGACTCTTCAATGAACTTCTGCTTGACTTCTGGTCCTGAATAGAGAGGATAAAAAAATCTTGGACCACACATACTTGGAGGTTGCCATCACATGGCAAATTTGAGTGTTAACTTTAGCAATGTATCTAAATTGGTGATCAAGTATGCTTGAAATCTTGGGTGTTCATTATGTGCTCATTAACAACTCATAAACTGTTGTTCTGTTCTTGGGTGTACTTTTCTGCTTTGATCTTTTTGTTCTCTCTCCAACACCCCTGGGTGATGGAATGAAGGAAATAACTGTTCTTTTCCTTCTGCGGTAATGAACAATATGGCATGTACTTCAGTTTCATTTTTTATTGAGGTCCATATATATGTACACACACACACACATATGTGTATATATGAATATATACACACACATACATGTATACATATGTATGCATATATATGTATAGTCAATGTGCATGGACATAAAAGTTCTTTAGGTAGGGCCAATATCTATGTTAACTCATTCCATTTCTTGATTAATCACTGTCGGGTATTGTAGTTCTCATCTCTGAATATTTAAACTTGCAGTTTTCATAATTCTATATGACTTTCTTGGAAGTTTTTGCATCTCGAAGCATGCTTATGTCTTATTTAATTAGGTTATGCTATTTGGTTATGGATATGGTTCTCTATGGTACTCATAAAGTAAAATTTTTATTCATTTGTTTCTTTCTGGTTAGGGGCAACAATGATGTTATTCAGAAAGAAAAGAGCTCAAGTGGTTATTTACCTGGGTATCTGAGTTTCTAAATGTGACGGGTAGTTATTAGGTCATGAACTTAAATATTGTTGATAAGTTTGTCTTTGTATCCAGTTGGGAATAGGCTAATAGCTTTCTCTTGACAACCTTGACTTGTGGTCTGGAGACTTTTCACGTAGGTTGATCAAGTTGTGGAGAGAATACTACTTTGCGAATTCTTAATGGTGCCTTTGGTCCACGTGCTATTTTTTCACTTTGACTGTCTAATACCCACATTCCTAGAGTCGAATCTGGTTCAAAAATTTGAGAAGGATCTTCTTTTTTCTTTTTCAGTTTGTTCAAAATGAAGATATTATTCAAGTTATTGCAACTCCAATGTTTTTGCAGGCAGAATTATATAGAGTTAAAAAGGAATTTGATAAAGCTGAACCTTTATACTTGGAAGCTATCAGTATACTTGAAGAATCATTTGGACCTGATGACATAAGGTAGAAAATTTTCTTTTTGGTTCTGTCATTTTACTCTTCTTGTGCAGCCAGTAAATTTTATCTAATTGCACTGGTTACTGCTATATTGGATGAATGTAGTTAGAATTTCACTGAGATTTATGTATCTAGTAATATACCTAATTGCTGGTCTAATGCTTTGATGATAGCTGAAGCACTGTATAAAATATTAGATGAGTAAACCTGGATTGGAATAGAATATGTCACAATTTCTGACCTTCTGTAATCAAGCTGTAAACCAGGATTGGAATAGAATATGTCACAATTTCTGACCTTCTGTAATCAAGCTATCTTACTTCCTGTCATTTGTATTCAGTTACTCACATAGGCATTGTTGCTAATATGTTAAAGCAAAAAAGTTTGATAAATTACAATTCTTTCTGGGCCATCAAATTGGTGTTTTTCTTTTTCTTTTTTTATTTTTTATATTCATTTGAGGCTTGGACACACTTGTCGAACCACTATGTAAAACATCATTTACTTGTATGAGTCTTGTAGGGTTGGGGCTGCCCTTCACAACCTCGGTCAATTCTATCTTGTTCGTCGGAAATTCGAACAGGCTCGTGCTTGCTATGAGGTAAATGCCTGACCAAGGCACATCTACACTGAACTTCTTTTGTATATCTTTATGGTTTTGTTGTTTCTTTTGGATTTTCCACGTGAAAAAACATCCTTAGTCTAGCCTTCTTGTTATATTGACCAATTTCTTTCTGTACGGTAATTCAATCTGGTCATCCCCAATTCAAATGAACTTTAAGCTTTGCTATAAGGTGATGATTGGGCATGACACTGAAGCATGCTAAGGAGCTCAAGTTCTTATAAACTTGTTTTATTATTTCATGCATTTATCCATTTGAAGCAAATTAGGCCTGTATAGGACCATTTACAAGGGACATATAAATAAATAAATGAATGATACTACTATAGTTTCAAAGTTTGAGATGGTTTTGTGAATAAACTCACTTTGGAGTCTCCTTCTTCCAGTGGGTGCTTTGCCCAAAAGGGAATATGCTTGATAAATAAGTCATGTCGTAACACGAGGAGTATCATTTGTTTTCAAAAGGATGGCTTTATTAATTTATGGATTATTTGATTGGGATTGCATTGTTAAGGTAGCAGAGAGAACCATTTGTGACCTAGTTCACATTTATTTGAAGGAATTTGGCTTGTCTTTATATTGGTGCTATTGAAGTGCATGATTTACATACAGCTGCTAACTTGTGGTTTTACTGATGCAAGTGGTGAAGGTATATTAATAGGAATGTTCTGGAGGTTTCTTGGGCTCTGCCTTGCCTTGGGTTGGAGTATTGGTTTGGTGTATAATCTGTCACTTTTTTGAAGAGAGCAGACTGAAGAGCCATTTCCAAGGATAATTTGGACTTTTTAAACTGCTGCCTTTTCTGGTGGCGGCGGCGGCGATGATTTGAATATTTGAATTTGTTGAATCTCTTTATTCTTTCTAACTTTGGAGTACCACATATTATCCCTTTTTCTCTATGGATATAAGGATAACCCCTCAACTGCAAGAACCAGTTAACTAAACAGAACTCTGAAAGATTACCTTCAGCAGTTTTTGATTCAAAAGCATAAAGATTTTCTAATATGTCACACAATTTGGAGCAGAGGTTTCCCAGAGTAAGGCCTTAATGGAAATAAAGTTAGAAGCATTGACTCGATTGAACTGCAACAAAAGGCCAGGGAGTAAATGTAAACTTCCATGTGTTCGTTGGTTTAGTGCAAAGAAAGATAGAGCCTTATTTTCCATACAGGGGAAAGACCTGAGCAAGGTGTTGATGCTCCTGTGACGTTGGCTATGAAATATGTTGTTTTTTTGGCTGAAACATCGAATGTCATGCATATTGAGTTTTGGCCTCACACTTGTCATCTTGCCCTCGTTAACTAATTCTCTTCCTGTATTTTCATTTTATTGAGAAGATACATTTCATTTTGTGTGTAAGGAGAGCTGATGTACATTCTTTGTTCTAATTACTAATACTGGTTTTCTACCTTTTTGTTGCATATCTCTTCTGGCAGCGTGCTCTGAAGGTATGCTATAATCATTGAATTGCTTTCTCTTCTCCATTCTGTTATTTGAGATTTCTGACATCTGATCTTTAGTCGTGGCTTTCTCATTTAGATTAAGAGGCGTGTTTTGGGAGAGGGCCACCCGGACTATGCTGATCAGCTTCTACAATGTATCATCTTGGAACTGTAATACCTTAATTTTCCCTCAATGTTGAAATTTCCTAAAATTTACTGCATTTCAGTAGCTTACCTTCTCCATTTAATATGGTTTAGTTGGGGAATAAAGATTTAAAAAATGATCTTGTTGTACAAGATACTTAATGCTTTTTTTTCTGAAATTTGGAAATGTAGAGTAGGGTTAATGATCATATCAAAGCTTACTAAAGGTATCGAGGAAGGGATTGGAGTATTCTGATCATAAATTTTGGTTCTAATTGACACCCTGCTTATAATTGGTACTATTTAGTGTAAAATTATATTCCTTAATTTCTGTCTTGCGTTCATGCAATTTCATTTCAGTTAATTTATTGAATCAATTGGTTTTTCCTGGTGAACCTTTTTTACATTTGAGGATCAATGAATCCTCAGAAGAACTATAGCTTGTTTGAAAGCTGCCTCTGGTTTAAATTTTTTAATGATGTAATTTGTTATATATATATATATATTTTTTACATTAGAGTTGAGACATCTTTGAAACTGTATATGGCTATACTTCTATTAGGCAATTGATGCAGCCTTACTATTAGCTCTCAGGTTATAGCCTGTGATTCTTGCAATAGTAGTTAGACAGTCACAAAAGTTTATGTGGTGCTGCTGTTTTTTTTTTTTAATGACTAAAACACATCAGAGCTCTCTATATGAGATCAATCATGATATTATGCCACCAGCAAAAACTTTGATTTTAATTTGATGCTCGTGTGGGTTTTCTTCTATTCATATTTTTAATTTCGGCTTTGATGAGAGATGAAAGGGCAAGATAAGATTTTTTCTCTGATGCTTCTTCTTGTGGGCTTTCTTTAATGTGCATTAGTGGGACACAAACTCTCGTCATATGCCGGCTTGATTACTTTGCTTCTGTTATGAATCTAAGTTTTTTCACCATTCTTTATCTCATAGAGTATAGCCTGACTTCCAGGTAATGAATCTTGAAGGAAAAGAGAAGGATGCTGAGGCTTTGGTACGCTTCGAGATTCAGTTCGGATACTTGAGGTCCCTTAATTTGTTTGCAGGCTAATTGCTGGTTGTTTGCTATCAATGATCCACTCTCTGCTTCTTATTGCTATGTATTTAAAATGTCAGGATGGCGGGCTAGGGGAATTAATTACATGTCTCAGGAGGCTGCAATATCTTGCTCAGGTTGTTCTTGCATTCAATCTATGTGGGGAAGTTTCTCATGATTCATTGTCATCAAGGACATAACCCTCTTACCAAAAAAAAGAAAAGGACATAATCCTGGTTTTAGGTTATTTTTTTATTTCTATGATGTCATCAACATTTTTGTTTTAGTGCCTCGTCGAGATATATGGTCTTGCTTTTTTATTCTCTTAACCAGGTTGTCTCAAATCATAGTCAGGAAGGAGCTGATTACAATCTGATTGGGTTTTTTCTTTTTTCTTTTTTTGAAAGTTTTTCATGTTTATACTGAGAAAGCTTGTAAATTTTCTTAATTGAGTAGCAGCAGTGAATCTAGTTCATCTTAGTGATTGTATCGTAAATCTTTTCACTAAAATTATTTAAACTAGACCACTACATCACTTCCTTGTAGTAATGACATGAATAATGGTTCACACAACCTGCAAGTTAGTAATAGAGCCTTTGATTTTGTATTGCCCCTGGTCAACTAGCAAAATTTTACCTCAAAAAAAAAAAGGGCAAAATTTAGTTGCGGATTGGGTGTCTAAATCTTTCATGAGATTTGAACATGAAGATCAACTAGGATTGGGTTTTCAGTTTTTGTAGCTGCTACAGTGGAGAACTAGTTGTCTTAATGGCTTGCATGCTATTAAATGAAATTAGTTTCTCAATGCATATTAATGTTCAAGATTTTATTTTGGCTTACATAAAAATATGTGATATAATCTTTCATCAAATAATGGGGAAATTTTAAACAGGAGCATTTAATCCAATTTATAATGGAAGTTCTTTTCTTGTATATTCTAACTTACTATAGTGTTGCTCAAAATTAACTCTTACTCGATGTTGGCTTAGTCAAATGCAGTGTTTCAAACAGAAAAAAGAAGGAAGTAGTGGCTGTTAAAGAATCCAATTCATTCTTTTTTTTCTGAATTTGCTTGCAAGAACTGATTTGCATTCTAAAGAATTTGGTGAATGTATATATAAGCATTTTTTCTTTTCTTTTCTTTTTTTTTTTTGGGGGTGGGAGGGGAGGTGTTGGAGGTGGGGACTCTGGAAGCTCCTTTCTAGATCTGCTTAGAGCGGGGACAGTGATGTGAAGAAATGCAGCAGATTACATAATTATTGGAAGTGCTCTTTACTTATGGTATTTATTTGCTTGCATCTGAGTAAACCATGTGCCTTTCTTAGAAGGTGCTCTTGTCTTTTTATGTGCATAATAGTATTCAAAACCTTCACTGTTGTTTTACCTTGTTGTGCTTATACATAGTGTTCCATAATGGATGTCACTTCCTTGTTTTCAGATGCTAAATCATTAAAAATGCTCATCGATAAAAACTTTTTGTTCTTCTATCTTGTGTATTGTAGATCTACATAAAGTCCAACCAAATTGCAGAAGCTGAGAATATACAGAGAAAAATCTTGCACATGATGGAATTATCAAAGGTTTCTCCATAATGTTATTCTTTTTTTACTACACCAAAATTCTTATTTCTAAATTCCATATAATTTTATTCCTTCTTAGTTTCTTGGTAGTGATACTCACTTGGGTTCTTCTTACTATCTGTTTTTACAACTGTGGGCGATTTGTTTTAGCTTATTGCAATTTCTGAAAGGTAGACTGAGCATCATTGTGAAATCAGACAAGATTGCACATTAAAAGCCTTCAGGACTAGTTTCTGTTTATGCTGACCTTACAAACTAGTTGTGTAGGAAATCAATAATCGTGGTGTTTCACTTTCGCTGAATTGAGATGCAATAACAGAATAGGGTAGTAGTCTTTCTTGATGGTTCAAGTATAAAAGCCACTTTTTTACAATTTGCTTGCCAATTGCTCCAGTTGTGCATGTTATTTGTCATGTAAGCTCATATTTGGAATAGACCACTGTGTCATGAAATATGCCAGGCCGAGCTGGATTTGACCTTGACCTGGTTGATTTGTTATATTTTACCATTAGTGCTCCTTATGAACTGCACACTGGGACATTCCAGCTTAAGTTGTCAGATTAGTTCGCTTGTCTATTTCATTTTTCTCCTTCTTTGTTTTTTCAGAGACCATTTTTAGGTTTCGGAACAGGATTAAATGTGGAAAACCTGTATGGTTTTTTCCAGTTATATGCATACAAAATTTGGGATCTGCCTAATTTTTGTATTCTTCTCGTTAGCATTTCCATTTTCTAAGTGCTATTTGTTTTGTATCTTAGTGATTGGTGTAAAATACATTTTTGTATTCTTGTGTTGTTGTAGCCATAGATATTTTCTGTTTGGAGCTGGATCTTACTAGTTGGTGTAAACATTTTTTTTTTCTGGGTTCTGATATTGTTTCTTTATTTGCATACAGTTTCTGTTTAAAGCTTTGTTAATCAAGTCTTATTGCTGCTTCCGAAAGATTGGACATGCATGCAAAATATAGGATCTCAACTTCATCACAATGCAGAAGCTTCTAGTATTGCTAAAAGAATAATTGGTTTAACATGTTCTTCCAAAAATATATGGTGATAAATTCCATGTTTTCTCACTTCACACTAATTGTTCCTATGAATGTGAGTGAAAATGAAATGAGGGTTCTCTGGTACTTCTGTGAAGACCTTAATGGTGTTTCTAAGACATAATCTGGACAGCTTAGAGATTAAGCTGCTCTGCATGTAATGCTATTTACCCTCCTTGCAGACTTTCAATTTATTTTGTTTAGCAAGAACTTGAATGGTCTTCACAATGCAGCCATTCTCTTCACTTCCTGTCTATTGTATTTTGGTTTTAATTCCATCTTCTCATCAAGATAAGATATAGGCACATTAAGTTTGTCCAAGAGAAGAACCAAAGTTTTTTTTTTTTTAATCTTCAGTGGCTAACCATGAATGCTTTTCGGGAGCCGTATGATGATATGTTGTGCACTCTTTCCGTCAGATGTTCTATTCCATAGCTTTTGTTTTAAGCTCCTTCCATACCATCTTTCGTGAGAATTGTATAATAGTGTGTATCTTGGTTCTATACAATACCCTGGTTTTTCTCATGATGGGATATTGCTGCTGCCATTTGTCTGCACTTCAATGTTCCTGTTTCTCTGGTCATCATATACATGATCGACACATAACATATGGCTTATATCTTAGGGTTGGAATTCCTTGGATACTGTTATTGCTGCTGAGCGCCTTGCACTGACCCTTCAATCAGTTGGGACCTTAAAGGATGCGGAAGAGCTCTTAGAAAGGTCAATTTCATTTAAACGACTGAATATTTGTTAAGTTTGATAATTTCAATGGCAAAAATGTGTGATATACTAATTTATGTTGCAGATGTCTTGATGCCAGAAAAACCTTACTTCCTGAAGACCATATTGAGGTTGGTGTTAACACTTAACAAATACCTCATTGATCCCTGCAGTTGTTAAATTCTAGCAGCTCTTCTGTCTAAAAATGCTTCTATTATGGTTTTTAACTTGTTTGTCTTTGCTGCTTGATTCAATGGCTTGCAATTATTGTTTTTTTGAGCAAAAGAAAAATTTATTCCTTTAAAAACAATATGAACCCTGATTGGCCTAATTTTTATCCCTACAAAATTGGGTGGCTAGATTTGGCTGCTGCCTGATGTATCCCTATCAAAAGGAAAAGATCAGAGAAAAGGAAATTTGATTCTTTACTGATGAGTGGGAAATAAGGACAGGAACCTCAACTAAGATGATTAATTTGTTCAATAACAGACCGCTGCCAACATGCTTTACATTGCTAGGGTGAAAATGCTCAAGTCGAACCAGCTAAGGAAGAAAGATATTCCTCAAGCAGTGGTAGAACTACATAGCGCAAGACATCTTTTAAGTAATTCAATAAGGTTTGCTTCATTTCACCTGTTCTTGATCACTTAAATTTACATTTTTCTCTCATTTTGCTAATTGAAATCAATTTTAGTTGGGTGGGTTGTTTAATCAGCATTGTTTTCTAAAATCTGTTAATTGGCTCTTCGATGACATTGAGGTCAGAGTGTCGATGTATCTTATTTTTATGCTATTTTCTGTTATCTTTTTGTTCTTATTTCTAAGATATGTAAATATTGTTCAGCATGGCCCAAAAAAGCCCTTTTACCATGATTTTAGATTGATAACTCATCTCAGTGATATAGTACTATTTATTAATGAGTTAGTTAGCTTTAGCTGACATAATGTAACATCCTTGTGTGGTTTTAAAGTTCTTTTTATTTTTCTTTTATTTTTTTTTCCTTTGTGACATTCTATTGACAGTATTCGTATGGTAAACATAGATATATTTTTTTAGAAAAGTATTAATGTTAAATTTAATGTATAAGAGAAGCATCAAATTAGGGATTAATATGTAAGTTTTTTCATCATCTCTGCCTAAATTTGATAATGATTGTAAAAATCACAAAGGCATCCAGGTTTATTGTTGAATAACTGTGAGGTAAAAAATTGAACACAAGGGACTGGAACTATTTGTGTCAAGTATCTTGTGCACACAGTCACAACTTATTAAGGACGTTGGTCACTTGGTTTTAGAATGTTATGGTATTTGATAACAGTGGTCTTAGGCAAGTTTTCTTATTTGATAGTTGTTTATGATTTCTCTTGGAAGTCTTTGTTGTGTATTTGATAATAGAAAACACTTTTTGGAATTAATTTTATTGTTAATTCCTTCCTTGTCTTTGATGTTTCGATTAATGATAGGGGAGCTCGAAAATTTCTGCATCAACTTGGAAAACAGAGGAGAAACCAGCAATCTCATGGAGTGCTCAGAAACATTGGAAGGAATGAGCATTCGGCAATGTTGATACTGGTCAGTGTCCCCATTTTTTGATCATTTTTCAGTGCATAATGGATCTCAGCCAAAAATATTGTTCTTTTTTGTATAAGCATTCAACCCTTTGGAGGATTGATGCTCATAGACATCTTTGCTTTATCTATTTTCTTTTTGGCTTAGGGATCTTTATTCATCAAAATAACATGCCTTTTGTACTATTTCTTTAATATTTTTTTCCGGAAAAGTTTTACTTTAGTTTCTTTAAGTTTTTGGCCTCATTAATTAAGGTTCTTTAAGTACATGTAGTTCTGTTTTCCCCATTTCTATTTCCCATGTCCTTTTTTAATATCTTTAAATGGCATGTACAGTTAGCATAGCTGAAATGAGAATTAACTCCATTTTCAGGATTGACCAGTTTTTAAAGTTTTATCCAATCTAATAAAAAAATGAAGATGTTTAATTTAGTTGCACATCACTTCATTATGGATGTTTTGGGAAGCTGTTAAAGGGGTAGGAAGACAGAAAGATAAGTTCTGTCCAGATGATGATGTTAAAACTGATTGATCTCTCTTCTGGTACAAAGAGGACAATAAAGGAGAAGAAGGCTCTTTTCCTTGTAGATATTATGCAAAGTTCTTCTCAAGTTGCTTTGTCTGAATACTTGGTTTCATATGCCCGAGATCTAAGACGTTAATTCTAAATGGAAAAATTTTCAGTTTTTTTCTAACATGAAAATTTTGAAATTCTAGTTAAATCAGCTCAAATTGTAGATATTTGATTTTCTTTAATTTGCTTTCTATACGCTCACTTCATTTGATATCGAAAGGTTTAATCAATCATGTTAAGCACAAGAACTGGGTTTTTCATGCAAAACATTTGTTTGCAGAACTTGGCTTACCAATAATTGTCTATTCAATGTATTAGGCTATAGGTCATTTCTAGGTATTTTTAAGTGGTTCTAATCACAATTGATGGTGAATTTTCTTGCAGTTGCAGTCACTTAATGCACTTGCTTTACTGGAGATTACCACACTAGAACTACAGGAGTCGAGGGTCGGTATTTGTTGCTTCCTGAAACTTCAAATGACTTTATTTGACTTGGCACAACCTTTCAGTAAAAGATGAAGCATGCGATAAGTACAACAAACTGTGGAAGCTTGCAAAATGGAATATGTGGGGTGCTAGGTTATCTTTTATATTCTCAAACAAAATAAAAGTAACATATTGAGGGTAATGGAATATATGGACATTACAGTTGCAAATTCGTTAAATCAGAGTATAGCATTCAATTTTTGGCTAATTCCTTAATATATGGAGGGGTTTATTTCTCTTTATGGATAATGAAAATTCCTGATACAATTCTGGTTCTCTAGTTTCACATGTTTTTGGATGTTGAAGTGTTGAGGAACTGTTATTTGGAGGGGTTTATTTCTCTTTTATGGATAATGAAGAATTCATGTTTTTGGATGTCTCGAGTAGCTGTTATTTTCTCACACATTTAGAGGCAAATTAGCTACGATACAATGCCTCAGTTTCAAGATCTATTCCCGTTAATTTTTTGTCTCGTCAAATCAGAAGTTATAAATTTTTCTCATCAAGTATGATTCATAAATGTTATCCTTTTTTACCCTTTTTCCCCTGTCAATTCTGATGACTAATTTAGGGATATTTAGGATGATTATAAATCATTTTCCCCTTTGGGCACCAAAACTGATGTTTTGCCACCTCGTTGTAGATGAACATTTTTATTTGGAGGTTTTGGCAAATTCTTTATTTCACTGCTTATGGGATTGGTTGGTAATTTTGTCATAATGAGAAAGCTACTAAGACAGATCAATAGAAAATAGGTATTGGCATATAAGCAGCAGCCCAAGGCTCAACATCTTCTCTAAGGCTCCCCTACTTTAACACTGCACTACTGATTCTCTCTGATGTACTGGGGCTTGAGTGGCAGCATATGTGTAAACCATCTTGACTATAAATGAATGATCATACTTCTGGAAAGAACAAAGTATGTGCCTCTTTGGTAGTTTCATAATCACTATGGATATTTCATTTCCTATTACCACTATAGGATTTGAATTTTCCTATTATGTTCTGATTATGCAAGTTTTTCATCATTCTTAGGCTTTATTTTCTGAAACAGGACGACAATCATCATGTCATAGAGATGTGCAGAGAATGTTCTTCGTGAATGCATTTCTGCTTTTAAGGAGGTAAATGGTTTATGGATCATTGCCAAGTTAGTTTTGCTGTCGTTCACCAGAAATTGGGAGGCATGAACAGTTCAACTACGTGGTTTCAATTGTTTTGCATTTGATTCTCAGTTATTGTGATTTCTAATATTGATGATTTTATTGTTTGGTGATCTGCATTGTCCATGCTGCTGGTCACTAGATCCTATATCCTCTTTCCTTCACCTTAATCAGATTTTTGTCCTCTGATTTCTTTGTATTTGCACCTCCGTTGCCTCGAATTCTTGGGCAGCTGCCAATTCTATTCAAACAATGAGTGCACTTTTGGTTTTTCTATGTGGAAACAGCTTTCCAGAATTTTACCATGGGTATTTTGTTTTATGGAAATGATAACTTTGTGAAGTTTCCAGATCTTACATATTGTGGAAAAAACAGAGTATAACTGAATATCTAAGATTGAATTATCAGAGATATAGAAAGCAACCCTATATTACCTACTTTCTACTCACTCGTCCTTAATGCCAGGGTTTGTACCTCTTATGTTAATCTTGGTTTCCAGAAGTATTCAGTTTGTGATGTTCCATAAAATAAGAATTTATAAATTTGTAATAGCTTCTGTATGATTTGATTGCCAGTTCTGCTTGTTCTCTCTAGTAAATTTCATATGTTCTGTGCTCCGCTGTTCTGAATGCTTGGCTGCAATAATGAATACTCGTGCATCTACTTGATACGTAAAAAATCAATGTATAACTGCAGATACATTTCTTGGTTTTGAAGTTCTCCTTTTAATTCCCATTTCATGTTTTTGATTGCTGATGGATTTTTTAAATTTCTTTAGCTTTTTGTTTTCCCTTTTTTTCTTCTTTTTCAGCATGTGTTCTTCATTTATTTATCTTTTGTTTTTTTGTTAAATCAATCCTAAGATCACTAGCTGACATAGCTTTCTTGCATTTGTTTGCTCCTTTTCCATTATGATAGTAACATATGCCAATGTGGCTCATGCCTTTAGTCTTGACCTCCTTTTGGTCCCATCGTCTTATCAATTGTAGTTACACGTGAATGGCTTTTAATTCTGACTATGGCTAAGAGATCCATCGTGTTTCTTTTTACCTCATCATGAGGAAATTCTATCGGACACCTGTTTTTTGTTTTAAGGTGTGTAGATTTTTTTGCAGTTTGGCACTCAGACGTCCTTGTCCGATTCCCCTGTGGTAAAAGCTGAATACCTCTCGTGTTTGAAGCATCTAGTTGCTTTGATAAATGATAACACAACACCGAGCTTGAAGCAATCTAAAACTGCTGCTTTGGAAGAGTTGAAAGATGAAATTAAGCGTGTGGAAGTCGAAATTTCAGCTGCTAGAAGACAGAGAAGTTAAATCTGTAGATGATGGCATCTGCAGTCTTCAAAATCTACTCTAGAATTTTAACATATAGTTAAAGGATCAGAAATGTACTATTTTTTCATCTAAATAAGGTACTCCATAATATATGTAAATTATTAATATGTATGTAAATTTTTTTTTTTTTAAAGGATTTTTCACAATTTTGGTCCTGTCGGTCGTATGTATAAATTTCTATTTCCTCAAATAGAATTGGTAGTTTTGGTTCTGGAGGTTTTGATGTTTGCTCAGGTAGTTACTATTTGAGGAGAACTTTTTACATAAAAGATTGAAAAGTACTATAAATGGCTATTGAGATTCAAAAGATGTCCAGTTATGAAAGTCCTTTAACATTCTCCCTATCCTGTGTGGTCGATAAATAGTTAATAGGAGAAAGAAAAATGTAGAAGATGAAAAAGCTCTGAAAGCAATAGTTGACGCAAAAAATTTTATTGTCTGGTCCAGTTGGGACTTACTATATTTTTGTGATTTAATTAAAACCACAAAAGTACATATGAAAATATATAAAAATTGTACCAAAAAAAAGAAAAAGAAATTATATATAAACATTGAGTGATATAAAATATGTTTAAGCCATATTAAAGGTCAAAAGAAATATATGATCTAGTCAGTGGAGTAGGTAGAAAAACTTTTCAGCATGTAATGGTACTTTGATGTTAAAAAGGGGGGGAGGAGAGGGTTGTAAAACGTGATTATTGTAAAAACAAAGAGCAATTACAATATTGATTGTTTTGCAAATAATGTCAATTTAATTTAATTAGTGGTGATAATACTTAATGATTTCTACATAATGAAAACATCAACATGTTATAGATAACAATTAGCATGTGCTTTTGTGGTTATTCCTAGGCACCCATGATTTGTTCAATCTAGATTTGGGTAATAGGATTGCAAGTGGAATCGTAAGATTCTAATGAAAATACAATTTTTATTTATTTAAAAGAAAACTAATATTTAATGGAAAGTTATATAAATACACATAAATTTTAATATTCATCACAAAATAAATTTCTTTTAACTTAAATATATAGTATCTAATATTATACACTTGTAATATAAAATGTTTTGTGTCATCGTAAATATAATATTATTTTAAAAATCATAAAAATTAAAAAAATTAAATAGTCTAAACTGATAAAATATAACATTTGAATGAAAAATTAGCAAAACACTAAATTAATAAATATGAACACAAATCACAAAATTCTAGTGATCTAATTAGCATTTACCTATAATAGTGATTTTATCTCTATGATCGGGATCAAATTTATAAATTTAAATCGTATAATCATAAAATTGTAAAAGTATATGAGTGGAAATGCAGCTAAAATCCAGAAACTAACACTAGAAATTGAATTGGTACTTGAATGAGGACAATTAACATTTATAAGAATTTGAGGATGTCGTACATCTTACGAAAGTTGAAGGGCTCTAATGGGTTCAGTGGGGGGGGGGGGTCCGCCCCTAGATTGGGTCCAAAAAACATGTTTTTGTTAACCAGGCCGGACAAATAAATTTGAACCTTATGTATAACAGTGACTATTACTTTAATTATTGGCCAAGGTGAATTTTTGTTGTTGCTCACAGTTGGAATTAATTGTCTTTTCTTAGAGGTTATAAAATTTTATTTTTTTCAGAGGTTAAAAGATATATAGTAAATGATTGAATATTCTACTATAGTCACTAGTTATAAATCTTTTCCCCTTTTTTTAGATAGAAAAAGTTGTTTAGAATTATGCTTTGTGAACCCGGACAAATTAAAATTAGAACATTTTAGGATTTTCTTTTTTAATAATCCAGTAGATCTCTCCTTACAGAATTAAATAAATAAGAATATGTTAGAGCTATTTTTCGTATAGAAAATATTTATAAATAGCATCATTAGATATTTAGATGCCATGACAGCATGACCTAACCCAACAAACCAACAATCTTTGGACCACGCAATAATTCATTCGTCGTACGATTGAAACTGGGTGAGTGATTATAGTTTTTCCACTTAAATTAAAATAATATATATTTTGTCCCTTATTGACACAAATCATCCTTCAATAATTCTAAAACTATCTCTTCGTTCAATCTTTATCAATAACTAAATACTCTTGGTATTATGTTTTGATTTTTTACATTATTTAAATTTTGATAGTGATGTGATAATTATTTAAAAATAAGGAAAAATAAATTACATAATATTTCAATATGTTTCTTGATCAAATTCTTTTAGTTATTGAATTTCATTTTATATTATTTTGAATTTGAATGTTTAACTATATTGGTAGAACAATTTCCAAATAGAATATATGTTCTATAAAACTTTTGTGATTTTTTGACATCTTTTAAAATTTTACACTTTTAATATTTCGCTTAAACTGTACAAATTGCAATATTAAATATAATTTAACTCAATATTTCCTACACATTTTGACTCCCTAAAATCAAATATGTCAATTTGTTATTTTAGTTTATTTTTTCCTAATTATATTATAACTATTGAACATCAAAACTAAATATAACACTAAGGGTATTTTAGTCATTTAACTATATTTTCTTCATGATTTAAAATTTCTAAAGGATAAATAATGTGAATGGGGGCAACATACATATTTATTTATGGGGTAAAGTATAATTATCTACCTAGTTATTTAGGGAACAAAGTGTTATTAACCTTTTTTTATTTTGTTTATTCGCAAGGGATTATAATATAATATTTATGAAGTTTAATCTCTAAATAGATTAGTCAAAACATAAATAGTGCAACGCGAAGAAGCTTAAACAAAAGACAAAGTGCCGTACCAGAAATCAACCACCACCCGATTCAAATTGGGATAATTTCATAAACCCCTCCTGAAGTTTATGTTAATATCATTTAGTATCTTTAAATTTTTAAAAATATCACTTACCTCCCCTCTCTTGCTAATGGGTCCCTTTATGGTACTAAAATGCATGAAATGACATTTATACCCCATATACCTTAGCCATATTACAAAAGGGTAGTTTCAAAAACCACCCCTGAGATTTTTGATAATTTTCACTTGACACCTTTTTAGTTTCTAATAATTTTTTATCTACTTATTTCAATCAAAAAAAAATAAAAATATGTGCATGCATTATTTTGATTACTTCTATATATTTTAATCTTCACCACGTAATAAAACACGTAATTAGTATTTTGTTTGGGAAATCACAAGCTCGTAAAATAAAAAAAATATTTTCTGGATAAATTTTTTTGCCAGTAAATTTATAAAAATATTGCATATATTAATGTATTTTTGAACATCAATTTGAATAAAATTTTTGAGTACGTAAAACACATCATATGATATAATAAATAAATATAACTAGTACTATTTTTTTTTGTAAATCAAAACTCGAAATTGAAATACGTATTTTTCAAAAAAAAATTAATAAATTTATTTACCAAAAAATATGGTTATGTAATGTGCTAATGTGTGTTGATTTGAACAAAAATTTGAACCTGTAAAAAATTGCCATATATTAGAAGAAACAAATATGATTCAAATTTGTTTGGGAAATCACAAACATTTAAAAAATTAAATGAATTTTTTGATAAAATTTTTAGCCAATTTATTTACTATAATTAGAAACGTATTAATTTGTTTGTATGTGCCGTTCTGAAAAAAAATTTAGAATACGTAAGTATAGCATAATATATAACAATAAAAAATGTTATTGGTATTTTATTTTAAAAATCATTAACTTGTAGAATAAAAAATAATTAAAATATCATTTTGACATTAACTGGTGAAGGATACAAAAAGTTACAACCTATTGTTATTTGTTATAATTATTTTATACATTTTTTCCTTTTCTTCCAACCATTTTAATCAATAAAAACTTTGAACTAGGGGTAAAATTGGGAAGAAAATAATCTCTCTCCACTTAAATTAATTTTTTAAAAGAATGGGCTGAAAATGTTACAAAAAGTTTAGAATAAGGGAGGTAAATGATATTTTTTAAATTAAAAAATACTACGTGAAATTAGTTTAAACCTCAAAGGAGGTTTCTAAAATTATCCCTTTAAAATAAGACCCGTAATTTTCATCATAATCAAAGAATTCTAGGGGAATGACATATATAATATAATATTTATAGAGAGAGAACAATCCATTTACAACGTTATTAATCTTTAATGGAAAATTCTTCTCAATTATCTGTCAAACAAAAATTTTATAATTTTGGAGAAAGAGATATTTTAGGATTTAAAGTCACTTAGATACAGCAATCTACTGTCGTCATTGCTCATGCCATAATTTTTTGTTTGAAGGAACTCAACCAAAATTGTTTGTGTCAATTACTTCCACATGCCTGCTTGTAATTGTAAAAATAATAACGTTGGACGTATTAATTTTTTTTTGTCAAACGTCAGCAATTTTTATTAAATAATAACAAAATATACATATGGTGAGCAACTGCTCAAATTTCATTTTGTGACTGCTCTAAGAGTCACAGAAAAAAGAATCTTTCCACTCAACAAAAAGATTTCAATTTTCTACCATAATCTGCTAACTTAGTAGCCAGACGTATTAATCAATTACGTGGTTTGAAAGTTTAATGTGTATGTTGCTAATTGGTGAAATTTGTTTGAACAATAACTAATATTTAATGTACATAACTTGAGGTAACTTTTTCTTTCATTTGTGTTGTTACCAATTATCATATAAAACTGTCCTTATAAACGAAATTCAATATGAAAATCTTGAATATTGGACCAACTTTTTTTTGGGATAGTGTCAAAATTCTTATCAAGAATTACTATGTAAAATGTTGAAATTTTCAAAAGATTAAAAACTTCCTGTATTTGTACGTGACAATAAAAGTGAGACGAAGGGAATATTACTGTCTATGATAAAGCATGTTCCTTAAAATCCAATTAACCATAAAATTGGCACTATAAATTTCTTGATCCCAGCTCAAATTTTTTATTTTTGGATGAATGATTAATTAAACCTCAGATTGTCCACACCAAACTTGAGCCCTTAAATGGAATGGCCCCAGTGAACTATTGAATTAACTGTAGGGTTAATGACACTTCGTCCTTGAACTATGTAGGTAATTACACTTTACCTCCTGAACTAAAAAAATTACACTTTACTCCCCAATTACATGATTCATCTTTTAGAAAATTTATAATATCAAGTTAAATGACTAAAATACCCTTAGTAAAGTACTATATTTTGATTTTTCATGTATTTTAATTTTGATGTTCAATACGAATAAAAGAATTAGGAAAAAATAAAATATAATAACAAAATAATTAGCGAGTGAAAATGTGATAAAGTGTTGAATTATATTGTATTTGACATTGAAATTTGCACAGGTTAATCCAAATATAAAAATTATAAAATATTAAGAAATATCAAAAAAATTACAAATTTTATAAAAAATATATATATTGTCACACAATATCTTTAAAAAATAATTTTAAAAAGAAAATTAGCCTATTTAAGAATTGTTCTACCATTATAATTAAATATTTATATTTGAAATAATATAAAATAAAATAACAAAATTTAAAAATTTGATCAGATATATATTGATATGGATTATATTAAAATATTATGTAATTTATTTTTCATTATTTTTAAATAATTATCACATCATTATCAAAATTTAAATACAAAAATCAAAATATAGTGCTAAGGGTATTTAAGTCATTAACATGATATTAAGATGGTATAAATTTTTTAAAGGATGAATTATATAATTGGGGGGTAAAATATAATTTTTTTAATTCAGGAGGGCAAAGTATCATTACCTACCTAATTCATAGGGTAAAGTGTTGTTTGATTAATTATTATAAGAATTATTTTATGGGAACGAAAGTATTAAATAATATTTACTTTTATTTTTTATTTGGGATATGAGTTTCAAATTTATGAACTTATCAATATAATGAAATCCATTTCTTATTCAAGTAAAAAGAAATGACATAAGCTCGTATCGATAATAAAATTTATGATTTCTATTCCGATTTTAATTTCCGAATACGAATCAAACACCTCCTCAACTTTCCTTTTCTGAGACAGAGACATTTTTTACTACAAATTATTGAATAACACAACCAACTCATATTCCCATTGGTATATCGTGGAGCTTTATATTTCATTCCATTCCAATCTCCAAATTCAGCAAAATTCAGCCATTTCCACAGAAACCCTTATAACATCTAATTTTGGTTCTTAATTTGATGGAAAGAAGAAGGTCTAGTAGTAAAAGAAGTATTGATGAATTGGCTTTGGTGAAAGCAGCAGCTTGGGCATGGTATGAACATGGATCAGGATCTGAAGGCCGCGAAATGCGCGAGTACGATCTTGAGAAATCTAAAAGAGCTCCAAAACCATCAAGGTACAAGATTGAAGCCATGAAAGAATTTGAAGAAACCCCTCCTCCTCTAAAGCCAAAAGATGATCATGAACTCTTATCACCTCTACAATCTGCTTCAGTTAGTCCATTGTCAACTATTAGTAGTAAACAAAGTGAGATTTCTCTTCTTGATGATTATGAAATAGAGAGAATATCCAAGGAACTTGATCATTATATCGAGTCGAGTCAAGCGGAATATTTCAGAAGTTTGATTGGTAGTGCACCTCATAAGAAAGTTGTGTCCTTCTCAGAAAGTGGCACAAGTGAGAGAAAAAGTAAGCAAAAGAATAAGATTTCAAGTTTATTTTGGTTCAAGTACGCGGCGGTGACTATGTGGCTCGAGGCAAGACGATGTGGTGGATGGTCGGAGTTTTAATGTTGCACGTATTCATGATGGCCGGAGAGGTACGCGACAAAGGTCAAAACTACTGGCTGACTGACATACATACACGTACCATGGGCGTCTATGCCTAGCTGGTCAAAATTGATGAGGTTGGGTATGTTTATTTAGTTGGTTCGTTGGCTCGGTATTGAAGGCTTTAGAAATGGTACAACGACCAAATTTATGTGTATCAAGGTAAACGATATATTAAAATATAAAATGTGTGTTTAAAAGTGTACTATATATCAAGATATAAAAGGGTGTGACTTTTACTGTGTGACTTACCCAATGTAAGATTCATACATTTTTTGTCTTGATGCAATACAATGTATTTGTTATAGAATTTGATAGAGTGGATTATTTTTATTTTGTTTTTGTTTTTCTGATTTTTTTTTTTATTTTCCTTGTTTGTTCTATGGAAAGCATTTTGAATAGTGTCAAGAAACCTACAAGTTTGCAAAAGTAAATCTTGTTACTGGTTTCTGTGATTTGGTTCATTCATTTTGTAGAATTATAACTTCCTATGTATTGATCATGGGATGGCTGCTGTTATTTTATTTGTACTTAAAGAAAGATGCATGAGTGCTAGTGTGTGACACTACTAGAGTCCTCTTGTGATCTTTAGCATTCTTATATTGGCTAGAAAAAAGAGAAGGCTGAGCAGCTTTAGAATTGCCTATAAGAATTGTTCAAATGTGCGAAATGCTCCATAAAGTTTTTCAATTACCCAACAAATTCTAAGAAAATAATGAAATGCATACATGTCCAATAATCAACTAATTAAAATGTCATCCACACAGTTGAAAACATAAAAAGTGTAATAATACGATAAAATACTTGCATATATGAAGGTGTTTATATACATTATGTATATTAAGAGAATTTTATATGAGACACATTTTAGATTTTACTGTAAATCCTATATGGGACATACAATCCTTCTCTGTTGGTGCATTATTTTATGCATAAACATCTTATCTATAGAAGAAATTTCGGTGATCATCATTTTTGACTTTTCTCTTGTCCATATTTGTTCCTTCATTTTTTTTTTTGGTCCAAATTTGCGAAGTTCACGGAAAAGTAAATTGACCATGTAAGTCAAATTACTACTATTCATTGACTACTACAACCAAGAAATAGTGAGTATTTCAATTCTCAATGTAAATCGGAAAAATGCATTGTGTAATCACCAAGAGTGATACGTACAGTACTGCTTCCAAAACTTGTTTAACCTATTCATTGACTACTACCAAGAAATAGTTTATGGCGATTTTTATGTTCTTTTTTATTTTTAATAGAGCATTTACATTATAACTCAATTAGAAATGAAAAATAGTCAGGTAGATTTAATTTTTAATTTCACCTGTAAATTGTGTGATTAGAATTAAATATTAAAGAATCTATAAGTAAGATCCATACCACAAAAGCTATAAGTAGGATTAAAAAAATCTAATATACCTAAGTAAATATATTTGCCATTAAAAATACTCGTTGATACAAGTTTTCAAACTTTTTCCTTATTGCCAGCTTCGTCTGTCCACTTCCCAACCTATTAAACATCAATTTACTGTGCTGTATAATGCTTCTGCGTAGGGACGGATTAGAGGGGACGGGCAAGCAGCCCCAAGATATTTAATATATTATGTTTCTTAAGAGTATAGATCTCTTTAAAATTATTAAATTATTATTTATTATTATAAAATTAGACTTTATTTCTCAAAAAATTTTAAAGGATATAAAAAATTATTCCTTATGTATATATTTATATAGTATTATTTTTTAAAAGTTTCAAAGTTATATTATTTTTTAAAATATTTTTTAAAAATTTCAATAACACTATTAAAAATGTTACTTCACCCCATAAAATTTCAGCCTTCAAGCGGCGCCCCAATTCACAATGAATAGTTGACTAATGTGCGAGTTTGAGAGGTGCTAGAAACCCATTCTGGGGTTAGTGATTCCGGGAAGGGTAATTTCGATACTTTAGCCATTACCGTTTCATTTAATATAATCGTTTTAGATAATTTACTTTATATAAAATTATATATCATTTTAAAAATTTAAAAAATTAGATTACATCCGTAAATATATACCTATATACATTGAGTTAACCACATTTCAAAGTCATCAATATAATTTTAAACCTTTATATAAATTAGTCATCAAATCCAAGAACCAATTACATTGAGTTAACCATACTTTTTATTGTTGAAAATCGTCAATATACTTTATACAAATTGGCCATCAAATCAAAGAACCAATTTTTAGAAGGCGTAATTTTTAGAAGGTCACACCTTTGGTCCCCCATTCTTCAAGGCGTGAACTTTAAAGTGCAGCAAATCTCACATCCAAAGATTCCAAACCAAAAATGTATGCCGGTTATGTCCTCCGCCCTCAAAAGGCATTAACATGTGCGTGTTCGAATTCGTTCGCTTCTCGATGACAGTTGCCCATTCCAATACCGCCGTTGTTGCGAGTTTTGGCCACTTCAACTATGCTTTGGTGGGCTACAATGATGGATATACTCTTCCCTATCATCCATATCAACCCTAAAGGAGATTAATTTGCAAATAGGAATGTAAACAAAACGAGTAATTCATTATTTAAATTTATTTTATTAAATTTATAAATTTATTTAAATTTAATTTATTTATCTTTCAAACGAATTTTTATTAAGATAGTTTGAAGTTTTTACGTGAAATTTTAATCTCATCAATTTATCAAATTGAATTCTAGCTAGATTAAAAAAAAAAATTAATAAAAATTAATATTATTTGAACTTAATTTGATTATATACTAATTAAATTCTTATCAAAATAATTTTGATTCTAGCAGTTTGGTTTTGATTTACTGCCCTAATTGACAGCTCTTCAATTAACAAGAAAAGATCCAGTCCTTCATTTTGCTGGTATTGTCAAAACAACATAAATTTCTATATTTATCCAAACCTTTAGAGTTAATGACGTGATCCTGCAACAGATGTCGAGGATACACACAACACCCCTTATTTTCTTCTGCCAAATTCCGCCACCTCTCAACAACCGCAGCCGCCCCCACCTCCACCGCCTGGTACAGCCCACCACCAAAATCTCTCCACCAACATTCACCAGACCCAATCCTCACAACTCTCTCTGAAGCCATAAAAAACTCCCATAAAAAACCCCTCCAAACCTCACTCAAAACCATCCTCCCATCTCTCAAACACCACCAAATCATCAACCTCATAAACCTCAATCCTCATTCCCTTTCCCCTCAAACCCTTCACTCCTTTTTTACATGGCTTTCTTCTCACTCACACTCCACCATAGGTCCGCCACACCCTTTTCACCTATTGCACAATGATCCACTTTCTCTGCAGCCACAAAATGCTCCCATATGTGCACAATCTCATCAACATTCTTGTTTCAAGAAAAGGCAGAAACTCAGCTTCCTCAGTTTTTTCAGCAATTCTTGGGACTAAAGGTAGTCAAAGATCCAATCTTTATGTGATTTTCAACTAGTTTAATTATTGCTTATTTGGAATTAGACCTTTTTGATGATGCAATAAAGTGCTTTAAATTGATTAAAGAGCATCGATTTCATGTCCCTTTTGAGGCTTGCTTGATCAAATTCTTAATCATTTTATGAAGTTGAATTCTCCTGTTTTGGCTTGGGATTTTTACAAGGAGGTTTTGGAATGTGGGTTTCCTCCAGATTTGTTTTGTTTTAATATTTTGATGAATAAATTCTGTAAACAAGGTGACAAAGGGGAAGCCCAGTCGGTTTTTGATGAGATTGGGAGGAGGGGTTTAAGGCCTAGTGTTGTTAGTTTTAATACTTTGATTAATGGATATTGTAGATTGGGTGATTTAAATGAGGGGTTTAGGTTGAAAAGAGTTATGGAGGAGAGTGGAATCTCGGCTGATGGTTATACGTATAGCGTTTTGATTAATGATTTGTGTAGGAAGAGTGAATTGGATGGTGCAAACGAGTTGTTCGGGGAGATGTGTGGAAAAGGTTTAAAAGATTGTTCCGAATCATGTTACTTTCACTACATTGATTAATGGCCATGGCAAGAATGGGGAGATGGGATTGGCAATGGAAATTTACGAGAAAATGCTGAGACAAGGAGTAGAAGCTGATTTGATTACTTATAACACGCTGGTCAATGGGTTGTGTAAGATTGGAGATTTGAGCAGAGCGAGGAGCCTTGTTGATGATATGACGAAGAAAGGTTTGAAGCCTGATAGTGTTACGTATACCACTCTCATTGATGAATTGTGTAAGGAGGGGGATTTGGAAGCGGCACTAGAAATTAAGGATCGTATGGTCAAGGAAGGGATTAAGCTTGATGATGTCACTTATACGGCTCTTATTTCAGGCCTTTGTAAAGAATGGCATACTACTGATTCCGAGAGAATGTTGAGGGAAATGATAAGTGTAGGTTTGAAGCCTGATGATCCTGTGTATACTATGGTCATTGATGGTTTTTGTAAGAATGGAGATGTTAAGAAGGGTTTCGAGTTGCTGACCATAGGAGATGCAGAGCGATGGACATATACCTGGTATTGTAACTTACAATGTGCTAATGAATGGTTTGTGCAAATTAGGACAGATGAGGAATGCTGACATGCTGTTACATGCAATGCTCAATCTAGGCGTTGTTCCAGATGACATTACTTATAACATCCTGTTGGATGGACATAGCAAGTATGGAAATCCAGAGGATTTTGACAAACTTCGTAGTGAGAAGGGACTTATTTTTGACTATGGTTCTTATTCTTCTCTGATTAGCAGTATAAGTAAAACCTCAATGCGGTACAATAGATGATCAAGTGCTGCAGATTATGTTTGTACTTCGTACTAAAGGAATCATCTGATATTGAACCTTGGACACCGTTACAATAGCCTTAAAATGGATCAAATGTGTACTATAGTAGTCTTGAAGGATCCATGATGAAGTGGAAAGTACACGCTGAATAGCTATCCATACAGGGGTATCGAATGGATGATAGAAATTTCAAGTGATTCTGATAGAATATACAATTCAGGCTGAATTGTGGATTGAAGAAGGCTTTGTTAAGGTATCAATATTGTCATTCCAATCTGTTCGCATCCCTCACAGAAAACCTCATGGAAATGAGACATTTCCGGCTTGTTAAGGTGTCAAAAAACCAGATCAATAGTTGAAGTTGGCAAGTCTCTGGTGATAGGGATTGTCTGATTCGTAGATTCAGAACTCTACATTGCCTTACGGTTACGGATGTCATAAAGTGGGTGTGGGCAGCAACTAGTCGGATGCTCTGGGCAGAGAGTTTGGAAGAATGCTAAATTGGGATGTCCCAAAAGGAGACTAATTTAGGGTGATGCCAAGTGGATTTTTTTGAATAGGGCCAGAACTTTGATGGGAACTTAGTTGTGAATGTGGTTCGATCTCAGAAAAGTGTGATTTCTTGGATGATGTTAAATTATATGGAAAGATCTGAAACTTCAGGACTGTTGACCTAAACCAAAGAGTGGTATAACAAGCAATGCAACGCTAGAAGTCTACAGCTGCCAACTGAAGGTCCCCATGATGGCTGATAAATTATTGGAACTTATATTGGCACGCAGAATTTGGTTAAGAAATGGAACGGATTCTGGTTAGGGTTCCTGCTCGTGTGAACCTAAGTAATTTCTGATACCAATTCAATTTGCAGGCATCCCATTCTGCAGCTAAAATAACTGTAGAGAACCATTTTTTATTTTTCTTTTCTTCTCAATGTTTATTCCCCTTCCCATCTTATGTATATTGAGGGCTGTAAACATAAATTTGATCTTACCTCTAAATCTGAAATAACTATTTTGAGATTATCTGTTTCTGAATGCAGTATATAGAGACAAGGGACTCTACAAATTATAACCTTGTGTTTCTTTTTTTCAGTCTTTTTTCTTTGGTACAATTGCAACAACTTTCTGTGCAGGTTTTGTGTTTTAGGAGGATTATAAAGAGTTGAATATGACAATAAAGAGTAATTTAGGCGTTAAAACGCTTCACTTCTGTACACATAGTGACATATTGGTCATGGGTGGGATCAACTCACTAAGGATAGAGGGAGAGGGAGAGGTGGGTTTAAAAAAATAATAATAAATAAAAAGTTGAAAATGGTGTTCATAAACTGATAACAAATTGCCATGGTTGATAAAAGTTGCTTTAGCTAATGTTTGGAAGTTTCTGTTCTGTGATCGAGTCCAAGGAATCCAGTACAACTTGGATGTATGGATTGTTATAAACCAAACAATTATGTAGTAAATTATAATTCTCCTCGCATTCAAGTTTTTAGCCAAAATAGGAGATAGTTTTTGTTGTTGGGTGAAAACATTTCAACCCAAAAAAAAATAAAATAAAATAAAATAAAATAAAAGAGTAGTTTGACTTAGAAAAAAGAATTACCAAAACACAGAAGGGGTTACATTAATCTAATTTTGGACTTTGGTAGGATTTCCAATAGAAAGAAGTTTATCCATCGGCCATTCTCGGGTTCATGTATTGGGCTATCACTTGATTTGGTATAGTTGTTGGGCCCTAGGGCTTATTGCCAAAGATCATAACGGGCCATGGTATCAGTTTTTGTTTATTGGGTCACGTATAGAAATTTACAAGGATTCTTTCAGCCCATTTTAGCTCAATACATTTTTTTGGAAAATCTAGTCTCATTTTTCATATTCTTTATAGAAAGTAATTGCTACAAGATTTTAGTGCCAAACTGCCATCTCTTTCCAATGCCACATGATGTTCAAAAGGCTTGTATAAAGTAGTGACACAAGACACGTTTTAAGATGGGATATGAGCTTTAATATTGAGATAATTGTTGATTGTGGTATAATAACGAAATTGGATTCTTTTATGAACTAGAGTTGATTCAGACTGTAAGTATGACAACTTACTCTAACAGAAGTCATAGGTTTGAAGGACAATTTGTAAATATCACAGTAAGTCCCAAAATATAATAGTAACTTGCATTAGTCTTGGAGTAAGGTAACCTAACTTCTTCCTAAACTTTATATTACTCCAAAAAAAATTTTTTTTTTTTTTTAACACTTTGCAGGGGAATCCAGAAATGTTATTTTTTGTTTTTTTTAACAAAATTATGATGCTTATATCCTAGAGGTGGCTGACCTTTCTTTCTCCCCCCAAAGGTCATCTATGGTTATTATTAAGGGTATTTATCCTGACCCGCTGACTTGAAAAATCCGCTGAATCGATTCGACCTAAACCGAAAAAAGAGGGTACCCGAACTGCATTTTGAAAGCGGGTCGGGTCATTTAGGTTGAAAGTCGGGTAGCAGATCATATTTTGTGACCCGCCAGGCACCCGACCCGATCCATTTCAGGGGTAATTTTGTAAATTTGATTAATAAGGTTTCATTAGAAATTAATACTTATTAGAGTTATTGGCAGCCTCTTACCTTTTCTTTTTTTAGTTCTTTGTCTTCTCTTCCTCTTCCTCCTCCTCAATCATCTCTTCCCTTCTTCTTCCTTGCATCCTCGTTTCTTACACTCACGTCTATTGAGATGTATTTTGTGATGAGAAATTAATTGTTGTTGCTATTGACCTGTTGCTACTTGTTAGTTTGTTGCTATTGGGATGTATTTTGTAACTTAGACTTAATTGTTGTTATTTAATTGTGAAATTAACTTGTCTAGTTATCATTATTTAAATTTCATATTTTGTTATTATTTAGGGTCAGATATCCGGTCAACCCGACTATCTTTTGTGAGTATCCGGTAGGTCGGGTATCTGCTTTATATGGACCGAATAGATGATCGAAATTTTCTTGACCCGATCAATTAAGATCGGATATTTTTTTTGACTCATAAATCGGGTACCCAATACATGAACTCCCCTAATTATTATAGACAATAAATGGATCAGTTGTCCTCAAATGAATGTCTCAACTGCACATGCTTACGTTGGAAACTGTTATTTCCACGATCAATTGTATACCAACAACATTAACTTAGTTCTTATGCCAAATCACAAATTCCAACCTAAGTTTAGTTCTTCATCAATGCACAAAAATCTGATCTTGTCAATCACGCAACATATGGCGTTATTTAAGCCCAAAAGAGGACAGTGAGGAGGCAACAACCTAAATGATTTAATGCTTCAAAAATTCGATGAATGACTTGTGATGCAACTGAGATTTCTCAGCATCAAGTCAATGCCATTCATAAAGAAATGTCATACAAATTTAAATTTATAATTATGTTCTGATTTTTGAATACTCTGTCGGTGTTATTTAGTACTTCAATATTAAAGTGATATCGAATTGACACAGAATAATTGATTCTATCTGTATTATCCAATACTCAACTATCAAAATTATATTAGTGATATCGGATTTGCACTGAATAATTAGTACTTAGAATCTGATCTAACTGTGAAGGGCCAAAAAAAAGTAAATTACCAAAACTTAAACAGCTAACATTTAACACCACCAAGACAAACACTGAGACTTGGGTGGGTAGCTGGTGGTGACCATAGATGTCAGTATCACTCAAAACCCTTGTGGAATGTGAAAGAAGTTGTAGAAATTCAACTTTAGCTACAGACAAATGTGGGAGATTATACGTAATACAAAACTAGAAGAACCCTTTTCATTTTTGAATTCAAAATTGTAGTACAATATTCAATATATAATAAATGCATGGGGATTAATTGTTTAGGGATCAGCATTAACTAGCCTAAAGAAAACACAAAAAAGTGGAAACCATGCATTAATTAATGAAAATTTGTTCAAAATTCATTAATTTGCAAACTGGAAGCACGTACGTACTACGTTGGATCCAGCAGTATGGTGTGAGGAGTCCATTGGCTAAAAAAAATACTCTTTTTTCAATGATTAATAATGGGAGGAGTATGAACTTCATCGCAAACTTTGAAATAATTGAAGGTTTGTTGAAGCCTCCAATTAATATATTGTATCGTACAATGATACAGATAATTTTGAAATTCAAGTGGGCTTATGTGAATTCTTTTTCTTGTCGTGGGGTTCTTACCTTGATCTTCGACGAAATTAATTAGTTGTATTTTTTTGTTTTTTGGTTAGTAGCATTTAAAGCATGAAAAGTCGTAGACACAGCTTAATTTGTTAGCTCATCAACAAGCACTGGATGGAGCAACGGTCATTGATAGAAGAATATCAATGCAGAAAATGGACAACCCTTTAAATTAGTACTTGAAAGCGAGTGATCCTTTGGGCTGGTTCTAATGCCTACTTTTTTAGTACGTGGTTATCCAATTACCAGCTTAGATGAAACGAAGAAAAATGATCCATTTTATTTTAATTGTCGTTTTGTTTTGATGTATAAAAAATTAAAAAATAATAATAATTAAATTATATCAATTTTATTAAAGTAAAAAGTTTAAAATGATTAAATTATTCCTCTATACTTTTTCTAATATTCTTCAACTGGTAACCCTCCCCCATAATTAATATGACGTTAAGGATAAAGTCGAAAAAAAATCATTTATTACTTTCTTGAATTTTTAAAATTACAAATAATGTGATACAAAATAAATTATTTGAAGGACAGATAAAATGAAATGGAGAGACATTATACATGTTATTATTTATTAGTACTATAAATTTTGACACAGAGAAGGCCTGATTATGTTAATAAGACCCATGGAATTAAAAACTAGAAAAAGCTTTTCTGCAACTTTGCCACACATTCCTCTGGTCTGCATGGTTTTAAAAAATATGCAGTGTAGCAAGCAAATTTGGAAGCTTTGTAAGACAAGTCCCTTTATTTTTTGCAGTTTCTTTTGTTCTCTTTTTTCTTCTTGTCAAAAATTTCGTTAAAGTATATAAACAATTATGTCTTCTCCACACGCAACAATCAAGTGCACATAAAACTAAATATAAAGACAAAGGAAAAAGAGGAAGATAAAAGCTAGGAAGTCACAGTTGTGTCTCCCACGGGTTGCTCGATAGAAAATGATTTAAGAATTATGATATCCTAAATTAATTTGAGACTTGTAATAGGTACTCATGTCATTAAAAAGTGCTCCATAAGTAAAGAAAATGTATTAGTACATGGCATATACCCAGTACTTTTATTTTTTTTTAAAAATTTATATCTCTCCTTTTATCTTTAGTGTTTCGAATCTATAATTAATATAAATTATAAAGGAATTATCTTAATATTTAAATTACACTTTATTGGCGACATATACGCAAGACTAATTCATAACATAACCTAATTAAAATATCAAAACTCAAAAGGAAGCCAAACCAAAAAGAAATAACAACAGAGAGAGAAGCCAGAAAGTCGCAATAAAACACAAAGGCTGCTAACTAGGTCTCTCTGGCAAGAGTTCTATCTTATGTTCTTCTCACTACACTAAACTAAGATAGTTTATTAGTCTTATTTTTAAGAGAGTCAGTCTCCACTCCAAAATCCCACTCTTCCAATGAAAATGTAATTTTTATCCAAATTAAATTAATAACATGTGATTACGGGTGTCAATTTCCTACACGACACGAACATAATTCGAAATTAACAGGTATAAATACGACTCGAAACTAATCATGTCATTATGATGTTAACCCCTTAGTGACACAATTATTAATTTAATAGGTCGTGTTATGTCAACCCGTTAAATTATCAGGTAACTCGATATAGAGACACGACCCGTTCAACCCCATTTGGCTCGTTAATTATTTTATTCATTCTTAACTAATAGTTGGAGCTATTTTGGTAATTAGTTACAACTTTTTACGTATTCTAGAGATTATATATAAAAAATGGTCATATAAATTTATTGGATTAGAGGGTTTAAAATGGGTTAAATAGTTTAACGAGTTTGTTTTGGGTTATAAGGTTACGGGTTTGTTGTGGATTTAACATGTTGGCAGGCTATTTATAGGCTTACCGTATTATTTGGGTTAAATTTACTATAATTTGTTATATTAATGTAAAACCTTAACTGCTCAATTGTGTTGTGTCGTGTCAACCCGTTAATATACGGTTTATGATACGACATGACACAAATACTTAATAAATTATAGTTAAATATAAATATTTTAATACGAAATCAATAATAATACGACACGATAACCACATGAAGGTCATTAAAAAGAAGTACCTTTACAAAGTGATGCAACGAGGGAATGTTATTTAGTTTATACTATGTGATGTACAGGAGACATGAACAATTACATTGTAGCACCACAAATCCTGTTGATATTTTCTTTTTCCTTGTTTCCATCAATATCTTGATTCACCAACCATATGTCCATAAGGACCATAAAACCAACAAAAAGATACGGACAAAAAAGCAAAGAGAAAACTGTTGCCTACTGGCAAGATCAAAACTATTCATGTAATGGCCATCTCAATTCTCATGGTAAACGCGGAAGAATTTGTCTTGGAGTGAGGAAATGGAGGAGCCGAGAAGGGGACCAAACTCATACACATCGAATCATAAAGCAAACGTACAAAATATTTGCTGAGTCTGGCTTTGACACACTTTTTCAAAAGACGTGTGTGTTATAGTTTTGAAAATAAGAAAGTGAAAGACGATAAATTACACACATTTTTTATTCTTTAATAATTATTCAATAAGTGTAATCATTTTTTATTTTGATTTTTAGATACTATCTCTTAAAAATTTAAATTTAAATTTAAAATTGTAACTAGTATATTAATAAATGATTGTAATTCTCAAAATCACAATATTTCTAATCCTATTACGGCTCTAACTATTGACATATCATAGCTTCGGTGGTCATCTACCCTAAAAAATTGAGATTCTTGGATAATATCTATGGTTGTTTGTGTGTGTGTGTGAAAACCGCCGTGTTTGATCGGTTAATTGGGTTATTCGAGGAGGGGTAGAGTGGGTTGAAAGTTGAAAGAGATCGCAGCCTAATTTGTTGTGAAGATTTGGGTTCCAGCTGTTTAATAGTAGTATGGCAATGTCTCAAATCTCAACCGTATTGGGAGGGGTGTCATTGTTTGTTTGCTTTCACAACAAAATTCCATACAATCTTTTTTGTACTTGCAAGACCTCACTGGCTAAATTTAGCATATCCTACGTACTTAGATTTTCACTCTCAGCTTTGCAATATTTTAGTGCATCTGTATTGCGTCTAAAGTACGCACTCATTGAGCATTGGCTGAGAGGATGAATGATGCCATGAATAGATTTTAGTTGGCTTATGTTTACGTAAAATTATGTGAGGGAGGTTATTAAAGGTTGAAAAACACTGAAATTAATATGTTCGTTTCGACTGAAAATATTTTTCAAAAAGTTTTTTTTGGTATTAAACACTAAAAAATATTTTTCGATATAAAATATTTTTCAATTTTCCTTTCTTTGATTAAAAATAACTTACGGAATTTTTGAGCGTAATTTATTTTTCGAATAATTTAAAAGTGACATTAAATCTTAAATACTTACTTTTATAATTTCATTTGCTAAACTTATTTTCGTTTTTAATTCTTTTCCATTCGTTTTTCTCTTAATTATGAGTCCCACACTAACATAACTACCATTATGCATATTTTACTATTACATTGTACTATCATGTAATTTTGAACAAATTCAATCGTTTATTAAACACAATTACTTGTAAGGTATTTATTACCATTGTTATAAGTGGTTTTTTTAACTTGTATTCATAAAATTAAAGATGAAACCGTTAAAAAATTTTATTTTGTCAACTGAACTCCAAAAAATTGTATGAAAAATGGACTTTTTTATGTAAAATATTTTCTAAGGAAGGAAAATATTTTCAATCCAAACGAACACACCCTAAACGAAAATTATTTGTATTATTTTAGGATTTGCAAGACTAATATTAAACATAGGAGACTTCAATAATCTCCTTGAAGGAACCATTCTATTGGTTTCAAAAGATTGTCCAGTATAAATTTTTAAATCACATGGTGTTGTACTGTACAAGTATTTAAAATATAAGGAAATGGTTGCCTAAAAGGAACTTTAGAATTTTCCTTAAACATATCGGAATTGTATATCTAAATATTTTTTAATCCATGTTTTGTACTTTCGTACTTAAGATTTTCTTTAAAAAAAAAAAGAAAAAGAAAATGATTATTTAGGACTTCTTTTCTTTTCCTATCCCCATATCTTTGTCCTATATAATGCAGGTCTTGCAAGTGGATCGAATTAGCCAAATATCAAGAACAATACACCAGTTAAATTCTTCAAGGACTTGCCTTAATCCATGAACAATCATGTCATTTTCAATAATTCTTCCATGGAATGGAACTTCAATTCATGTCTTTATAATTGTTAGGTAGGTATAACTTACCTCAGGAAACTACTTGTATAAATGCACCATATTTATCTCATCGAAAGAAAATAGGCTAACAATTTGGAGCAATAATACAATTTGTAATGCACAATTTAATGTCATATTCTGTCTTCTATGATATATGTAAAATGCTGCATATATATTTTGGATTGAAAATATTAAGCTTATTCCAAGAAATAATAATTGATACTAATAAATAATAATATCAAAATTATGTGGAACCAGTTTATAGATAAATACACACGATCAATTAAGTCACAAAACCTAGGTATTCGCTTTATATACACATACACAGACAAAACAATAAAAATAAAAGGCCGAAAAGACCAAGATTATTATAATGGGACAATAATTGGTGTTACACAGCTAATACTAAAAATTGTGGTCAATCTCGTGGTGATTACCAAATGCCTTTACATGGCTGGCAAAAACAGTAGTACATTTTGATTGGACTTCACGGGAAAGATAAAATTCAATGGACCTCTACTGCCTTCACTAGACATGGAAATGGCTTTTCCACTTTGCTTTTCCCTTTTGTTCTTTTGTCATAACTTCTCCGAAGTTTTATCCTTTTCAGAAATAATCGTCCCATATGGGTCTTTCATTTGAGATAGGGGTCGTATTTTTTAAAAATAAGAGGTTATTCTATTTTAAAAAATAATAATTTTTCACTCTAAATGAAGGACTACATTGACTCGGGAGTAATTACTAAGTACGACAAATAATTTTTCCCAATAAAAATAAAATTTTTCGTACTTCAAAGTTCATTTTATAACCTTTTTTCGTACTTCAAATTTTTCGTACGACAAATATTATGTTCTAAAAAATAATACTTCATGTGTACTTATTTCAAATACAATATATTACTAAATATCCTTAATAATAATTATTCAAATGAAACTAATATTATTTAGAATTATCTTTTAAAAGACAATGTGAAAATTCATGCTACAGGTAGCTAGCTAAGATTAACTTGTAGCAAGTATGACATCAGTTTCCTCGACAAGAAAAGTAACGAATGTAATGCAAACTGTATGGATTTTCATAGTGGATTAACTCTCTAAAAAGAGTGGTTAAAAAGTGAATTGACGTTAGAAAATCACCATGATTTGCAAATAATGAACCACATAAAGGCAGCCACGTGCAAAGGTTAAAAGAATAAACGATTGGTTAAACTTAAACCACCCAAATTGTACGAATCGAATGATGCAAGAACTCCCATGCATATTCAGATTCTATATAGTGCATGTCGGGAATTTATACAACTTTTTTAACTGAGGCCGGTACAAGAGTCCGAAGAAGCTGTCTTCCAGATTGCATGCATTCCAACCTTTTAGGTACGTATCGACCGACCCTACCATTACATGTGACATCCTTTAAGAAACTACTACTACTACTAGCTTTTAATCCTTCTATTAATTATGGCTCCACTCTTTGTATGTTAGGTGAAAAAACATTATCCTAGCAATAAATAAATCAATAAATAAAAGTGAAAAACCATTATCATCTTATACCCTCAAAAAATACTAGCTTTATCATCCAAAATAATTTTGTTTGATATGGTATTATTTATTTATTTATTTGGATAAGAATGAAGTTTTAAAGAAGGTAAGTTCCTTTTCTCATAAGGTTAGGATAGAATATCATCTCATAATTCAATTGTTTACAGTAGTTTTTACAGATTATTTATCAAATAAGAGACTATAGAGGAATTGTGAAATTGAAATTTTTTTATGTCTAAGCGCTCTGCTGATTATCTGAATCAGTCCTTTTTGGTAAATATTGAAACGAACATCTATCTCTGTTTTTCGATAAATAAAAGGAAAAAATAGGTAAGTAGCTATTTTTTTTTTCTTTATTTTTCTTTTTTTCTCAAAGAGTATTTATAGTAAATCTCCATTTATCTTTAGTGACTGAACTCATGACCTAAATCATAGACCAAGTGTAGTTTTACCATTTGAATTACACTTCGTTTTCAATAAATAGGTTATTTTTATAAATTTGGACAAATAATATTGTCCCACTCTAATTTGCTTGTAAAAAATGTTTATTTTTGTCATATGCATTAGGCCTCTATTTACATTCAAGATATGTACTATAATAATTTTAAACATATTTTTAGTAATGGCAGATGTTAAAGAAAAAAGAATGATTCCGAATTAAGCGAAAGCATTTGTCGAATTATAATTACAATAACCACTTTTTGTTAATATCTCTTTCCTCATAACCAAGATCGACACATCTACATAATACTACTAATTAATTTCCCACAGACACACGTAAAGGGAAATGTAAAAGTGTAAGCATTTGCATTTAAAGGATGCTTTGTTAGTTAATGTTGGACAAACATTATTACTAGTCACATCCCCGAAACAAAATGGATATAAGAACAAGATTAGGACTACCACCAACCGGATGGAAAATTCTTACATAGATTCGGTCCACGTTAGGTGGGATAGATTTTTTGATTCATATTCATTCACATCATTTTAACTCATTAAAAATAAACTTTTTTTTAAAGTGATGTAGATGAATATGGATCAAGGATCCATCTCACTTATCGTAAACTGAGTTCATATAAGAATTTTTCCCTATAGGATTAGCAAGGATGTGTAGTTCACAAGATCATGTTAGAAAATGGATCATTGTTGATTCTTTAATTTTCTTTTAAGTATATTTTCTTCTCAATTTTGTTTATTAAATCTTAGCTTTGGGGATCATATGTTGATGAACGTATATATAATTATATATCCCCTCCCTTTTTTTATTGGAAAAACGTGTTCAATGAATTTACCAGGAGAGAATTTATTGAGTATACCTATTTAAAACAAGGATAGCGTTAGCATGAAGGCATTCAAATACTTTAATTCTAATTCTTTTAAATTCATGCTCCAAATTGAGTTTTAAATTCAACAAAAAAATATCTAAAAAATAGAGAAAAAGTATTTTGAGCATAGAAATATTTTTTAAAAAACAAATATAATACCGATGTCATTTCAAAGAATAAGAAAAGAAAGAAAAATTGCCATTCAAATTCTTTACATGCTTTCGGCTACTTTTGGTTTCTTATGGACAGAATTGTATTCTCAAAGTGTTTGGAGGTACAAAAGTAGTAATTAGAAATAAATACAAATTACGAAATTAAGAAATTAAGAACTGAATAAAACAAATATCACTCGGATTTTCTTGTAACAAAGTACAGATTACACGCAGCAAAATTTGGCACGAGACACAGAACATTGTGATGCCAATGCATGTATATAGCACAACCAAGGGCTGTTTGTGCTATCACAGACTTAATACTAATATGTATTTGCTAGACTATTCATGTCCCAAAATTAGCATCCAAAAAGAAAAAAGAAAATAAAACAAAGAAGTACAAAAAAAAAAATTGTTTGCACTGTATTAGCACAATATAGTACTAATACTTTACACTGCACAAACCCCCAGTCCTGCGGATTATCATGAAATATATACCAAGATCGTTTTTTTCCTAGCTACCTCACAAAGTATGTACCAAACCAAACCAAAGCACCATTATTTGATCGACTAAAAACTCTTGCTACAATCGGCTTTTCCAAAACCCACCCTTCGATTGGCCAGATCAAATTCCACCCATAGATTTTGCTGATGGAAATTACCAATAATATTACTTGCAACTCCAAGCGATTGTAGATGTGTATGCCTAAACAAGTTACCCCATCACCCATATCATCCATAATTCTTTCCTTGTTAACAAAAATCTCCACACCCTTTTCAAATTCGACCACCATGTCACCTATCAACGGTCCGATTTCTGTTGGATTTCCATCGAAACACATGTCCAATGAACCTCCATAAACGTACCCCTTCTTTAATTTTGGACCCGCCAGTCGTACAACTTCTTCCCTTATCTTGTTGTATGCCTCAAGATCTAGTCCACTAGAAACGTGTATTGGGTGCCGGAATCGATTATCGTCTGACCGGAACCGCCCGCGTCTGGCCGGAAAACGGATTCCGATATGTTCAATTTTTTGGTACCAATTGTGATACCAACGAGTCCAATTGTGTAGGCTAAAGGGTCAAAATTGGGCATGCGCTGACTTTCAGGAAAAGTCAAAAGACTAATATATTGAAATGTATTGGAATTAGGATTTTGGCCTAGGTAAAATCCTCCGGTGGCCATTATGTTACCTTGTATGTCGAACTGGCACACAATAAGAAAATTTTTGTAACTTAGCTTGGGAGGCAAAAGATAATCTTCCCAGGTTCATTCCCAAAATACCCTTGTCTTCGCTGGATTCCGTAGCGCATCCAAGAACAAGAGGAGGGGTACTTTGGGAAATAGAAAATGTGATTTTTTCCCTGACAAGATTGCCCTCAGCATAAGTACCATCAGCATAGAAATAAGAATAGTGGCACAAACGATTTTGGTCACAATAAGAAGTTGGGAGGCTAAAATCGGGAATTCTCGGTTTACACATAGGGTGATTACAAGGGAGAAGTGAGAAAGAAGAAGAAAGAACTGGATCAAACGTCGTCGTTGGAGGAGGTGGTAGTGCCTTACTCGGAGTCGAACTTTTCTTGTGACATTGAATCCAAGAAAGTTGACTTCCAGTATCCAAAACCATTTGTTGACTCTGTGGCGGAGTCCCTATAGGGAGTGAAACAATCAGAGCCATTGAATACTTGAAAAATGACTTGTAATCATACGTTGATGGTTGCGCTTGCACAACTTTCTCATTATTAATAGCATTTTGGGTTTGTTTTTTGGTTCTTGAAGAAAGACGAGCTGAGGTTAGAGGGAAAGAAAGAGAGAAAGAATTGTCTAAAATGGATGTTTTTTTTGCATGATTTTTTTCATTGGCTGATGATGAAAGATAGAGGGAATTGAAGGATATGAGGAAGAAAATGAAGAGGGAAATACAGTAGGAAGAACCCATTCGTGAAGAAGAGAAGAGAAGAGAAGAGAAGAAAGTGTTTTTTGGGTTGGGGGGAATAGTGCAGTGGTTTAGTAATGAAGGGATGAGGGTGAGAGGTTGGGGAGGTTTGGTTGGTATTTATATGGTTTGAAAGAATTGAAAAGAACAATACAAAGCCAAAAAAACAAAGAGAGCAAAACGCGGTTTCTTATTATTATTTATTGGTGAGTTGTTGTATCTAATGATCTAGCTAGTTAAGTAGTAGAACAGAGACGTGGTTAAAAGACTCACTGTGGACTGGACTGTCCTCAATGAAATTACATTAATACCCTAGGCTTATCTTATCGGACATAATTAATTAATCAAATTATGGTCGTGAGTTTTAATGACTCGCAATTGCAAGTTGGAATTCACTGACAAATTTTTTTTATTATTTTTTATCTCACTTTAAAAAAAAAAAAAACTTTATTATAAATTTTTTTTATCAAATAACATGTTAAGTGGTATCCTTAAAACAAAATAATGAGATTTTAACCATTTTAAATAGTGGCCCACCAATTTATATTATTTTTAAACGCACAACTTTAAACAACAGAATTTCATTCATTTGGATATAACACTTGACATGTTATTATAGGATCTTCCTATAATAAAGTTTTGAATCACTATCTATCCCACTACTTAATGAAATTTAAGATTTCTTCACTAAAATTCCTAATTATACTATTTAAAAGAAATTTTAAGATTTTCTATCATATTATCTAATGAAAAATTAAGATTTCTTTACTAAAATTCTTAATATATTTAAAAATAAATTTAACAATTCATTTGATAGTAAAATAAAGAAGGAGATAAGAAGTAAGATAGAAATCTTCGAGTGTTAGAATCCCTTGTGTGATTTAATATTGTCGGAAGATTTAATATTCCAAGTTGCATGTTTTACATACAATTGTACACATTGAATCCCTTATGATAATAGTTGCACGAACCAAATTAATGTTGTTGTAGGAGAATTTAGGTCATGTTTTCAGCTATTCATTAATGTAAATTTATAAGAATTTTTTTTCCCTTAATGAAAAAGTGCATTTAGTAAAGCAGGTGCAGAGTTGTGTTAGAAAACATATTTTAACTTTTCTAAGTACGAAAAATAAAATCATTTTTTTCAGTTTTTTGTCAATAAATTCTTTTTAAAATTTATTTTTCAATTTCAAAAAACCTATAAGTAATTTTCAATAAACTGTTGAGAACAAAAACTTATTTGCTATTCAGTAAGTATTAAATACCGTTACATAATTGAAAAATAATGAAACTTTTTTATTTTTTAATTATTTTAACGACTGTCATACTCGCTCCACGTTACTAAAGAAGTTGTTAAAACTTACTCATTGAGAACACGTGGTTAATACAATTGTACTCATACTAAAACAAAAAAAAAGTATTGTTCCATCCTTTGCTTTATCTACCAAGAAATTTTTGTAGTTAGGTGTTGTTGAGGAATTCAATTAACACAATCAATTAAAACTACTGCTTGGATTGTAACTACTACTGCGTATATTATTCTCATGGCAACTGGCAACTGGCAACTGGCAACTGCGTAAGGACTAGTCTACAGAGTGATCCAATCCTAGTTTCTTTGAGGGAAGGTTCATTGGTACGTTTGACTTAATTTTGTTGTGTTTTGTCAAAGGATGGATTTCTGAATTCAACTTCATTAATATCTTAACAGCTGGCTTTCCCTTACCAAGAAGATACTTTAATTTGGGTCTTGTATTTGAGCTTATCCTCCTCTTTGTATGTTCATTTAAAAAGAATAAAGAAAAAGTTCTTATAAATTTAAATAACACCCCTCGTATTAGATAAACGGAAACATTGTGGTTCATTCTACCTAGTTATTATCATGGGTTTTGCCAGTGCTAAAAGTTAATCAAAGTTGCTAGGAAATGGACAATATATGTGGTGTAGCCCATGAAATCTCGTGATGATTCAATTACTATTTTGTTAGAAGATTTATGGTAGCCATTGAATAATTAATAGTATTTTAATAATTATTCCAGGATACACAATAATCAATAGGAAAGAGTTATTTGTATAGGATAACTCACTTTATTATAAATTAGGAGACCATATTTTATCCAAATAGAAGTCTTTCATTAATTTTTGAGCAACTATTAAGATGTCAAGTAGTTGATCAACGACCACAATAAATTTTGTCATTTTGTTGTTTCAGTTGTCTGAATTAATTCATTACAATTTTCTTTTATGTTTTTCACCATTTTCTTGTACCATATTTTGAACCATCAATTTAATTAAGCACACATAAATATGTGAAGAAAAAAATGTTTATGTCCACATAGTAACGTATTAGAAATTTCCATCGCTCATAATTCTTGTTCCAAGCTAAATCCAGCTGCATGATAGCTATGCTTGTGGTTCACCTAATCATAAATCTTGAATTGTGAACTGGAATCTTCTAAATTGCAAATGTAGGAATTTTTTTTTGAGTAATCAACAAAAATGTGTCCAAACCGCGGCTTCTTTTGCTGCCCTTTTCACTTTGCCCTGATCGATATTAAGAAATCTAAAAATAAAAAAAAACTACCACTTTCTTAACTTGAACCATAAATCATAAGAAAACCGTCTTCTAATAAAACTATACTTCGTTGTGTGAGAAATCTAAACAAAAATCAATGAATCTAAAGCAACAAATTAAAGTAGCTAGAATTCTCAGTTTCATTCAAAAGGTTCAATATTGCTTTGTAGTATTATATAGACACCTTTTCAGATCTTCTCTAATTCATTCGAGTCTTTTGTTCACATTTTCTTTTTAAGGGGATAATCAAATCTATGGGGCCAATGGCGGCTGCGGGACCTCATGTCTCAATCAAACACACTTTCTTTTAGTTGTATAATAATAATATTTTCGATGCACACAATTTGGCACTAAAAACCATGTAAGCTAAAATTTTATTAAAAAAAAAAAGGATTCTAAACATGGTCCATTAGCGGCGCTTGGTTTTTCACAAACATCCTTCAATATTCTCCATTCTCCATGGTCTCTTGACGTTTCTTATTATGGCATTAGTTTGTAATTAAGTCACTTAATTTATAAGCCATTAAAATTATTTTTTGGCCTTAATCATGATTTTTGATGCAAACCCATGTTTTAGGATTACTTCGTATTTATTTCATCAATTCATAATGTAATTATTTCGTTGATTTCTTTATATTTCAAAGTTTTAAGAGTTTTAGAAATACCTGACGTAAGATGGACTCATGAGTTGAACTTTAGAGGCAAAAATTATATGTACATATTTTTGGAGGGATAGTTTTATAATTTTATAAAATTTTATAAGGTAAAGTCTAATTTTATTAAAGAGAGTTATTGAATTTTTTAAAAAATATCAAAAAAAATAATATATTTTTAAAACTCTTAAAAAATAAAATTATATAAATACTTATATAGATAATACTTTTTAATGTTCCCTAACATTTTTGGAGAGAGAGAAGACTAAATTCTAATTTTATAATAATATAATAATAATTTAAAAAATTTTAAAAGAAGAAAAATATAATTTTAAATATTCCTACTTTTCGGACGGTGACTGCACTTCCCATCCCCTATGATTCGTCCCTGACCTGACGTGCTCCTAGGCAACAGTGGACAAAAGGGGACTGGCCGGGCAGCCTTCCCCAAGATTTTAAAATTTATAAATTAGTTTTAATTTTTTTTATATATTTTTATAAATTTTTTTATTTTACTCACATAAAATTTTGAAATAAATATAAGTTAACCCCTATAAATATCTATTAATTCTCGCTCCACGAATTGTAAATTGTGCGTCCACCCCTATTCTTAGCTAGGAGCTAAGAAGTATACGCAAAGTGATAAATGTGGTTTACAAATTCTACCAATTTGTTGATAATTGGTCTTTGTTGATCAAGCTAAAATCCAAAAATGGTTCAGCAAACTTTGAAATGAAACTGTAGTCCTATCATTCACAACAAATTTAAGCTTCTTAGCTGAATCGCAATAAAAATGAATAAGTATTAGAGCAATTATTTGTTTCATCGAACCTTGTCTTGGTGTCTCCGAAGAAAATATCATTGGTGTTGGAAGGTACCTCGACATAGTCATAAAAATCTAGTGTGTCTTCTCTATTACCATATTTTTCTTTAAAATTTACCAAGTTCTATTCATTTTTATTTTTATTGTTTACATGAAAGGAAATGGATAATGACAGTAGAGGATTTATATGGGGTTTTCAACGAATTTTTATTTATGTGCTCTATAATCAATAAAGAAATTGGCTATATATACTTCTATGTAAATAAATTGTTATTCTTCGTTAAATTGTAAAACGAATCAAAATAGTAGTTACTACCTCTGTTTGGATAATATATTTTTTATTATTTTTTAAATGATATTATACAATTATTATTTACACATGTTTTTCAATTAATTCATACGTTGTACCAAATAATTCATACAATTTGTTATCCTCATAAGTTAAAGTCGTGTTTTCTTAGATTGAACAAACTTGATCACCTGTTTCGGATGAACTCTTTTTTTTTTTTTTTTCATTATCTTACATAAGCTGAAAATTTATACAAGGGATTGGAAAAAGGAAACGACGGTCCAAGACATCTCGCACGTCAAGGTCAAGTGGAAGCTGCTAGGGAAATATATTTCACGTGTAATACACTTCAATCATTAAAAAATAAATAAATAAAAGGCTCTGCTCCACAGAAAATGACTCATCATGATTTTTAGTCACAAAATTTGACAAAGCCAGTCAATTCTACGTTTATTGGGCCAGAGATATTCAATCACACTTTTTATCTTATTCTCTAGTATGCTACTTAATAAATGGGCAAGATTCCTCTATTAAAATTAATAATTATAATTAAAAGAAATTTTATCAATTTATTAGATAATGAGATAAAAGATTTTCAATGATTTAATCGAAAAAAATTAGTTAGATAGATCCAATCTTGAACCCTACCTACAGGAGCGGATCTACCTCGAAGTGCCCCCCACTTGCCAAAACAAAATATCAATTTTTACCTATATAATTTTAAATTTTTTTTATTTTTATCCCATTAATTTATAATGTGTGCCTCCATTGACAATAGAAAAATATTCGTTTTAAGTGATATGTTTTGCCAAAAAAAAAAAATTTTTTAATTTTCCCCTCACTAATTTGCAAAATATGGATTTTTTAATATAAAAAATCCGTACTTCAATGAAATGAATGGTTAGGCATTAACAAATCTTTATATCCTCTTACATTATTTATTAAATATATATGTTTGTTGAATTTTATGGTCCATTATAGTACCATACCATTATACTTTAAACCTTATATTGTACAAGTATTCAAAACACACAATGTTATATTGTACAAGTATTCAAATTACAACAGTATGGTACCGGGTTAGGCTCCTATAAAGTACATTTCTCTCTAATTTTCTCCAATGATCTATTATGTTTAAACAACTAAAATTTATAAAAATTATCAAATTACATCAATAATTTTATTTCGATGAGTATATCAACATGTCTTAAAACTAAATTTATTCGTAAATATTTTATCATTCAATTTGCATGAACGGCGTAAAATAGGTCACATAATATAAATCAAGATAAAAATTAAAATGTTTAATCAAACGGAAAAATTAATTAATTTATTTTCAAATTTTATTTATAGTAAATTTATGTAATAAATTATATTATGAACGGATATAATTTTTAAAAAATATATATTTTTAATATTATTTTTATAAGTTTTATTGGAGAAAAGTTCTCTCTATCACTTAAGAGGAGCCTAGCCTGTATGGTACCTTAATATGTCAATAGAGTTTTTTCATACATATCACTTGCTATTATTTGCTTATGTCGATATTTTATTATTAATTACCGTTTATAAAACAAAAAAAAAATTAGTATTTGTGCTCGCACTCAAACTTTATCCTGAATCTATTTTTGCCTATTCGTAAATCTTGTAATCAATATTAAATATTATGAAATTTTATTTATATTAATTAATGTTATTTAATTCATAAAATTTTATTTATATTACAAAATACAAAAAAAAATCATAAACTAAATCTATATAAATATTTTTCATTTAATCGAACCTTGATGAGATAAGTCAATAAATATGATGGGCTTGTCAAGTTAAAAGAGGCCTTCCACGTACGTAAAAAGCCAATAATGATGGTAACATCTATGGCCAATTCCAATTGTGAATCAACTCGAGCCGTGTGGATTAATGAAGTTCGTTGAACAAGTCACCCCCACACCCGTTCCTTACTTCTTTTTTCCAGGGAGAGTGTGAAGAGGGGGTGACTCAACACATATTTTTTCGTGTCCGTGGACTGAGACTAGTGTAGCTCAAATGTGTCGCCGTCGTAGAAAGCAAGACTCTTGCAGTCTTGTCTGTCTCTGTTTGAAAAGATGGAGCCTCAATTATCACTAATTCTAATAATGATTTGGAACAATTAGCATATTTTTATTTAATGTCAAAATTACCCTCTCAACCACAGGCCTCCCTCGCTTCCCCTCCTTTCGGTCTCTTCCCAACAACAGCCAGCGACCGCCACTCTACTCCATTCCCCCCATTCCTTTTTCATACATCGCTTTTGAAATAATAATCCTAGCATCAGTTTCATTCCATTCAACTTCCGGAATCATTGCAAGCAGCTTTGACAACAAAATCTGCAAAGTTATCCCATTTCTACATTTTTGTTCTGAACTTTATATTATCAAACCAAACAAATTTTCCAAGCCAACAACATCTTGTTGGCAACTTATATACCAGATCCAAACATTAATATTCCTAAATGGTGTTGAGAATACAAGATTGAAATCTTTTATTTTTTATTTTTTACAAGATCCAAGTGTGACAGAAGCTACTACTAAAACACGGTAAAAACTACAAACCCAGTGGAGTGTTGAATTATTTTTTCAATTTTCTTTCCACTTCAGTGAATCAAGTTAAAATCATAGAGATTCGAAGTTATTGGATCTCCTGGTCAAACGGGACATTTGCACGGGGATGAAATAGAAGCAATATGTTGATTTGGTTTCAAATTCAATGATTTGTTGGCCAAGCACAACAATGCATAAAAGGTGTTTGATTAATTTTTCGGGCTCTATGCTTTCCAATTCTAAAAGTATCAAGCGTGCTGTAGCTGCGAGGTGACTAATTTTGGAAATATAAGGATCTTATAATTGCCATATGAGGATGTGTGAAGAGAGAGATTAGAATGAGGAGAGGGGGAAGGAGGAAAAGTGGCGGAGGTGCTGGAGAGGAATGGGTAAAGAATATAGTTATTAAATCCGGTAGACGAGGTCTAATCGGTGGGTTACTGGTTCAACCAATGAGTCATTAAAATATATTATTTTATTAATGATATATTAATTTGAAATTTTTAAATACATAACATATAATAAAAATATTAATAAAACATGTTATATAAATTTTTTAATTAATTATAAATGAATCTGCAATAATTTAGCAAAAGTTATAATTAAATATATTAAAATAATAGTTAATTTTTAGTTTTTATACTTGTAATTTTAATATGAACAAATATATACTCATTATTTTATATTTCACTTTTTCATAATATTATATTTTCATAAAAGAACTTTTTTTTTTTTTTTTGTCTCAATTTTTTCAAAAATATATTTCATTGACAAAGTTTTAGTGTTATAATATTTCTATAGTACTTTGTTGTTTTAAAAAAATAATAATAACAATATGTTTCTTATTTCAAGACACACATAAGTCAAAAAAAAAAAAAACTTAGTTGTTATTTAAAAGATGAGGTCTTTCAAAAAAAAAGAATTCAAATATATAAAAGACAAAACAATCGACATCCAACGATGTGGCCTGATGGTGGATGCAAGCTTGCTCTTAGCAAGAGGTCTAGTCGTTAATCCCCAGCAGCAAAACTATGGGAAAGATATGTGAAGAAAAGGGGGAAGTAAAATGGCCATGGTGCTGGAGGACAGCAGAGAAGGTTGGGTGAAGAGAAGGAGGAGGCCTTTGGTGCTGGGTGAGAGTATTGAGAGGGCAGTATTGTCATTGTCCGCGGAGTTAGGATCTCAAGATTAGTGGAACAAAAAAAATTAATCTAGAATAAAGTAAAAAATTATGTTAATGATAACAATAACAAAAATGGTAAATAGGTAAACTCGACAATTTAGAACTAAATTAAATTTTCAGTAAAGCAATTCGCAATAAATATTCACTATAATAATTATATATTATAAATATATTTTCATAATCAATTAGCATCTTTTATACGTGAAATATTTATGAATTATTAGTATTTTTGTATAGAGATATTTATAAATGCTTCGTGATAAAGAGGGAATTAAATATATTTTAAGGGGTCAATGCATGGAAAGATACTAATTTTAAGAAATTTAAGAGAGAAAATTGTAAGATAATTATAAAAGAAATTCTAAATTATTTAGGATATTTTATATTTTTTTCAAAGTTGAGATTGAGGAGGGAAGCAGTTACCCGCCCTCAACTCCATGTAGCTTTGCCCCTGATTATAAACATAGACGTCGTTATCTTAAAAAAATAATAATAATAATTAAGGATTCAGATTTAATACACATTTAAGAATTTTAAATGTTATAAATTAAAGTGTGATGTTTAATTGACCATCAAAACCACAATTTTGTAGGCCCTAATTCCTCTTAGAAGTTGGACCATTATGGCTTCGGATGACATACTACCCACCATGGTTATAAATATTTTCGTAATCATCCTCAATCATGGATGAAAATGAATGCTGTTAGTGTATATTACGTCAATAGTGCGGCATCACAGTATGGGTACAGCTTACTTTATTGGTGGTTTTGGATTCTCAAATTGTTAAACATCCCTGATTGATACTCCATATACTCCCAATTGAAGTAGCTGGCCTATAAAGATTTCAAAAGAAGTTGAACTAGGCAATCAAGCTAGATGTATACTTTTCAGGTTTTAAGAGTTCCCCTTATTATCAGTCATAAAAAGGTTACAAGATGTTCTATTTTATTGTCTGTATTAATTTTTTATCTCACATTTAATATACCTGTCACGTATATTCTGATATAATAATACTTATAAAATTAGAACAGGTGGCAAACGTCTAGAATACGAGACGGAAAATTGACACAGATAGTAAGAATAGAAGATCTAAAGCACATAAAATTTGGAACTGTTCAATTTAACTTAACTGTTCTATTTTGTTTAAAGTTTATAAATAAAGGGTTAATGGCAAAATGTTTGTTATCATTGATTTGTTATTTCTCCATAAAATTACTGATAACAGTACTATAATATCTTATATTATTAATTCAAATTACATAAATTTGATTGTTTATGTGTTAATTAAAGAAAAACTATAATGACCCTAAAATATATGGGTTACGTTACTTAATTACACAAAGTACTCTTGTGAATATACAACCAACTTCAAATAACGTTGAGAGGGCACTAGATAGGCAAGAAGGAGAAGTCATAAAGAGAGAATGGAGAAAGGATTGGAGGGGTACACCGGGGGAAAATAACTGGAAAAGGAAGGGAAACAAAAGGTGGGGTTGTTTGGAAATTTTGATTACTTAGACTAGGTTAAAATAGTCTTATTAAGTAAATTTTATAAATTCTATTTTTTATGGATTTGAATAATGGATCGTGCAACTTATTGAAAGTAATAAGATACTTTCAAAATGATGTATGCCATTTGGCTAACAAGTATTGATTAATATATATGTTTTCGTTTGGGGAAAAAAAAAATTCAATTGATAATATAAAGGTTAAATCGCAAACCGATGATAGTTTTGAGGGGGCGTTTTGTAATTAACCCTAAATAAAAGTATGTTATGAACGATTCTTTTGAGTTGCAACTCAGGAGTCTCTAATGGAATAACTGCACGTATGCTTGTTTCTTTAATGAATTCTTTATTACATGACAAAGATCTTTGTTAGACTGTGACAATGAAAGTTCAGCTGAAGCAACCAGAAAGGGCCCTAATGAAATCTTCAGTGAAGGTGAGAATTAAACAAGGTTGAGATAAGAAGAAACCAAAAGTGATTGATTTTCACGGGTTCTTGATTTTTCTAAAGTAATCATGGACTGCCTTGATATTGAACTTGAGAAGGACAATGTATAACTAATAGGAAAATTATTTACAAAAGTTCTTTCACAAATTTAGCTAGAATTATTTGACAAAGTCACTCTACGTAGTAAGACTTTATTGAATCACTAATTTTTTATTTTGAATACTCTATCAGATTTTATTCTTTTTTTTCGAATTCAATGACACATTAATAATTTTATCACTTTGTATAAATACATGATAACAAATAACCCCACAAGTCATACCCCTCCTTTGATTTAATAAGATCATCTGAAATGAAATTCGAGAGGTTAGTAACTAAAGGCAAATCTTTTCACTAGTTTCTCTTTCAATCATATAGACTCATAGTTAGTGAATTGAAGACAAGACTATTTACTGAACTTTATTGTTTCTTATAGATTAGATTACTTTAAATGTATTATTCAAATTCTAAAAATAATTTTATTCAAAAATTATTTAAGCATATAGAAAGAGTAATTAAAATTTATTGATCATTACATTTCATCACCAACAGGGGTCAACTCGCAAAGGGACGACTAAGACAATTTCAAGGTTCTATTCTCGTTTTATGCTTTAATTTTTCGTTAGGCGAGCGATATGCAAGTACAACAATAAGCCACTAAATATATGTGCTAGTAGCTTTGCCTTGACCTCGGTCCGATAACCTACCCATCTCTTCAAATTAATTTCTTAATCCCCAAAACAAACAAACAAACAAAAAACATTAGATTTCCATTTCTACACACTATTCCAATTACTATGCTAAATCTCTATTATTGATGAACAATTAATTTAGCAGTAGTAGATAGCAACGCATGGTACATAATATCATTTCTGCATTACCAGTTTAGATATCTCATTAATTTCTACCAGCTGAAAGATTGACCCCATAATAATAGCCTTCAAGATGTACAGTGAATCTTTATAAGACCTGAAAGAGAAAGCATATAATCGACATCGAACAGAAACTAAAGACCAATAAATCCATTGCACGATTTATGAAATGTCAATGGTTGTGAAAGCTCTTGGTTAGATTTCTGCTATTTTCGCTAGTGGATGTTTGTGCAATCAATCATCAACAACCATTAGCGGCATTGACGTAGTCAAATTTCTTGGCTCATTCATTTTTAGTCATTGCTTTGCTTGTCCATACTCAGCTCCGTCATTTGGACCACTATGGATGTATTAAACATTTTATTTGAATTTATCCTTGTATTTTTTTTTTGTTTGACGGCAAACAGTATTGACTTAGACATCAAGCAAGATGATTTGATCTAAAGGTTACATGTTCGATTATCGCTACCTTGATCTCCTGTTAATGGGAGATATACAAGTATTGCTATAATTAAGTCGCAAAAGGGTGCTGATAACTTGTTCCAACCTCGAAGCGAAAGGTAACATGCTCTCTTAAATTTTTTATTACCAAAAAAAAAATTATAGAAATACCAAATTGTAGCATCAATTTAAAAATAATCAACTGGAAACATTTTATCCTAAGAGTCTTGAATTTTAATCCTTTTCTTCATTAGTCATGCATTGACGTTTATCCTTCAACAGCCAAAATTATTTAGAAAGGACACAACCCAATCCAAAATTGAGTGGAGAAAAAAAATCCCTTGGGGAATAGAAAAAGGACTTCTGTTTTGTCTTTTATCATTTCTTTCAATGATATAACAGTGAGCTGGGAGAGGGCCAATTTAAATACAGAAGTAAGCTCTGCGCTTTTATTAGCTAATATCAATATATAACGTATACATCAACAAGCTAAGGGATAGGGAATCATCAACAACAAATAACACATTTTTTTTTTTTATATGTTTATCCTTGTATTTTATTTTTGTTTGACGGCAATGATGGATGCTATTTCGAACCACGTTGACTTAGACGTTAAGCAAAGCGAATTGATTCAAAAATCACATGTTCGATTATCGTTATCTTGTTTATGTTAATGGGTAATATACAAGTATTACTATAAGTCACAAAAATGTATTAATGATCTGTTTTAACTTTGCAGTGAAAGGAACATAAACTTGCCCTCTTAAATTTTCTATTACCAACAAAAAAAACAAAAAACAAAAATTATGAAAGCTACCATCCAAAATAAATTATAGAGCATGAATTTAAAAATAATTGAGGTACCAATTCGAAGAATCTTGATTTTAATTCTTTTCTTGATTAGTCATGCATTGACGTTTATCCTTCAACTGCTAAAATTATTAGAAAGAACATCCAAAATTGAGTCGTAAATAGACCTCTATTCTGTCTTGATGATCATCTCGTTCAATGATAGTGGGCTGGGGAGAGGGCCAATTGAACAAGAGAACTAAGCTCTGTGATTTTATTAGCTTTTTTATTTTTATTTTTTAAAATAATAATAAAAGAATATATCTCCACTTATTAATTCTTTACTTTTTAATAACTCGAATCGATAATGTAAGTTATAAAGGAAGTTTAGTCTTAACATTTTTGCCTTGATTTGCCAAAACCAATAAATAACGCTTACTTCAACAAAGCCAGGGTTAGGGAGTCATTGGCAGTTGCCAAAGTTGAGCTAGAAAGGCTGCTAAGGGCTTGTTCTCACTTGTTTAAAATTGTTTATATTTTTGGTTTATTCTGAAATAAAAAAATTAAGAATAATTTGTTTACGAAAACTGAAAAATGTTTTTTTTTTTTTAAAAAAAAAAAAAACTAAAAACTATTTTGAAAAGCAATCTGGACCTACTTTTCTAAAAGAACTTTTTTTTCAATTAAAAAAAAATATTAACGTTTAATAATTCTTTTCTAAAAGAACTGGCATATATGAGAAGTAGTATCATTTTTAAAGTAAATATAGGTCCTTCGAGGTGGTCCTAATTTATGAACACCAAATAAGGGAAGTAGTGGATTGCTGTTCCCTTGTGCTTTTTGGTTCTTGTCTTTCTCTTTTATTGAAATAAATCTTTTTGGGCTTGACATAATTATCCACAAGCTTGAGGTATGGTGCACCATATGGGTGTGCTGTTCAATACCATTAATATTTGATTTTCTGTTGGATTTTGGAAATTAGGGCCTTGTGGATAAATTCAACATATGGCAAACTAATATGATGGAATACAACTTATTATATAAAATTTTATTGAAATAATGAATACTTTATCATTTTTTTGGATGTAATTTACGTGCGCTAAAAATGTGATAGAAAAATATATTGTCAAATAATTGTAAAATATTATTTGAAAAATAAAAAAAAAATTTCTCTGAAAAAAGTTTAATAATGCGTAAGTGCTACTTGAATTGACACAAAATTTAGTAACATGACACTTGGATACATATTTTGGTCGGTTAGATTATTGAACATTTTGGTTGTTTATTCTGTAATGGATGTAAATATTATCGTCGTTGAGATGACTAAAAATCAGAAAGACTCGCTACTTTTTAATTATCTAATAATTAAAAATATTCACTGTATAATAAAGAGTGAATAACAAAGAATTTTTCTATTGATTGAGTGACACTATTGTTTTAAGAGCTTTGATGAATGGCTCCCAATTAAATATAACTATCCAAGAACTTCAATTGGATTGAAAATCTCTATTGGACTGACAACTGCCTTGGAAACTTGGACAATTTAGTCACAAGGTTGGGTTACCCCAAATCGAATATGTTGGGCTTCAAGTTATTAATAAGCCCAAGATAGCAATTAGGACTTTTTGTCCTTAACATCACATGTCAACTTTAGGTCCTTGGGCTTTTGACTAAGATTGAAGAATATGAGGTTAATTGTACTTTGCACCTCTAAATTATCATGCTTTTGTGCTTAATACCCTAAAGTACTAATTTTGACAATCAATCACCTCTAACTTTTAAATTTTTGCACATTACACTATTTAGTTAATCGTGAATAGAAAATGAGTCTTTGGATCTTAAAGAGGTGAAAAAAAAATCTAGAAATCAAAAGTTGAGGCCTAGGACATTAATTTCGAATATTGTTTATTAAATAATGATTCCCTGTTGTCATCTCTACCAGATAACGTGGTTCCTCTATGGTAAAATCAGTTAGAGATGTAGATAAACAACCTACAACTTAATAATTTTTACAAGTCGTTTTACTATTAGAATTCAAGTTGAGCTGACAAATTTAAATAATTAGTTACAAAATATTCTGAAAAAGGATGAAAAAGAACTATAGTTTAGTTGTTCCTAAACATATGAGTTTTATTAATCCGAACTGAACCCAAATTTGAACCCTATTGTATTGATGCATGATATGTGGTTGAAGAAGAGATATTTTCAAAAATTGGGTAAATTAGTGGAGTACATGGGTCATTGTATGGTCTATCTTTGAATAATTGGAGTAATGTGCAAAAATTTAGAATTTAAAAGTGGTAGATTGCCAAAATTGATTCTTTAGGGAACAAAGTAAAAAAAGTGATAGTTTAAGGACATAAAGTGCAACTAATCCGAGAAAGACTGTAATTATTTGGCTATTTGCTTCTTGCATTGCTTCTCTGAGACCCCTCTACTGAAATCAAGAAAAAAGGTGCTCAAACTTTCGATTTTGTGAAGTTTATTTTTCGTAGTATTCAACAATTATTTTTTGTCAAAGTGCCAAACAAGCCTTTATTTTCTTGATTTAATTATTTTCCTATTCCCTCAAGTTTATGCATAATTATGTAGATAATCTCTGATGAATTTGTTATCCAGCACTCTTTTTTTATTAAAATTGAATTGAATTTCATCTGGGTTTTGAATATTTCTTATGTTTAAGTATAGTCTTCATTTATTGCTTAGTTGCAACTTTTAATACCAAATTTTTTTGTTTTGTGATTGTCCTGCTGTCTTAGGGTGACATTTTGCTATTATCAGGAAAAAGAAAATTATGAGAAATAGTGTTTCAGCAATTTGCATTAAGATAGTTGTTTTCTATTTCTTGATAATCCAGTAATAAAAGGGACAAATTGTCCTCTAGAACAGAGATTGTATGCTTTTCCTTCCATTTTATTGTTTTATTCCGTGTTTAAAATTAATTTTCTCGATGCAGCATTTAGGTTCTTGCTATTCCTATCATTCATCACTGTTATGAGTTACTCTTAACTTTCACCAAGAATGAAGAGTTTAGGTTCTTGCTATTCCTATCATTCATCACTGTTATGAGTTACTCTTAACTTTCACCAAGAATGAAGAAAGTACATAATTTAGTGATTTACGTATGAGGAAAATTAATAGATATGATGCAAAAGAGAAAATGGGATTGAGTTCAAACCCTCTTGAGTATTGTTGCAGTTTTAATTTTTTCATTAGCTGAGTTGATTGTGATTCAGAGAGACTCCCTAGATTAACTTAAATTAGTTAAACTTTTATTTCGTGCTGCCAATTTGGGATCTTCAACATTGAGTCTTTGTGTATACAATATGTTTTATAGTATTTGAGTGTCATTCCTGCAATACTAGGTATAGGTAGTGATATGGTAATGCTTGGAAAAGTGGTGTTGAAGGAAACTAAAGGTTTGGTGGTCCTAATGACTACTAATGGGATAAGATAGCCAAAATTTTCCCAAATCAACTTCTTGTTCAATTCACAATACTCTCACAACAAAATTCATTCCAAGATCAAATTTCCTCTTCGTGTACCTTGTTTTCTGTCAATGTCATACACTGTCAATCGACCAACAGACCAACAATTTTATGGATGCAATTGTAAAATTGCATATATTAAACACAATAACTCAGAATGAGAGGAGACAGATTAGTTATATGAAAAACACTTTTAGGCCAAAATATCATATCCAAATGCTAAAAAGTGTACAATGTAGCCATATTAATGCGAATACAAGAGTTCTCTTTACAGAAGATTAGAGCAATCTGTTGATAAGAAATTTCATCTCCAACTAGGTGCTAACTGCTAACCAAGAGCTTGGAATAATCTCACAAAAGGAATACATGTGAAGTGAATACCTGTGAAAGTGAATTATCTGATGCATAAGAACACACTTGTGAAATCTCAATCTGATTGGATGGAAATCTAACTTCTGACTTTAGCTGAAAATTCCATGTTCTCTCACTCTTATGCTCTCTCAACTCTTATGATGTGAGCCTAATCAAATGTGTCTTCCTGAAAAGACCCCCGGATTCAGTCATTCAAGAATCCACCTTTAAAATCAGGTAATCCGCACAAAATCGCATTTCCAAATGAATCACCACTGTCGAGCAAAACGATCATATTATCTGTATAGGATTTGACATTATGTGTCCTCCGTTGAGAATTGAAATGCCAATGGTTGAATATTATATTGAATTTGGCATTCAGTGAAATATGAAACTAGTAATATATACCTCTGAAAGTGTCAGCTAGCCTCTTGAATCTTGTATGAGGAAGTGAAATTATTTTCAGTATTTCATTCAAAAACTTGCAAACAATGATCTTTAGTCTATATCAGGTCTTTAGTGAAGTCATCTTCTGATACTAAGCAAGAAGAAAGCTAGCTTACTTGATACCTAGCTACGAAGTATATGCTATTTGTTCAAAAGAAATCTGCACAGAATGTTGGAAGCAAGCTGTGATGCCGAAGAGTTTTGTTGGCTGTTAGAAGGAAGTTGTAGAACTTCCATCCATTCATTGGCTGCTTGTGATGTGATGGAGCATTATTGACATATCACACAAGTTCCTGCAAGTATGGGAGACAATGATGTCTTTCAGTTCTTTTACTGATAAAGATGTGCGAATGATATAATTCAGTATTACTATTCCACTCATCAGAAAACGTTGTGGCACAGTCTATTTCAGTTTCTGAACAACTCAAACAAACCAACCAAACCTTATTCTCACTAAATAGGGTCGGCTATATGAATCTTGTTATGCTATTGCGTTATGTCATGAATCATATCCTCCTCAATTTTTAGATGGGCTATCTCTTCTTACAAGTTACCCTCCAGTCTTCCTCTACTCCTCTTATGTTGACTACCCTCTTACAAGTTTCTGAACAACTATTAAGGTGAAATAGTAAATGATAACATTGGCAATGATCATCAGCATATCCTCAACAATTGGACACCAAAATCCTCTGAAGTGATGTCTAAGCTTCTTGGAGTGGTATTCCTGGAACTTCCGTGATTTTGAAACTTATGTGATGCTGAAGACTAGTACGACTGCTCCAGGTGTTTCAGATAGTCCTATTGATTATCAATTAAGATTAGGTTTTTCTACTTTTTAGAAATTAATTCACTAGTCTTTGTCCTACTTCTATTGCATACATTGCATGGCCTGGGGACATTTTTGTCTTATGAAGACATCTTTTACCATTCAAATTAGTACCGCAATCATCTGGATGCCATTTTTTTTTTCACTACAAGTCATTCTTCTCTTTGAATACTTCGGTTCTCAGTTTTATCTGTGTTTGATTGCTGTAGTAGCATACTACTTATTTTTGCACCTTCACACAGACAGAACCAACAGGCGATAGCATGGACACTGAGAGGGTCGTACACAATGGTGGATGCCACTGCAAAAGTGTAAGATGGCGAGTCCAAGCACCAGCGAGCATTGTTGCCTGGCAATGCAACTGCTCTGACTGCTCCATGAGAGGAAACACTCATTTCATTGCCCCTTCTGAAAGATTTGAGCTTCTTGGAGATTCGAAACATTTCCTTACAACCTATACCTTCGGCACCCACACTGCTAAACACACTTTCTGCAAGATATTTGTGGCATAACCTCCTTCTACGTGCCTCGGTCTAATCCAGATGGTATAGCAGTTACCTTCAGATGTGTAGACCCTGGAACACTAAACCATGTTGAGATCAAGCAATTTGATGGTAAGAATTGGGAGGATTCGTATAATCAAACTGGCATTACCTCTTGCTCGAAATTGTTGGCTAATGAGTCAAATGATTTCCTAGAAATTGCTTTGGTGTGATGATTGATGAAAATTTGTGAAAAGATCAAACATAATTGTGGAAACTAGTTGTGTTGCATTGCTGAACATCTTCTTTTGAGTACAGATGCAGTTAGATGTTTACATGTTTACAGTGTTGAAGTAAATCAGAATCGACTCCAAGTTGCATAATTCATCAAGCGGCTAAACAACGTAATAATCAAATGACCCCTCCTACAGCAATTAATGAATTTAGGATTAATTGCAATATCCCCTAAACTATTAATTGCAGCAATATTACTACTTTAAAGTATCAATTTCTAGGATTGTGAAAAAAGCGAACAAAGTTATCTGACGGTCAAACTAAATTTGGTTGGGTCAAAAATTATTTAAGTTTGATTCGTCAATAATCAAACTAAATTTGAAGTTATCTTACGGTCAAACTAAATTTGGTTGGGTCAAAAATTATTTAAGTTTGATTCGTCAATAATCAAATTAAATTTGAACAATGTCTAGTGTTCATTAACTATTTGTATTTTGCTCAAACATTATATATAAAAAATTAAAGGTACTTGGTGTCTAGTTCAATCATCTTTCTATATTATATATATAAAAAGGAGAAGGAAAAATTTAATATCTGTCATTTATTGATTTTTCAATTATACCCTCTCTATTCCCTTAATATTATTATTTTAATTAATTATCCATGACTTCCTCTCTTTAACTCCCTTCTCACTTTTCGTTTTTCGATCTCTATATTATTTTTTTTTCTTTTGAACTTTGGTGCATTTTTTTTAAATTGCATCATTTTTATAAAAAAAAATTTGTGTAGATTTTTTTTTTTAATTACACACTCATAATATGTGACTTTTCCCACTAATTTAATAAAAAACTCCAATTTAACTTTTAATTTTGTATAATTTTACTAATTTATCTTTTGAATTGGACTTTTCCTACTAATTTAATAAAAAACTCCAATTCAAAAGATAAATTAGTAAAATTATACAAAATTAAAAGTTAGTTAAAATAATCAAACAAATTAAAAACGTTGGTGTAAGATTTAGAGTATTCGACATCAAATTTTAGCAACTTACCAAATTAGTCAAAAGTCATTTAAGAATACCATGGTATGACAAATTTACCCTCATGTCAGAAAGCAAAAAACCTAAAATAGCCCCTTCCTCCCCACCTCTTCTCCTTGCAAGACCCAAATACAAGTGGAAAACACCTTTGGCCGCCGGCTTTGCTTCGGTTTCCGCCACCTCGGCACCATCTTCTCTGGTCTTAAGCCGCCGTCTGCAGATCCCTCCGACGCCGTTTCATCTCCCGGCAACCATTACTTTACCTCCTTCCGTTTCTTCATCAACAATGCAATCCGTAAGTTTTTTTTTTTTCTTCATTAATATCATTTCCGAAAACATAATTGCTCATCTTAATTAATTTCAGAGAAATTTTTTCTGTAGAAGTTTGGATTTTTCTTATCCTTTTTTATTTAATTTTATTTTTTGTTGTTTACTTATTTATTTAACTTTGAAATCGTCATCAGGCTTCAGTTGCTTCACTGGAATCGAACATTCTCCTCAGAATTTTAAGTAATAGCTTTCAAACCCTAGACTCCATAAAGGACCGCATTTCTCATATTTTTGCTGATTTTTTCTCCTCCAAACCCTTTCACATCCACTTAAATCGTACAAGGTAATATCTTATTTACATGGATTTTCATCTAAAGGATAATTAGTGAACAAGGCGCTCTCCGTAGAAGAGGCATTTTTACTGATTTTTTATGCAATGCACATTTACAAAAACCAGTACAAATGCCTTTTATAACAAATTACTTAACGGAGGGTGCCCTTTTCACTACAATTTCGGTTTTGTTTATTTGTCTACGTGATTTTTAGTGAAATAATCGATTTTCATTTGTGGTATAGGTACGGATATATGGATGATACAAAGACGATTAGTATTCGAAATCAATGTGAGTTAAGTGAAAATGATAATAGGAGGAAACCTTCTGATGGTGACAAAGGGGATTGTTCGGTTGCGGTATTTAATGTCTTGGATGCAATGTTAAAGGACACTTTGGATCGCTTGAAAACTATGAGGTAAGTGGTTTTATATTTTAGAGTTGGAACTTGTTTTCACATTGAATTTAGTGTTTTAGCTAATTTATATTGTTTTGTAAGGATTTACTTGGTATTGGTTGTGGATTTTGTTGTTTCATTTGTGTGCTTTCTGAAGATGAATGCAGTTTTTTAGCTGCTATTCTAGCTGTGTAAATGATGCCATACAATGTAGCTTTATTATTTAAAAAATGTGTCTGGAGTTTTTCGTGGAATTGCACACAATTTTCTACATACATGTTAATCATTGGGAGAACAAAGGAATACTTGTAACAAAGTAAAAATAGAAGCAAAGTTTGATTTTTCTTCTGAAAGTTTCGTTTTACATGCCTTGATATGTATCTGATATTGATAGATCATCCAAACAGCTTGTAGCAAGTTGCCTTTATGATCTTCGAATGCATGTTTATGTATGTTCTTTGAATAGTTTTAGAAACAACACTCAATAATTAAGATGCTAGATAGATATCGGGTTACTGTATAACATCTGTAATTCTTTGATTTCTAGCTTTTGGAATTCAACAACTTAGCACATCTACCTTCATCCCTGCTTCTAATTCTTTGTAAAATAATAAAATGTTCTTTGGTGTGATGATTAATAAGAGGTCGCTGGATCCTGTTCTCCTCCTCCTATGGGTGCCAGTTTACTTTAGCTGTTGTAGATATTTGTGGCTTTAGGCAAACCGCTGCCTCAAAATACATTTAAACTGACTGTGGGAATATAATCCTTTTGAATCTCCTTTCTTTTGATAGCTTTCACTTATCTTTCAAAGATAATCACTGAATTATAGATTTCATTGGTGTAGCAAATTGTTTCAGGTTCCTTTTTTCAGTTTATGTGGAAGCAAATTATGAAATATATTTGCGGGAATAAATGTGAACTTATAGTTTCTCTCTGTATACATGACATAACTGAAGTTTAATAAGTTCTGCAGGCAAAGCATATCCTGGGATCACATAGGCAGTAAACGCTGTGCCTTTGAAACGAAGTATAATCGAGATGTAACTATCATTAGAGCTTTGTGTTTGGAGGGTAAGCTGGGGGTTGCTCTTTCTCTTTGGCATATGATGATACAGAGAAGTGTTATTCCTGATACTATCACCCATAATTATCTGATAAAAGGGTTTTGTAAATCTGGTGAGTTGGATAAGGCAGAGTGGCTTGTTGGAGAGATGCTAATTAAGGGTCCTTCTCCTAATTGTGCTACGTACAACACTTTGATTAAGGGTTATTGCCTTTTGAATTCATTCAATATTGATCGGGCTCTAAATATTTTTTTGACAATGACCAACAGTGGTATTACCCCAAATAGAATTACTTGTAACATTATTGTACATGCTCTTTGTAAGAAAGGTCTGGTGGAGGATGCACGAAAGCTTCTTGAGAAAATATTAGGTGATACTCACCTTAAGGACACATCGAATTTGATTACGTCGACTATACTAATGGACGCTTCCTTTAAGAATGGAGATATAAATCAGGCTTTTACTTATTGGGAGGAAATTTTCCACAGGAGTCTTCCAGTTGATGCTGTTGCCTATAATGTTGTCATTCATGGATTCTGTTTGAGCAGAGATATTGTCATTGCTTATAAGTATGTCTGCGAAATGTTAAAGATTGGTTTTCGTCCTGATATCTTTTCTTACAATACTCTTATTGGCACACTTTGTAAGGAAGGATGGATAGATGAGGCTTGTTATATGTATACTGTTATGTCAAAAATGGGTGTTTTTCCTGATCAAATCACTTACATCAAATGATAATACAAGGGTTATGTTTTCATGGAAATGTAATGAAAGCTTATGAATTTCTTTGTGATATGTTAGATGACTCTATTCTACCTGAACCTCTCATTTGGAATGTCATAATTGATGGATATGGGAGGTGTGGTAACATGCAAAAGGCATTGTCCATCAGGGATCAAATGATTGCTGTTGGAGTTTTGCCAAATACGTTTACGTATAATGCATTGATCCATGCACAAATAAAATGTGGAAATATCTTTGAGGCACATTCTTTAAAGAAGGAAATGCTTCTAAGTGGTCCTTTTCCAGACTTGGTCACTTACAATCTCTTGATGGGTGCTGCTTGCAATCTTGGTTACATTAATTCAGTGCTGCAGCTATATGATGAAATGATAAGAGGAGGTTATTACCCAGATATAATAACGTGCACTGAGCTAATTAAGTGTTACTGTATACAAGGTAAATTAGAGCAGGCAGAAGATCTCTTGGTAAAGTTACAGACTTTGAGTCACATTACAGGTTGATCATGTTCCATATCTAATACTCATGAAAAAGTATTGCAAGATGAGGGAGCTAGACAAAGCATTTGAAATTTATCAAAAGTGGTTAGTCAGAAACAGTTGAGAATGTTGTTATTGCAGAGCCATTTAATTCTCAAGGCTGCAAAGAATTTTCCAATCCTGGGAAATAAAGCTCCATGTCATGGCAGTATTTTACATGCATTACCACCATCTATTACCCGTCCCAAGGAAGGATGGTGAATATTTCCTGCTGCCATGAGATGATCTCCACTTGAAGGTTTGTGCCTCGTAAGTCAATTTGTCTATTCTGGCTGTTTCACGGTTGCATCTGTTGCTGTGTTGATGGTATCATGAGCATAGCAGTATCTTAATTGTTGATTGGCATCGACCAGGGAATATGTGCAGTCTGGTTAAAGAGAGACCATGGAAGGACTTGAGTAGACTTTTATTGTCCACATCCATTGTACTCTTCCCCTCTTCTCGTATTTGGAGCTTACTTATTATCTCAGTAGGGATGTCTTTGCTGATTATTCCTAGAAGCTACAGAGAGATTTCATTATCCAGATTCAAATTTTACAAAGCCAAGGAGGTAATCCTTCTAGGGGTGTGTAACTATGCATCTCCTATTTATTTATACAAGAGCTTAGCAGTAGTATATATCTAAGACTTGGTTTCACTGGAAGAAATGTTAACTGAATCTCTGTTTATCTTTCTGTGTTCCATTGCAATCAATAATAAAATGTAGGGCCGTAAGCGAGTTGTGCATGAAACTGCAAGATGATGCACATTTTCCTTTTATTTTTCTAATGAATAAACAAACTGTATTAGTAATTGTTGGAAAAGAAAATTTTGGTAAAGCACGTTATGTTTGTTACTGGCCTATACACTTATCAGGAGCAATGACTTTGGAGGTTTTATTTTGAAGCAACTTTGGTTAGCTTGAGCTGCTAGGGGATGGTATTAGATCCATGAGTAGCATTTTTCTTTTCTGCCTTCTGAGCAGTAGAGATATTTAGTATATCTTCTGGTTGTGTATGATTTACGTATCTCATAATTGCACAAGTTTTTAAATTATATATACAAATGAAGAACTGAAATAGAATGGCATTAATATGAGCTACCTCTCGAATGGAACAAGTTGATATTGTCAAGTTGGAAAGAGTGCAAAGGTTAATGCTTGGATATTGCATTCGTTGATTTTCTATGACATTAAGGGTAGGAAGCATGGTTTTTTTTTTTTTTTGGCTAGAGATATGCTGGTGCCCCTCTGAAATGCTTGGATTATTCTTCTCATATGTCTTAAGCACCATGAAATTGTGAATCTATCATTTTACAAAAGAGTAATGAACAAGATCCTGACAATCCTCTTTTTTTTTTTTTTTTTTCTGTTATTTGTTTTGTGGTTTTGAAGCAGGATTCTTAAAGTAAATGAGGTGAAAGCGGATAGTTCTTTCTGAACTGCTATATTATACTCTCATTACGAGCCTATTTGTTGAGGAAGGGAGACATAAAGAAAGTGGCATTCAGAACAGTTTGCAATAACTAGTATGAAAGGTACTATTTTCAGAATGATGACATGTTGGTACCTGAAATTTCATCCTAGTAACTAGGGATGATATAATCAAAAGTTGGCAACATCACCATGGGAAAGAGGAGTTGAAGGTCATATCCAAGTAGGAGAGGCCTTGGTTGGCCAAGTTTATCTGAATTATCTGATCACACTATCTTTTCAAGTCAAAACTTTTGTTTCTTACCTTCAATGAGGTAAAACATTGTGGTATCTGTGACCTTTTAATTGGTGTAACCTGTCACATAGTTTGACTATATGGAGATTATTGAGAATTTAAACGTCTCTTTGTCTTTGCGTTCTTGGTTTGTGTTATACTTGCTCTTTGGTGATTGAGCCCTAGTAGAAGGGAATTCAATAGAAATGTGTCTATTTAAGGAATTCAAGATTATGAGGAGCCAAAATATGAGAAATTGTGTTGATTAGAGGAATTTCCATACTGATCCAATAAGAAATTTAGATATTAACCTTACAAAATTGTTGGGATAGTAATGTTTGGCATGGCATGAATCATAAGCTTTCAAATGAAGACGCTGCTCAGACGAAACCTGATGCACAAATACAAATTCAGCCACGAATTGTCACTTGAGTTGACCAAAGTTAAAGTGGGTTGGAAGATGGATAAGGAAAAAAGAGGGTTGCGGCATCATCAAGAAAGTATTAGTAGAGGAAACTGTAGCAGGGAAAACAGAAGCTTGACAATAGAAGCAAGTCAAGGTGGTCTTATGGTAGATTGTGCCGAGTGTGTGGAGCTGGAACCGGTGATGATGGCAGCTGTGCTACTAGCTCCACCAGTCACAATGATCGGACGAGCAAGAGTCCTCGTTGGACCAACAGAAGTCCCATTTAGATCAGCACCGTCAGCAACGGCCAAAGGTCCAATACCAGAAGTAATACTGGTTTCAGAAGTAGAAAAGCCAGAAGTCATGGACATGATTTTAGTAGCATACTAGAAATCTGTCCATCAGAAGTTGATGCTGCGGGCATGGTTTTGGCACCAGAAGTGCTAGCATTGGCCAAGATAGGAAACAATTGTTCCTCGATCACGTTCTCGTTCTCGTGCTCGGGCTGCTGCATGCCATGGGTTCAATCTGCAAGCAATTCATCCACCTTGGGTAATGAAGTCAAGTACTGTATTCCGTGTTGATGCACACACTGTCTAAAATTTTCAGCCTCATTTTTCAACCCAATAGCGACTAAGTAGTCATAAGTCAACTTGTTCAATTCAAAGAATTTGATCAATTTCTCTCCCTCTGCATGGGAATGAGTGGGGATCCATCTACAAAATTACAAATAACAATCATGGATGGTTAGGTTTTCCGAGCTCTCTTAGGCATATTCTGAAACACCTTCAGGGCATAACGAAATTCAGCAGGAAACTGAAGAATATAGTGTTTGAAAACTCTCTACCGAGTAATCAACTAATATCGGTTAATATAGATGCGAATGATGTGTCAAGCGCATAATTGCTATGGTTATAGTAGAATTTACACGTTGGAATGGTTGTGCTGCCTGGTTTTCAAGTTGTATTGGCAAAAGGAAAAATTCTTACATGGATCTGGTTTATGACATAGTATCATGGACTCCTTAGTCCATATTGTTCCACATTACTTCACATCACTTAAATAGGTGATGTGGAACAATATGGACCAAATGACCCATGGCACTATGCTATAAATCTAGTCCATATAAAAATTTTTACTACATTTGGTTTTATAGCTGGTGGTACATAAATGTTTTTAGGGTTAATAACACTTTGTCCCCTGAACTATATGGGTAATTATACTTTGCCCCCATGAAAAATAGAAATATACACTTTGCCTCCCATTCACATCATTCATCTTTTAAAAATTTTAAAATAGCAAGAAAAATTAGTTAGATGACTAAAATATAATTCGTATCATATTTTGATTTAGATATAAAAGAATTAGGAAAAAATATAATATAATAACACATTAATATGCACTTGGATTTTAGGAAATGCAAATGTAAGAAATTGTTGAATTATATTATATCCGACATCGCATTTTGTACAGATTAAGTCAAATGTTAAAATTGCAAAATATTAAGAGACATTAAAAAAATTACTAAGTTTTATAGAAATTATATTTTCAAACAATACCTTTACAGAAAATTTTTTCATAGAAAACAAGCCCATTCTACTATTACAGTTAAACAATCAAATTTGAAATAATATAAAATAAAATCTAAAAATTTAAAAAATTTAACCAAGAAAATATATTGATATAGATTACACTGAAATATTACATAGTTTATTTGTGTTTATTTTTAAATAATTATCACATCAATATCAAAATTTAAATACACAAAAATCAAAATATAGTATCAAGGGTATTTTAGTTATTTAACTAGATTATCTTAATAATTTTAATATTACTAATAGATGAATAGTGTTAATAGGGGGTAAAGTATATATTTTTATAGTTTAGAGGGATAAAAAGTAATTACCTTTTTCATATAGTTCAGAGGGCAAAGTGTTATTAGCCCATGTTTTTATGCACTTAATAAACGAAGACTTTTCTTGCCACTTATTTTGTATTTTACATTAATATACCGTTTTACTATTTTTTAACTCAAAAAAAGTGGGAAAGAAAAAACTAAAAGAAAGGGAATTTCTTTTTTGATTTAGTAACTTGGAGATAAGTTCTCTACCACACATCTAATTCTCATGAGGAGGATTACTTGAATAGAGCGTATGAAATAAAAGTATAGAATTCACATGTGAAACTCATTCAAACTATACAAGTTTGATAGAAAAAGATTCTTAAATGATACCACTTTTAGAAAATATTTTTTAGGAGTGTTGATTTTAAATGTATAATCGAGTAGGATATAGTTGGCATTCAGCCAAAGAGTGATTCGGTGAATGCAAGTTTAGAAAAAAAAAATTTAATTGTGACTTCGTATCCAGTAAATGTAAGGTCACTGAAAGTAATTTTTTAAAATATTATTAAAAATAGTTTTAATTTTTGATTTTGTAAAAAAAAAAAAAAAAAGACTTGATTGACCTCGTAGAATAGGAGAAGGACCGATGGTGGTGGTGGTGGTGGTCATAGAGGAGAAGGACCAGTAGTGGTGATCTGTTAAAGAGGATGAAGGGTTTAGCCTAACTGGAGGAGCTCCTCGTCACGTTTGGTTTTACATTTGACGATTTTAAAGATAGGATGACCTTGCATTTGTCAAATGCGAGAATAATTGAATCTCTTTTTTCTTTTTTTTTTACAAATTAAAAAATTAAAATATTTTTTGTAATTTTAAAAGAAAAAATTATTTTCAATGACTTCGCTTAAATTTTTTCATTTTAAAAATTGAAAATTTTTCCTAAATTCGCATTTATTGAATGTGAGATCTTTAAATTCGGATGCAAGAAATGTATGCACTAATTGAACCAATGACTATTCGTGATTCCATAATTAAATCAATTCTATACCGGTTCCAAATTAGAGGAATGTTATGCTAAAACTTCGTTTGAAATAAAGATGTGGTAGAAAGCAACGTAAGTTACGCTGTACTTAAATATATATTTGAAATCAACAAAACGTTTTTTAAATTGGCACCTTTTAAGACTTGTCTCAAGTTTGACATGTGAAACTCTCTTATTGTCTCATGCTCGACCTAAGTTTTTTTTTTTTTTTTTTTTGAGAATTCATTATTATCTATGTTAGATTTGAGTAAATCTTACTTACTCACTTCACTGACTTTATAATGTGTTGAAATAATTAAAAAAAATAAGAAATTTATATTACTTTTCAATCATCAACGGTTTGAAAAACTAACCCTACAATAGAGAGAGTAACAAATAATTTTTTATTAGATGGATCATACTTTCTGTCATGCAAGTACAGTACTCAATAAATAGTTAATAATAATGCCATACATACTGTACTATACCATACATAACATTCATCGCAGTTAGCCTTCTTCAAATGCATGTTGCATCTCTATCGTGGTTGGGTGTGATTTCACCAATAGTCTTTTTTTTTTTTTATGTGGATATGGCTAATATACATTACAAGGTAACTAAACACCAGCAGCAAGTACACAAATAACAACATTTACCGCCGAAAAACAAAAAATAAGCGTCTAACATCATTTCCATCTCCTTAGTTGATTCTTCAGCACTGTTCATTCTGATTTTATGTTTTCTTTAATGATTTTTACATTTACTGTTGTTGACAACCTTAGTCAGATAAAAAACAAAACTATAACGAAGAGCACAAAAATCATAGAGCAAGAAATATAAGCCAAGATCCATTCCAGGACATCCAATAGAATTGGAATGACACAGAAAGAAATAGAAGCATAAGGGCACTGTAACTCCGGATTTTCACAACACGCTGGATACTTGTTAAAATTACAGAAAGGTACAAATCTTGGACAAAATTTATTTGCCATTTATGAGACGATTCAGTTATGGCACTATAGTTTGTTCTTTAACCTCCCTATCTCCTTCAACCCGAATAAAAGAATCCTAGATGGCGTAAATGTAAAACGGAAAAAAAAAAAAAAGAACAAAAGGCAAACTGTTGCCTTTATTTCAAGTCCACCACTTTGTAGTGCTCACTTTTTTTACAATAGTACGCTGCATTGTGCCATGACCTTGGACGCCCTGGTGATGGAATCAGTCATGTAGAAATTCTCCACAGCTGTTCCGAATGGAACCGTGCTCATCTTCTGGTGGGACTCGGGCTTTAGAGAATAAGAAAATGTAGCCGGTTCTCTCTCATCTTATATGCAGTAGGTTTGGTGCTACCGTCCTCATCCGCGATCTGATGGCACTGAGGGAATCATAAGGTAGACATACACCTGCGACCTCGGACAATGCTCTAATTATTTTCCAATCATCCCTAGCATCACCCACAGTGGGTACTGCTGGTACAGTAGTTTGAACACACCCTTCTGTATTAACATATGTACCCTCCTCGGAAAAGGCTGATGCTGGTAAAATCACGTTCGCACGATAGACACTTCAGTCCCCGTGGTGTCCTTGTGGTAAGCCACAAAGGCATCCTCAGGAACTTTCTCCAAGTTCACATCATCAGCACCCATTAAATAGATAAACTTGGAAGATTCAATGCTTACATCGGTTTCTGGAATAAGTCCAAGATCAAGAGCTGCAGCTTGGGCAGCATTCAGTAGCAAAACATTGAACCCATTCCAATTGGACCTAGCAACTTTTGCACGTTCTGCAATAGTCTCAACAACTGAGAAAATAGCATCCTTGTCATTCCGCTCAAAAATCCCAGCACCAACAATGATACACAGGTTCTTAGCATTGATGAGGGTTGAAGAGAAAGGATGGCGACCCTCAGCAATTTCGGTAAGTGTTTGAGGACCTGTACCAAGATGTTCGTGATCATAGTTCAAGTCTGTTGCAGGACCAACATAACCCACCTTAGCTTGGGTTGCCCGAACAGTTTTCCGGATTCTGGCATTCACCATAGCTGCTTCAACCCTTGGCTGAGAAAACGGTAATTATAAGCATGGTTTACATCAACTGAAAAAAAAAAAGATCAGATGACAAAACAACATGACATGTCAGGCCACAATCAAAATCTACACAGAAAAATAAATCAGGATAAGGACAGTTAAAGAAAGGAAAGCCTTCAACTGCAGCTCAAAATGCATTACAACAGCAAAAATTGCAAACTTTATGAGTCGTATTTAAAAGGTCATAGCAACATAAAAATACAGTGTCATTCGTATGAACTAAGTTAAAAGGAAAATCTTGGAAGGCAAGAGAATGGTTGAAAGACAGAGACCCTGTGTTGGCTGCAAAAAGCTCTTTTTTAAGACAAAAACACAGAACACGGAAACTAAGCACTTTAAGATGCACTAAAAGCTCTCCTTTACTATTATGGTCACTATAGATGTTTATATCAATACGGAAGTAAATCTTTTGGTTCTCAATAATGGTCTAAAAGAGCAGCAAACAAAACAAAGAAGTATAATATGTTCCAGGATGTGAGGTGAATGAAATCTCCCCAAATATTTAAGTACCAAATCATGAAAAATATTAAAGCAGCCAGAATTCCTCATAATCCCCAAATCACTATTATTAACAAAGTTACTGCAGGACCCAAATAATTTACATAATTCCAGCTAACCTTTCTATTGGACATAGCAATAAGTAGCCTGAGTTTTCTTAATAATTGTTTCTTTTTGGTGGAGAGAGGAAGCACCACATATACCCAGAGGTATGAACCATATGCATTACAAATTATCACATAACTGACTCAATTGTTATAAGTTAGATACATATGTATTCAGAGTGGAAGAACAATTACCTGAGTACCAACCAAGAGGAAAACATCTGCCTTCTCCAAGCCAGTAATGCTGGTATTCATAATATATCCAGAACGAATGTCAGCATTCGGATTGGAGCCATTACCCTCACACCAAACATTATTTGACCCCATTTTATTTAAGAAATCCTTCAATGCCATCATGGATTCTGCATCAGACAGCTTACCAGCAACCCCAACAATTTCATCGGGCTTGAAGATCACACTGGTGGACTACCTCAGCAACCACAGCGAAAGCATCACGCAACTCACGGCCTTAAAACGCCCATCTGAACCACGAATCATGGGGTCATTCAGCCTCTGCATCTTTAGACCATCATAAAATAAACGTGTTTTATCTGATATCCATTCTTCATTAATATCCCGCAGCAGTATATGCAGAAAGAGATTAGTCAACCTTACAATTATAACACGCATACAACACATGCCCACATGGCCAACACACAAGTATAATACAGAAAGACCAACCACTTAAGAACAAATAAAAGCTCAAGGTTCTAGCCTAACCAAAAGGTCCAAAACAGCCTATCCTAAGGAGACCTAAGATTATCAAACCTCATATAGAAAAGAAGAAAATGACAAGGTTTATAAAACCACAAGTTCATTCAAGGAAGTCATTACAAAATGGCACAATGCAAACTGGATGCTAATGCACCAGCATCTTGAAAGATGCCATTCTGGTGTGTCTATTCTTGTGTTGTGAACTCACTACCAACAAAACCAAAAACCTTTTATTGCTACAATACATAAATTTTCTTAACTAAAACAGAAAGACTTCTTCCAACAGAAATTATCATAATTTAGTAGAGCGAAAAGAGAAGTCAGGGCTACATAAAAAGTTTCATCTAAAATACCTCATTTAATCGCGGCACAATACGCATGACCTCTGGACCCTTCTATCAATCCGATGTTTGAACCAACGCCATCTGTGACATCAATGCTCTCTGTTCCCTTTAACTCCCGATTTCGAGCTTTAAAGGCAAAAGGTTCTGAGGTTAGAGCACCTACAGGACAAATATCAATCACATTTCCTGAAAGCTCACTTGTCATAAGTTTTTCGACGTAAGTTCCAATTTCTTCCCCACTGCCACGACCCAACATGCCAAGGTCCTGAAACCCAGCTATTTCAGCTGCAAATCTGACGCATCTGTTTGATCAGCACACCGCAAAATTAGAAAAAATTTTCTGCATGATGAAAATTAGATTAGAACCCCATGATTCATGCCGCTAGTAGTTTTGCTGAAATTTCAATTAAAATCCAATAAAATCTGGAACTTTAGAAATGGTTTCCCTAGTTTTGTTTGGGTACCAGGGAGAGCAGATGACACCCATATGTCCATTTCCCAAAGTAAGTCAATTTATTTGGCATCTATGAACAAGCTCACAAGTATTCTACAGCATAGACCGTCCACAGCTATCCAATTAACAACAAACATTAGAAGCCAACTATCAAAGAAGAAAAGCATGTTAAACTGCTATTTCTTAACAAAGGATATTTAACAACAACAAAGAGATGTTCAATCATACGAGATGACATTTAAGATAGAAAAAATAAGATATGTATTGAAAACATACATCAAAGATTCAAAAGACAATTATGAGTTTACCAAAGTCATATATCGTAAAAGACCTCAGGATTGATGATACCAAGTTTGTTTGTTAGTCCAATAGCAACCACGTTTGATTTTGTTTTTTTCATGAAACCACATGGGGCTTTATGCATTTTTTTTAAAAAACTCTGATTGCAACCGGAAAAGCTTCCAAACAATAAGTTTAGTTTCATCACTACACAGTTCATTGTCTGGTAACCAAAAAGCACCCACCAGGGCACTGCACGGGGAAATAACTCTTGTAAAGAGTCAGGTGGCAATAACAATGAAAACAACCAACCAGAGAACTAGCAAATCATCTTTAACTGTTAATGCATGCTTCATACCAACTAATCCAGTGAACTACTATCTAATAAACAAAGGATGCTACTTAAATTAGTGCTAGAAAAGGTGTTATAACAGTAATTACTTTTGAAATAACCAACAAATTCTATTAATTTATGCCCCAAGAAAATTCAATTTTCTGATATAATCAATAATGATGTTTTAACACAAAATGTGTCAAAAGTTAGAATTTTGAGGATGCAAGATAAGATAACAAATACAGAGTCCCATACACACCTTGTGCATTAAATGCACCTGGTCATGACAGTCTTGACTAACGGATTCCCAGATTCTTATCAACCACAGATCTCTTTGTTTCAGTAAAAAGCCCCGATCAGAACCAAAAGCCATGGACTGATCCTAGCGATCATATTCTCCACCTTGATCACAAATTGGACAATCCAATGGATGATTCATCAACAAAAATTCCATAACCCTTCTCGCGCCTTCTTTGCAATAGGCGTATCCGTTTTAATCTTCATCCCTACAAATTCCTTATTTTTAAACTAAACGACAACCAAATAAAATACACCAAAAAAAGGATTTTTCTTGCAAACTACCTCATAAATAATAAGAATTAAACTACAAGCTAAGTACTCTAACTTCGTTCCGATAATAGAATCATCATCCACAGCTCGAGCTGCAAAAAAACAGATTGTGTTTTTTTTTTTTTTTTAAAATGCAAATTCCAGCTCAAGCTCAATTAAAGCTAACAACTAATTTTCTTTTTTTCTTTGTTTACTCCTCCTGAATCCCAAAATTCACGCACTTTTAAGTTAAACCCTAAATTCCACATTTATTTTTTCTTCTTTCAAGGAGCTAAAAATTCAATTTTTCCTTATCAATTTACTCAAAATTAGCATAAAAATCACTTAAAAAAATGTGAAAATTGTAAAATTTTTTATTACCGGGGAGAGCAGGCATTGCGCAAGAGGCGACGGGCTTGGGGGACTTTTCGACCTCGAACAGGCACATACGGCAGTTACCGGCAATGGAGAGACGGCTGTGATAGCAAAACCGTGGAATGTCGACTCCGGCGATCTCGCAGGCCTGAAGAACCGTCATTCCTTTAGGGATTTTGAGCGGATACCCATCTACGAAGACTTGTATGGCGTCTTCGGGGTTTGGGAAGTGGAGTCGGGCCCCGGCGATGGGAGTTCGTTTGGGAAGATCCGCATCGGGCTGGGCTTGGGCATTTTGGAGCTCGGTGGTGGAGACGATAGAGCGGCGGAGGACGTTGGAAGTTCAGGGTCGGATTGTAGCTGATCGGAGTAGAGTCCGAGAGGCGAGTAAACCCAGCCACCATTTAATCCGGGTTTTGTTTGTTTCATTCAACTTTTGGAAAGTTGAGAGCTGAGAGAGGGGAGTGGTGACACTGTGAATGACTGTGAAATGCCACAACAAATTCCAAAATTGAAGAGATGAGACGGCGAAAAGTTGCAGTAGTAGAATGTATGATTAATTTTAGTGTGGGTAATTTTGGAATTTTGAAAAAACTTGTTTTGCTGTGGCAATATCATTGCCCCTGTGAAATTTACACGCACTCGGGGGAAGTCATTTATACCTACCTACAATGGAACCTATTTTGATGGTACCCGGACATATGGAGGATACTCTGATATCATTGTTGCGAATGAGCATTTCATAGTTTGCTGGCCGGAAAACCTGCCTCCTGATGCTGGAGCTCCTTTACTATGTGCTGGTATAACTACTTACAGCCCACCGAGGCATTTTGGTATTGATAAGCCAGGCTTGCATGTTGGTGTTGTGGGGCTTGGTGGGCTAGGTCACGTGGGCGTGAAATTAGCAAAAGCACTTGGGGCAAAGGTAACAGTAATTAGTACGTCTCCTGCCAAGCGAGATGAAGCCATTGAGTGCCTTGGTGCTGACTCTTTCTTGGTCAGCAATGACCCGGATCAAATAGAGGTGCTTTCCCCTTCAAATGATTGTTGAGACTCTAAACATTGATCCATGAGTTCTAACTCGTGTTTGTTTTTCTTAAACATCCATAGGCTGCCTCAGAATCATTGGCTGGCATTCTGGATACAGTCTCTGCTATTCATCCTCTCCTACCACTGCTAGGTCTATTGAAGAGTGAAGGGAAGCTTATCCTTCTTGGTGCTACCAAAGCCCTTGAGTTGCCAGTTTTTCCTTTCCTAATTGGTAAGCTAATAACACCAGTTTAGGAGACGACAATTTAAGTTCACTTGAGTTAGTTTTTGCCAAAAGGCTTTTGTCAGTTTGTGTAACATTAGTAGTGTTTCCAAAGAAACAAGGAGCTATATCTAAATACAATGTGCATTGCTCAGGCAGGAAAATTGTGAGTGGGAGTGGCATTGGTGGAATGAAAGAGACACAGGAGATTATTCATTTCTGCGCTAAACACAACATAACAGCTGATGTTGAGGTCATTCCAAAGGACTACGTAAACCGTCTTGCAAAAGCTGATTTGTCATAGATGTTGGCAACACATTGAATGCTGAATAACTTCAGCTTCCTGTCTGTAGATTTGTTGTTCCTGTGGGGAACTCATTTTGTGTACAAGGATGATACAAGATCCAATGATGTTCTCAAGAGAGATACAAAGGAGAAAGATGAGAATTTTGTGTATCACCCCTATGGAAACCAATAAAGCATCCTTTTACATATGCAATGTTGACAATGGATTTGTCACTGAGCATTGCAAACAAAAAATATTTTGGAGTTTGGCTTTGTTCCATAATACATTGGTGAGAAGTCAATGGGAATCAATTTCGAACCTAACTGTATCGTTAACATAATTAGTACAGGAAGTATTGAAGAGCTCAAGACATTTAAAAATAAAAAAAGGGCTAGATCTAATGATGTTTGTTGCTAAAGGCAGAGCAGTTGGAATGTGCCACAGTTTTCAGCCAGATCCTTCATCAAAATTTAGGAGCACTAGCAAAAACTAATCACTGTTTCCAATATATACAAACATAAAGCTACTTCATTCCCCCAACAAACCCCTTACCCCCAACCAAAAAAAAAAAAAAAATCCCCCCCTATATATTGTATGATTGTTGGAAAACTGTAATAGGCTTTCAAGAAACACGAAAGGGAACATCGCCAGTCATACACCCTTCATGAATGTCGACGACAAATGCGTAATTCTATTTTTCAATACATATTTCCCTCCTGGAGTTAAATAAGGTAAAAGCTTTCTTATACAAAGAAAGGACATCCATGCCATGAACTACTTTTCAAGTAGACGCCTCAAAATCATTTCAACTCATCTATAGCGAACTCTAGATTTGTAAACAAAGAAGCTATTTGGGTGCCTTCTACCATTCTAATTCATCATATCTGATTGTGAATTTTCTTTACAATTACTTTTCTGCCTTTTGCTCATTGCCTTGACATGTCCAGAACTCCAAATTGCAAGTCCAGAGAGGGAAAATACAAGTTAAACAAGGAATACCCTAGCAAAAGATGTCATACAGGAAGCTTCGCATATTTTGAAGAGCACTGCCACGACAGCCAAAATTGGAGTTTGTGCCAGCCAGTGGAATCAGAAATGGCAGTGTTACAAGCCAAAATCTGATTCGGCTTGCTTCAGCACAGATGTTACTCTTGCAAAAAATTCTGGTTCTTCTCTCTGTATATCTTCCAGTGATTGCGATTCATGTTCACCAGCCTGGATAGAAATAGTCAATACAGTTCAACATGCATCACATCTACCAGTAACCTTTGAAGAACTGAAACATGATATGCTACTTATTAGGCCCTACAGATAAGGTCTATTACAATGTAGTTGGAGGATATCCACCTACATCTATAATTTATTCATCCAATCAAAATCTCCCCTCGGTGGGCTGAACTATCATGAGTTCTGCGGCAGAGACATTAAATATTGGTCAATAAATACACATCTAGATACCAAAATCAAAAAAGTCCATTACCACCACAAGCTTTACAATAGCATATGATAGACAAGTTCTGACAAGGGCATACCTCTGTAAATCTAAGTAGAACTAAATTTGAAAAAGATGCTGGCTTGGTCAGATCCCATCTGACAAGAAAAACCATGAAAAGAAGCAAAACAGAATAAATAATAGGTACAGCACAGTCAGTATGATCAAGAATAATCAAGCCGTGTGTTCAGGCAACTTTTCGCTTCTTAGTCACTTTAAGTGAGATGGATTTCAACTGTAACTCAAAGAATGGAAAAGTAACAGTTGAAAAGTAATAATCAAAGGAAAAATACTCAACTATCAGAAAATGGGAATTTGGCAAAACTAGTTTGTTCAACGTTTCTTTGGTAGAGTATCAGTACTCTTAGTAACATATCTACGTTCTGCGTTAAGCAGACCACAAAAATTTGACAATTTTCCAGGTGTGAAGCAACAAAAAGATACAGAAAATACACTCAATCGCATTATTCAGAAACAAGAAGCAAACCAAAAACGAAATCTTTTGTCAAGTTTACTACCACACCACCAAATTCAGTGTTTTGACTGAGCAAATGCAAGAAGGTGAATAGAGCAGTTTGAGAATCTCATTCAAGGAGTTTCAGCGGGAAATTATCATCAAGTTAGCCCATGCAACAAATATTTAAGGGGAAAAGAATAACATTGTCTTTTGACAACTTTAGAAAAAAAAAATCTAATTTTATTGAATAAAGCCTTTCGAAACCACACTTATTATCAAAAGAAAATACATGTGGATAATTCAAGTCAAACTTTTGGAATTTAGCACGGGCTTTATGTTGTCACATTCTAAGGACTTGAAAAATGAGCAATATCAAAATGATTATAAAGATAATCATGAAATGCCATTGATATATTAAGGAAAAGGTGGTGATTTCAAGTATAGTATGGGGTAAGAAAAGAAAACAAGCATGTTATAATGACATGAATAATAAATCAAGATCACAATTTTTTATTGGTCAAATAAGAATTAGTAAGGGACTTGATTGGCTCATAGAACTTACTTCTCCTAGTTGTACCTCCCAATTAAAGCTACGGCAACCTTTCTCTTAAAAGACCAAGAAAGGGAAGTGAATCACATTCTATTCACTTTCTTACATAATAGAGTATTAGCCGGTTGGGGTCCTATTTAAGCTCCTATCATGATGCCAAGTTTCATTTGACTAAATATTCTTTGGTCACCAAGAATTCACTTGCACTAAATATAAAAGAACTTCAAAGTATTACTTTTGCATTCAATATTCCACTACTAGTTTAGCACATGAAACAATAAAATTAAGGAGGAAAACACAAGAAAAGAAAGATAGAATTATAGAGAAAGGGAAGGGAGAAAAGTACCCTTCCATAACTTAATGTCTTTTACATTCCTACCTGACGAGCATTAATTCATTCACAGAACGCCACATTCCGCGCCCTACATAGTTCGTGGATTGATCTCTTGCACTTCGACCATGCCACAACTCTTTCACAATATACACAACTTCATCAACATCCACCTTAAGAGTGACAAGAAAACATATGATGCCAAATAGTGTAATATATCATCAGTAAGCAATAATATGGCCACTTTCACATGGAATACAGTGTTCCAATTATTAGAAAGAAGTGAAATTAAAAAATAAATGAAACTCCCAAAAGCAACATGAATTTTTTTTTTTTTTTTTATGGGGGTGGAGAAGAAAGGCATCAAAACAAAACAAAACAAAAATCATTTTATCTTATTTTGATGGGTGGCCATTGGCCACAGAATTTCAACCTCTAAGTGAAAAATCATATTATTTGTATAATATAAAAAGCATCAGTCCGTATAATTTTGATAACAAGAAGTATTCCTGAACCCATTGACTAAATTGAACATAGAACAAATCCCCAATCCCCAAGAGACGGGATAAAATGGATTTCAAAGTTCTTTTGGTGCTTGCAACTGTATCAACATAAGAAAGTTAAGGAGAAAAGATGGAACCATATACCTGTACTTGCATGGCTGTGCCATAAAGTAACTCTTCATGCTCAACGAGGCGCTGATGAAGAATACGGTAATGATCCATATCAAAGTTCACTATTGGTTCCATTTGAACTTGAAAGCCAGCCAATTGTGTTATAACATAGGAGGCCATGATTTGTCCAAAAATTGCAGGTATGGTTCCCAGAACAGGAATGATACGAACCCTGAAACCTGGTACTATCTAGTATCCAGAATTCCCAAGTTAGACAGTTGAATGGAATCAACAATATCTCATTGTGAGAACAGATAGAAGATAGCATGCACAGAATCATAAAATCATGTAGACTCTGTTCTTGGTTCATTGTTTATGAATAAATTCAGCCATAACCAATGAGACTACCAATTGATTTATATTATCTAATTTTCCAACAAACTCAATAGTATTATTTCCTGATTTCCCTCTTCCTACCTAGCCTGTCCCTGTATTTCTTTCCCTCAGTGAAAAGTATTCTTACTTGATAATCTGAAGGATTCTCTTCTTCTCCACTTGGCGCTTTAAAAGGAAGCAGCTTTGCCTTGGGTTTCTCCAAAGAGAAAACAACAGGAATGCCACCATCAATACCATAATCCTTCCTCAGATGATGTCTCACCTGCAAATTAATGTTTCTAAGAGCTATTTCCACCATAGAAAATTTATGTGCAAAGACATGCTTAAAGAAAAAATTATATGGACGAATAATTTCTCACTGGTCTTCAGTTTTTTTACTAACGACAACAATGATGAAAATGCAAGATTGATAATTAACATAAGAGTAGACAAGCAGCAAATTACCAGAACACAAAATGAAAATCTTTAATCAGTTGTAGAATGACTTGTAGATCTCAAAAATCTTCATAGCTTGATATGTGCAAGCTTCTATTTCTAAACCAAATAAAGGAGGTCCTAATTCAAACTCGATCACTAAGTGCAAAAGCATATAGAGAAGAAGCGTTAAAGTATTACTCAATCTGTACCCACTATTGATTTTTACCAAAACTATGGTTTAGTCATTAATGGTTTTAACCACACAAAGTAGGTAAAGTATTCAACCTAAAAGGATCGTTGTCATTAGATAAATAAATACTTTTTATGAATATTCTTTGCAACATTTTAGATGTATACCTAACTGCAAATATCAAATCCAAAAGACAAAACCGTTACCGAACGCGATAGTGGATCATTGGTTGACTCTCTTAAGTCTGCTACACGGATTCTTGTTGGATCAGCTCTTGCACCAGCTCCTGTGGCAGAAAGAACTTTTAAACCTCTACGTACACATGCAGCAAGAAGTGCAACCTGTATCACATGGCAAAGTTAAATCTTTTATTTCAAAAAAGTTCAAATTTGAGTAGTCTCATGAGATACACATGGTCAATACAGTTGCTTAACTCAGTCATGTATGAAGGCTATAAAGGTAGGGTGGCTCAACGATCCATGTATAAAAGGAGAATTTGATTCACATGATAGTGATGTTCTGCTCATGGAAAGAATAAATCAGGTTCTCCAAACCCCAAACATGATATGTATGTGTTGTATAAAGTTCTAAATAAGTTTCTGCTGAGCAAAACTAGCACTCTAGTGGTTGAATTAAATGCTTTTGTAGATTGATGCTATCATTGTATTTGATTGTAGAATCCTTAAAAACAAGTATCATTTCATGTAGACAAGTAGGTTAGGGGGTACCAGGTATATGTAAGTACAGTACTAGTCAACTTGAGATAAGCAGGTAGAGAACAAAATTCCACATCATGCCGATAACTGATAAAAAAGTAAAGCAAGATAGAAAGCAACTAAACATTACCTTAGTGTCAATATTATCAATGCAATCCAAAACAAAGTCAGGGTTGCCGGAAAGAATCTCATCTTCAGAGGACGAGTCATATAACGTTAAACTTTTGCATCTACATGACACTCAGGGAAAATTGACAGGAAATGCTTCTTAAGGCACAAAGCTTTTGGAGTACCAACATCCTCTCTTGTTGCAACAGCATGCCGATTCAACGACGAAACTGACACCTATAAAAACAAATTGAATATTACAAGCATAGCCCATATATTAGCATAACATAACAAGTACAGCACTACAGCTTATATAAGATACAGACACTTTTTAGTTCTCAAAAATTTAGGATCCAGATTTTTGAATTTTGGAGACCATGTTTAAAGTGAATCGAGTTGGAACTAAATTTCAATGTGTAGAAATTGGATACAGAACTTATTAAAAGTTCAATAGCAACCAAGCCTTTACCAGGCTATCAACAATCACTGGGGACAGGCAGCTAGTCCAGTCTCGTTCGAATTGAGAAACGGCCTGGCCTAGGAAATAGTCAAACCAAAACCAGTGAAAACTATAAATCTATTTTCTAAACACTTTCATCTTTTCAGACTTGATGTGCCATGCCCTCAAACTGATGTAGAAGGCATCTAAACAGCACCCACACAATCACTAAACACAGTGAGAAGTATTTGAAATCACAGCTAGAATGCATCATGGAAGTATAGCTTCACTGCTTCTCAATTCTCTTCCAAGATATTCTTTTAATATCTATTCCTGCCTTGAATGGTTGAAGCATAGTCATTTCCTTCCTATTACTATTTTTTTTACCTTTTAGCACTGCCATCTATAAAAATGTTATTGCTCGGTTAGAAGCTTTGTCTTCGTCAATTTCTGGTTTGTTGCTTGTATATGTTAATTAATTGTTTGAGGATACTGAAAAAAATGATGAAGACATAAAGAAGTACAAAAATCTTGGACCAGGAAAAGATTTGTCCAACTCAAAGTGGATGAGTTCAAGACATTCAATCCAGATATTCTTCATGTTAGTAAAGATCTTTAAAATGATAAGTTATTTCTTGTTATTAATAGGCAATGATTGCTATCCCGTCAAGCTTGCAATTATTTCCATCAAATCTCAAAAGCAGGCAAATAATTTTTATTCCTAAATTTGTTGGATAAAAAAATTAGAAGTTCAGGAGTTACACAAGTACTTAAATATTAACAGTAAACAACAGCTTTGATCAGTGAAGGTGGGATTAAGATGGACAATAGAAGACACAATAAAAAGCAAATGCAAAAGCAAATGGAGAAATGGTCCATAAGCTATATGTAACACCAATTAGAAAATTTGTATAATTTGAATGTAGTGTGCAATTGGGAATCACATCTCAACAAAAGAAGCTACCTGGTCAAAATCCACTAGGAGTAGTCTGCCAACCCCCGACCTCAAAAGCATAGAGGCAGCATGACTCCCTACTCCACCAAGACCAATTACCACTACATACGATCGAGTGACTCTCTCTTGGGACTCTAGGCCAAAGAACTGAATATTCCTAACAAGGCCACAAAAGAATTGGACATTAGCATAGAGTCGTGACACGAAATCACGTGAATAACAGTTCTCTGACTTCGCTCGAGTATTTCCATAAAGGCAAAAAATAATGGAAAAGAGCATGTAAACTGTAAGCTTATTATCAGGGAAATGAAAAAAAAAAATAGCTACAATTAGAATGCAATTACAACAGTCAGTCATCAAGTCTAACCAACCTTATAGAGGACACATGCCATCCATACAAACACTTGCAGAATAAGATTTTTCAATCAGTAATAACCATTCATAAGGGTGCAAAAGTGATATTTGTAATGGTCTACTGCAAAATTCAGATTTTTATTCTCCTAAAAACTTATTAGAAAACATACTATAGGCTATAGCAACAAATTCCTCAAAATGCAAAAATACTTGGTCGGTTATACGTAAATATACAAGAGGCCTGAAAAAGGAATTAAAAAAAATGCCCCTCTTGTAGTCAAAACAACTTGGCCATGTAAAGCTTCTTGAGGTTAATAAGAAAGCAAGAAAAGGGCATTTTGACCCAACTGTACCTAGTGAGCTGCTCAGAAACTACTTCATCAGTAAGCAGGTCTGGATTAGCCGTCCCCTGATGCTCTTTCCCTGGATAACTATAATTTTTCAAACCTGACATAAACATCAACATTTACCTGTTACTGAAATAAAGGTATAAAGAACATATCATGAAAAACTTCGACAAAGACAATTTCACATGACTAAGAAGTTAACAAACCTTTATCAGTTACTAAAATAAAAATATCAGAATATACCATGAAATGACTTCAACAAAGACAACTTCGGATGACTGTGAAGTTAGCAATCTTTTATTCATGCAGTCTCAGCCAAAATAATATACAAGTATTACTTCCTAGTTGTTGTAAATATGGCAAGTAAATATATTTACTTAATTGTAGGATTTGATTGTAGGCTAATTGATTTACCTTGCTTGCAGGCTAATTGATTTACCTGATTGTAGGATTTAGATAGCTTGATTGTAGGATGTAAGGATGTAAATTGATTAGCTTAATTTTAGGATCTAGATTATTCTACACCTGTATATATATAGATCTTATCACTCTTGACAGAATAGTGAGAATAAACAAGATATTTTTCTTTCTATAACATGGTATCAGAGCTTTAGGCTTTGTTATCTTTTCCGTGACCCTGTTGAGTCAATTTTCAATCTCTAGTTTGGTACATTAAAATTCCTACACTAAGTTGTAATGGCAAACAAAACAGTGGGTAATAGCAGAGAGATGAAAGCAGTTATCTCCGATGTTATTCCTTTGACTACAAAAATCACAGAACACAAACTCAATGGCAAGAATTATTTGGATTGGAGTAAAACTGTGCGAGTGTATCTCCGTAGTATTGATAAAGATGATCATCTTATTGATGAACCACCATCAGATGATGCTGCAAAGAAGGCTTGGTTAAGAGAAGATGCAAGAATATTCTTGCAGATTCGAAATTCTATCGATACCGAGGTAATCGGTTTGATTAATCACTGTGAATTTGTTAAAGATCTTATGTTGATTACTTGGCTTTCTTGTATACTGGTAAAGATTTCTCAAATCATATATCCTGATGATGTTTGTAAGGAATTTTATCGTCCAGAAAAACAGGAAAGATCTCTTACCGAGTGTCTCTTATGACATTTAAACGGGTGTATGAGGAGTTGAATACTCTTTTTCCTTTGAGTGTTGATGTGAAAACTCAACAGTCTCACCGTGAGCAAATGGCTGTTATGAGTTTCCTTGTAGGATTGCCATCCGAGTTTGATGCTGCTCGAACACAGATTCTTTCCAGTCCAGAGATTGTTTCTCTCCGTGAGACCTTCACTCGAGTGTTACGAGTTGAGGGATCTCGACCTTCTCTCCATAGTGTTACTAGTGCCCTCGTGAGACGAGGTACTTTGAATAAGGCTAGTCGAGGAAAAAGCAATGGTAGTCGAAATGGACATGGTTTTCAAGGTGGAGGGAATGCTAGTCATGGACAACATGACCAAAATCAACGTGTCTGTTATCATTGTCCCTCACCTGGTCACACAAAGCGTACATGTTGGTTACTTCATGGCAAACCTCAACAGAATTTGCTCAGATTGCCAGCTTTGCATCTCAAGAGAGTAACCATGAGTCTACAAAGCCTTCATCTGTGGATAAATCCGTTCTTGTTTCTGCTGATGAATTTGCTCGCTTTACCGAGTACCAAGCCTCACTAAAGTCAACTATTCCATCTTCTCTTAATGAGTCAGGTAAACCTACTTCATGTCTTGTATCACATCTAGCAAATGTGTATAATTGACAGGAGGTGGATACCATATGACAGGTGATACAGGTATCCTTTCCTCCTTTAGTTCTCACACAAATCTTGTTACTTTGGCTGATGGGTCAATGACTTCTGTTGTGGGTTCTGGAATAGCCAATCCCACAACATCTATCTCGCTGTCATCTGTTTTGTGTTTGCCTAATTTTTCGTTCAACCTACTTTCGGTTAGTAAAATTACTTGTGCTCTCAATTGTTTTGTCTCATTTTTCCCTGATCATTGTGTGTTTCAGGATCTTATGACGAGGAAGATTATTGGTAGAGGACGTGAGTCTGGCGGATCTTTATTTACTCGAAACTCCTTCAATGAAAGTGCCGAAACCCATTGCATGTTCAAGCACTTTGACAACTCTTGAAGTTCACTATCGATTAGGGCATCCTCCTTTGTCGATTTTGAAGAAGTTGTTTCCAAATTTTCAAAATTTATCCTATTTAGATTGTGAGACGTGTCAATTTGCTAAACATCATCGTGTCTCTTATTTGCCTAGAGTCAATAAACGGGTTGTGTCCCCTTTTGAATTAGTTCATTTTGATGTTTGGGGTCCTTGTCCAGTGATTTATGAGTCTAATTTTAGGTATTTTGTCACCTTTGTGGATGACTATTCTCGTGTTACTTGGTTATATTTAATGAAAAATAGATCAGAATTATTCAACATCTTTTATTCCTTTTGTGCTGAAATAAAAACACAATTTAATATCTCCGTGCGCACTCTAAGAAGTGATAATGCAAAAGAGTACTTTTCTCATCCTTTTGATTCCTACGTCAGAAAATGGAATTCTTCACTAAATCCAATCTTCATGTGTTGACACACCACCCCAAAATGGTGTTGCCGAGAGGAAAAATAGACACTTACTAAAAGTTGCTAGAGCTCTCATTTTTCAAATGAAGGTCCCTAAGCAATTTTGGGCGGATGCTATTTCAACAGCTTGTTTCTTAATTAATCGCATGCCATCATCTGTACTTGCTGGTGAGATTCCTAACTCGACTTTGTTTCCTTCTTGACCCTTATTCCCGATTGAACCACGTATTTTTGGGAGTACTTGTTTTGTTCGTGACCTCAAGTGTCTAAATTGGATCCTAAGTGTCTCAAATGTGTCTTTTTAGGATATTCTCGTATTCAAAAAGGATATAGATGCTATTCTCCTACTTTGGGTCGTTATTTAATTTCTGCTGATGTTACATTTTTTGAGACCACTCCATTCTTTCCTGAATCTAATGTTTATGGTTGTGAGGGGAAGGAAGATAATATTCTAGTTCATACTGTGACAACACCTATTCCTACGAGACCACCTATACACTCAAGTGTATACTCGTCGGACTCAACACACAGACTCACATCCTCCACCAGCTCCTCCGTCTACAGATTCGAGTCTTGATCTATCTATTGCTCTTCGAAAAGGTAAAAGACAATGTTCTCATCCAATCTCTTCATTCGCTTCATATGAACATTTGTCTCCTTCTTTGCGGTGTTTCATTGCTTCTTTAGATTTAGTGTCGGTTCCTAATAATCTTCCTGAGGCTTTGGCTCATTCTGGTTGGCGAGCTGCTATGGAAGAAGAGATGATGGCTTTAGACAACAATGGTACTTGGGACTTGGTACATCTACTCGCTAATAAGGAGCCTATTGGTTGTAAATGGGTGTTTGTTGTTAAAGTTAACCCTAATGGGTCTGTTGCACGGCTAAAAGCTCGTCTTGTAGCAAAAGGGTATGCTCAGACATATGGGGTAGATTATTCTGATACTTTCTCTCCTGTGGCAAAACTTGCTTCTGTTCGTTTATTTATTTCCATTGCTGCTACTAATGATTGGCCTTTGCACCAGTTAGATGTCAAAAATGCATCTTTTGCATGAAGACTTTCAATCTGCAAGAATCATCTTGAATGGTCTCTTATACAACATCTCTTGTTGATAAGATTCATAAAATACTCTGTCAGAGATCTTCACCTAGATGTCTTTAATACACAAGTCCTAGTACTAATCTAGATCAGACAATAAGCACAGGTTGTTCAAGAGTGCTGCTCATTACAACTAAATCCTACAATCAGGTAAATCTATCAACAATCTAAAGTGGCCTTATCTTGTTGGTTGTTTATGTTGATGACATTCCATTACTAGTAGTAACAGTGCAGGTATTACAGCCCTTAAATCTTTTCTTCAAACTCATTTCCAAACCAAAGACTTGGGGATGTTAAAGTACTTCTTGGGCATTGAAGTTACTAGGTGTAAAAAGGGTATCTTTCTGTCTCAAATAAAGTATATCCTTGACCTTTTGACAGCAACAGGGAAGTTGGGTGCTAAACCTTGTAGTGCACCAATGATCACTAATACGATGCAACTTACAGCAGATGATGGGGAGTTATTTTCAGAAACACAAATGTACAGGAGATTAGTTGGAAAATTGAATTATCTTACGGTGACTCGTCCTGACATTGCATATGCTATCAGCATGCAAAGCCAGCAATGTCTTGAGAATTCTGTTGAGGCTGTCTCTTATACACATCTTGATTCTGCACTAGATCGAGACACTAACATTTTGGAAGATTCCATGATACCAGAACCTCTAATAAATATACAAGTGTAGAATAATCTAGATCCTAAAATTGAGGAGATCTGCCCTAAGAGTACTGTCTCTTATACACATCTAGATGTGTATAAGAGACAGGAGCAAATCCTCCATGAGTCCAATGATTTAGTATGCAGAATCAGAATGCAGTGGGCTTGAGGTTATCAACTTGTAGAGCTGATATGGATACATCAATTGTTAAGTGAGATTGGTCTAGATAGTTCATTGCCTATGAAGTTATGGTGTGAAAATCAAGCTGCTATCCATATTGTTTCATCAAATCCGATTTTTCATGAGAGGACCAAACATATTGAAGTTGATTGTCACTTTATCCGTGAGAAGATTCAGCAAAATTTTATCTCTACCAATCATGCCCATCTTGAGGGGGAGTGTTGTAAATATGGCAAGTAAATATATTTACTTAATTGTAGGATTTGATTGTAGGCTAATTGATTTACCTTGATTGTAGGCTAATTGATTTACCTGATTATAGGATTTAGATAGCTTGATTGTAGGATGTAAGGATGTAAATTGATTAGCTTAATTTTAGGATCTAGATTATTCTACGCTTGTATATATATAGATCTTATGTACTCTTGACAGAATAGTGAGAATAAACAAGATATTTTTCTCTCTATAACACTAGTTATTATGTCAAATTGAAAATGAGTAAATGTTGACATAATTTGTATAGATCCATCAAAATATGACAGCTTTATCAAAGAAGACTGAATTTTGTAAATGTGGATAAGCTCAAAATTACCAAATAACACACTAGAGAAAATATAAGCTGCAAGCTGCTTCCTCGTAGTAGTAATAAACCATCTCTTCATTCTTTAAAATATTAGGTTTGACAAGAACCGTATCCATGCCTGAACTGAAGTGAGCCATTGAAAAGTTTATATTCAAATCTTGAAATTCTTTGTGTGGATACATTGTCAATTTGCTCACTGTCACAACATTATTTCACTTGCATTTTCTTTATCTTGTTTGCAACAATAATATTGCTTATTTGACCATGTTCAATAGAAAATAAAAGTTTTCTTCTTTGAAAGCATGGGAATACACAATTAATACAAGTAACGGGTACAGGAACAAAATAAATCCAAAGCAAGCTTGAGATTTTGTTCTTCAATACCATCCTTCACTCACCACAGACTTTGTAAAAAATCAATGTACTTTGCTAAGAAGAAGAAATAATCTAGTTTGAAGTGCTAAGTCTCTACATGATTAAGCAGCGAAAATAACTAAATAACTACACAATCAAATTCCTAAAACTAAAGTACTACGTCATAAATTAATTAAGCCAGAAAAACTACTAAACTAATGATTTCACAGAAATTAAGTGATCAGAAATACGTTATTATAATGACAATTATTCCCAAAAAAAAATTTATCCACAAATAATTGAAAAGAAAAACAACACAAATCGTACCGTTCGATTGTAAAGCTTCGCCAAGGCACTCCTTTCTCACTGTTCTGCACCCAAAAAAAAAATGTAATAAAACACAATATGATTACTCTATATATATGTCTGTTTGTTTGAAAGTAAGAGACCTCTAGAGAAGCTTGAGAATAGCTACGGTGGCAACAGAGCCTAAAACAGCTCCGGCAATTATCTTCGATCATAGCCAAAAATTTCACCCTCTCAATCCCTCCGGCGAATTTTCGGTGACTTCTTTTTTCTTTTTATTTCATGAATCTAAAACCCTAGGTCTTCAGGAATTTAGCAGGAGAAGCAATTGTAAATCGGGTTCGGTTTTCGGGTCGTGGGCTGAATTAATTCGGAAATATATGTCGAGCTATTCGACACTTTAGGATAGTTATACAGGAATGAACTGTTTTTGGGCTGTGAGCCCAATGAGTTAACTACTTGGGCTAGCCCAATGACCATGGGAAACCCTTGAAGACTCGTTTGGTTCATGGACCGGATGAAGAGGACAAGTTATCTGGGTATTGTTTATCCTAAAATGACGTAGCAAAAGATTTGTCATTCATCTTAAGATTTCTCGTCCCACTTAAAATAGCATTTGTTTTAGATTTGGTAAGCATAACATCATTTGCATGATATTACATTAAAAAACCCAATATTATGTTTGGTAAAAATAGTATTTTGATTCCATCAAACAATTGTGCAATTAATAACTTCTTCAGTAGTTGTAATGAGCAGCACTCTTGTAGTTTTCCATTTGTTGTAGATTGTTGAGCTCTTCCACAGGTAATTCTACATATTTTAAAAGAGTTTTGACTAGAAAGTCCAAATTTAGTGGTCTAACCAAGACTATTGAATGTCCGAAGTTAGTGATCCTCTAGCCAAGATTATTGAATGTCTTGCAAATCGGAGGGCCATATTTTTCATGCTAGAATGGTTTGGGATTTTCAAACATTTTTTTAACTTCCATATTAGGGAAGAAACTTTCACGACGAGAGACAATTTGGGTCATAAACAACTCATACTTGCCTTTCTAAACAATACTCTTCTTGAATTTGAGACCTATTCTATTTTTTTTTAATTTAACTTAATTAATGAGCAATTATGCAATCAAACCAACTTACCAATTTACTCGAGCTCGAGTTTAAATCTGACATCGAAGTCTGAGCTAAATTTCATAGCAGACATATTATGTTGATTAGTTTAGGTTATCATAATCAATTAAATAACATAATTTTACAACTCTGCTTACAGACCACATAGTTCCTTCAAAGACTAGGAACTTTTCTTGTTTTGGACTTAAAAGACTGCTTATATTTATTTAAACTAAACTGAAATGGAAAATGCTTTTTTCTTTTTCGGGCCATTTGTAAAAACTTATGATATTATCTCATCGCCGAGGATAACCTCAAGCCCACGCCACGGAGTTCTCCAGCTTTTTCATTGGACTCGTGGAGGAGTCTAATCCGACCAACACAAGTAGCATAAAAAGTTTTTTTTTTAAACAAAAGGTTCACAGTGCTCTAGGAAAATGAAAGAAGTACATAGAAAATGGAGAACGATTTATAAAGTTATAAATTTAGTATTATTTGTTAAAAATACTCTATAAAATAATATCATATTGAATCATTAATTCCATAATTCTGAATACTCAATTAGGTTTCGTTCTTCTCTGATGCACTGTAAAACATAAATGTTTAACATTAATATACATATATATATTAGCTTCCGTGATGAAAATATATAGTCAAATGAAAATGAAATTTAATTTAGCGTTTGTGTTTCTTAGTATCAAATAAAGACGTCCTTTTTTTGTTTTTTGGTTGCAATAATTACTTATTTTTATGGTAAGAAAAAAGGGAGAAAATGATTGTGGCAGGAAATATTTGATCAATGGGAGAAAATACAACAGACTATATAATTAATATTTGAAATTGCTTGTAGCTGAAGGTGACACCATGAGAACCATAGAAATTACTTTTCACGGTATGCATGATAATCCATTAAAGGTTCACAGAAAAAGAAACACTTTCGAAGAAAAAGATTGGGCGCTATAACTACATTTTTTTTCGAGTGCTTACATACTTCTCCAGCTGGTATATGATCTAAATTCGTGAATGTGATTTTTTTTTTTTTTTTTTTTTTAAATATAACAATGGTTTAACTCTTCAAATAACTAGTGGGTGGTATGCAGGGACAGAGATAGCATGGGGACAGCTGTCCTTACTGATCTCCAATTACACCTTATATATGCATGTATATAATCCTCTAAAAATACACGTATTATTTTTTCATTGTCCTCACTCATTTTTTTCTAAAATGAAATATGTGATTTTATATGACACTAAGTCACCATTTTTGTTTCAATAATTTCTATAAATGTGTTAAATATGTTATTAGTTGGTAATCACTATTTCTCTCATTTTTGTATTGGTTTACTCCTCGTAATTGGTTCGATAATTATCATAAATTTATCTGGTCTAATTTTGTTATGAATATAATTTAATTAGGATTTATGTAATGAAAAATGTTGGGTCAAGTCATAAATAAATTTGAAAGAGAAAAAATGATAATCTAGAAAAAATGTTTTTGAGGCACACTTAAAAAAAAAAAACTGGCATACTTTACTACGTATTCATCTTAATAAAATATTAACAAATAACTATAAAAAAGAAATAACTGACATACCATATATCTGTTAATATAGTATTGAATAGTTGAAAAAGATTACTAAGAAAAACTTGCCTCTAATGAGAGAAATTGCTAATTAGGTGGTATGCAACCAATCACGTTAGAGTGACAGGGACAAATAGGAAATAGAATGCCAGTTATAAGCCTAACATGTGTGTTTTAATTGAAGTCACATTAATAAATTTGGATGTTTAACTTTTTGCAGTCAAATTAATCAAGGAAAAGTACATTATCTTATACACATAAATTTTGCTGGAACCTTGTGGTCAGTTCGAGAATAAAGGGAAAATGGCTAATTTAGTCCTTTAACTTTTTTATTTTAGTCATCTCAGTCACTCAACTTTAAATTTTAAGTCAATTTCATCCTTTGGTGGTAGAGCCGTCGCACACAACATTTTTGGTTAAAAGAACCAGCTATTTTAGGGGCATTATAGTAACTATGTCAGAATCGTGCATTAAAACGAAAAATACATTATATTTTGCTTCTAAGTCCGGATTCTATCAATTTACAAAAATTAGGAAAGAAATTAGAACTCTAAAATTATCTCAAATTTATCAAATCTGTACGTTAAGAAGCATGAGAAAGGTATGGGATCTGCAATAGAGAAAAAGGGCTGTGCTCCGGAAGGTGAAATCATTTTTCCGATATTTGGGTGGGCAAATTGGATGGCTCAAAAATCAACTAAATTCCTCAAATCTGATCCGAGACATAAATGGTGGGAAGGGATTGAGTTCTGCAACAAAGAGAAGAATTGTGCATCAAAACTCAGTTTCGGATTTTTCAATGTTGGAAACAACGCCGTCTTTTTGGGTGACGCGAATTTTGCAGTGGATAAGGGAAGATTAACACCGACGACTGTGTTAATTGAACTGGTGGTTTGTGGCTATTCTCATATTTATTATCCATCACCATAAATTGCTATTTTTTAGCAGCTAATCTGCTACTGCAAATTATCAATTCATGAAATCAACTCCTCAAGTGAAGTTATATAAAGCTTCCACACAACTACCTACCGTGAGCATTAAACAAGCTAGAACAATTCAGGATGGTTGGGTTGGGGTTATTTGGACTGACGATAGAGAAGATCTGAATTTCATTTGATTTTTTGCAAAAAGTTCAGATCTTTTAGCCACCTCCCAACGCAATTGATGAATTCATCTTTTCGTAAACTCTGCTGTCAAAGCATTTTTTGAGAATTTTGGATTCTCACATGATCCAAGCTTTGATTTCTAAAATCCAAAAGTTGAGAACTTTAGAACATTTTCTATAATGGAACATTGAAGTGAGTTAGTCTTGATTGACCCAAGTTTTGGGGTCGTAATTTTCCCCAATTTTCATCGCACATTTCCGTCCTTTTTTCACTTTAATTCCGAAAATGTCCTTGTAATGGCCAGATGTTTATATGGAAAAAACTTTTTCAGGAGGCTCCCCCCCCCACAAAAGGACAAAATGGGTTAAAAATTTAAAGTTGAAGGACTGAGATAGTTAAAATAAAAGATGAGGGATTATGTTGGTTAAAATAAAGAAATTGGAGGACTAAATTAGCCATTTTTCCGTGAATAAATGAATATTAATGAACAACTTGTGCTAGCAAATTGCAACACACATCACATGAACTGAATGAGCCACAAACATTTAACGAAAAGTCTTATACTAATGTCTTGAGAAAGACAAACTTTGGTTACGTATGGTTGATGAGTAACTAAAGATCGAAACCGTGAATTCAAAAGAAAAAACTAAGCTAAGAATTGTTACCACTAGTGCTAGACAACTGTACGTTAGCAATTTTCCATCATCAAAATAAAATGAAAAAGAATAAAGTGCTACTAATATTTTCTTTTTAGACGTCTTTCTTTCCCAGTTTTGGGATGCAAAAAGAATAAACTAATCGATGCTCGATTTGGATTCGACTCAATACGAGTTTGTTTGAAATAATCAAATTAAATTTAAACAGAATTTAGCGTTCATAAATCTTTTGTATTTGGTTTAAATTCGACTTGATAAGTTAAATTTTTTAAATTTATACATAAAAATTTTAAACTATTCGAATTCGACTCGGTAAAAGGTCCTTTGAGTTTGACACGAAAGATAACAAACTAAATTTAAATGAAATTTCAAATTCGTTAAAATAATTAAATAATTAAATGAAAGTCCGACTTATTTATATTCAATTATACCTCTACTTGTAACGTGATTTTTTAATCCAAAATAACCCACTTTTCTCTCTACTTATAATAACTCAAATCACAACTAATAAATTATAAGAAAATATATCAGCATTTCGTTCACTTACCACCTTGTAACCTGATTATGTATAAACTAAGTTTGCCAGCGAACAAGTATATGTACAAGAAAGAAACAAAACAGACCGAAAATAAAGCTCGGTGGACAAAATAGATTAATTAGTTGTAGGAATGATTTTAGTTTAGTATTAGACGTTAATTAAGTGGGTTCAACACTTAGCAAAAATATGGTTTTGAAGACTCTTAAGTGGAGTTGAACATCAGCAATTTGGTTTGAAGTTTGAGACTGATGATGGTTTTAATAGAAAAACAGTTAATGGTTTATGCTTGGTGGATTTCCATTAATTCAGCTTATACGTCGTTCGGCAATTCTTCATTTAGCTTAATTAATTGTTCTTACTTATATTATTTGATCCCTTTTCTTTTGGATTAGGAAAAGTTAATAAAGTTTTTTTCCTTTACATAGAAAAGTAAATAAAGTTGTTAGTCCTCCCTCTGATAGTGCATTGAAACTTTCATCATCCAGCATCATCAAAGGTTACTGTGGACGTTGCATTGAAGAAGTTGATGATAACTCACTTTATAATTTGATACTAATAATGCTTCAACAATTTGGCATACATATATATATATATATTTCTTTTTGGTGGAAAATGATTTATTTACAAAGGCATAAATTTAGAGTCACTTTTCAAAACTATTCTATGTGATAAAATCACAATAAATCACTAACTCTCTCATTTTAAATAATTAACTAATTTCATTCTTTTATTCTCTTTCTAGATCTACTAATACATGACTCAATAATTTTATTATTTGTTATTTTATATAGATGCTCTAATATTACGGTGGTGTCTCTACCTAATTTATTAAAGGCAGGTTAATTTGGCCTGGTGTCAGGGCAAAAGGTGCTGGCATTTTGGTTTCGATTTTCTTACAGTCTTTTACTTTTTAGTTTTCAGCCCCACCGACATTGAGAAGTCAATAAGCTTTCTCTATCTCTCACTCTAAGCTATCAGCTATCACTTATATATAAAATATCAAATATCAACTAATTAACCTTAATTTTCATTATGAATTCAGAAACATGCATGTCTTTCTAATTTCTAATCAACAGAACTGAAATTAATTAATTAACCTTGTGATTGCCTAGCCTAATTTGTTTGTATATTATCTCACTAACTTCATTGATAACTTTATATTATCTCAATAAACCAAACACGCTATTAAAGAATTCAAAGAGTATTTGAAGGGCACTAACTTCATTGATATATGGCAAATAAAGAGATTTGGAATTTATACAAATTTATTATGTTTCTAACGAAATTTGCAATGGCAATTAAACCACTCAGTGTAACGTGGATTATATTAGATATGATTGTATTACTAGTATTAAATCAATGCAGAGTATTGGACTTAAGTACTATGTGCCAACGATTTCCATCTGGGCACAATATCACCGTAGAAGTACCTATAATCAGTCATTATCATCAAGACAGCCTGTAGGACTTTCTCATTCTGCTGTCAAGACTTGGCACTTTTAAAGCAAGAGTTGAAATTCTTGATCATATATATGCCACATTGGAATTATTGGGTCAGCCTCGAAAAATGTTTTCTTCCTATAGAAAATATTCTATACAATAACCAATTTTGGTTTTCTAGGCCCACTTAAATGACTTGTATTTGTTCCCGTTTTGAAAATATTTGTATTGCAGTTTGACACAGTTCTAAGGAAATTCTTATATGGACTGTAATCTTTTGATTCATGTTATTTTATATCATTTATTTAAGTGATATAGAGTAATATAAATTAAAAAATTTATGACATTACATTATGTCATAATGACGTTAAAAGTTGTAAACTTTAACCTTTTAAATAAATTAAGTTGTATACAACCATCTTAAATCAAGTTGCACACACACACACATATATATTATCAAATCTCATATATATATATTTATATACACAGTTTAATTAATACTAATGCGGTCTTCAACGGGTGTGTTTAATTATCTCACTTCGTTAATTTATTTAGTGGCTTTTGCATGGGAATTGCCCATTTTTTCATACATGGGTAAAAGCTTCAGCATGTGCTGAGGTGCATGCAACTAATAACCACTTTTTGAAGGGTTAATTTTACTTTACCCTTTAACGTTTAAGGTCACTATTACTTTAGTTACTATTATTATTTTTTAGAATAAAATTTAATTTATCTAGAGTAATGTCAAAACTAATGATGTTAAATTTTCAGTCTAAAATAATATTTTTGTTCTCAAATTAGATGTGTGAACAGATCTTTCTATGAAATCCAAAATATTTTATTTTCTTTTCAATAATAGAGTTTGATGAAATCTAAAATATGGTGATAAATGATAAAAAAATTTATTAAATCATGTCAACAAAATGAGAGAGAAAAAAAATAAATCAAGAAAAATGAGGGAAAAAAAGAAAAAGATTCAAGAAAGAATACAGTAGTTTTGTCAAAATGATAATGAATATTGAGTTGATTTTAATAAAAAGACTTAACTGATTAAACAATAACGTTAAAAATTAAAATGATAATAATTCTAAATATTAAGGGATAAAGTGAAATTCACCCTTTTTGAGTTCCCCCGCCCCCTTGTTTTTTTGGTGGTGTTCGACAAACCTCTTGAATTTGCACCTTACCGTTGCTCGTGGGTTTACTTTGGAAAATAAGAAAATGATTTACAAATTACAAATTTAAGATTACATATTAAAATTATATTGAATTATCTATTATTAATTTTAAATAATTAGTTAGATTTCATCTCTTTTCTTTTTTTACCTACACGACAATAATTTTGTTAGTTTATATAATTACATTGAAAAAATAAATAGTACATCTCTAATATCTACCAGAAAAGGTTAAGTACACATAATCAATTGGCCATCAATTAGCTTAATTAGGTACTATTTTTTAAAAATAAAAAATAAAATTACAGACTTCTATTTATTTTCTTAATGAATGAAATTCATGACTTAAGTTATAAAAAAAAGTGTAATATTACCATTTAAACTACACTTAACTTAATTATGCACTCTTACACTCTCAAGTTTCACCTAAAACATGTACCAAGTAATCTCAATTACTTATCCAACGAAAAAAGAAAAATAAAAACCAAAATAGAACTATATACATATATATATTATATATTTTTAGATTTTTATAAAAAGAAAGTTATAGTGAATCTTTATATTCTTTTTTTTTGCGATTCGAAACTATGATGTAAATCATACGTAACTTATTAATCTCTCTAGTCTATATACTTTGACGTCAATTTCAGGAAAAAAAAAAAAAGTAATGAATGAAGTAGAGACAAATGTAGTCAAATAAATTAATAGCCGCCTTCTTCATTATCAAGTGTCATAGCCACCACAGCCACAAACCATGGCACTCCAGACATCGATAAACCTCGAGACCAGAAGCAATCTCATCTCAGTGGTTGTTCCCTCGTGCCTTAGCAAAATCTGCACTTACGCACTATGTCACATCGATATAATTAAGTAATGGCAAAAATTTCGATAGATCTGATATTTGATCTCATTTTTATAAATTTTATGGTGTGAATTAAATTTTAAAAAATTTATAATTGATATAAGAAAAATTCTTTAAAATTTAATTTTTACTATAGGTCTATATGTGGAGACGGAGACCGGATCTATTTAAATATTTTCTTTAAGTAATTTATCTCTTAATTAATGCGTATCCCATGTCAGCAAAATAGTACTACTACTAAATCGCAATTAGAAACAAATTATTTTTTTTTAAAATTATTTATTGTACATGAACCCCTGGATTAGTAATTATCACTCTCAGTTTAAAAGTTGTTTTATGCACTAGGCTTAATTAAGAATGTTTGTTTAATTAGTAAATTTAGTTCATACATTGTTATGATTTTAAACGCTCTCACATTAAAATTCCTACCACAACTTAGTCTAGGTTCAATTGAGAAGAAGGATCCATGGACAAATCAATAAAATCAACTTTTTTTCACAGAGTTTAATTTAAGAATGAAGTAAACTATATTAGCAAACACTTGGGTAGACATGATCTTTGACTCCACTTGTAGATGCTGTGGTGTGATTAAACTTTAGAAAATTTATGACATCAGCTGATGTAAGTAAGATTCTTTAATATTTAATTTTAATCATAGGGTCTACAGGTGAGGCCAAAAGTCGGGTCTACCTAAGTATTTTTCAATTATATTAATGGTTTTGAATTTTTTTTATTTTTAAAAAAACACCATTTTCGTGATTTGAACCTATGACCAACAAGTTATACGAGAAATATTTACTATTTAAGTTACATTTCGTCATTTGGTTTTGATTTTGAAAATAGGTTTAGAATTTTATCACTACCAAAGTAAATGAAGTATTTACGTAAAAAAAAAAAAAAAGTAAATGGAGGAACTTCATTTATTAACTTCATAAATGAAGACAATCCTAATCCCATTAATTAGACAATTGACAGCTATTTAATCAAAACCATATATACATTTATATCAGCTACTTTATCCAATATTTTGGTGCTATTCAAATGCGATTAGTGAACAAACAGACGAACTAAAAGTTTGAAAGTCTAAATTGACGTGCAATTATCCAATAACATACCCCCAAAAAATATAAAGCGTATCAACACGACTTTGTTTTTTTTTTTTTTTTTGAAAGACCTATTAATCAACTTAATTTGATAACTTATTTCCAATAAGCAAAATCGACTTTATTTTTTTTTTTTTGGAAAAAAAATCCAACTCAACCCTTCTATCTTTTGGTGACTCAAACCTATAATTAATAAATTATATAAAAAATATTTTACCGTATAAATTACATTTTATTATTGCAAAATTGGCTAATTACCTTTCACGAATCAAATTTGTAAGCATCCTAGTCTACACAAAAAAAAAAAAAAAAAAAATCTTGATACCATAAAAGCATGCCCATGTGGCCATATACGTATTAAAATAACCTAATGTGTTTTTTAAAAGATGATTTATTTTAATTCTGATAAGCTTTCAAGAGTTGCATATAAATACGTAGCAGCTCTTCTCTTCCATTTCCAATTTACATTACACGAAGTTTCCCCTCTTCTCTATCCTCCAAATTTAAAAACTGTCATTTCTCGTGACTTGCTCGCTATATTTTCATCTGCTCCTAAATTTTTTTAAATCCTACTAATATTTAAAAAAATAAACGAGTCGAATCGAATCCAACTAGTTTGATTTGGTTTTGGCTGTATAAATGGGGAGAGGGAATAGTAATGCAAATAGCGGAGGGGAAGAATATGAAGTGGATGATTTGAGAGATAAAATAAAGTCGTCGCGAGGAAGCCGATTTGCGTTGATCGAGAACGAGTTAGGTCTCGACTCGTCGGCTCGCCGGAGGTTTAGTCGGCAAAGCGTTATTAATGGCATCAAAGACCTCTCCCAAGGCCTCGTCATTCATCCTGAGAACAGGTTTCCGTTCCCTTCCGTTCCCTTCCAACCACTTGTATGCGTTTTTTCGTGTATCTGTGTGTGTTTTTGCGTGTTTGATTGCCATTGAATTTTATCTGTTGCTGCTAAGATTGCGGGGAATTTTTTTTATTTTTTTTATTTTTTTTGAGTTGATTGATTGAGGGACTGGAGGGATGATTTAGAAAGGATTGAAACGTGGCATGGGAGGAGGGAAAATTTTTGGATGAAGGTGTATGGTGGACCGTATATGTTGTGTTTTATATTTTTTCATAATTATTATTTTTTTAAAAAAAAAAAAAAAAAAAAGTTAGCAGATATAGAAAAATATAAATCACAAAATCGTACGCTTCTATCTATATAAGAATTTTTCAGAGAGGAGTGGTATGGTTAGAGCCTAGCTTGAAATGAGTATTATTGGTTCCAGTTGGATAACCATTATTTAAATTATTATTTAAAATAATTCAGTAATTATTTTTATTAGATGTAATATATGTGAGATGAAAAAGTCATTGAAAAATTGTATGAGTAATGATTGTAAAAATATTAGTATTTGGTGAATAATGAAGAAATAATCATCCTTAATCAAAGCCATTTGTTTTGACAAAATGAACATATGATAAATGATAAATGAATATAAATAAATCGACACTTTAATATTCAATTTTAATTTAATTATTTTAATAAGTTTGAAATTCTGTTCAATTTTAATTTGTTTATCTTTTAAGTCGAATTCAAATTAATTTTGATCTAGTCAAACTTGTATTGAACTCGAGTAACTTTAACTTTTATCTGATTAAACTCGAATTGAACTCGAGTAACTTGAACTTTTTACAGGTAAATATGAAAATTTTAGTTTATCGAGTTGAATACAAAAAATTAACTAATATTAAATTACATTCAAGTTCTTTTTACAGGTAAAGATGAAATTTTTAGTTTATCGAGTCGAATACAAAAAATTAACTAATATTAAATTACATTCAAGTTTGGTTTAATTATTGATGAATCAAATTTTAACAAATTCTTACCGCACAAAGTTCAATTCGAATATCGAGCAATTTGATTTCATCTACAACTCTATATATTCAAGCTTCATCTCTATATTTCTTTTGTTGAATTTGGAAATCTAATTTCGTAAGGCTAGTGTTAATATTGTTTATTATTTAAAATTTTATTTTATTTCCGAATCAAAATTAATAGTATGATACATTTCATCTACGGGAAAAAACAAAAAAAAAAATAAAAGAGGAAAGTGAGAATGGTTATTGTTTTAATCTTTTGGATGCGATAAATATTTTGGACATAGGTGAAAAAATTTGGGTAAACTAATTTCACGTCTACTGTGTACTTTGTGACTACCTAAAATTATCTAAGTAACTACGTTATATATGTGACGCCATTAATTTACTCTATTTCTACACATGATGTCACTTAGTATTAGTGTATTACTTATTATATGATGTGGATAGTTATAGCTTCCGTATATAGTAAATTAGATTCACCTTACATATTTTTTTCCCCTAGGTGTAGCATTATGGTCATGATTACGGTTTTGAAATCGCGAGTTATGGTTTCGGAGAGAGTTGGAGTCGGAGCTCCATTGGAATTGAAACTAGAATTGTAACCGAAACTTTGGGAGTTGGTTTTGGTTTTGGTTATGGTTATGGAACTGACTATTTTGGTCAATTTTCCAGTTTTGTTCGGTTCTGGTCCCGGTTTTGATTTCTAATTTTTTTATTTTTTCCGGTTTTGATTTCTAATTTTTTTTTAAAAATCAAAAAATTAGAAATTATAATACTAAAAAAATTAACACAGGCTAAGATGAGAAACAAAAATTGTATTTTATTTATGTTTCAATTATAAACTTTGTTTTTGAAAAAAAATATTACATTATTTATTGAACTATTAAAAATCAAAGTAAAAATACATTTTGGATAATCCATACTAAAATATAATTTAAAGAAAAATTAAATGTATCAATTACATTGGTTTATAAGACTAAGGCTTCTAAAGAAAAATTAAATGTATCAATTACATTGGTTTAGAAGACTCATGCTAAGGTCATTTAGAATTTATTATTATTATTATTATTTTTTCTCCGATTCCTGTAAAAATGAAGAATCAGAATCGAAACCTTGTACACAATTTCGGTCCTGATTCCTGAAACCATCAATGACGATTTCAATTCCGGTTTTAGAACTAAAACCGTGGCCATCCCTAGTAGCATAATGCAATTTGAAATGGATGAATTGACTTTAGAAATTTGTTTAGTATAATGTTATGAGTTTTTGGTTTAGAAAGAAATACATCACCCAATTGGGTGAAAAAATTTTATATGGACTTGATTCACGGTAGGTGGGATAAACTTCTTGATCCACATTCATGTATGTCACTTTAACTTATTAAAAATAAATTTTTTCAGGGTGATGTGGATGAATGTAGACATTATTGTAAACTGAGTTCATATAAGAATTTTTCTAATTAGGTGGTGTGATTTGATATTGACCAATAATCCATATACGTATCATAGATGTGATCCATGTAAAAAAATTTTGAAACAACAATGTGATATGTACGTACTACAAGTGTGACTCATTTCACATTCTTGCGTAATTGTTAGTCAAGTTTCTTGTTGGAAAGAAAAAATCTTTGTCCTAATCTAATATATGCAGAAAAAATTATATAAAACGGAAGTACTTGTGTGACACACTTTTGAATTGGTTGGTCGTTTTTGGTGTTCTACGTTTACTCAACGCCATTATCAGCTTTGCATTTGTGTGCGAAAATGAAACTGATTTGTCCTCACGATTATTTTGAAGTACATTAAATGGAAGAGAAATACGAATGGTTAAGAGTGATGGAAATGGGAGTCAAATCATGACATATTAGCTTGAGAAACGATGGCTTTATCACTCAAGCCACCATGATTCTCGATTGAAATTATTCTTTAGACTGGTTTTTCTTTTGTTTATGCTTTTGGTGGAGACGAAGTATACACTGACATGAATTCATCATTCTCCTGTTCAAAGTAAACCAGGCCTTGATTCTTGCGCTGGGGACTGGGTTCTATTTACAGATGATGTTAGGAGTGGAATGGAATTAACATTTAGCACGTGAAAAAAAAATTACAAAAAAACTTAGATGTATTCGTTTTTAAATTCTACTGTAAACGTTGTACTCAGTATTAAATCTTACACTATCTTACTTTTATCAACTAATATTTTTTATTTCATAAGATTTATTTAAAGTTGAAATTAAACACCGAATCTACCTAAATATTTCCCTAAGCACATGCAAAGCTTAAAAAGTTGCAATTCTTAATTCTGGATGTAACAAGAATACAGAATGTAGTAATAATATGGAACATCAGCATATGGCTGCTAAGGTTTGTGTAACAAGTCTTTTGAGGTGTATGGTCACACTACCTAAGAAATATGGGAAAAGTCTTTGTTACTCACTCTACATTAAGGAAAGAATATTCTAAATAATTGAATGATTGAAAAATTATAAAATCTTTTTTTTTTAGTATTTTCTGCATTGCGGAGTGAGTAACATAAATTTACTCTCACAAACATAATCTGGCAGTGTGAGTTGGTGCAGCTGAGCTGGGGACCTACATGCTTCATTATACTGTATATAATTAAGAGTTGTCTCAAGCCATCCTTATTTGTCTGTCCAAATTGTTAGAAAAATCTTCTTAATTAGGGAACATCAAACATGCTCTTGTTCATCGACATGACTCATTAGATTAGCTTACAAAACAACAGCAAAGATAGTGGTGTGTGCCTATGGGATGTGGGTCTGGAATTTGCATCTAAGAGTGTGTTCGTTTGAATTGAAAATATTTTTTAGAAATTTTTTTGGTGTCAAATACTAAAAAATATTTTCTGATATAAAATATTTTTAAATTTTTCTTCGTTGAAAATAACTTACGGAATTTTTGAGCGTAAGTTATTTTCCGGATAATTCACTTAGTGACAATAAATCTCAAATTTTTATAATTTTATTTGTTAAACTTATTTTCGTTTTCAATTCTTTTTCATTCATTTTTCTCTTAATCATGGGTCCCACACTAATATAACTATCATTATGTATATTTTACTACTACATTGTACTATCATTTAATTTTGAACAAAATCAATCTTTTATTACGTATAACCACAATTACTTGTAAAGTATTTATTACCATTGGTATAAGTTTTTTTAACTTGTATTCATAAAATTAAAAATGAAACCGTTAAAAATTTTTATTTTAAAATATTTTCATTTTGTCAACAGAACACCTGAAAATTGTATAGAAAATGATTTTTTTCATGTAAAATATTTTTCAAAAAAAATATTAATATTTTCAATCCAAACGAAGACACCTAAATCTAAAAGCTTGTAGGCCTTTTTCCTGAATTCTGTACTTCTGGAGATTACTGCAATTGAGAACCTCTGATGGGTAAACAGTTGTTCTATTTTATCCTTTTGGATTCTGTCATGTTTGCATGTATTTTTGAAAATTGAAATGCGAAGTGTCTGTTTCCTGTTTAATTTAAATGTGAGTGGCCTAACACATAAAGGTTTTAAATTTACATATATGTTCAAAAGCATAAGAACAATATACTGAACATATAGATACTGGAAGTCCACCATTTAGAGAAAATATTGCTTGTGTCTTCAAATTTTATCACTACGGTTAGGGGAAAAAAAAGATAGCTGGGAGTTGGTTTTGATGAGGAAACTTGAAAAGAGTGACCCCTCTTTTCAATTGAAAGTTCTAATATTAGGAAACTTGGTTATCATGACTCTCAAAGCTGGCTGCCGAATTAGGAATTAGGAGCACTGGATGTCTAAGCTGCAGGCTGAAGATCCTGTACGTGTAATAAAGTTTTTCTTCTCTTGCTTTTAATTATTTAAGTGCTATTCACCACCAACAAGAAGTAGCTAACAAGATGTTATCAATAATCTCCATCGAAGCTTGATGAATAGTGGTCCATAAAAAAGGGATTCACTAATGAACTTAAATGTTCCATGAAAATACGTCAAGAAACAGAAGTCGATCTTATGATTTTTAGTTGTTAAGTTATCCTTCTTTTGCTATATCATGTTAAGAATTCCCTGCATTAGGTCGAAAAGGCATGGATCAACTGAGCAATTCCATTGTCCTAGCAGGCATTGGACGTTCGGGGGATCCAATTGAGCTCATCTGGTATATTTCACTATAGATGACAGTCATTGCTGCTCGAAGTACATGAACCTAAAAGACACTTTGAGAAGGGCATAGATTAAACCTCAACTTCAAAGTTCAAAGTTGTGGGTAAACTATCCCCTTGAGGAAGTATTCATGACAAGCAATCATATATTTGTATACTAATAATTTTACCATGTTTATACTACTTTTATACGGCTATAAACCTTTTGGCTCTTTTTGTTTCTTTTTTCAGCTTGCCAATACTGTTCAGGAAAAATTTTGTTATCCAACACTTTCTCTAAGTAGTATATATCGGTTCACGACATGCAAAATCTCATGCTAATAGAACCATCATGCTTCCTCAGATGAACTTTCAGTGATGTAGAATCATGTAGCTAAATTCATTATGGGAGGGAATTAAATTTTCATTATTTGTTTTACTGTATTTAGGAGGATGACTCTGCCTTGACATAGCTAGTATAAAAGTAAGCCGTTGATAGCATCTACAAATTCTCTGCCATTTGGATCTAGCTTATCCAAAGAAAAAAAATTCTTTAACGATTAGATATTAACTGAAGAAGATAAATGGAAAATTAAGTAAAATGAAAAGATTCTAATCTACAGTTGCACCACGAGATGGTAAAACTGAAAACATATGCTCCTGATTGTGGGAATCGACAAGAAGTTTTTGTCATTTCATGTGCGTTTGATTCCACCACTATGATAAAAGATACAGCATAAAGTTTGTTTTATTGGAAAATCTAATCTTCTCTTTAACTTTTTCTTGATGATTGAAGAAAATGCATTAAAGTAATTCTATGTTCATATAATAAATATTAGTACTGCTAAAGTTTGATACTTTGATATGGTCTTGGCGCCAAACGGGGTATTCACCTTGTCACCTATATTCCTGTAAAAAATGGTTCTTTTTTTTTTTTTTTTAAATTTCCAAATCAATTAGCTGGTTGCTTTTCCATGGACAAATCAAACCTATGGAATCACAATAAGGGTGTGAATGCAGGTGGTATCGGGCATGGGAGAAGTTTATACTGATATGGGCTCTTTACTCATCATTCTTTACACCTTTCGAGTTTGGGTTCTTCAGGGGATTGCCAAGGAACCTCTTCTTCTTGGATATTGCTGGTCAAGCAGCTTTCCTCTTTGATATTATTCTACAATTCTTTGTGGCCTACAGAGATAGTCAGACCTATAGAATGGTGTATAAGCGAACGCCAATTGCGCTGCGGTTAGTTCTCCTTGCCGTAAAAGCTCTGCAGTTGAAATATACTGATTTATTTTTAATTTATTCTATTAATTTTTCTTGAATGTATGGTTTCTTGGCAGGTATATAAAATCCCACTTTATCATAGATTTTCTTGGTTGCATGCCTTGGGATATTATCTATAAGGTTAGACTCTGTTTTCTGTAAATTTTTTCTGTTGTAGTTCCTATTGTTGCATTTTGTGGCTTTGGTATTTCAATGGATCTGAAGATTGTAACTAGGGTACAAACTTGTTTTCTGGTAACTAACAAAATTTTCTATCAGCAGTTTAGAATTGTTGGATATTAGTGATTCACACGAAAATCTAGATCTCCTTTTGACACTGAAAAGCTCTAATACGAGGAACTTTATATTCCTATTTGTCCAGTGTATTTTGGTTTCTTTGAAAATCAAGTAGTCAAAACTTTTACAGCATGAAACTGAAGAAAACTGAGAAACTACTCTACATTTTGTGGTTTATATTTCTATGAGCTTTCTGTCTATCTACATTGCAGCCCGATTTCTGACCCCCTATTATGCAACTTGTCTAAATTAGGCTGTGGGCAGGAAAGAAGTGGTCAGATACCTTCTTTGGATTAGGTTAAGTCGGGTGCGCAAGCTCACCAAATTTTTCCAGAATATGGAGAAAGATATTCGGATCAATTATCTATTTACTAGGATTGTAAAACTTATTGCTGTTGAGCTCTATTGTACACATACAGCAGCCTGCATATTCTATTATCTAGCTACCACTATGCCTCCAGAGAAAGAGGGTTACACGTGGATTGGAAATTTGCAGTTGGGTGATTATCATTATATAAGTTTCAGAGACATTGATCTTTGGAAACGGTACACAACTTCAATGTACTTTGCCATTGTTACAATGGCAACTGTTGGTATGTGTTTGTGTCTCAAGCAATCATTAATCTTATGTCTCAAGGATCATTTTTCTTTTTTCCCCCTTTTTTGGTCATTTGACATGCTCATTCCAACTAGATAAAACACTGAATGACTTAAAGACCTCTGAGGTTTATGCAGTCTTTAAGGAATAGAGAGAAATTAACCTGTACTATACAAGGAAAACTAACCAAATCAGGAACACTGGGGGGACTTGTCTTGACTCTATTTTAACCTGAGCATGAAGATGTAATTTTGAAATTGTCCTCTTTCTTGGGTCTTTTCCCATTGGTTGTGATCACACCCTTTTTTTTTTTATATCCTTTCATGTTTGGGAAGGAGGGGCTTTAAGGAGAAGTTGAGTTTTGCAAATGGATCTTCTAAACTAAATGTATTTAAATGGTTGAGCTTCCTACATTATATTTTCCTGTTAGTACCATCTCATGTGGTGTCCCATTTTTCTCATGGTTCCTAACATCTTCCTAAATGTTTGTCTGGTACAGGTTATGGAGATGTACACGCAGTTAATGTGAGAGAAATGATCTTCATTATGATTTATGTGTCCTTTGACATGATTCTTGGTGCTTACTTGATCGGTAACATGACAGCATTAATTGTCAAAGGATCAAAGACAGAAAGATATAGGGATAAAATGACCGATCTAATGAAATACATGAACAGAAATAGACTTGGGAAGGACATTCGTAATCAAATCAAAGGTCACTTGCGCTTACAATATGAGAGCAGCTACACTGATGCTGCCGTGCTCCAGGATATTCCCATCTCCATTCGTGCTAAGGTATCAAAACAAAAAATCTCATCGAAATTTTCAGTTTTCTCTATTTGTTTTTCTTTTAGAAAAACTCTAAACCTGCTGTACTTGAAAATGCAAATTACCATCAAATGATCATTATTCCCTCATATTCTATGACAGTAAATTCCCCTCTCTTAGTTTCTTAGAGAGTTATTGTACTGTGCTTTTTCACTTCCAAAATATTCTTGGATTTCATTTATCAATCCTATGTGATAATTGTTCACATACTGTGTCGACAGGGTTCTCTGAATTCATTCAGTGATCTTCATTTTTGCCTTATCATCTTATCTTTATCTTTCATTATTTTCTGAAAAGGTCTTATTTGCAATGTTTCGTTGACGAGCTAATTTACTCATTTGCAGATTTCCCAGAGCTTATACAAGTTCTACATTGAAAATGTTAATCTTTTCAAGGGATGTTCTGCAGAATTTATCAATCAGATTGTAAGTTATTTTCTTGTACATGTTCAATTAAACTTGAAGCTACTCTGCTGCTGTTTTGACACTATGCATTGTTGTCTTTTGAACATTATCGGATATTAGTGATAAGGTGAAATCATGTCAGAATCATGACTCTTGATGTACACATACAACAAATTCATTAATCTTTCTAAATGTTTGGAACGATCCATCATATACAGATTCGTCTTTACTAAATATTTGTGATAACCCATCGTGTGCAGGAGAGTATTGTTTGTTTAAATGTTCTTCCTCTTGTTATACCGGTAGCTATGTTGAATAAAAGATCTGAGTTACTTCTGAATTTGAGTGGATCGATTATGTGAGTTCTCGTCTCATTCCTTAAAATTTGTGATCACATCCCTCTCTTCATAATCTGGAATGGAAGAGGTCCCTGCAGAAAAGTAGTTCTGGTATAAGGTATACTTGAAGTGTGATTTGAGTATTAGTATTCATCAGCCTTGGTTTGATAGTTATAAACTTGAAATAGAAGATACTAAATGCACCATGTTATTAAGACCAAAATCAGATGGGATAGGATATATACAGTTGCTGAAGAAACTGGAATGGAGAGGGTCAGTTGTGATGTACTACCTGTTCCATTAAGTTTACATATAGTGATGTAAAGCCGTCATAGGGTGTAATCTTACTGTAACTATTTGCTTTCATCCTCCAAACCGTGAAACAAATAATACCATACGCACCATGTTAATAACAGAAAACATGAGATGTAAAAGATACAAAAATGCTTGGGGGTTCAAAAGGACCTTCGGACCTTTCCTGCTGAAATTATTGCAGTCATGAAAGAAGTCTGTGTTTCAGTTCCCTTTGTGCTATCCGTTTCATTATAATAAAAATGAACTTTAGAAATATAGTCCGTGCACAAATATCAGTTATGAGAAAGAATTACAACAATGAGAAATGGATGTATTGGACTGAAATTATTATTTTGGCTCTCTGATTAATGGAGCTTTATTTTGTCTTATAATTTTTCAGGTAACTAGAGTCCATGAGGAATTCTTCCTTCCAGGAGAAGTCATAATGGAACAGGGAAATGCAGTAGACCAGCTATATTTTGTCTGCCATGGTGTTCTGGTACAGTATGTTTGCTTGAACCGACTAATCTTTAATACAACCCTTATTTTTAAACACATTGCATTTTATTTCATTCTTTCATATTGATCATACATTTTGGATTTTCAATTCTTCATGTTATAATATGTTTGCTGTTGTATTGTGTTATCTCATATCGACCCGTTCATCAGGACATGATGCCGATTTCTACTGAACTAAATATATTGTGATCTTTGCATTTGTGCTGAACTTTTGTTTGGGTAAAAATGATTTCAGCAGCATTTAAAATGTGTCAAAGTATGCTTATCTCTTTCTTATAGCCTTTTATCTATAAAATGTCAAGCCAGTAAACTCCCGACAACGTACAATGAATTTGGATCACTTTTACAAAATAATTGAGACAAAGGGCGTAGCATCCACTGGTGCCCGCATACTGCTAAAGTAGTTATTAGTTTGAACTGTAAGTCCACATTGGTTTCTGGAAATTATCAGTTTTTTTATTGATTAAACTCGTAATGCAGGAGGAAGTTGGGATAGCGAAAGATGTGGATGGAAGAGACAATTTCTCTTTTAGAACCTTACAGCGAATTTGGAATTATTTCTATTCTTTGCAACATTCCCCAGCCATATACAGTTCGGGTTTGTGAGCTATGTAGACTTCTTCGCATTGATAAGCAATCATTCTCTAACATTCTTGAGGTATATTTTCATGACGGAAGAAGAATCCTCACTAACTTACTGGAGGTAAATTAACTCTTTCAATATTCCATTACTCAGATATTGTCTTTCCTGCTTTTATTATTTTTCCAGCTGGGTATGAGTACAATTATCTTCATCACCTTCTTTCCAACTAGTTTCTGAAACTATTTGATGTTATCATTTCTTTGTTCATCTTTTGTACAAAAACATTGAGAGCATCATTTTTAGTTTGTCCATTGGATCTAAAAACTCTGTGTTGACAGGGAACGGAATCAGCATTTCGCATGAAGCAACTGGAGTCAGACATTGCATCTCATATTGCGAAACAAGAGGCTGAACTGGCTCTGAGTAAGGAGTAAATAGTGCTGCTTATTATGGTGATCTGCAGCAACTGAAAAACTTAATTCGAGCTGGTGCTGATCCAAACAAGAAAGATTATGATGGAAGATCCCCCTTGGTATATATTCACTGCAGTAATCTTGTAAATGCAACTTATCAATAAAGAAAACCTTGTAAATGCAAACATAAAAATGGTTATTAGAGTCTTGTACCAGAATGTTTAGCTGTCATTTTTGAGTTAATGCATCCTGATTAGAGCCTTTTCTTTGGTCATCTCAGCATCTTGCTGCATCTAGAGGATATGAAGATATTGCTCAATTTCTTATGCAAGAGGGTGTTGACATAGATGCTGCAGGTAATCTTCACAAATCTGCATGTCAATGCATGCCTTCTGGACTTTCTGCATTTAAAGACATTAGATATGCTAATTTTATGCCTTATGGAAATAGATAACTTTGGAAACACACCCTTACTTGAAGCCATCAAGAGTGGACACGAACGTGTTGCATCATTACTGTTGTTAAAGAAGGTGCATCACTAAAGATTGATAATGCCGGTAGCTTCTTGTGTATGGTTGTTGTGAAGGGTGACTCAGATCTCCTCCGTAGGTTGCTAGACACAGGCATTGATCCAAACTCCAGAGATTATGACCAACGAACTCCACTTCATGTAGCTGCTTCTCAAGGCATATATTTGATGGCAAAATTGCTTTTGGATGCAGGGGCTAGTGTTCTCTTAAAGGACAGGTGCATGTCATTTGAATATTGAAATGATGGGATTACATTAGTTATAAACTGCATAATTCTTTTCAAGATTGGTTTTTCTCTTTAACAACATCTCCCCTGGTTAATCTTCTAATCTTTGAAAGGAAAATGTTTGGGGAAGGATCTCATATGAAATTTGGTTCCGATTATTCAGATATTTTCTTTCAGTCATGTTTATTTGACTTTAATTTGTTCTTTCCCAAGTAATGAATGGCTAATCTACTTCTGGATAACTTTAAATGGTCAGATGGGGAGGGTTGTTAACACTCCAATTGACGAGGGACGAATATCAGGAAACAAGAGTATGATTAACCTATTAGAAGAAGCAAAATCAGCTCAATTATCAGAACTGCCCGATGTATCTCAAGAGATAACAGGTATTGCAGAATTATGTACTTCACCTCCTCTTATTCTACTGAAATCAGATATCAAATATAGTTTCTACAACTGCAGAAGATAACAGGCCAATTCTAATTTTTGCACGGACTTGAAACAGTTAAAAATTCACCATCAAAATTTGATCTTTGATTTGAATCAGTCAACAACACATATAAGTGCTCTAGTTTTCTGCTGTCTTGCATCTCTTTTGAAGCAATTCTGTTCTTTAGTTGCAAACTTTGATTAATAAATATGCTCATTCTGCTTGTCAATACAAAGATAAACTTCAACATTCTGCTTGTGGTTGTTAAGCACTACTCTACTAATCAGTAAATTCATCAGGTCTTAAAAGATGGTTGCAAAATAAGTAGTATATAGGTTTATCCACAGAAACTAATCAATCAAGTCAAAAGCATAATTACCTAATTACCCGATATTGTCTAGTATATGGTATGGATACAGGTGTTCAACACATCATTTTGCTAAAAATATATAATATATATGTGTACTCGGTATGTGGTATGCAGTACCAGTATGCACGAATTGGTACACAATTCGCATGGTTACATAGTGAATTAGATAACTATAGTCAAAAGATAATGAGAATTTGAACTATTTGTGTTTATCCTTCTTCAATGTCTTGCTTGTCATTCTTCACAATCACGAGTTTCAATTCTTTGAGAACCCTTGCATATTTTATGTACTTTTTGATATAATGAAAATTTGAAACATCTGTGATTGATAACAGATAAAAAGCAACGAAGGAAATGCACAGTCTTTCCTTTTCATCCATGGGAGCCCAAGGATGCTAGAAAATGTGGTGTTGTATTATGGGTTCCTGACAGAATTGAAGAGCTGATTAGAGAAGCATCAAAACAACTGAATTTTTCGTTCATGCATTTGTTTATTATCAGAAGATGCGGGTAAAATTCTTGATGTTGATATGATTAGTGATGGTCAAAAGTTGTATATGATGAGTGAAACTGATTAAGGTTTGATCCTAGGTGTAAAATGCAATGCCTGTAGCTTGGCTTTGTACAGTGTTGTATTATCAATTAAGAAAAAAAAATAAAAATTCAAATTTTCTTTGATCAATCATTCCTTAGTTCGTCAAAATCGTTCGCATGATTCTTTGATAATTATTCCTAAGGTAATTAAATTTTTTGCTTTCTACTTTGGCTATGAATCTTTTGAGCCAAAAAAAAAAAAAAAAATGCAAATCAACAGTTTCATGTTTAGATGGGAAAAATGTGAAGAAACACTTGTTGTTAACTTGAAAATTGTGTTTCTGCTACACAGACAGGATATATCGATATCTAAATATCATATTAAAAAAAAAATAAAAAAAAACTTTTGACAGGCAGTGGACCAAAACAAGTAAATCTCATTATTCAAGGGTATTTGAGGAAGCAAAACTTCTTCAGTCAATGTTAATTATAATTTATTTGACAATTCTTCCATTAACAATTTCCACAAATCAACGACGCCTTCTCATTGGCTACACCCAGTGAGCAGGGTATGGAAAAAAAATATCTTCGTTTGCTTGATGATAAAACTGAAGAACATATACCAAATTGCTTTACCAAATTAAAATAAAGAATAAAACAAGGGAAAAATAAAAAATAAATAGAAATAAAAGAAGTGAATGCCTAATTAAATATCATAGACATTCAGATCTTAAACTTTATTTAACCCATGTTTCTCTCACTCTTTGTGACTCGAACTCAAGAATCAATAGATTATAGAGGAAGAGTCTCATCACTTAAGATGTACTTTGTTGTCACATTCATATTTTAGCTAATTATATTAAATTATTTTAGAGATATGCCAATGCAATATGTACAAGTAGTCTGTCCGAGAAAAAGAAAGATAACTTATCTACCACTTAAAATTTTTCTTATACTGAAAAATGCAAGAAAAGAATCAAGAATACGGTGAGGGTGTCAATTTTATGGTAAATTATCCATCGCTCAAGGGAAACTGAGAGAAATTAAGAACAAACCAAAAGAATCGATACTCATCCATTAGAACCAACTTGCAACTTTGATATCTTAGTGCTTAAATTGGTATAATATATAGAGTCACCAGTCTTTTGCTTAGTGAGTGGAGAATTTTCTATATCCAGCTTATCTACAACATAAGTATCTTTTCACCCAAAAAATCAATCTCAAGTGCATGCTGAGATACTGATCATTTTTTTTTCTCTAATCTTTTTGGGGTTGGAATGGGGGATGGGATGGCATCATTTACACAAGTGCTTCAATTTTGTACACCATAATAATAATAATAATAATCATCATCAAATGATAATTAATAATAACTCAAAATTAAAGTACTTTTATCTCGCTAGAAAAGAATTTGAGAGTAGGCTTTTTTTGAAAAACTTGATCAATTGTTAGTTTATCAAACCAACGTTATGGCTTGGATCGTGAGAAGATATCATTATGCCTTAAACCAAGATATATCTGATATACCAAGAAAATAAAATAGGAAAATTTTATAATCTCGTTATACTTTAAAAACTTATACAATACAAATCACGCCTTTTAAAAACTTGTATTAAATAAACCCTTATAGCTAAGGGAATAGTTTTCTCAACGAAACTATAGAATTTTTTAAAATAAAATAAAGGAAAAAAACATAAAGACAAGCAAAACTAATTAAGACAAATTAATGCCACCTCCTTGTTCTTGATGATGAAGACGAATATCTTCAAGGGTGTCATCATAAAGTTCCTTAGGAGTCGAATTTACTTGGGAAAACTTCAATCAAAATCCTTTGATATGTTGAACTTGCCGAAAATGTTTTTGGGCAGCTACATTTTCAGCCCTTGCAGTAGTATCCTCTGTATTTGTCTCCTGATGATCTGGATTAGAGCTCAAATTGGAAATCATACGAAAAATATTACTTATAAAAAACCCTAAATTTAGGGGTATAGATGAGCAAAAACTTGCAGTTTGTAGGGAAATCATAGTTCAAAGGAATGCTAAATTCGGTGATAGGAGAGCAAATGATCTTATATATGTAGAACAGTTGAAGCAAGACCAATAAAGAAAGATGTAGGATAGAAATAACTTGTGGGATGAGAAATGAATCAGGACATGTTGGAAATTTATAGCCAAATTAGGGTGAGTGAGGTGTACAATTAGGATTGATTTAAACGATGAGTAAATCATCAAAAAGATTTTAAATTTAATTTTCGTTGTCTTATATTATTTTTTTATATTTAGTGAGTAATATGTAAGTATCATGATAAATAAATAAAATATGTATAAGTGATATAGTTCGTGCTACCTATAAAAAAAAGAGACATAATTTATCATTCTCCTAATTCCTAAAATTCATCTTAAAGAATAAATGTGAGGTGAATTGAGATTGATTGTATGAGACCTCAATTATGACAACAGGAAGTCTATTGCTTGAAACCCAATTGTCGAATTAACTAGAAATATCAACACGGCAAATTGAATTTTGAAGCTGGCGTCTCAAATTGACCGAAATGTGAAGGAATGATTAAAGTAGCAATATAAAGAAAAATATTTAGTTAGATCTGATTTTTAATCTCATATGTAAATTTTGTATTTAAGATGAAATTTTATAAAATCTTACTTATCTCAACTGATGTTATAAATTATATAAAATTTAATTCACATTACAAGATTTACGAATATGACTAAAAATTAAATCTACCTTAAGTATTTCCCTACACTCAATGGAAAAAAAAAAAGAAAAAAAAGAGCCATGAACTTTCTGTAGTCCACTACGAACTAGTGCTTAGTGAATTAATTTTTTTTAGTTGAATCGATGTTTGATTCCCTCTTTTAACCGGATTCTGATGAGTTGATAATGTTGGCAACTTTTGTTCAGGAGAAGGAATACAAATCTTTTTATTATTATTTTTTGGGTGTAATTTCGCCCATATTATTATATAGATATTATCATTGATTAATTATTAACAAAGTGAGTACACATTTAATGTAGATAAGATTTTTAGTCTTATTTATTGACATTGTGATTAGGATTAAATTTTATAAAATTCTACTTACATTAGTTGATGTCATATATTTCATAAAATTTAATTCATATCATGAAATTTATAAATGAAACCAAAAATTGAATCTATTTAAATATTTTCAAAGAGACTTTAATAATTTGACTAGTTGGTACAGAAATATCATAACAAATTGTATAGGAGGATAAGTCGTGGATTGGCAATTGTTGTCCAGCTACCCTATTGTCTTCCAAGATTAGAGTGGAAATGTTGACGCTAAAAAGTGCATAGCACTTGTATTATTTTGAATTGTATTGCAGTAAAGGGCAAAAGACGAAGAAATTAAACATAGTATGGTTCTTGGTGGTTGCTGTTGTCATTGGCTACTAAGTCCATGCTCCTAATGCCAATCAAATAGTGCTACTAAACTCCAAAATCTCACAATAAAAGGCTCTATATATTTGGACACAAGTATTATTCATTATTTTTTAAATATCTTTTATTTAATATATATTATATTTTAAAATTATTATAATTATTAGTTTAATAATATTTCAAATAATAACTATGCAAACATAGTTTCTTCGTTATAAAAAGAGAGAGAAGATTTTAAGCACCTAAAAATTTTACTTGGGAAGAAATCCAAAATGGGGATAGACCATAGATGAGAAAAAAGTCTGCAATTTGTATTAATTTCCTACTTTTGAGCGCTGGTCAATTTTGGAGACCGAGTCAGAAAATGACATTCATACATATGTTGATTACTGAATGTCTTGAACAAATTGTTTTAAATTAGAATAAGAAAAGAAGAGGAAAAAATTTATAGTAGACAAAGGGTGACTGAGACCTTTCAAGAGCAAATTAGGGAATTGCATGGAAGGCAGATTAATTTATTTCAACACGTCCATTTGAAGATAGCGTCCAAACTGGCCTCGAGTGAAGAATTGTGAAACCCTAATAAATAAATATATATACACACACATACTAGAAAAGTGAACGTGCACGTCTACGTATTTTGTACGTGTAACACACCTGATTAATTTAAAATAAATCTTTTATATACCGTCAGTGTATAAAACTTTTTGCATCATCGAGTTTAGATGCACGACACATGTGAATTGTTTAAATTTTAAAAATTATTTTTGCATATGTGATATGTATCTAAATTCGATTGTGCAAAAATTTTTGTACACTAATGATGCGTAAAAGATTTACTCATTAATTTATTGAACATTGTAACTTCTAATTCTGCCTCTAATCTATTCTATAAGATGACGTCATTATAGGTAAGAATTAAGTAATTGATTATAGTATTAAAAACATATTAAATTGATAGATATTTTTAAGATTCTGAGTTTTATATTAGGGAAAAATACCATTTTGATCTCTTATATATAGTGTGTGCCTTAATGATAGAAAATCATTCGCCAATTTTCTGTCAAAATCTCTACATTCTTTAACATTTTGAAAGATGAGAGACCAAATTGACTTGTTCTGATACATAAAGAAACAAAAAAAACATCACTATGAGTAGTAGTTAAATATCATTTTATAGATGAAGTATGTTGAAATTCTTTTGTTAAAAATAAATATCTATAGGAAATTAAATGACGTATGGATAATAATTATAAGAAGTGATTAATTAAAATTTCAAAAAATAAGAAAAAATTAATGCAATTAAAATGTAAAGAAAAAACACATCAAACAAAATTATGTCTTATATATAAGAAAACAAAATAAATTAAACTAATATATTAAATAGTATATTAAGATCATTATAAAAAATATGAAAATAAGAGATTATTCTTTTATCTTACTCTGAAATGTACAAAAGTTTAGTGACAAAAAATTACTTATCTTACTATAAAATAATTTTACTCTCGTAAAAAATATATAGTTCTATAAGATATCTAAAATTACACGTAGTTTTTAATAATTTCTATCTTACTATAAAATACACGCAACTCTCACTCGTAAAAAATATATAGTTCTAAAGATATCTAAAATTACACGTAGTTTTTAATAATTTCTATCAGAATTAAATTTTTTAACATATTATGTAAAATATGTATGCATGTAAAAAATATATTGGTGTTTTTTTTATAATGTTTATTAAACTTATAATAACATTCATTTTAAGAGTCCATTGACATTTTTTTTTTTTTTTTTTTTTTGACGTTCTAAGTTTTTTTATTCTACCTAAATGCAATTGAATGTGGTTAGCTCCAAAATTTTATTTTTATTAAATACATAAACAAAATGTATGAATTTTAATTTTAATATTTTGCATTTTTTTTTTTAACAATTTCTTGTCTTGGTTACCCACACATTTAGTATGCATCTTTGTAAATTTATTTTATAGTATAACAATTGTATTGTAAGTTGGCCTGAAAGCTCAATCTTATTTGCAATTATTTTAGAGTATTAAATAGTATGATTATATATGTATAAATTATGTTATTTGTTTACATTATTTGCCTATGATTCATTATTTGTGCTGCATTGTCATTCCTACTATTTATGTCTAGTATTCTTAGAGATCTTGGTATGATTATCCTACAATATTTTGAGTATACATCCTATCATGAGTTGATTTTTTTCCTTATCAATAGTTACTCTAATCCAATAAGTAATATAGTTCGTGTCACTACGAGATAGGGAAGGTTTTTTTTTTTTTTTTTTCTAAAAAATAATAATATTAAAGAGATATAAAATAAAAATAGTTTTATCTCAATTAAAGATTATGAATTTTTTTATATAAATGATGAAAATTTTATTAGTATGATTATTAATTTTGTGATTTTTGGATGCAGCCAAATTTTGATATTAAAAAGAGGGTTTTTTTTTTCTTTTTTAAAAAGAAGATCTACAGTGGATTTCCATCTATCCTCTTGGTGACTTGAACCTGTGATCTAGGTTATAGAGGAAGCGTAGTTTTACTATTTGAACTATACTTCATTTTCATTAAAGAAAAATTTATTGAATTCAAACCAAATAAAATGTTCAAACATAATGCATAAAATTTGTCAGGGGCATTTCCTATTCTTCTATTTCTTCTATTTTTTTTTTTAAAAATGTTATTGAAGTTGAACAGTTTTGGCAAGGGTAAGCTCAATTCCATCAAGAAAAAGAGCTATTAGTTATTAATAAATTTGAAAGATAACAATTTAATTTATCTGTTACGAAAATGAATAACTAATTAATTATTATATATTGATCATAAAACACACCAACCCCATTTTGTAATAAAAACAAATACATGATTAATCAATTACTATAAAATCAAAAGTTTTATCTTTTATTCAAGATATTTATTATATGTTATTAACATATGAAAATATATAAAGCAAAAAAATGAGTATAATTAATTAAAATAAAAGAGTAAAGTTGAATGAACAATTAGAGGAAAAAAATAATGTGATGAAACTATAGATATATGATAGTTACAAAAAATAGAAACAATCTGAACATATATAATTTTTATAAATAATATTTTTAATATTTGCTAACGTATATATGATTTTTTACTCTTAAAACTTTCTATCTTTTTATTATATATTTATGTCAAAATTTCATAAAAACTCAAGGAAGAAACAATATGAACATACATAATAATTACAAAGACTATTGTTATTTTATTTTTGCTCAAATATAATTTCCTTTTATAAATAAAATTTTTTACCATCTTATTATGCATTTATTCCAAAATTTTACATAAATCTAAGGAATTTTGTTATATTAATTTTAAATATACACAATAAATATATAATAGTAATATAAATTGTAAAAAAATATATAGTTTTATTAGATTAAATAGAGAGTATCTTAGATAGGTCAATTATAGTTTATTAAGGACGACTTAAAAAAAAATCATTAAGCACTTGTTACTTGTTAGGCATTAAAATATTTAATTAAGCTTATATTAGGCATGACAAAAAATAGGTGGTAGCATTCTTTAAAAAAGGTAATTAAATAAATGAGGAATAATTTAATAATGTTTTCCAATAGAGATTTGTATTTTATTAAGGGCGGGTATTTTAGGCATGACAAAAAAGGGAGAAATAAAAATTGGTTATGTTTTCCTATTGGTATTGAGAATTATATTTCATTAAGAGCGGGTCTTTTAGACATTACAAAAGATGGAAGAAACAAAAATTTAGAGAAATAACTCGCATATATATAACAGTAAATATATTTATATATTAGTACCTTCGAACTTTAAGAAATATCACATACCTTCCCTCTCTTGTTATTCGGACCCAAAGTTATTATCAAATTGCATGAAATGACATTTATACTCCTACCACTGTAGTCATATAACAATAAGGGTAATACCATAAGCCTCCCTTCAAGTTTTTTAATAATTTCACTTTTCACCCTTTTATGTTTCTAACAAACTTTTTGATAAATTATTATTTATAAAAATATGTGTGCATTATTGTATATGTGGTTATTTGTTTAAAATATTATGGTTGGTATTTCTTTTGAAAATCACAAACTCGTATATAAATCAATATAAATTAAAGAACATATTTTCTCAATAAATTTTTCATTCAACTAATTAAGGAAAATATGTGTGACATTAATGTGTTTGTATGTATCGGTTTGTATAAAAATTGAATTACATAGAAACACACCATATGAAACAATAAACAAATGTGAATGGTAATATTTTGTAAATAAGAAACTCGTATGAAAAATTATAAAATATAGTTTTGAATTTTTCTGTAACTTTGTTTATGAAAATATATGCATGTGTAATGTTCTTACGCGTGTCTATTTGAACAAAAATTTAAAACATGTAAGCATGCACTATATATTATAATAAAAAATGTGATTGATATTTTGTTTGAGAAATCACAAACTCATGAATTCCAATTTTGAAATTAATTTTTAATATTTTTTGTCAACTTATTTACAAATATGTGTGTGCATTAATGTGCTTGTATATGTTAGTTTCAATAAAAATTTAGAATATGTAGAAACATACCCTATAATATTATAATTAAAATATATGTTATTAGTATTCTTGTTTGAAATTATGAATGAGCTCGTAAATTGTTAAAAAATTAAATTTTTGTACTTGATATTATTTGTTGAAGAACATAAAAAGTACAACCCTATATTATCTTGCTAACAATTATATTTATACTCCCAAAATATCTTTTCTCTTTTCTCCAAATATTCTTATGCCTTTGGGTTGATATTGTTGCAATCAAAATAGAACTAGGGGAGGTAAGTATTATTTTTAAAAGTTTGGGAGAATTAAGTGATATTAGTATAAAAGTCAGAAAAAGTTTATAAAATTATCCCCCACACATCTTATATATATATATATATATATATATATATATATATATATATATATATATATACGCACACATATATAGTTCAAGAGAAAGGGAATGCAATGATATATGATCTCAATATAATAGTAGAAGAGGACAAGTTACATTCCACTTGCATTATTTCTCAATGGCATTGAGATATATAAGACTATCATTATTTAAAATATTATTAATAATATTATTTACGAAATAAATATTATATTAAATTTTGAAATATGATATATGTAAAATAAAGATAATGAAAAACGTGTTTAAAAAATTACTGTAAAATATTATTTAAAAAATAATAATGGATAATGTTTTTTGTCCAAACGGAGTCAAAGTATACATGGCTGTCCTCGTTACTAAATAAGCTATAATCCCTTCGTTACCATTTTTTGCCTACCTTTTGAAGCATTAGCTTACATTGATTGAACCATGAAACTCCAAATTGCTTGCTTTTGTATAAGTTATATTTCAATATAAAAAAGGTGTTAATGAATCAGATATGCATACCCATCCATTTAATATTATTAGGTAACTCATATTGTTGATAGCCATTTTTTCTATTAGATTTTCCTCTAATATTATTCACTTATTTAATAGATTTTTTTTTTCGAAATATATTTAACAATTCTTAGATGCAAAAAAACCATGCAGTACAAGTCCAAATATATGAACTTAATGAAATTTGAAAATTATTTATTGTGGGTCCTAGGGACTTAAATACTAAATAAATAGAATCCACATTTATAGAAGCAAATATTATAAACAAAATAGAAAAAGTATTTACTTTTGGACTTGAATTACTACGAATGGTTCACCAAAATGGACTTTGAACAACTGAAATTATACTAACAAACTATGTAAAAAAAAACTATGTAAACCTTTACCCCTTCTCAACGGACACGTGTCAATTCTTGAAATTATCAGCACACTCTGCTCCAAGCTGCCGCATCTCAAACAAAATACTATTTCGTCTCCCAATAATCAAACGGTCCACCTTTCCCGTAGCCATCAGAGGAGCTACAGCTACCGTCCGATCTCATCTCATTTTTTCAAACAACCGCGCAAAATAACTGACAAAACCGTTGAATAAAACTCTGCATTTCTTCCATTCAACAAACTCTCACCTCTCAATAACCGCCCAGCTACTTCTTTTTCTCTCAAGAATCAGTCTGCCTCCAAAATATTCTATCTTTTTTTTTCATGAGTTTCAAGAACTGACAGAATCAGTCTTTCTTGGGAGAAGAAAAAAATCGTCATAAAACAAGCTTCAAAAGAATGTCAATAAGTCCAATTCCTGAGGCCTTCAAGAAAGGAAAATGTGTCCCAAAATACTATGGTTTCCACACTTTTGGCGATCCTGGCTGCCCCATCATGCTGAATGGCCCTTTCAGAGACAACATCCGCATTTTCCTTCAAGAATGTGCAGAGCTTGAGGACTATAAATTGGATGGAATGCCAATTTGGAGCACATTTCTGGTGCATGAAAACAGGGGATTTGTGGTTCCTCTTTACACCATTGAAGAAAATGTCAAGAATTCTCTTAGCCCCTTTTGTAGTCACTGCAGATGTGCTGGTAAAGCTTGAATTCTGACACCCTTTTGCTTGTTTTATTGATTTCTCAAGTGGGTTTTGGGGGATTTTATCCGGGGTTTTGTTTTCGGAATTTGATTTTGGATTTTTCTTGGAATTCTTGGAAATGGGATTTTTTTTCTTTTGATTTTTTCTTCGTAAGGTTGGAGTCATCATTTTGTGTCAAGAAGGAGGTATCATATCATAATACCGGTCTATGAGGAGTGGAATAAGGCTCTTGACAGCAATGCTTTTGATGCTCAAAATCATCTCTTGCATGGGATGATTCACTGCAATGGGTTTGGGCATCTTCTATGCATTAATGGGATTGAAGGTGGATCTAAGGAACTGTGTGGAAGAGAGATCATGGATCTTTGGGACCGAATCTGTGCTTGTTTTTGCACAAGGTAATGAGATCCCTTGAATTAGCCCAATATATAATTTTATTTGATGATAGCAAATTAATCTGTCAACATTATATTATGTGAAGCAGTTGTCATGTTAGTTCAGATTATCAAATTGGCTTTTTTGAATCTTTTGTAGGAGTATAATTTGTTAATTTTCCTATTCTGTCTCTTAATAGGGCTTATGTTGTGGTTTTTGGTTATGTAGCCTAAAAGTATTGCTTTAGTGTTATAGATAAATTTGGGTATTCGGATGTCTGCCCGTATTTTGAAGCAATTAATCTTGATGAAATTAAACTTCTTAAATGCAGAAGAGTTGGCATTTCTTTGACATAATCTGATGCTACACTATTTAAGTCCTCTTTATTGGGACTGGCTCAAATTTGGGGCTTGATCTACTGCAGAATGCTTTAGCTTATTGCTATTCAATGAAGTGTTAGAGGATGGACAATTTCTGCTTTATGTTGACTGCAGATTTTTCCATTTTTTCCTGTTCTGGTAAGGACTAGGAGTCATATTTTAGCTATTGATGCATTCTGGAGTTGGAATCATTTTTCTCCAGGATCACAAACATATAAGAATCTTGTTCAATCTCTATGTGAAAATGAAAAATAAAAGTTTTTCCAATAGGGCTTCTCCGTTGAAGTAAAACAAAAATTTTTTTCTCTGCAGGGAGGATAAAAGGGAATTTCAGTTCAGGAATACTTGATTTTATCATTATTCTTCATTCTCCTTTCTCTTGGGTAAATCAATTTAGTATTACCAATATTATATGCTTGTTTCTCTTGAAAAAATTCTGTGGCCCTACACCTATAAGTAGAATCCTATTGTAGCTGTGGTTTGTCTTCTTCAAAGGCATGATTGTTGTATCAAAAGTTTTAATAGCTAGGCGAGGCATTCAGTTTCTGGTTTCCAGGTTTCCATGTATCCGCACTTTATACAACATAGAATTTCAGTGCAGTATTTTTTCTTTCCTTATTTCTTAATCTTCTTATGCAGTAAAATCACAGTTGAAGATGTTTCCAAGAAGCATATGATGGATCTTCGATTACTTCATGGAGTTGCTTATGGACATCCTTGGTTTGGTCGCTGGGGATATCGGTTTTGTCATGGAAGTTTCGGGGTAAAAGAGCATCATTATGAAAGAGCAATTGAAGGTCTTAGCTCTCTGAAACTTGATAAGGTCATTCATGATTTCAGTTTTACAGGGAGATGCAAAGAAATCAAGCTGATCATCAGCTGCTACAGAGAATTGAGTGAGACGAATTTGATCCACCATCAGAGATCTCTTCAGATTTATGCTTGCTCTCAAGTCCAGGGCTGAAATGAGAAGAAATGCAGCTGTATCAACTGCTACAGAACCATTACATTCTTCAAGATTTCTTGCGAAAGCTACACTACTAGACCAATCTTTTGGAAAGGAGAAATCAGGAAAGTGCCGCAAATTTTCTGCTATTGCTAATAAGTGGGACAGCAGATGGCCTGTTAAAAGATTGGAATTTACAGCTAATGTAATTGTTGATGCATTAAAAGAGAAGAAAGCAGCAAACAGGTTCAAGAGTTCTGTGATGAGTAGGCAGGAGGTACGAGATGCAGCTCGCCTACATATTGGTGATACAGGTTTAATTGATTATGTACTCAAATCAATGAACAATGTTGTTGTTGGAGATTACATAGTCAGGCGCATGATGAATCGATCAACACGAAAGCTAGAATATACAATTCAGGAGGTTAAGAAAGGTGTCAAGTTTGATGAAGAAAAAGTCCCTATTCCTGAGGCAGTTCAGGCTTGTCATACAGTGCCAGGAGATGATGTTTATGATGATGCCTTTGACTTGTATGATAAAGTCCTTCTGGGATATCCTGATTCGGATGCAGTAAAGTTCGCTGCAGGGACAATTCTAAACAGCAAATACTTTGTGAAGGAGTGGCCATTCAGGGATGAGCAGGATCACTCTTTGAGGTTCATTTGCCGGTTAGTGCCAAGTTTGATAGAGATGGAGGAAACTGAACTTATTAGACAATTCCCAAGAGGAGAGTACATTGTGGTTCCGCTGCATTCTACAATCGGGGATTTGAAGATAGCAATACAGAATGCAATGAGGGACACTTACTGCATCATGGAACAGCTGTGGGTAACAGATATTGAAGAAACTGAGGGAATGGGAGATGATGAGGTTCTCTTTAGCATTCTCGAGTCAGATAAAGAACTTCAGGTAAGAGGCATTGGATTGGATTTGGATACTGATTTGAGGTATGAAGGTGGAGCAGAAAATTTGGACAGTCAGATGCAAGTGTGGTGCTCAGGATGATGACGGTGAGAGGATGGTTTCATGTGATATGTGCGAGGTATGGCAGCATACGCGCTGCTGTGGCATTGAGGATTCTGAAGCTGTGCCCCCAGTTTTTGTCTGCGATGCCTGTTACAGTTCACTTGCACCATCTAGGGCAGTGCAGCCGAGCTTTGAGAATGAATACTATAGAGCTCTAATGCCTCCTATGGCCTCATATGGCTGCTATCCGGAGGCTTCTCTGCTGAGTTTTTATGGTGCCGAGATTTTTTGAAGTAGTAGAAATACCTGAAAAGGACTAACTTCCACTGCTTTCACAACTGCTCTGTGATAGACAAATAGAGAACATAAAATGCATAGGTTTTCTTGTTTTCATCTCGGTTTGAGTGAAGATTATTCATTCTTTCATTTGATCAAGAATCTTTGGTTCCCATTGACAGATGATTCTGATCTGAACCACCACTGGCTCAGAAATCAGAAACATGTCTTAGAAAAAGTATTAGAAAGCCAAAGCTAATACTTGAAGCTTGTAGCTTGATCATTTGGGCATCATGACCTAAAGATATATGGACGTATAAATCAAGCAAGCGTACAAAGCAAATGACCTCGATTGAGCAAACATAATCCCTTTTTGTGGTCTTATAAATGCTTCTTTTAAAGGAAAAATTTGTTGTAACTCCTACTTTGCCATTTATTTAGATGATGTATTAAGCCCCCTGAAATTTTTTTAGAAGCTTTTGTTTTGGAAACTATTCAAGCTAACTCCTAGCAAGAAACTTATTTTCCATCATTCCTACTCGCAAGTTAAATAATGTCTCAGAAATAAATTATTATTAATCTGTATCAATATCTATATTTATACTATATGTATAAAAGTATGAGTTGGTTTAATGTTTTTAATAGTTTCTATTCCAAAACTAGCCTTACAATAATGATTAGTTATTAAATTATGATAGGTGTATAAATGAAACTATATATACTTCTATTTAATAAAAAGAATAGGGATAAAGTGAAAACATAAGTACTCCTATTCAATTTATATTACAAGAAGTATAACATGTAACTTAATATGCATAGTTTTTTCTTCTATAGTCACTCAAAATTTTATTTAACCATTGTAAAATTAAATTTATAATATGAAAATATGAGTTTGTAACGAACACAACATTCAAGAAATTCAAAATCACTTAGAAATCAATTTTTTCCCAATAAAAAGAGCTATTACATAATAAGTAATATCATTTTTGACTTAAAAAAAGTAGTATCATTATCTACACTATATATAAAAAGTATGAGCTAGTTTAATATTTTTGATATTTTTCTATGAGTTAGTTTAATATTTTTGATATTTTTCTATTCCAAAACTAGCCTTGCAATAATGATTAGTTACTAAATTATGACAGGTACATAAATAAAAATATATATACTTCTATTTAACGAGAATAGGCATAAATTAAAAATATAAGTACTCCTATTCAATTTATACCACAAGAAGTATAAGATCATGTAGTTTAATACGCATAAACAAAATCTGTAGTCACTCAAAATTTTATTTATCCGTTGTGAAATTAAATTTATAATTTGAAAATATGAGTTTGTAACTTTACTCTTATTCAAGAAACTCAAAATACGGAAGTAATAAATTTTTTCCAATAAAAAGAGCTATTAAATAATCAGTAATATCATTAAGAATTAAAAAAGTAGTATCATTAAGAATTATATCAAATTATGCAAATTTCTATTTAAAAGAGTAAGGTTATAAGTGAAAATACAAGTGTTTCTATTCAATTGATGGCACAAGAAGTTTAACAAGAAACTTGATACACATTATTTTCTTTTATAGAATCACTAAAAATTTTATTTACTGTAATTTTATTTACTATTATAGAATTACATGTAGAGTTTGAGAAATTGTGTTTTACCGAACACAACATTCAAGAAATTCAAAATCAAGTGTTCATAAAATTTCTCCCAACAAAAGCTGTTATTAAGAATTAAATTATCGACATTAAGATTAATTCTAACAGAGAATCGTCACACATAATAAGTTTTACACGACATGTTCAATTATTTCAAATTCTTTTACCTATTAAAATGTTGTTTAGTTTACTTTAAGTAATCATAGGATTAAGACATTTTTTGAATTTTAGTCAATTTTCTTAATAACTCAATTGGAATAGTTATGTAAATATTAATGATTTGTAAACGTAATGTTAGCTTAGTTGATATAAAAATAAGGACAAATAAATTGAGTAAATAAAAATGTATTAACTGATAAAATACAACTACGATATATTTGAAAAGCGGTGAAGATATTTAACATAGTATGACGAGTTTTGGCAGCACAGAAACTAGATTTAGTAAGAGAGTAATATTTAAGAGACTAGATCAAAGCATTCTGTAGTATTTGAAGAATGCCAAGAAATATATTTATGCATAATAAAAGTATGAATAGCTTTATTTTTTTAATATATATTTTTTGTTCCAAAATACCCTTAATTTGATATTTTACAAGCTCATCATCAAATAAGGTTATTATGAAAATTAAAGATTTGAATTAAATTTTAACTTATTTAAACAAAATTAAAAAGTCAAGTTATAGAATATTGAATACTTGACCCACCTAAATAAAATACTTACCAAAAACTTAATTTTTGGTTAAATTTTACCAATACTCCACCAAACAGTTAAACATTAATAAAATATGAGACTTTGAAACCAAATTACTGTTCGTTGAGTCTTAAAATTCCTTCATACATAAAAATCATTTTTAAAATACTATCTTTATAGACAAAGTTGTTAATTTGAAGAAATAGAATTGATAGTTATTTTAATGTTTTGGTATTTTTTAGATCAAATTATCCTTATTAATATCTTCACATTTTATTAAGACAGATACATTATAGGAATTGTTTAATGTTATTCCATAAAATTCAACTTTGTTCCAAATTTCTATACTTTAATTTCATTTAACAATGGGGATGAATAGAATAATAGTTACATATTTAATATAAGTAAAATTCTTTCTAATGTAAAGAATAATAAAGAATTAAAAATTCTATTCATACTCCAGTATATACAATTAAAAGTATTATTTCAACAATTAATGAACTAAATTGAGTTATTTTATATATTTATTTTGTAACATTCTTCCAATATGATATGTTCATAACAATAGTAATAAAATAAACTATGATGTGAAAACAAATTTTTTAGTGTTTTTACTATCTGCAACACACTTGTAATTGGAACATTTAAAGAATATGGTTTAAGGTTTTGAATCAAAATAAAAAATTTCAACCTACATCAATATTAAATCAACTATTATAATTTTCAATCCATATAAAACACTCTTCGGTTAGAGATTTAACTACTTTTGAAGTATGAAAAAATAATTTATATATATATAAAGCACCTAATTAAATAATATAAAACATCATTAGTTAAAGTTAGTCATCACACCTAGTCATATAAATTTTAATTTCACCTTTGGTCACTCTATGATGCATGAAGACCAAATATTTAGAATAAACTTCATGCATGTTTCTATGTTTTGTTAAAGCAGTAAAGTTTTAGGAAAAACAACCCTAATAGTCCCTCACATTTAAAATGATGCATTTTAGTCCCTCACAAATTAAAAAAAATGCACCATTTTGGTCCCTCGAGACAATTATAGGTATATTTTGGCCTCAAATACTCACATGCGTATTGAATGTTACAATTTTCATGGACAAAATTGGAAACACACAAATTTTAAATACTAAATCACATTACTAAAACCTTCTCCACCACCATTCCAAAATTTTTACCTACCATCACCAACCTTATTTCCCTTTCTCGCTGCTTTTCCTCCACCAACCCTACCCTAACAGCCTTGGTCATCTTTTTTTTGGGACAATTTAGTATTTAAGGTTATGTAATATCAATTTTACACTTAAATATGTTACATTTGATATGCATGTAAGTATTTCAGGCCAAAATATGCCCATAATTATGTTGAGGGACCAAAATGGTGCGTTTTGAATTTATGTGAGGGACTAAAATGCATCATTGTGAATGTGAGGGACTAAAAAAATATAAATGTAAAATGTGAGGGACTATTAAGGTCATTTTCCCAAAATTTTATAAGATTGCAATCACTACAAGCTCAATTGGAAAGGACAACATAGTTAAATTTATAAATATATAAATATATAGTACTTGATAAGATCAAATATGAGTTTAAAGTTCTACTTTACTCAAATTGATATGGTAAAGATGTTTTCCATCTTTGTATTCTTTATTTAGTTTGAATATTAATTATTTATAAAACATACTATATGTATCATCAATACACTACAAGAATGCAATATAAACAAACAAACCAACCTTTAATCCTACTAAGTAGGGTCGACTGCATGAATTTTGTTACGCCATTGTGCTTTGTCGTGAACCATATTCTTTTCAATTCTTAGATGGGCTATATCTTTCTTATAAGTTACCCATTAAGTCTTGTTCGATCTTCCCCTACCCTTCTTATGCTGACTACAAGAGTGCAATATATTTGATATATATAAAAACTTTTGTGTTTAAAGTGTTTTGAACATATTTTAAAGAATTAATCTAGCTTATTTGTGTAAAAACTCTTTATACATTAATAATCAAGATAAACTCATAAGTATGTTACTTGTTAATCATTTGTTATGCTAAATCTTGTATAAATATAAATAATGTATAAAAAAATCTTTTTTTTTTCTCATTAGCAAATTCACGTGCAACATTCCTAGTATTATTAGACTTCCCATTAAAAAAATGACTTCTTCTCCAGTAATATACTTTGAAACATAATTGTAGACACAAAAATTTATATATTTTATATCGTTAGCTAATTATATAATTGAAATAAGTGGGAAAGAATAACAAACAACTATGATATATAAAATATATTTTATAATGAAAATAATTTAAAATGTTAAAAAATGTTTTAGTATTCACTAATCATACCCCTTGAAAGAGTTCCTAATATTTTTATGCCAAAAAAAAAAATTTATCTTAGTGCGAGCTATAACAGTTTGGTTCGGCTAAAGAAAAAAAATAAAATTGGTTCATCTTACACGTTTACAACATACTTTTATCCCCTTATTTTTTAAAAAATATATTTTTTAATTTTTTTCTTTGGTAGAACCGTGCTCTTGTTTTCTAAGATAACAATGTTTTTCAGGTCTAGCTTTCATTGCCATGCCTTTTTCTTTCTTTCTTTCTTGTGAGAACGGAATAATAAGCAAGCACAAAAAGAACCCATTGCCAAGTTTTATTTTTTTTTAAATTTTTTTTCTTTAACTTGCAAAAATCCCATGACCCAGGAAACAGATGTATCTAAAATCTTCTCCTTATGCAAGTTCAATGACTTCTTGTGCTCTAGATAGTTGGTAAGAAATTTTCCTTTTATTTAATATTAATACCATAGTAACCTATAATATTGATGGGATTCCATTTCTTGAAAAGTCTTAAACTTTTTGGCCTTTCAGATTTGATTGTTTTGTTGCTAGATGTTTTTCTTGCTCATAATCTACTGAGAAGGGTTTGCCCTTAAGTTGTTGTTTTTTTTTTTTATTATTATTTTCTCTGGCCAATATATGGTTTTTGGCTTTATGGGTTACGCTGATTTCTTATGAAAAAAGTGCGTAGATGGATAATAAATAATATGGATGTTGCAGTAGTCAGTAATTATTGTTTATTAGTATTATGGATAGGCAAGATATTGATGTCTTTTCAATTGGAATGTGTAATGCAAGTTATGGAAATTCCTTGGATAGAGATTTTACAAATTCAAGCAATTAACTTTCTGTTTGTTTCTTTAAGAAATGTATAATGAGGTCTCTCGAATGAACTGATAGCGATTTCTCGGTAAATGAATATAGATGCATGGATTTGACACAGAAAAGGAATACATAGAAACCGTGAATGCAACTAAAAATACTGCAATACATAAGTCTAGAATGAATGTGATCTACAAATGTGAACTTGAGGTAGGTCTTTAGTGTTTGCACTAATGCAAAATAGAGTCTTTCGGTTGTTGGGCAAGAGAGAAAAGGGATTATGTTTAACGTTTATATATTAGTTTTTTTGTTGCCTTTTGGAATAGTAATATCTTAGCATTAGTATATGTCTCAACAGAACCAAATGAATATCTTGGGAGCTATATTTTAGATGGAACCTACACTTCTGGGAAGTGAGGTTGGTTGCTCACTTGACTTATGTAGTTTATCTAGAGAGAAGTTGAGAATAAACAAGAGAAATATGAGGATATGTATGCCTTCAAATTGTGGTTTGTCTATTAAATCTTATTATAGAATCATGGGAGGCCATTCTAGTGAAGATTTATTCTTTAAGAGGTTTAGATTTTGGAAGGTCTTCATTCATAGAAGGGTGGCATTCCTTACTTGGGAAGTGGTGAATGAGTGTATCTAGTATATGAAATCGTATGAAAAAGGGGAGTATTTATGTGTGTTTTTTTTTTTTGCAAAATACATGAGGAAAATAAACTAGCTCTAGCTATTCTATGAAGTTTGAATGGTATGTCGAATCATGTCTATGGGTCAATGTAAACTAGACTTGGTAATGTCAAAAGCTATATTAACCTTCTTACTAAGCTGTAGTTTTTCAATTCAATAACAAAAGTAACCAAATCTACTAATTATTTCCTAGTACCTCAGAGACTGATGTATATGTATGAAATTTGTGTAAAAAGGCTGGACACCCTATGTGCCTCATCAATAAAATTCCTTCCATTTTAGAATAAGAAAAGAGATATTAGCAAACAAATATAGAAATTCGATCTTATAAAGGTATTGGTTTTTGAAGGTCATCCAAAAAGATGGGAATATAGATGAGACTTAAAGTACAATTATAGTTTGATGATGTTTGATAAGAAACATAAATATAACACATTTTTAGTTTGTAGGAGCCCTTGTTGGTACTCCTTTACGTCTACCAGAGCCAGATCTTTTGAGCCGTTTACAGTTCTCTACTAGTGGTGGTGGAGCCTCAAATGCATGGAAGCGAGATTCTAAATTATCTGACTCTCTTGAGTAGGCTCACTCAATCTGAAATTTATGGTTAAGGAACATTAATTTTGGTACAAAATGAAAGACTAATGGAAGAATTAACTTCCTTTACCTTACAACCAATGGAACAGTAAGAAAACTGCTTTGAATCAATAAGTTTTCTATGACAAATGATGCAGCAATTATCCTCATCTGTCCTCGATCCCGAACTAGGCAGTCGGTTCAAAACAAAGACTTTTTGCCTATTGCATCTGTATGTCTGGAAGGAGAATTGGAGAACGGAGATATGAGAATGTATCTTCAAGATTTGATCCATGAGCGAAACTTGTTAGTGATAAACTAAGCAAAAAATTATTGATAAACTGAGCATAAAGTAACATCTATTATATCTTTGAGTCCCAAATATAAAAAGTGTGGCAGAAGCAAAGTTATTCTTATCATCCTTGACAATCTTTAGATATTATTCTATCAAAAAATTGCAGCAGTTGAATGACAAAATATCCCTTACCACATTTTAATATCACTCACATGACCACTTTGCATGGCACTTGTTCAAATGTGCATCAAAATTTCTTATATACTGCAAATAGTAGTTAAGAGTGTGCAAACCTAAGAAGTAAGGTTAATAACAAGTGTGTAAATCACATTTGGTGCTAATTAGAAAATTTGGCAATTTAGGTATTCTAATTCTAATTAGGAAAATTTACATGTCATTCCAGTCTAATGCACGTTAATACTATTCAAGTTTTTTAAATTCCTAGAAATATCCTCATTGATTTTGGAAGATTTTGTGGCCTATGCGGATACTTCCTAATTCCTATTTTATTTTCCACAAAATGTTTCCATGATGCTATTGATGACTTTCATAGAGTACAGTTATATAAGATAGCCCTTGACGTGTTTAGTGAAATCACACGAAAAACTATTAAACATGCTCTGATATATAATACGAGCTTTAGTTATAGAATAGGAGGAAGCTTTGTGAACACTTAGTTTCATTTCTCTGTTTAAGGAGTCTAAACCATTTCGGGATTGGTTCACATACTATTTAGTATGTGAGACTACACTAAAGAAGATAGAACATTTTATTTTGGTGTTGTAGACTCTCTGGTATACACACAAAATATTCAGTAAAGTGGAGGTTGGGCTCATCTAATCAGCCTAATCATCATTGTACTAAAATGTACTCACGAAGGAAATGAAGTTTGGAACTATGGTTATCTTATCACCTACTATTGTACATTTCATAAGTTTAGAAGACATTTTGGTCTAGGTCTTATTTGTTATGGTGTTTATGCAATCTAAGGTTTGGGCAACTGTAAGAAAGCACGAGAAACTTTTATGGTGTTACAATTGATTGGCTATAGTCTTGGTGATTTATAAAGAAATAAATGGAAGAACCAAGATTAATACATTTGGCATTACTCTAGAATGGAAGAATTTTTAGTAAATCTCTATGTTTCTAAGTATATAGCAATTGATCATTGCATTGCTTCACTGGGTGGACTATGTAATACTACCTAGTCTTTTGATAGAAACAATATCTAGCCTAACTACTAGATGTGATGTTGCAATTTGTATTTCACACACTCACATTGTTACATTATCTTCAAATTAAAAGCCGGCCATCCACTGACTAGTGCTAAGATGTAAAACTTGGAAATTAGCAAACCAACTTAATCTTATTAGATTGGGTCACTCTGTACATTAGTTTGTAAAAGTGATTGGTCAACTTAACCTTAAATTCGATCGACCCTATTTGTGTCCAAGTTGTTTCCAAAACACAATTGTAGGTTAAAAACCGAGATCAATAACACATTTTGAGCCCAAACCAACAATTTTCAATGAACTCTTAATAGAGTTGATACCATTTACTAACAAACTTAACGACAGTAAAATGTCCAAAAACTAATTTTTCCTCATTTGCAATCTTGATCCTACTCTCAATTGCTCAACTCATATAAACTAATTACCTTCACCAATAGAATCATAAAGTTTAATGCATATGTTACGTAAATCAATCTAAAATATAGCTAATTGCATGTGCAATAATGAAATTAGCTGTGATGTCCATTTTGATGGAGGTGAAAGGAAGCAAAGTGCATAATTATAAAGTTGGCAGCTTATGTCATTTATCTTATGTGTACTTCTAAAATTTGGATGACTTATTAGTGATGGTTATTATTGAAAAACCTGAAATACATTATTTCCAAATTGTTTGTTGTTCAATCTTCTTATTCTAATATCATTTGCTAAATATTTTTGCCATATTTATTTGGATTTTGTAATATCTTCTTTTGTTAACTTTTGATCCATTACTAAGTAATGTAGTTATAGATCTTACCCTTACATTTATTATCGATAACCGAGATGGATATGGATAGTAATTTATGTTAAATCTTGCACAGTCATGAACATTAATTCTCTATGTTGCTCTTCTCGTGCACCCAAAATTAAACACGTATAGTATTTGTAAAAACCTTTATTTGCTCTCAACATTTTGCTTTTCTAATCTATCATAAAACTAAATTCGCAAGGCTTTTATGCAGAATTAAAAGCCATATAATATGTGGCTCTGACCATCTATTCATTAACCTAGATATGGAATTATGTCTTCTACTACCATATAAAATGGTAGGGAGATAATTCATTTATACACCAGAGACCTGTGGTAGGATAGTTGTATCTTATACTCCCCTTTTCTCTTCTATTTATGAATGCAATAAGAGTTCTATTCAATAAGAGAGAGAGAGTGTGTGAGAGAGAGAGATTGGCTGTATAGGTGTTGATGCTGAATTATAATTGTGCTAAGTTTACACGTTTCTTTTCTCTTTATCCAAATGGCAATGATCTTTTTATGTCATGATAATTTTACGTTTTTCTTTGTATTTCTTTGGCAGAATGACCATTATAATGAGGAAATCATTCAATATATTTTGAAGGTTGAATCTCAAGGTATGCTTGCATGTTTGGCATCGAATATATGTTTGATGAATATAAAATTTCACAAAATCATATTCGACATTAGAAGAGCCATCATAACAAAAGAGCTTAGGGAAATTATTCATTGGCATCCAATGATATGGGTAGAATCGCTAGATATGCACAAGACTAAAAGAGAGAGAATCTTTGAAATAAAAGAGGTGTACGTGTGGCTAGAAAATGTATAATGCATAACAAAATTGAAAATTTGTTTTCATGTTTGGATAACATACAACCTGTTTTCTTTTGTTTTCGTTTCTGAAAAAAGATATAAAGAATAAGTTATAGTTTGGTAACATTCTTGTTTACTGATCATAAATATGGGTTTTATTTTAAAGGGAGAACACTTGTTTTATGTAAGTGAAAACCTATAGATTTTTTTTTAAAATAAAAAGAAAAATTTATGATAATCATAAAACATTTGGAGATGAAAATGAGGGTGTAGAGTATGATATGGCAGAAGTATTAAATTTAGAAGGCTTTGCCTTAAAAGTTATTGTTTCACTACATAAATTTCTAGATTTTAGAAATTGCTTTTCACATTATACCAGGGTCATAGGAAAGGAAAATATTCAATCTAAAGTTATATGAATATGAGCACTCTCAATAATGATCATTTTGAAAGTTTTATCTATACTAGATAGCTTTGGATGCATGTGCATATATATATATATATATATATATATATATATATATAAAAACTAAATTCAAGGTACTTTGTAGGCAAGATATAGGAAATTCCCCCAAGCTAGATCACCTTTCTTGTGTTTATCTTTTTTAATCAATGAAAGAGGTATCCATATATCAATTAGGAGCAACAAATTTGACGTAAGTACAATTCCAAGATTTGAAAGAGTAATTAGGTAGTGAACATAATTATAGTCTATTAGAGTATACGAAGAGAGAACATACCTGAATTTCTGAACAATCAATGTACTCCTTAATATCCTCAACACGAACTGAATCCTTGTAGGAGTATTTGAAAATCTGGATGAAATTATGGTGCTTATGAGAAGTTGAAATGCAATTTTTGCATATAGCTAAATCACAATCAGTGCAGTAAAAATTCAGATCATTCTTCTTTTCTTCATGATCTATTTTGAACATGGAACAAAAAAGGTTTTTTGAATAAATGAGGTAATCTGTATTGGATTTTGCATTTCTTCCCCAATTGGATGCTTCTTGAAAATGAAGTTTAATTCTAGACCAAATATCTAGAGTAAATGTGAAACTAGAAGAAAATTTTCCTAGCAACAAAGTAAGTACAGGAAGTTTTGATTTCCCTTCCAAATTGAATTTTCTCGAAAAGGAAGCTTATTAAAATTCCTGGTATGCCTATTCCTCAATGAAAAACAATGGAGAAAACTCTCCTATGAAATATGTTTAGCTAGAACTTGGTTTAGTAAGGGATTTTCTTGCAAAGAATGCTCAAAAGAATTGGTTCAGACCTATAATCTAAATTAAAATTAAGCAGAAGAAAATTCTTTTGAGGAGTGAAGTATTCAGCATAGGTTTTGCTTTCCTTCCCAAGAAGCTCAATAATGGTACAACTAATTGGTTCTAGGCCATTTCTCTAAAATTACATGGAGTTGGAAAAAAAAAATCTAAGAAATTAAAGTGTTCCCAAAGTAAGGAAGTTTTATGAAGGTAAAGATAATTGGTTTTGTCCTATTAATCCAAGTGGCATGGATCGAAAGAAGCGTTTCAAATGACATGAGATAATTCATATTTATTTTGGCCTTTTTTCCAAATTTGAATGTTCTTCACAAGGAAACTTTATAAAGGGACTGGAAATTTGTTATTTTCCTTTCCTCAACCAATTAAATGTTCTTGAAGAATGTGCTTACTAAAGGTACAGGAAATTGGTTAACGGAAATATATCTAAAGGACTCAACCTATATCTTAGCTGTGAAGAGCAATAAAATTATATTTCAATATAAATGAAATAACGAAAAAATATTTGTTCTTACAAAACCTGCATTTTGTATCACAAACACGGCTACCTTTTTGTAATACTAGTAAGGAGCATATGCGATACACGTGTTGACCCATTTTTTTTCCCCTATATTTGTAAATGGATGTCCTACATAAAAAATAATTTCGCATATGGTGCCCATAGTCTACATACCTATAATTTTGATTCTTGTTTGTTTATTTAGAACCATGTTTTTTTTTTTTTTGGGCTGTAGAAGAGAGCATGTGCTTTGTAAAATTATATATGAAACATTGAATTTAACACATAAGATAATATTAAATACTATTGAATCTCAAATTCTAAACATTAGATAAATTATTCTTAACAATTAAGACATGGTTATTTAATAAACTAAAAGAAGTATAATTACAAGCCTTAAAACTTGATAGAATGTAATTGTAAACATATACAAATTAAACATAAGCCTATTCGTTTAATTAAAAATTTATTTCCATTTTATTTTTGTTCTTGTAAACTTTTGTAAATTTCACTAAACCTAAGCAAGCACTTATTCTTTATTTTTACTTCTATTGTTTATAGCAACATCATGAAGAGACTATACTGATTATTTATTTTTTAAGTTGTTAATGTTTTATTTGTTTTTTTGGGGTAAGTTAATCACGAAAATCTATATGTTCTTATGAAGAACTCTTTGGAAGTCAACTTGTCTTTTGTGCTTTTATCATTTTCGAAATCTGTTAGTGTAGTCAAGCCTGAAAGATTTTTTCATAATTCATTATCATGATTTTCAACTTGTGCTTTATTTTATTATGTTCCATTTTAGAAAGAAGATCTCAAAAACCTACTTGTCTTAGGTTTAATTCTCCATTTTATTCTAGAAATAAAGTTTTTAGAAAATAAACTTGACTTTTGTGCTATTGTCATTTTCGGAATCTATTGGTATGGTCTTGCCTCAAAATAGATCTACATAATAGTTTTTTAAAATTACTATTTTGGCTTACCTTAAGAATATATTTGATCCATCCATTATATTTGTTATTGTTGGTTATATTTTTGTATACTTCCAATTTACAAGTGAAATCGTATGCCCAAAACTAATCATAAAAAGTTTGGTGACTATTTTTTATTCCACAGGTGGAGAAGATGTGATACTTCCTCCGTTCCAATATATTTGTCACACTTGACTCTTTTTAGCGTCAACAATTCAAGTTTTCATTGCTTAATCTTTAATAAATTTTATAACTATTTTAAAGATTGTAAGTTTTTATGGGGTAATATTTTATATAAATTCTACTATTAATGAAATAATTTTATAAAATTCAAATAAATTTACATGAATTATTGATTGCAAAATTAATCTATTTGACCACAAAAGTCAAATTGTGACAAAATAAATAAGACAAAAAAATATTTTTGGTAGTTTTAGATTTATACATTTCTGACAAAAATGATTAGTAGAACTATAATTTAAGAGTAAATATACAAGCTACTGATTGAATATGTATGTTTAACTCTGTCTTAATTGCATTCATTTTGACAATCAATTGAAAGATAATTTTTCTATTCAAAAGTTTACATGTATTCATTCAATCTCACTTTTTAATTTTATCTCATTACAACCATGGATATTATTCAAATTATAGGTCAAGATTAAGGAGGTGTTTGGTTCACATTCGGGAATTAGAATCAGAATGGGAATTATACACATAAACCCCACTATTGGTATGGGTTTATATCATTCCCTCTTACTTGTTTGGTTTAACATAGGAATGGGTTTCATTGTATTAATAAGTTACTCAACTTGAAACCCATGTCACAAGTGGGAATGAAAGTAGGTATTTTCTAACACTTTCATTCCCATAGAATGATTCTCATAGTGTTCAACCAAACACCATCTATGGGTATCATTAACTTTGATTCTCATTCCCCCCTCTCATACCTATAAACCAAACACCTCCTAAGTCTTCTATTATTTTATTTCCTCATTTTTTAAGTCTCTTATATATTTGTACGTATACATGTTAAATCCTTTTAGATAAATTAAAAACTTGTAGCATTAATGTTAAAAGTTTATATTGTCGGAGATTTATCATCAAAGCCATCTTTTTCTAAAATTTTCTAGATCATAATCATTAGTTATACCTATTATCTTGAAAGAAAAATAGATTTTCATAATCTTAATAGACTAATTTTTGAACATGAAAACTAAATTTTCAATTAAAAGACTATATCTTATTTATGTAGATATGATGTTATACTTAGGGTTCATAGAACTACATTTTACTACTTGAAAAATTTCGTATTAGAAATTCAAATTTAGTTCTTTTTATTTGCCTTACCAAATTCTTTTAATTTCTTAACTTTACCTATCTCAATCATATTTGTAAATTTAGCAACTAAATGTAAGGATGCCAATATAGCACAAGAATATTGGGAATTCTTTGGCCATTAATCTTTACCAAATGTGAATGCTGTGAATTCTTTTAAAATTAAAGAAAGTTTTGACAATATGAATTCTATTTAATTCTACTTCATCATCTATAAAGCTCCCAAGTCAAATTTTAAAGGTTTAAAAATTACTTACATGTCATACTTTTGCATAGTGATTTAATTGTTAGATTGATGGAGGAAATTAAAGTGATTATAATCATAATTTTACTCACTTAATTTTGAACTCCAAGTACAAGATGTATTTATGGGTACATTGGCTGACCCACTCATATCTAGTGATGTGAAACCCAATTAATAATATATGCATGAACGATAGTAAATTCAAGATACATGAATAATTTCATACAAAGCACATACACATACATTAAACTTGTTCATCTAGAATAACTTAAAACATATGAACTTGGACACTTAGAAAAATTCTAAATTTGGAAAATTATTAACATGGATAAAACTTGGACACAATGACCTATTTGTCCATTAGTTATTGAAGTATTTCATCTTTTTTATTATGGGTAAAAATACCACTGACAATTTTTATCTCTAGTACCGTATTAATGGAGGGATGATTATGTAATTGGGTTATTGTAACAAGATAAATTAGTCACTTTGACCTTTTTTTTTTTTTTTTTTTTTGTAAAATTGATGCAGTTTAACGGCTTTCTTATTTTGTGTGCACTAACCAAAAGCAACACTTACTTTGAAATGGAAGGAGTATTTTTAACTTATGCCTAATCTCAACTTGTTGTTTGACTCCAACAACTAATTTGTCAACAAAATCTCTCATACTACCTCAGATATTAATTGAATAGATTTAGTCATTAATATTCAATTTGGGTCATAAATTAGAATATTAATGTTGGAGTTCTATATATTAGTTCTACTTCAGTGGCTTAGTGTTAGATTTTGATAGAGTCCAGAAGTGATTCGACAAACTATATTGTATTATGTAGGAAAAAGCATGTCCCTTGCATTTAATAGCTGTGCCTTGCATTTAATAGCTGTGAACTAAATCTTATTTGGTTTTATAAACTCATGATAAAATACTTGATATATAATTAAGTAATTGTTATCACTTGTGTTTCTCTTTACTTTTTAATTAGTAAACACAATAATATATTTATGTCATTTACTTTTTTATTAGTTTCGTATTTAAATGTGAGACACAAAACACATATGATCAATGTCAAATTTTCAATAAATCTAAGTAATTTTTGTTTAAGCAAGAAAAAGAATTTAATCGAGAATTGGATATAATCCAGTGATTAAAACACTTCTTTTTTATTGTCTGAAAATGGGGTTTGATTTTCACCTACCCTAACCGCCTCTTCTCTCTCCTCACTTTATTCTTCCCATTATTTTAAAAAAATATAAATTTTATTGTTCTTAAAAACAAATCATCAAAATTTATAAAACTATGTAATCAATTGCTAACATCTTGCTTTTGCCATCCTATATAATTTTTGCATAACGATTGAAACTCTCCGTTTTTCCTTCCTCTTCCGTTCTTCTCTCTCTCCTTATCCCTCTCTCCCTCCCCCCTCTTTCTTCCTCCTTGACCAGGAATATTCTTTGCTTTTCTAAATGTCTATCTTGCTATAAATACTCAATTAGTAGTTGAAAGTACATAAATTTTATGAATGATTAGCCTTTGGAGGTATAAAAGAGAGTGACTTGGTGAGAGTTTTGAGGATTTCTTTAGTTTCATTACATATTTGAAAAGGTTTTATATTCTTTGTCTTCTTTATAACTAAAAGTGTGTACTTTTACGTAATAGATGGTCTAATAATACTGTTCATTAAACTTAACTTTCTTTATCTTGTTATGGGTGTAGGCTTAACTATGAGAGTACAATATGTTGTAGGATTATTTTTTCAACTTAAATTTGCCCTGATAGTAGAGACAACATAGGTCAAGTCTATAGTCATATAGTTAAAAAAGATCAGCTTATATAACGTAATAAATTATTAATTTTTGTTAAATTCAACTTTCTTAACAGCATAAAGGGACTACTTTATAAAGTCTAAAACCTTCTCTTTTTCTCTATGGAGATGAGAGGGACAATTAATTATGAACTACAAAAAGGTAAATAAATTTAAGCTTTATCAATCAAATTTTAGAGAGTTATAAAGTGAGAAACTATGAATCAAAAGATTGAATAATAAAAAGTAAACACATTTAAAGCGAGCAAATTGTGATAATACTCAAATCTCTGGATCTCATAGCCCAAAGCGAAGTTACTGCAAAACAAGTTAATTTGCAGTAAATAAGTGATACCTTGATAGTAAATATTTTAATTTTATTACCCTTGAAAGTTCTTGACAGCAATATCAAGAAATCTAATTGCTAAATTGTGGTTAAAGTATTGACACGTGTTCCCTAAATTAACTTTGAAGTGGGTTGAACAAATATACATAAAATATAACTAAGGCCTTTGTATCTATTTTATTAACTCTGCTAAAATCATTTATAGCTTCTACAAGTTCTCATGTAACAATCTAACTAAATACAGTTTCATTTGGTAATAATAACCACTTCGATCATGGATTTTGTGGAGATTGCAAGGTTCCAATCAGATTTCCTTATCATCAAGTTTAGGTTGCACTTGCATGCTTTGAGAGAAGAACTAAACTCCAAAATAATACTCAGTTTTAATGTTTATTCTTATTCAAATACTAAAAGTAGTATACATAGCTGAGTAAATAAACTATTAGTTATTTTCTAAGCTTTTTCAAAGTTGGTAAAAAATTGAGAACAAAAAAAAAAAAAAAGATCATAGCATTAACTTCAAATTGATAAGGTTAGTAGTATGTGATTCATATGCATGTAGGGTTTGTGCTTTGTGGTAGTCCTTTTTCTAGTTTCTTATTGCCATTACTATAAAATTGGTAAAACTATGAACACATCCTTTTAAAGGTGCAAGAGAGTTCCTATTGCTATCTTTTTCTTTCTTTATTCGTGTCTTTATTTTTATTTCTAGAAAATTGAATTACAAAAACCCCAAAAAACTTTGTTTAATGTCAGTAATTTCTGTTCAATACTATCAATGTAAAGGTTGAGGTAATTAACAAATCATCTTGATGAAACAAAACATCTACTGCTTTTCTATGGTTTGAAAGAAAACTCAAATAAATGAATTAACAAATAAACACTTACTTCATTGTCCACAAAAACAATTCTCTCCATTCTCTAATTTCTTTATTTGTGCAATAACTTCCATGTATTCTCGCATGCGTAAAAGCAAGTTCATCCCTTTTGAGTAGACAATTTTAGAATAAATATTCATAGGTTCTTGGTTTGGATCCCATTTGAGAAGACAATTTTTCAATCAATCAGTCATATATGGCATAATCACAATAGAGTTTAGTTCAAGTTATAACTATTCCTTGGTCCAATTGGGAGTCCTAGTATAATACTAATAACATGGTACAATTCTCATGTCTTTGACACTTGCAAGTAAGAATTCTTGTATTATATATTTGTCCATCATAAATAAATACATCATATTCAAGCTTTTATTCTCTAACTATGGACAAATTAGATAAATCAAAAAAGAAAAGAAAAAAACAAAATCACACTTTTATAATAGTATAGATTATATTAATTATCGTTAATGTCCTTCACAGGATTCTATATAATTGCATTGTCTGTTAAATCAGATAACTGGTCTACAAGATAATCCATTATAGTGTTTAGGAAACCTTGTGAATTATTTGTAAAATACCCTATGATATCTAAACTCCCTCCATCCTGAATGGAATCTCTTTGGGTTTTTTAGTGATATGCTCAAAACAGCATTATTAATACTCTTTTCAAGTTTTAATGACGTCGAGTCAGAAGTAAATACAAATTTTATCACATGGAAGTTTTATAATTTCAAAGCTACATAAGAAAGTTTAAAGTGTTGATTCAGAAAAATGCATCATCAACTAAAACGGAGTCAAAAAAGACCTTCAATTGTGAAAGAGGGCGCATCATTAACTTCAAATATGGCTATTTCATAGCTATTGCATGTTAAAGCAAAAAGGATACCATAGTTTTCGTTTATCATCTAAGAAAATTTTGCGTTATTTTGTTCTTATGGGAACCACCTATTTCCCTTTGCTTTACCTGCTACCTCTTTAACTTAGATATCGACAACAATTAATCGCTCTACCTTTATTAGGTTGATTATATTTCATTGATTAAAAGTGGGTCTGCTCATGTGGAAACTAAATAGTGATATAAAATGTGGAGAGTAAGTCTTGCTTACTCACTTTACAAGTGAAATTGTCAGTGATATGGAATAGTTAGTGGTATAACAATAGTTGGAGATGACTCAAAAATAGAAGAGTCTAACTACTTTTCAATCATCCAACAGCTTGCGTTACGGAGTGAATAACAAAAAAATTTTCTTTAAATTACGAAACGAGTAGCAAAGAAATTTTCTTTTAAGTAAAAAAAATAATAATCAGAATCACTATTACATTTATGGTTGGACCACCGTTTATTAATAAAAGGTACACATAATTTCCTTGTCATATATGAATAGTGCATCATTTGAGATAAATAACATAACCGGGCATTATGCCGTATGACACAGTAATTCATTATCAGTAAATGTCAATAATTGGATATTTAGAGGACAACAAATTGGTCTTTGATGCTTGTCCTTAATGAATTAGTAACCTTATGCGTATTGGAAACTAAATGGGAACTTCTAATTGGATTTGTATATTAAAATCAAGATCTACTTGAATTTGATTGAAGTACCCTTCTGCTTACTGAAAGTACAAAATTTGAAAGTTCAGGATATGGACCAACGTTTTGGAGGTTCTAATTGAAATACAAGATTAATGTGCAAAATTTGACCAGCAATAGTTCTTCTAAAGTATTGTTGCATTAAATTTTTTCTGCAAGCAATTAATGCAATAGTTTTACCTAAGAAAAATTGGTGGTAATTTTTATCAAGGAAGGGTGTTGCACAATAGTTGTGGCTTGGTGATATCTGTAGCTATGCCATGAGAGTCTATTGCCCTGTGTATTTGGTACATTTATTTATAATTTGTGACATACTCTTCTTTTCCTTTCTCCTTTTTGGGAACTTTTAATTTTTCCCCATGATAATATATATGTTAAAAAATAATTACAGAAACTGAAAAATAAGAGATAACTTTGAAAGTATAATCACTATCTTTAAAGAATTATTGGCTCCACAATAAGTTGCTGCTGAAATTCAATAGCAGTATTCCTCTTGGATTTTACAAAGTTAGACTAGAAAAATCAGATAGCAAAATCTAATTTTTTTTTAATAGAAGAAGAAAGTACTTTTCAGGCAAATGAAAATGATACTTTGTGTTTTAGAGTTAATGATGGGTATTTATTACCTGTTTTTGTATGTCATCAGACATACCTCTTCATCACACAACTATTGAATTTAAATTTTAAAAAAAAAATTCTAACAGTTGCATAACTTTTATTAACTGTCTAAAAATAATTAATAATCAATTACATTTAACTAATATTAATTTCGGACTTAATTAACTTGTTAGGCCCAATAGTTGAATCAATTTGCCACTAATTATTTGTAACTAGCAATTTGGCAAGGGTACAAGGAGCTTCTATGAATGATATAATAAGAGGTGATAAGTGCATTTTACCCTTTTCTGGGCGGGTTGTCCAGTGGGAAGGGGGCTTTCGAGAACAAGATTCGCACATTTTGGTGGGAGCAGTTTGTTAGACCAAAATGGATTCGTAAGATGGAATTTGTAATGGGTCCACATTGATGCTCATGTCTTAGGTTAGTTATATGTTGTGACACTACTAGACATTAGGCTTGGTTAGCATATGCACAAACCCGGGCGATGCCGGGGCTAGTTGGTTTGTGACATTTGTTGTGCTGTACCAATGGATATGGGCATCAGGTGATGGTTGGTGCATTCAGTGGATCACTAAGGTAGTGTAAATGGGTGGCAGCAGTATTCTGGACTTCAGTGGAGAGGCAGCTTCTTGGGTTGGTAAAGGCTGGACAACTGCCAAAGTTGCTCAGGCTGCATATACGCTATGGTGGATCTGCTGGGTGCTGATGGCCTGAAAGGACATGGACCAGGATTAAACAATGGCTTGGCCAAGCTAAAAAGGACATGCTGTTAGCTTCTACATGAGTCACAGCTAACACATTTTGGCAAAGCAGTGCCATCAGTTGGACAATGTCATTTACAGTGTATATAAAATGGATTCCCCTCTTTTCTTGCAAAAGTATATTATTTTCAATTTATTGTCGAAGTCTTGATTTGAATATTAGCATGCTCACTGTGAGTTGGAATTGTATTATTATATATATTGCTCATCCTGTCTTCAAAGTACTGAAGTTGCTTTCGGTTTCGGACCACATTTTTTCCTGATGACAAAATTGGATTTTGGGGTGCCTTAAGTGTTCACCAACTATGAGGGATAACTTCCATTTTAAAGATAAACTTCCTCACTTCTCATGCTGCTAGCTAATTTTCCACTTTGTGTTTAGGCTGATTATTGTTGAAAGATTGCCAAGATATCCAAGACAATATGACCTCTTTTATGAGTTCTCACAGAGGGCATGGAAAAAAAATTCTGGTTTGTCTGGACAATTTTGGATTAACCAATTTAATTTCAAATAGTACTGGATTGGTGTTAGGGATGTATTGATCAATAACTTTTCTATTTGTTATGTGCTTCTCTCTCTTCATTGATATTCGTTCTTCTCAATCTGAAGTACCTTTTCTAGTTGTTTGGTCATGTTGCTTAGATTGCAGTTTAATACCTTTAAGCAAATTGAAAACTAACCAGTAAAAATGTTATCTGGAAGTTCTTTTGAATCTCCCTACTCGGGCATAGTCGGGGTAGACTGTATGCATGATTTCATAAGCAATAAAGTTGGACAAAGCTTAAAGATCAGTGCATAAAACTAGAGTAAATTCAGAAAATTGCCCTTCAGAGAGTGAAGCAATCTACCGAAGTTTGTGAAATTGGGCTACATAAGTTTGCAGACCGTTAGGTGATTGAAAAGTTATGAAACTCCTACATTTTAGTGATTTTAACAATTGTAATATTCATCCCGTATTGCAGAGTAGTAGCGAAGACTTACTCAGCTAAGATATGTTCATTTCTCTAGAATGCCCCTTCGCATATTCATCCCCTTTTGCTGCACTATTGATGTCTTCTCCAATATTTGCAGCAGTCTTTGTGATAAGTGACCATTTGTTAGCAGTTTGAGTTACCATCATATACAGGAATTTCTTTTGTTTGTAACACTATCAAATGGTGTTGTCAGGTATACTGCATTTAACGTGGATTCATAATTGAGAAAGTTCAGAAAACTAGAATCCATCTGTTAATTGAGATTGTGACTAAAAGACGTAATCTGATATACTAAACATGTATTCAATCTGAAGCTTTAATTTTTGATAAAATAACAAGTAAGATCGTGAACAAAACTTTCTTTTTTCTTTCACCGCAAGTAGAAAGATAAAAAGGAAAATAGGAGAGATTGGTAGAAATTTAATGAAATAGCTAATACAATCACCAAGAGTTCTTTAATGGCTTCTCCAATAATGCTGAAAGATACATCTCGCGGAGCTCTTGTCCTCGATCGAGTTTCTTCCCTACTACCCACTTCACTTTTATGAAACCAATGCTCTCTATTAGAGGCGCATAAACATGTTCCAGCTGGTCACCAACGCAGAAAAAATGGTCAAGCCAGAAGAGTCCACCAGGTCGAAGCACCCTATAGATGTCAAAGAACAAGAAGTGAAGCAATGTAGTGGGTATCCAGTTGCTCAAGACATGCATTGAGTGGATGATATCCAAGGTGTTATCGAAGAAGGGTAATCTCTGTGAAAGATACTGCTTATGTACAAAGGTATTACTCCTCTTGATGCTATAAAACTATTGAAAGGACCATTCAGGTTCATGGAAGTTGTTATAATTGTTATGTTCCTTTCTCTCATTCTTGCAGCAAATGTGGCCACACCACCTCCAATATCCAGCCCTATCCTGATGCTGCCAGGTTTCTTTACTGCCGCCAGTGCCTCGTCGATGGAGAAGTCAAGACTGCCACTAACGCTTGGTCCAGTCCAACGAGTTCTCTCTCGACCTTCAAGATCGAAACAGTCTTTACAATCATCAAAACCTTTCTGAGTACGCATGCGATTAATGAGACACGAGTAATTCCTGCAAGTATATGCTGCCCATACAACAGATGAATCTGATGGAGTGGTCCATAAGCTTTGAGGGAGAGGGTATGGTTCCACATATTCCTTCTGGGCAGCTGGACGGCAACGCCGACGTGGGAGTGGTTCACAGCCCTTCAAGAGAAGCTTCTGGGCTAGGAGTTCATCAGCAGGGTCAGGATCCATTGACTTCGTATGTCATGTATCGACGAAGTTCATCTGGAAATAGGGTGCAAGGCCGGCCAACTGGAGGTATGATTTTGTCCGAATCAAAATTTGTGTTTAATCCAAATGGGAGCTTCTGCGGAGATGTGTAAGCAAGGAACTCAGGTGGGAGGTTCACAGTCGTTTGCAACTCATCCGAAACTTCAGTTACATCACGTTTGGGTTCTGGCTGATGAATGACAGTTGGAGTAACAATGTTGTTTGCTGCTGTAGTAGTGGTGTCTATTTCATAGTTCAGAGTACGAGAAGAATACAACAATGTTGTGAGAAAGGTTAGAAAATTTGAAGATAGAAGCAGGAAAAGAAAGAATATGTTGAAGGAAAGTGGTCTGGACTTATGAGGTAATTCCATGGCCAAGTCTTCTTGATAAGCAAATGATTCCTTAGAGTTCAAGATGACTCTTGAGGTATAATATAAATTTGGCGACTGGTGTCTGCATGCTTAGCCATTCTTGTATAGCTTCATATAATAGGCTTTTCATTTGTATTTGCATCTCTAGCCAGCAGAAACATTTTTGTACATTATTACCGGGTAAATACTTCCACACGGTGCACAAGTACCAAAATAGAAAATGTGGATTTATATTTTTTGTATCTGGATACACATGTACCATGGTATTATTCATTATGTAGCCACTTTTAAAATAATAATTTATGTTAGAAAAAAAAAAAAACTAAAAAAAAGTTGCTTTAGAAAATGATTTACAAAATATTATTACTTGCTACTAACTATCCAAACATAAAACTCATCGAGTTTAAGGTATTTCGAATCATTCGAAAATATCTCAATTTACAGCACCACAAGCCAACTCAGCAATAAAATACACAGCAAAATGCCTTGTGTTGTGGTGTCTTCTACTCATTAAACTCTATTAGGGGCAATTCCTACAATTCAGCCTAAACTAAAGCACGTTTGGACGACTCCTTTTCTTTTATTTTATTTTTTCTCTTCTTTTTCCTTTAATCTTTACACATCTCAGATTATATTTTATTTTTTCATTAAAAAACAAGACAAGTCAAGAGTTTCTTTTTCTTTTTCTTTTTTTCGTTTCATTTTTCTGTTTACTATTACACACTATTACTATAAGTTAAGTCAAGGTCTCAATTTTCTGAATGTTGAATGTAAATGATACAAGCATGAGTATTTTTTATTCCAAAAAGTTTATAATACAAAATTCCCACTCATTATTACAAATAAATAAATTTTAAAAGAAAAACCCAAAAAGAATAAGAAAAAGAAGTTGAATATTAATAATTTATGCATGAGTTTTTATTTAAGTTGTATTGTGTTAGATGCAAAGGTTTTTGATGAATTATAAATGATGTGGGTGTGAACCACTTTTAGAATAATGATTTATGTGAGACAAAAAAATACAAATAAAAAACTTGCATTAGAAAATGATTTGCACAAAATATTAGAGTAAATCATTCATACATTATCACATTATCAGTGTATAAAACTTTTTATATCATCGGATTTGAAATACATAACACTTGTACATTATTTAAATTTCAAAAAAGATAGTTAAGCAAATGTGACATACATTTAGACATAATGGTATAAAAATATTTTTACATCGATAGTGTATATATGATTAATCCAAAATTATTATTACTTGCTACTAACTATCCAAACACATCAATTTGAATGGCCCAAAAAAAAATAATAATAAAATAAAAGAAGAACCTTCAAAGCAGGCAAACGTGCTTTAATTTAGGCTGAATTGTAGGAATTGTCATTAATGAAGTTTAATAGAGGAGTAGGACACAAGAGGCAAGGAATTTTGTTATGTATTCCATTGCTGAGTTGGCTTATTTCCATTGAGTGCTGTAAATTGAGATATCTTCGGATCATCCGAAGATACCTTAAATTCTTGTTTTGCTTCCCTTTAATTTACAAGTAGAAGTAGGCAGATTTGACCACTAATCTCTCTGCTCATATTAATGTTGCAGGTACTGGAACTGGTACAAAGTCAACACTGCTAGGTTGCAAAGATCAAGAAAGTCCAACTTCAGACATTAATATTTTGCTCAAAATCCAAGGTCTATAGATGCAAAGGAAGTATTTTATAAACACATCTCCTCTTCAATTTTTTATTTTATTTTTTCAAATTTTGTAATGGAAGAACTGGTAAATGGCAGTCTACATGTGATTGTTCCATATAGGTAGAGGTGAACTTGATTGATACAATTGTTAATTGCCATTTTAGTAGTATAAATATTCCTACTTTTGAGTTTTGACAAGTGATAATTAATACCCATCAAGGTGAAAGGCGTTATATGCTGCATATCTTATGGAATAGACCACATGCATGTTTGGAGTTGATACATCTAAATCTTTTTTTCTTTTTTTTTCTTGTATTTTAAAAAAACAAGAAAGAAAAGAATAATTAATTGTTTTTTTGTGATGGCATTAGTTAAACCTTAATCCATCATGGTACAGCGGGATCTAATCTAAGCTAATAATATAAACTAAAATAAAATAAGGAAGAAGAAGTATTAAAGATTTGGAATAGTTAACAAAAGACATTACTAGATGTCAAATTAAGGATGGTTCAACCTACAAAGAGAAGAGACAAATGTGAGCTAAACTGTGCAAGGATCTTTCAGTTCTAAGCAAAATGGTTTAGATACCCTTATGCCAATTTCTAAGGCATTTCTTGAAGGTTTAAACTCGCCATTTTTCAATTCATATAATAGGGAAATACTTAAGATAGACGTGATCTTTGGCCCCACTTGTAGACCCTGTAGTGTGGATTAAATGTTATGGAATCTATGACATAAGCTGACGTAAGCAAGATTGTATAAAATTTAATCTTGACCGCAGGGTCAAGTGAGGCCAAAAACTGAGTCTATAATAGTATTTTCCCATATAATATTGGGTCCATTTGAACAACATTTATTATTCATTATTTTTAAATAATTTTTATAATTATTTCATAATAATTTTTTTTCAACAACTATACTGTCATATATATTACATATAAAAAATTATTACATAATTAATTTCAATAATATCGCTAAATAATAATTATACCGAACTTTTCATTAGAAGGGTTAGAAGCCTATTACGGGATTGATGAATTTCTCCGTGATAATATCTTATTCAGTTAAAATATGTGACAGGGATAATAGTTGGAAAATTCATTAGATGTCAATATTGCAACGCATGACTAAGATTTCGGAACCTTTGTCCACAGTTTCGAATTTAGTTCCAAGAATCGTTAACGACGGTTTAGGTTTTGAAATCGTCAATTTTTGACGATCTGATTCTGATAATTTTGGTTCCGAAACTAAAACGTGGCCACCCCTAAAGAGGGGATGATGAAGAAGATTATTAATAGTCATAGAGATATGTAAATATTTATGTATGTTTGATCTACAATCTCATTTATAGATTCTATTTTTATTAGAGAAATTATATACATAATATAATATTAGATGACATCACCCATATGGGGTATAAAATATCCAAACGCCTGGCAAAATCTCTGCACTAAAACTTTTCCATTATTTTTAGAGTATTAAACCTCAATTTTTCATGCACTGTTAGTATATAAAAAGTTTTACACCATCGAATTTAGATACATATCACATGTGCAAAAATAATTTTTAAAATTTAAACAATACACATATGACATGCATCTGAACCCAATAATGTAGAAATTTTTATATATCGATGGTGCATGAAATATTTACTATTTACTCTCTTTTTATTGGTGATGCAAACTTCTATTACAATTCGGACTTTTGTAGCAAGCTAGTTCCGTTTGAATGGCAAATAATGTATGTTAGAAATTTCACAGTCCGTTGAACGAATCATTCTGTTGATTTTAAGGAGTACAAGTTTTTAAAACACATAATATTGTATTTTACAAATTTTTAAAGTATAATAGTATGGTTTCCTTAACGGAATTGTAAAATTTTTCTATGTATTATTTGCCAAATAGTATTTAGTCAAAATATGTTTGATTCGCAAATAATTTTTCAAATAATATTTCACACTATTGATATTTTATATTATTTATTATACAGCGCAATCTATTATTTGCACTATTCATATCCTATTCATCATTTATGTTTTAAAACATATGAAGTTAATAATTATGTAAATCATTTTGAGCAAAATAAAAAAAAGGGTCCAGTAACACTGTTACTGTACATGTTGTACACCTGTTCAGATCTTCAATAGTCTTCATCTGTCAATTACATTAGCCAAAGGGTTTAAATATGCAATTAACGGCTATTAATTGAAAATCATAAAATTGGATCTTTGATAATGTCACGTAACAAGTTAAGATAAACCAAATTCGCCTAAGATTTGACTTTCATTATTCTTAATTTCTTGTATGGTAGATAATTTGTAAAAATCGCTATAAATTGGTGAGATATATTTCGAAATTAATATACTGACCCTAGAGAAAAGGCATATCAAACTCTCGCATCCTAAATTTCTATTATAAAAAAAATGCAAGTATGACATAAAAACCAGATCATTGACAGTCATGAGCTAGCTGAATTAAAACAGAAAAGCCCTAATTCCTTATCCGGCAAATGGAAGACAATTGTCGTTGTCAAACACTTAAAATGAATCATAAAACAAAATATATGGTGTTATATTGAAAAGTACAAATCAAGAAGAAATTTAATAGGCACGAATTCTAGGAAATTTTTATTTTGATGTAAAGTAACTATTGAATATATTCAATAGTTGTTCTTCGACTAATAAGAGATTATCCAATAATTACTTTCAATCAATATAAATTTTTTTCGAACTCTACGAGTCAATTAAATCGTAAATCAAATCTACTTAATTATTTTATCTCGTATATTTTGTCATTAGACTCGTTACTAATTAAATGAACTTGTATGTAGTAGAGTACAGGCTCAAAAATATTTTAACTAGTATGTTAAGGAGAGCCATTCTCTTCATTATTGGGCCCATCCTGCTCCGTTAGCATCTCATGACGGTGATCCATGTCTCTCCAATAAATATTCTTATTGGTATTAGATAAGTTGATAAATGCCCAATAATAAATATCTTCACAAGCTCCACTTTTCTGTCGTATTTTTTTTTCCGCTAGGCCCATTTTCTGTTGTATATTTGTGTACAAAAGAGTATCATTAAAAGATGTACCATTTGCGCGTCTACTAAAAAATAATTTTACTAATGATTTATTATAAAAAAAAAAATAATTACGTTATTAGGAGAATTTAACAGAAAAACACGTAGGAAGAAAAGGGATGAAAAGTTTTAAAACTACCTAAAGAAGGGTAAAATAGGAATAACACATCAATATAGAATATTACTCACAGCGAACTTGGCAATTTTATAGAATAAAAATGCAATTTTCCTCTTGAAACTATACCCAAATTGCCCCCCAATACCACAGATTTTATCAAGTTATCCCTATCAACTTGACAAAATTAACCGGAGTAAATTTATTCAAGTAATTTAAATATGTCAAATTAAATTCCTTCTGCTATTTATTGGCAGCAAAATTTTCAATTTGAGACTGCTATATAAATTTAGATTTACATTTCATGGTTGTATGCATTTTTCATATACTTGGCGCAACAATTACCTTTAAGCTAGCCTTAAAGAACAACATAACATGTCATTCTCAAAGTAATTAACATAATTTTAGAAGACTTTTATACTTTTAATTTAGAATAACAAGATCAATTACAGGCAGATGCTAGGGAATATCTTAATATTTCTACAAGATATACAAAAAGTGGACCATTCAAAAATAAAATTTCTTACTTTAAATTGGTCGATTGAATTGTCAAACTGATAAAATACTACTTATTCAATGCCGGGTTTTGGCAAAGTCATGCAGCCAACATTTGACCTCTATCCCACATAACAAATAGAAAATAAAATAGAGAAAATGACAGATAATATATATTTGGATATATCAACAACCAAACAGATCTAAAACTTAATTGTTTCTTAGGTACACTAATTAATTACTGTTTAATCACAAAAAAAAATATTTATACAATCCCAAAATCAGATCAATTCGTTAATAAAGAATTAGTAAAATTTACGATGATGTACGCATAACTTTTAATTCTTTGAGTATATTTCTATACATTTTCCTAATTACTGCAAAAAATGTATATGATCACAAATCAATGATTCAATATGGCCTCTGAACATACTTGAATCCAGTTGACGAATCAAAACAATCTAATCTATTTCTGTAAAGATTCATCAATTTCAACAATTCAGTAATTTTTTCCTTGGTTTTTCCACCTTATCCAACTTGCAAAACCACCAAAAGCTTCTGAAATGCACCAACTTCCAATGCTTCAATCACAGCAGTTTCATCTTCAATTTCCTTGCATAATTTCCACAAAATTGAGACAGCAAATTCATTGGCCATTTCTGAAACCCTCAAAATCTTCTTAACTAACAATGGCATTGTCAATGCATTCTTGCTAGCCTTTTCTCTTCCTTCTTCCCAATTGCATATACTTTCCAAAACCCCTAGTGCTTTCTCTGATGTACTCTTTTCACCATCAACAAGCATTTCTAGTATCAAAGAAACCAACCCCATCTCTAATTCCACAAATCTTGATGCCAATTTTTCACTCCTTTCATGTTGCAACATGTGATAAATGACCATTAGTGACGATTTCGTCGAAATTGGTCCAATTGGTACTTTCAAAATCTTGAATAAATTTTCAGCAACCCCTTCAATTCCTATTAGTCCATCAACAACAATAGATCGACATTGGTCGTCCAAAGAGTTTGAAAGTAACTCTTTTAGGACTATTATTGCATGTTGTCGTACGGATAAATCTTCACCGTTCAAAAACCATGCAATGCAACGTAAAGATGTTGTTGATCCTAGCTTAGATTGGCCTTCAATCCCAAGAGGGAACATCCATGTCAATGTAGACAGGATCGCCCTCAGAAATTCTTCGTGTTTTTCGGACGAATCCGCCGCAAAAAACTCGAATGATGAGGCTAAAACAAAGCCTACTCCATTTTCCACAATGCATTTTTTGTTACGTTCACTTTCTCTAGCTAAATTCTTTATTTTTTCCACCAATTCTTGGCATTAATCTTTGCATCATTCCTTTCAGTTGCAGCAACTATCTTCGAACAAATATTCGAAACCTCGCGCGGGGTGATCGGAATCCTAGGCGTAGGAATCCTCTCAACCCCATAAGATTTCTTCTCGACACACCAATCTTGGATCATCTTTCGTATCGAATGATTCGGAATTTGATCAAAACTCTTCAAGATTTGATTCGTCACGGGACATGTTTGGTTGCCGGCTTCGATCCATTGCTCGATGCTCTCTCGATCGTACGTGATCCCAGTTGACAATGTCACGGGATCCTTCATTAGATCAAGAGAAATCGGGCATCGAAAATGGGTTGGAATTGTTAGCTCCAAATCACAATTATTCCCTTCCGAAATCTCATTTTTTCTTGCTCCGCCACGACGATTTGCTCTCCTTTGTCTCCAAGAAAAAATCATATTGATCAAAATTAAGTACTAGTGTAACAAAATTAATACGATCAAATGAAAAAAAAAAAAAATTTATAATTTGAGTTAATATAGTAAAAGAGATTGCTCAAATTATAAATTATATAGCAATCTCTTACTATTGGACGGATTTGCTCTCCTAGTGAAGTTATATGGTTAAGTAATTGGCTTTTGAAGGGTGCAAAAACATGAAGAATTTATGTGTGATTATGAGAATCTGTGTTTTTATACGGAGAAGTAATTATTGAGGTCAAAGACTGAAAGGTAGGAATTAGTAGGAGAAAAGGGAGGAATTGTTCAAAATTGTAGACAAGAATAAAAAAGCTACCATGAACGTTATAGTTGTATTTGAATGTTGACCGTTGAAGATTTGAAAATGAGAGTCCAATTGTTCACAATGGGCAGCGTTTGGTGCCCAATGTTTTATATTTTAGTATAAATGGGAAAATTGGAATCGTCTCAAGGTTTGACTGGATGACCCAGTCAGGAGTCACATTAGAGGACAGTTGGCAACTTATCTGTTTTTTATATGTATATTTGCCCTTTTTCAATTTTTTAGGGAGTATTAATTTCTGTTGCTATCTGTCGATGGTTTCTTAGGGAATTATTACTTTTGGGAATTCTAGTATCCCTATTGGACAATTATTTTCTTATATTTTAAATATTTATACAATACAATATTATGTGTTTAAAAAAAATTGTACTGTACAAATTTTTAAAGTCAAGAGAATGATTCCCTAAAAAAGAATGTAAAATTCCCCGTTACTTTTATATATAAGAAAAATGGGTACATGTCATTGTATTAATGCATAATCAGATGCAATTTTTATATCTTTTAATCAATAATCGATATTTTTTGATTGTGTTAAAAAATATGAGTTTTTATTTTAAATTTGATCAATTGGTAATTAATGGAGTGACCCATGAATCTTATATTAAATTCAATATCTATTGGTTAATCGATGTAGGATATTTATATTTTGATACTCCCTCTCACATGTGATAGCTAGGGTTAATTGAGAATTAATTACGTGCGTTGAACATGAATTGAAAGCTGGGTTGAGAGTAAAGGAGCCCGTTAAATTGGGTTAATTGGACATGGAGGTAGGGACTTCTTAGTGGGTTGGAAATAAGAGAATCCGTTGGAAGGAATTAATGAGAATTCAAGATATACGTGAATGAGGTAAACTTTGAAGTTAGTTTTAATATCATGTTAAAAAATATAAATTTTTATATTAAAATTAATTAATAATGAGTGGAGTAAATTATAAATTTTATATTAAATTAAAAATCTATTACCAAATGGATACTATGAGATATTTATATTTTAACAATGAAAACTCTTAATTGTTGGATCCGATAATTCATGTTCTTTGTCCACATAAGCTATATTTTAACTATATACTTATTAATTTTCGTATACATATTGATAACACTGGCCTACACGTCAAGGCAATTAATAATTTTACTCGGATTCTCCGCGAGGCGTGGGCGAGTTGGCTTCTCGATAACAAGCAGTTATATACAATTACCAAAAGACAAAATTATTGTGTTTGAATTAATAAATTTGGAAAAAAAATTAAAATTTATTTATTTTTTAGAGAAATATGCTGTAAAATTGAAATGAATGAATGTTAAATTCATCTAAATTAAAAAGTATAATATGAAGAAATTTAAATTACATTTAATTTAAATAAATTTAAAATTTATTTATTTTGATTTTACAAATTCTACTAATAAATAAAATAAAAAAACTAAAATTTTCTCTAACTTTATCAATCCAAACGCAATGCTTAACCAATATGTTTCTTTTACGGGTTCGCGGAAACTTTTGTCTATTTCAAGCAAGAATAAATTATGGTAAGATTAATACATTAGCATGATTGCTCAACCAATATGACTCTTACTTAAATCAGAAGATTCATAAAGTAAAATCATAAACCGGCTCTGTGCATTATTAGAGCTACATATTTAAATGAAAATTTCGGTTATATTTCAGTATTTTCATATTTTAGGTGGAATAGAGAACCGAAGCAAATGCAGACCATATATACCAAATTAATTGCAATCTCATGTCTCTCTGGCGATATTTCATGTTCTTAATTAATTTTTTTTTTTTTTTTGGGTAGGTCTTCATAATTAGTTATGATGGTTTAAATAATGATTAATTTTAAGGGCTAATTCCATTTTGCATTCCCAATTCAAATCCGTCCCAATTTAGTCTAAATTTTAAACACCATCACCAAAATTAACGAACTTTTTTCGTGTGTATAACAAATTTAATATGATGTACACCAATATTGTTAGAATGTTTTGGGTGTACGACCAAAAATTCTGTTAAATTTGATAACAGTGTTAAAAATTAAATTAAAATAAGACGTATGTATTTGAGAGTTATGAATGTAAAAATATTTAAAACTAAAATTAGAGATCTTAAAATAAAATTGAATATAAATTGAGAGGTAAAATAAATTTAGTAAGTCCTAATTTTTACTTATCGGTAACATATTTGTTTAATAGTCCCCTTAAATAAATCAGTGTTGAAAATTCATTCAAGCATAGATAATGACCATGTGCCCCGTGGGGACCGTTGTCAGAAATTTACCTTGTTCTAAGAAAACTGGAAATATTCTCCGCTATAAACAAAAATAACACGCTCTGGTGTCAAATTATAACAATTGTAAAACTAAAGTTAAGGGAAAACACAGCAAAATTTCTGACCCATTTCTTTGAAATAAGTGTAGTCTTCATACTTTTGAATAATATATAGTACTACTAAAGTTCTATTGAGAAAACGAACAGCGTAAAAAGTTCAGGAAAATTGAATAAACTTTTTTGTAGAAAAAACTTGTGAACGAGATATTTCAAATGCTGTGTGTCCACACACACATATATATATATATATATATATATGTTTGTATGTATATATATATATATATATGTTTGTATGTATACATATGTATATATGTATGTGTGTGTATACACACAGATTAATACATACATACATGTATGTATGTACGTTTGTATGAATACATATGTATATAAATATATATATATATATAGGAAAATTTTACAGTTCCTTTTAAGGCATGTGTGTGTGTGTCTCTATATATATATATATATATATACATATATATATATTGTACAGTCAATTAAAATATATAGTATTGTATTGTACCAACATTTAAAACACAAGAAAATGATTCCCTAAAAGGGATTGTAGAATTTTTCATATATATATATATATATATATATATGCATTTATTTAAACTATTAGTATGTTGTAAATGAGGTAAATGAATTATATTTTTTGCAAAAATAGTCAGTAAACGATCAAAAGTATAGGTTTGAAGTCATTCTGTCTGTTTGATCAATTAGTGCTAACGGAAATTAAGTTTTTGAGGGCTCAAATTGTCCAATTACAATGAACTAACATTTTTAAAAAAATTTAGGTCAAAATTAGAAGATAACAAAACTAATTAAAATTATAAGAGAGATCATATTACAAAAGAGACAAATTTTTGGATCAAAACTAAATTATTTAATTAGTCAAATTTACAACTAAAGTCCTCACCACCCATCCCAACCTGGCAAAAACCACCCTTCCCTCCCCCAAGCTACCCATCGCCACCCCTCACTACCTCTTTCAATTTAAAATATACCTCTTCTCCATCTCCTTCTTCCAAGCCCACCATCCCTCTTCCTCTTCTGTTCCCTAGCCCAATCTCTCTCTATAATCACTCATTTCCTTATCATTTCCCCACCATCACGTCCCCTACCCCTTGTCACCTCCTCTATCCTCCTTTCCCCGTCATCCCCCATCCTCCTTCTCCCATCACCCTCTCCTTCCTTTTTCTCCCATCATCCCTTCGTCATCATTCCCCTAGCCCCATTACCCCTTCCCTTCAACCTCCTATAACCCTTCGGGCATTTTCCATCGCCCAGATCTATCTACTTATCTCTAGATCCTATCACCCCTATCTCTGATCAGCCCCCACTCTTAGATCCAACCACCCCACTTCCTTTCTGCTCCTTCATTCCCATTTGCTAGTGAAAGTTCATTTCTTCAAAATTACGTCATTTTGACTACTTTAACTTCTTAACTACTTCATTTTGTTAAATATAGAAGGTAATGTCATGCAAAGAGTGATATTACAATTTTGGACCCATCAAAATTTCACTTTCCGTCACAACTAACGGTTCAAATAGATGAAGTGACCACAAGAACAAACTTTAAGTAGTCCAGTGAACATTTTTGTAAAAAATATAGTTCGGTAACCTCATTTACAACTAACCACTAGTTTAATGACTATCCGTATATTTTGCTTTTTATTTAATATTTTTGTTGTAAATATAGATTAAAAATTTCTCGATTGAAGATATGGTGAACTTTATACTAATGAATAACTACTTTTTTGTTAAAAAAAAATCTTTGAGCAATAAACCAAAAGCTTTAATAACCTACTGAAATTAGCCCGTATAATTATATTACACATGAATCATGTTACTTGAGCTCTTCCAAGTGTTTCTATACTTTGCTGATACATTTTCTCGAGCTTTTCTTTTCTTCTACTTCCGTATAGTTCATATGTAGTAATCATGGCTTCGTTTGGATTGCAAATACTATGCATTATTTGCCAAAAAAAATATTTGGTCAGAATAACGAGGTGTTCATATTGGTCAATAAATAATTCTCTAAATAATATTTTATATTATTCATGTAATTTTGTCTTATTCATTGTCCACACAATCTATTATTATTTGCACTATTCATGTCCTATTTATTATTTATATTTTAAAAACAATTCAATTAATAAGTAAATTATTTTGAACAACGTGTTTTCATCAAATACAGTATGATAAGGCTAAGTGAAAAATGTTCACAATTGCCACTTTTCTATTTGCATTGTTGTTTTGTAGACCTTTTGGTAATAACTAAAGTAGAGCATCTGATTAGACTTATAAACGGGTCGGATCCAAACCAGATATTGTAGATCCAGATATGAATCTATTTAATATTATCATATTCGAATATGGATACCTTCTGGGTCTATAAAAGGAGATCCATTATCCGGATCCGTTAAGCCTTGTCTAGTTGAATCCATATCTAGGTCTTGATATTATTTTATAAGTTTGAAAAATTATATATCCAAATTTATTTATATATATATATATATTGTAATTGTAAAAAAAAAAAAATTTAATTCATATTTATGCATTTATTTTACATTAGAGTATAAACTATATTGAAAATTTACACAACTGTTACAAATTCTATTGGTTGTGGATGTTTACACATGTATTTTAATTTTGATAAATTGTAGTGGAAGTCTATCTATGTCTAAATATCTGATAACTGTAGATATAAGTTATATTATTTAGATTACGTAACTTATGGGTTATTGTACTCTTATAAATATATGCATTGCATGAGGAATAAAATAACAGACTGCTAATTCTTCCATTTTATTCTTTTCTCTCTTTATCTCTCAAATCCATACATTTTTATATTTTGTTTAATTTTTATAACACGTTATTAGTACAATGAATCCAGTAAAAGTTGAAGATATTTAGAATATGAGTATTTCTCATTTAATGATTGAATTCAAGAATAGGGAAGACTTATGTTTTGCTAATAGTGCAACAACACATACGATATTTAAAAATAAGAAATATTTTTCTCATTTAATACTAAAGGGTTATGCCAATGTTAATACAATATCAAGTAGTACTGAATTAGATGGTTCCGAAAAAGACTATATTATTACTCGGAGGAACAAAATTCATTATAAATAATGCATTATTTTCTACTAAATCTCAAAGAAATTTATTAAGTTTTAAAGATATCCGCCAAAATGAATATTATATTGAGACTGTAAATGAGAAAAATATTGAGTATCTATGTATCACAAAAATAATATCTGGAAAGAAATGTGTTTTGGAAAAGTTATTTACTTTTTCTTCTTGTTTGTACTATACATATATTAGTATAATTGAATTACATGTTACAGTATATCGTAAGTTTACTAATCCAAATACTTTTATTATTTGGCATGACCTGTTAGACCATCCTGGGAATAATATGATGCACAGAATAATTGCAAATCATGGACATTTATTGAAAAACCTAAAGATTCCTCAATTTAGTGAATTTTCTTGTGCTGCTTGTTCTCAAGGAAAATTAATTATTAAACCACATATCACTAATTAAAATAGGGATTGAATCCCCAACATTTTTGGAACATATTCAGGGTAATATCTGTGGGCCCATTCACCTGTTGTGTGGACCATTTAGATATTTCATAGTTTTGATAGATGCATCTACTAGATGGTCTCATGTGTGTTTATTATCTTCTCGCAACTTGGAGTTTGCGAGATTACTTGCTCAAATAATTCGATCAAGAGCACAATTTCTAAATTATGCAATTAAAAAAATTTTGTCTTGATAATACTGACGAATTTACATCTTAGACATTCAATGATTTTTGTATGTCAATTGGTATAATTATTGAACATCTTGTAATGCATGTTCATACTCAAAATGGTCTAGCAAAATCATTCATAAAACGCCTCTAATTAACAGGTAGACCATTACTTATGAGGACAAAATTACCTACTTTTGCATGGGAACATGCTATTTTACATGCAGAAGCACTTGTACGTATTAGACTAACAAGTAATTTGAAATTCTCTCCATTACAATTGGATATGTATTTTTGGTCAGGAGCCTAATATACACCATCTAAGAATTTTTAGTTGTGTGGTATGTGTTCCAATTGCTCCACTACAACGCACCAAAGAAGATTGGGAATATATATTGGATATGAATCCCCCTCTATAATTAAATATCTAGAACCATCAACAAGGAATTTATTTACTACACGTTTTGTTGATTGCCATTTTAATGAAAATATTTTCCCAACATTTAGGGGAGAAGATAAACATTTCGATAGAAAAATTGAATGGAATGAATTATCGTTATCATACTTTGATCCTCGTACAAAATAATATGAATTAGAAGTTTAAAAGATAATTCATTTGTAAAATATTGGGAATCAACTGCCAAATTCATTTACTGACCTAAAAAGAGTTGTTAAATCTCATATATTAGTTGAAAATGCTCCAATTAGAATTGAAGTTCCAGTAGAACAACCTGTCAGTGAAAATGATAGTAAACTACGCTTAAAGCGTGGTAGACCAATCGGTTCCAAAGATAAAACTATTCTTGAAAGATGAAAGGAGCAATTATTCAAGATGGTGATATAATGAAGGCGGGTGCTCCGAAAAGAAACCCTAGACTTAACTAATCATCAAATTGTAGAAGTGGATCATATACTTGAATATAATGAAAATAAAGATATCTCGATAAGTTATGTCTTTATTGAAAAAAATGGAATCGAAAGGATATTGTTATCAACAACAACTTTGTTTATAACATAGTAGCTGATGTTTTGAATGAAAATGAGAATTTTGAACCTAAATCTGTCGAACAATGTTGACATAGAGATGATTGGCCAAAATGAAAAGATGCAATTCAAATAGAATTAAATTCACTTTCAAAACGTGAGATTTTTAGACCTATAATCCAAACACCTAAAGGTGTAAAACCGGTGGGGTACAAATGAGTATTTGTGCGAAAATAAAATGAGAAGAATGAAATTGAGTGATACAAATCACGTCTTATCGCACAAGGATTTTCACAAAGACCAGACATTGATTATGAAGACAGTGCAAGATTAACATAATCTCCTGTGGTGGATCATCACTTTTAGATATCTTATTAGTTTGGCAGTTCATGAAAAACTTGAAATGCATTTAGTGGATGTTGTGACAGCCTATTTATATGACTCGCTTGATATAGAGATATATATATGAAAATTCCTAAAAGATTTAACATGCCCGACGCATATAAAGTTTTTCGGGAAAACTATTCAATAAAATTATGTAAATCCTTATATGGATTAAAGCAATCTGAACATATGTGGTATAATCAGCTCAGTAAGTATCTCTTGAAAGAAGGTTATAAAAACGATCCAATTTGTCCGTGTATTTTTATAAAAAGAATTGGATCAAAATTTGTGATAATTACTATATATGTTAATGATATAAATATTATTAGAACTCTTGAAGAGTTTCAAAATACAATGAATTGTTTAAAGAAAGAATTTGAGGTGAAAGTATAGGTTTACAATTTGAACACTTAATGTATGAAATTTTCATTCATCAATCAACTTACACAGAAAAATTGTACTTATATAAAGTGATTCTATATAGATAAAGCACATCTATTGTGCATCCTAATAGTTGTGAGATCACTTGATGTGATAAATGATCCTTTCTGTCCTCGGGAGAATGATGAAAAATATTTTAGTCCCGAAATATCATATCTAAGTGTTATAGGAGTATTAATGTATTTTACTAATAATACACGATCTGATATAATATTTACTGTAAGTTTGTTAGCAAGATTTAGTTCTTCTCCAACATGAAAATATTGGAATAGTGTTAAGCATATATTTAGATACCTGCGAGAGACTATTGATATGAGTTTACTTTATTCTAGTGAATCTAAATTACAATTAATTAGCTATGCAGATGCCGGATAGTTATCTGACCCACATAAAATTTGATTTCAAATGGGTTATTTATTCACATGTGGAGATACAGCTATATCATGGCATTAAATAAAACAAACATATGTAGAACTAATTGCTATACATCAGGCAAGTAGATAATGTATTTGACTAAAGTCATTAACCCAAACACATCATATGTAGAAAATATGTGATTTAACATTAGAAGATAAGCTACCAATAATATTATATGAAGATAATGCATCATGCATAACCTCAAATGAGATAGAACGAATCATATTTCTCCGTAGTTTTCTACACTCATGATCTTCAGAAGAATGATGATATTGATATCTAACAGATTCGCTCATGTGATAATTTAACTGATTTATTCACAAAGCCACTACTAACATCAACATTTGAGAAGATAGTTTATAATATCAGAATGCGTCGTTTCAAGGATAATAAGTGACGTTTTCATGAGGGGGAGTAATAGTACACATTGTACTCTTTTTTCCTTGACCATGGTTTTGTCTTAATAGATTTTTTAGGCAAGGTTTTTAATGAGATAGCATGCAAAAGTGGACTACAAGTTTTGTGTACTCTTTTTCCTTCACTAGGTTTTTTGTCCTATCGGATTTTTCCTAGTGAAGTTTTAACGAGGTTCATGATCTAGTCGTTAGACATCCAAGGAGGATATTACAGAATTTATCTAATTCTATTAGTTGTGAATGTATACACATGTATTTTAATTTTGATAAGTTGTAATGAAAATCTATCTATATCTAAATATCTAATAATTGTAGATACAAATTAAGTTATTCAGATTACGTAACTTATGGGTCATTATACTCTTATAAATATATATACTGCATGAGGAATAAAAGTACAGACGGTTAACTCTTCCATTTTTTATTTTCTCTCTTTCTTTCTCAATTCCATACATTTTTATATTTTGTTTAACTTTTATAACAACAACATATATATATATATATATATATATATTATTACATATTAATATTTTAATCGGATTCGGGTTTTAATCACACCGGAACAACTAGATCTATTTATTATAATAGTTAAATGGATCCGAATCAAATCTGGATAATCGATTTACATATTGATTTAGACCCAAATAAACAAATCTAGAACGGGTTGGATCCAGATATAGACTCACTTTGTTTACAGGTCTACCTCTAATTGCTCACAAATTATAATTTTTATATGTTGTAGGCTTAAATGTCATACATACATACACTACATACATATATATATATATTGAGAATATGTTTTAAAGATCGACATTTCATTCTCAAACACATTCAAATGTTAAAAATATCAAAAAATTTATAGAAGTGAGTGGTAGCGTTTGGTAATTATGATTCGGAATTTGTAACTTGTTCGGCAAGTCGAACTGGTCAAAACTTGACAAAAAATAAAAACTAAGCCATCAAAAGCCATTGAAGGAATTAAACAAAAAATCATCCATAGTTATATAATTAATTATGCAATTATTTTTTATTTCTAAATAGGTCCACCAAATAATAGGTAGTATTCATTATTTTCAATCCAAATGATTATTTTAAAATATTAGTTCGTATCCAAACAATTATTCTACTTTTAAATTGTTGAGATCATTTTCAAAAACAACTTCATTCAAATATTATTTATCAATTAACACCTCAATATTTACAAGTGTTTACGGAACCATATTCTTATACATCTTTTTTCCTTTTCTTTTTTTTTTTTTTTTTATATTAACAAGATATTTAATAAAAAAAAATTGAGTTTAATCAAGTCATGTATTCTCATGTTTTATTCTCTTAACAAGCAAAACTCGAGCTCCAAATTACGCATTAATTATAAGAGCTTACTTCACTCTCAATTTCGTAGGTGATGGACAAAAATTGATTTAATAACAATTGATTAAATAACATCCATATTCTTGTGGTGTCAAATAAATGAAAAATAGCTATGTTAGGTCTTCTGGAAACGCTATCCTAAAACTGGAAAATCAACATTTCAATTTTGTTTCCAGTGTAATTAAAAAAAAAAGAAGAAGAAAAATCTTTTGATTTGACATAATAGAAAACTGTTGTATACCCCATCTTTGACAGTTCTAGAGGTTTTCTTATTATGACTCGTATTAATTTATTTTTATTATTTATGTTGGCCGGTGGGAAAATGAGTCTTCCTTTCTAGATATCTTGCGGAAATGCCGGAACTGGCCTGTCCGCCAGGAGACAGGTCATTTTTATGCACAAAACAAAATAGAATAAAATTCAAAAATTAGGAAAATGGATCGACTTTCTGAACCCTCGAAAACAAAAGTCATAAAAAGAAAAGGAAACTGATACCATGTTTTAATATATATCGGTCTCTTTTCCAATTTTATAATTTTCTTGGGTTTAAAAGAATCATTTTACCTTTCTTTTTAAATATAGGGTTAATTTCATTTTACTCCTTTAATGTTTAGGATCATCATCACTTTAGTCCCCAACTATATTTTCTAGGTATTTAAATCTTTTTATTAAATTCAACTCAATATTCATACTCCTTTTGACAAAAATACCTTTATTATCTCTTCTTCTTTTTTTCATTTTTATTCGATTTATTTTCATCCTATCTTCTATTTTATTGATATAATTCAATAATTTTTTATCATTCAATATCATGTTAAATTTCATCAAACTCTATTTATAGAAAGAAATAAAATATTTCAAGCGTCGTGGGAAAGACTCGATAAAAATGTCATTTTAGGTCAAAAATATTAAGTGTCTAAAAAGATAATATTAAAGACTAAAGTAATAGTAACTCTAAACTTTAACGGATAAAATAAAATTAACACTTTCTATAAATATGATGTAATGTAAGTTAAAGAAAATACAGGAACTTTACAATAAATCATGTGGGAAGATTCGGTAAATCTATCTTGCACCAAAAAAACAGCAAATAATTTATTAATTACTTTTGTCTACCTTACATTTTGACCAAATTTCTGTTCGCCTCCGCAAGTTTCCTAAAACCACAAATCATCCTTATGAATAACCATTTTAAACAGAATTAATTTTTTTGTTGCACTGACCAAAAGCCCTCCTGGTATAAGCCTTTAGAATCATTAGCATATGTGTGAAAAATCATGAAAAATAGAAAAGACAGTGGTACCTTTTTTTTAAAAGAAACAGAGAGAAAGAGAAGGCTAATGATATTGTCACAGAATAAATATTAATCCCACATCAATTGGTGTTTGTGTAATTGTCAAAATTGCCACAGTAAAAATATTAATCCCACATCAATTGTTGTGTAATTGTCAAAATTACCCTTCCAGTCAATCAACAGGTGGAACAATAAATAGGCTTGATTTGGGAGGGTAATTTTATTATTTGGTGAAAACGTGTTGTTTGAATTCGGTTAAATTCAAATTCGGTTCAATAAAAGTTCCTTTGAATTCGATTTAAAAATTAAAGCAAGTCAAAGTTGATCACATTTACAAACTCGTTAAAACAAATTGAACATTTAAAGTGTTTTATTTGTTTGTGAGTTTTAAAATTTTCTTTGTTTCTTTCCAATGTAGTTTTTGCAAAATACAAGTTTTTCTTTGCGATAAATTCGGGAAGGCACATTCTCTTGATACGACAATTCATGCAAGGTTAGCGAGCCTAACTCCGATAGATTCTGTTGATTATTAACAACTCATGAGGAAAGTTTGATAATTTCGGACATTGAAAGCGGCAGATTGATGAGCTGGTGCATGTGAGAAAACCTTAGCTGTGTTGTTGACGCCCATAATTTAAAATATATTACCTATGACTTAAATAATAATATAAGTGTAATCTTACAAAAATTGGAAAGCAACAGATCATCGACAGCTGAGAAATGCTTTCATAATTGGCAACAAAAATGAGAAAGCATGTGCATATAGACGACAACAATAACACAACACTCACATTATTTTCACATGTTTTGATTCGACAGAAAGAGATATACATCATCTCTTTGTACAATATTGGATTAAAAGACCCCATGATTTGATTACAACTACTTTCTTGGTTTTTTGGGGTACCAAATTAGGGAATAAGATTGATGATTAAACTAGAGTGAGAGAAATAATAATGTGATCTGCCAAAGAACCCATTAATCTAAAAAGCAATGTGATTGGTGTCTGGTGACCCTTTTTCTTTTCTTTTCTCTCCTTTCCTTTGATGATTTCTACTCCAATGTTCATACTACTAGTGATGGGAATTTGATGAGTCAACTTTGATAGTTAATAGTGTAAATTTAAAGATTAATCTTTTTTACAATGTCAATGTATAACTTTTTTATTTATTTATTTACTATTTATATATATAAGCAGGTTTAGATGCATATCACATAATTATTGTCAAATTTTTACTTTTGATACGTACAAAAATACGCTTGTGTAAAAGTTTTTCAGTACTAACGGTATAGTAATCCATATAAGTTCAATGTCAATAATCTTTTATTACATAAATTTTAGGAACATTTAATTTAAATTTTTTTTTTTGGTGCAATTGGCAATTGAAAAGTCTTCTAGATATCATTACTGTGAAGTTAAAGCATAGATTTAGATTATAGGACAGAATATGAATAATAGGTTTAAAATTGCATCTTATCATTTCTTTAACTAGGATTTGATCATTGTATCTCGATGGAGCAAATTATTATATAGCAAAAAGATAAGTTGGCAAGTGTTTAGCAGAATCTGGAATGTACAGCCATTTTTCTTGAATTGAACCTCTTAAGCACCCTCATTAATTTTTCTTGCAGTTATTTCTTCCCTGTTGCTTTTTCAGCACATTTTTTTGTAAAGATGTCCACTATATGAATATTGGACAATATGGATGTCACGTCTAGAGAAATCTTGATTGCAGTCCATTTGAACTTCAAACAAGAGAACTCTCTAATTTTCCAAGTCTTAAATGCATGTCTTTTGATGAGCTAAAAGCATTAACAGTGTCAAAATCCCAACCTGCAAAGTAACTTCCCCAAGAAAAGGTAAATGAAAGCAATGCCAAAGAAAGAATAGGTAGGACCTGCATGTGCATATGTGAAAGAGCATTCACATGCTCAATACAAATCTGAAGGACCTGAGATAGGAATCCTTACGGGACCATGTGGAAGAAAAGCAGACTAAAAATTTTCAGAGGAGTAATTTCATCTGCATTCTGCTATCATTATAGCAGCTCATGCTCAAAAATCAATAGGACCCTTTGTAGTGAAAGCGACTTTGTATCTAAAAAGCTACTTTGATTTCATCAATCTTTTTCACTGAAATTAAGCTACCAGCATTAGTTGCTTGACAGACATCCACTGGAAAGTGAAAGAAGAAAGGGGATTGATTCTATGGTCCATTGCTAAAGGATTTCATGTTTGTATCCAATGCATGTGAGCATCCTGTGTTTTTTAGGAGAAACCCTTGATGATGATGTTCATTGGCAAGAATATAATCATTTTAGAAGCCTTGGAGAGATCACAAGTCGGTTATAAGGGAAACCATGCATGATATGAGAAAATTCAATAAAAGAGTACTTAAGAAACTTTTCTATCACATCCCGAAACTCCAACAAGCTACGACGTCCAGACTAACATTACCGAAAGGGTTTGTAAGTGCAAAGGAAACAAAAAAAAAAAGATACACAAACAAGGGTGACATAAAATTACAGTGAGGAAGAAGCCAATAGAATGAACAAGAGAAATTAATCACCAAAAAGCTACCACTTTATAATTCAATCTCTCACCTACCGTCAGAAGATGTGAACGAGTCGGCAAATCCATATGGTCGTGTAGGTATGCTTGTCTGAGTGTTGTCCAAGCTTGGAAGGTAGGAAGAAGAAGAAGAGTCCACGTGGCTTCCACCTTCAGCTTGCCACTTCTTTAAGGCTTGTGGCAGTGACATTTCAAGGTCAATGCCATATATGTCCTGTGTACTCTGAGCAGACGGTCTCCAGAGCTCTACTAGAGAAGATAATACATTGACGGCATGGCACATTTCAGGCCTTTGATATGGTTCCCTAGCACAGCAGTGGCCTGCAAGCTCAGCAACAGTGCTGATGCTGGCTAGTGTTTCCTCATTGAGGTCAATTGTTGGGTCAATTGCCTTGCGGAACATGTCCTTGTTGAGGTGCACTCTTCGGAACCATGTGACAAGGTGCACGCTCTCCTCAGGTTGGCTTTCATCAAGAGCCTTTCTTCCTGTGATCAGTTCCATCAAGATCACACCAAAACTGAAGACATCGACTTTAGTAGTTGATCACTCTCCCAGTCACTGGCAAAGACATGAAAAACGTGTTAGAAATTCACTAGATGGACCTAACAAAATCTTTGTATTAATATACTGAAAATGAACAGCAGCAAAAGACCAAGAATTTTATCTAAAGCATGTTCAACATCAGGCCCAGGCATCCTCAGATCATAGTGATAGTGGACAGATTGCTTGCCATAAAGTTAGCAATACTAAGATTCTGAAAGTCTGCCCCCTTGCTTGTCATAAAACTTAAAGATTTTTCCCTCTTGCTATGGGTGTAAGCCTTGTCATTTTACCTGTACATTCAAGGAATATCATTCTGTTCCATACTGAATTCAGCATTATACTCCTGACTTCTGACAAAGTTGATACTAATTAAACAAAAAACAGAAACCATTTCGTTCAAAGACTCGAATGTATAGAACTCTAAGCAGCTTTCATGCAAAATATATTTTTGCTCTAACTCAAAAATAACAAAAGAGAAAGCTTGCGGTAAAGAACTAGATGTAAAAAAATGAAATATTATTTCTCTTGTTGCTAATTTCTGGAAAGGAATTGAGACCAGGCCCATGGTAGTTGGAGTGAGATTATAGTAAAATGGTCTGGATCCAACAACACAGTTGTACTTTTGGGTTTTGATGCTTAGTTATTCTTGTCATAGACTCAAAATTTTACAAGGATACTAAATTGATATACAGAATAGGAAGAAAAGTAATTATATGCAGTTCAGTTCATGCACACAAATAGGTCTGAATAACTTGAAAAACTAAACAATCAACTTCAGGTGTTATATGATTGAAGCAACAAATAGAATGTTATACAAAATTCTAGTATATAACAAAAAACTTAGACCATGAACAGCAAGTTTAATAAAATTTCAGCATCATATCAAGAAGGAATTTACCTGCATATTCTGGTGCCAGATAACCAAATGTTCCAGCAATTCTTGTTTCGATGGAACCTTTTCCTTCTGGAGCTAGCCGCACAAGTCCAAAATCACCAACTTTAGCCTACTCATATCGTCCCCAAGTAGAATGTTGGAAGGCTTTAGGTCCCTGTGTATGAAGCTTTGATGGGCTAATCCATGTAGGTATTCAACTCCTCTAGCAACATCCAACGCAATAGTTAACCTTTTGGTCCATCCCAGTGGTTTCAATCCTTCACTTGCCCAGTTGAAGAGATGCCTAGTTAATGTTCCTTGAGGCATGTATTCGTAAACAAGAAGTTTCTCATTTCCATCAAGACAGTATCCAATAAGAGCAACAAGATGACGATGACGAACCTTAGTCAAAACAGTAATCTCGGACTTAAACTCGTCCAATCCCTTAGCAGTAAGCACACCCGACTCCATTCTCTTGACAGCAATTTCTGTTCCATCATGCAGTGCACCTTTGTAGACTGTCCCAAAACCTCCTTGGCCTAATATATTCTCTTCACTGAAATTATTCGTCACATTCTTCAGTATTTGGATGGAAATATGCATGTTTCCTGCCTCAACCATCTGAATGTCACTGGAGATGAAGTTTCACTGGTAGGAATAGTATGAGTGTCACTTATTGCTCCAACACTGACACTTGATCCTGCAACCGTGATCTTCACGCTTTCATTATCAGATCCTGAATGATGAGGATGAACTACGATTGCATTTGGGCTTTGTACTCTGTTAAAATGCTTTTGTTTGCTTCTATACAAACAAAAAGCTGCTATCCCAATCAAACAAAGCACAAAGATGCTTCCAATTATGGAAAATATCACAATTCCAACCCGATTCCTAGATTTCTTGTGACCATGTAGCAAACTGCCATCACTTCCCGAACTTGATGAGTCAGATGTACCTTGACTAGATGTTCTTGGAGAAGTGGAATTACTCTTCTTCTCGATATTAGGGTTCCCATTGGTTTTGACAATCAAGTTATTCCTAAAAGAAGGAACTTTCCCGTAAAGGTTATTGTTTGATACATCTAGCTCACTAAGTGAAGACAAAGTGGTTAGGTCCTCTGGGATAGTACCGGTGAGATTGTGGATCCTAGAGTGATGTTGGCAAGAACCAATCTTTGCAATGATTTAAGCAAAGCAAAACCAGATGAAATTGTACCTGTTAGTCCCATATTCTCAAAATTGACAGTGGTGATGTTCCCATTATTGCAAGTGATCCCAAACCAATCTGCACAAGGGTCATTACCTTTCCAATTATCCGCAAACTTTCTGGGATAATCCACCGATTTCAAAATCAAAAGCAATGCATTCACTCTAGGATCACAATCACCAGGCTTTGGCAAACAAAAGCTATTCGTATCCAGAGTCATATCAACCAACACCGTGTCATTAAACTTGGGCATTGGTCCTTGTAACAGATTATTAGTCAAATTAACAACTTTTAAGGACTCAAGATTCACCAAACTCACTGGAACAGGACCAGTAAACGCATTATCCCGAATACTCAAGATCTCCAACCCCTTTAAACCCGAAAAATCGGGCAATGGACCGGAAAAACCATTCGAATGCAACCAAACATCCTTCAAGAATGTCATGTTCCTGAATGACATCAATTCCTCCAGTAAGATTCTGCCCATTTAGCCACAAAGACTCAAGCTGCCAACCCGAAAAATTCGGGGGCAGTTCACCATTTAAGTTATTCAAAGCTAAATGCAACAATACCAGACTAGGAAATGCATCAGGCCCAAAAAAATCAGGAATTTTTCCAGTAATATTAGCTGAATTAGCTGAGAAATTCTGTAAAGTAGAACAATTTTTAAGACCCTCAGGAATTTCCCAAGCAGAAAAGGGGTTCTCATCAATCTCAACAGACATCAAAGAAGTCATGCCACTAAAAAAATCAGCTGGAATTGAAGAAAACTGATTGCCAGAAAGTATTAAAACCTGAAGAGAATTCAACCCTTTTAAGCTTGGTAAAGGCCCAGATATGCTGTTCCATTGGAGCTCTAAACGTTCAAGTTGAGTGAGATTTGAGAGGCTTTCAGGAAGTGTACCATTCAGGCTTTGGCGTCCTAATTGGATCCGGATAACCCGTTTGTTTTCAAGAGGAGCAGCTGACGCGAGCCCATTTGCAAGAATCTGGGTCGGACCATCCAAATGTTTCGGGTGGGTTCAGACTCTTCTTGAGAGCCAGCATCACCTCAGCATCAGGGGAGCTTGGTTGGGAGTCTGCCGAAAGGAGAAATGAAGAGAACCCAAGGAGAAAAAAAGCTGCAATCTTTGTTCTGAGATGGTGGAGTTTCATTTTGGTAAAGATCGGATTTTTAGAGCAAAAAGAAAGGCTTTTTTTGGTTGTTGCAGAAAAGCCTGTTTAAGCTAGCATTGGGAAAAAGAAAGCAAAGAGAAGGAAATGTGGGTTGGTTTGGTTTGGTATTTGCAGTTAGTGGGTGGGCTGGGTTGGTTTTGGTTGGGGGCCGCGGGGGTGGGGGTTGGAGTTGGAATTGAGGGTGATGGCAATGCAAGTGAGTTTTGGGACTAGAATCTAAAACAGCACATGGTAGTAGGGGCCCACTGAACTGGAAAGCTTAGAAAATGAAGAGAAACAGGGTGGGATTGCACTGGGTTTGGGGGGGCTGCGGGGGGGACTGGGTACTATGCATGGCAGGCATGGTACCCAAAATGACAGTAGTGTTGAAAGGCTGTGAGATGAAATGGATGATTCTTTGGAACATGGGCCAAAAGGCCAAGTTGGAAATGGCAGTCAGAGCTGCTATTTGAGTTTCATCTTTTGTGGAGGAAGGAAAAAACTAAAAAGGGGCTTGCCGGTACAAAAATAAAACAAATCCCGGAAAAGATAGAAGGATGATTATAGAAAGCAAGTCTTCTTTGCTTTGAGGTTTGAAATTTGAAAATATTGAGTTTGAAGCTCTCAATTACAGCAAAATGTTTAGTGTGTACTCTTGTGAATCTGCATAAAACATTCGACAGCATGTTATTGAGGGTGTTGTGGCTGGCCGCTCCTGCCCTTGTGATATTGACAAAAGTTGGATATATTATGGTGTAGTTGTGTTGGGAATGGGCAATGATATTGCCACAGCACTTATTATCAAAAAGTGTTAAATATAAGATTATGAAAAACCCTCTAAAATTATATTTCAATTACACTTTGTGTCCCGTCAATTTATTTAATAAGTACTTTATCATCTCTTTTATATTTTGGAACAAAATTATTCCTATTATTTTAATTATTATTGTTCTTCTTCTTTTTTTTTCTTATTCTTTTTCCTTTTTATTTATTTTCAATATCTTGTTTTTCTTTTTCTTTTTTCACCATTCTCTCTTACTACAACTAAACAATTACATTACTTTTAATAATTAATTAATTAAAGTTCAAACTTTTCACATATGTCTAAATAATTTAATTTATAGGTTAATCACACTTTGATACAATAAATATACCCTATTGTAATATAAAGTTTGTGATTAACTATTAATAATACGATTAACAAATAAAAATAAAATTTTTTGGCTCGAGAAAATTAAAAAATTTACAGTATACAAATAAAATTATAGAATAAAAAAACGTGTACAATCTTTTATTTGTGGTGTAATATCAAAAAAATATAGTAAGAAAATATTGCATGGCTACCTAATATAAGATTTTTGGAGTTACGGTAAAGTCAACCAAAATATGAAACTTGAACGATATGATACAAAAAATAAATTTGTTTGCATACATAGAATATATATTTTAATTTTTTTACAAATTTTTGTATCTTTTTATAGTTTGTGTATTTATTAATTATAGCATTGGTAAAACTCATTATACTATTAAAATATACATTGCTTGCATTAAAAAAACTTGTTTATTCTATAAATTATTTATAAACATGTAAAAAAATTAGAGTTTTTAACTAACCAATTACTAGTAGTATAATAATTTAGCGATAGCAAGAAAGAATGGGTAAGAAGATAAAAGGAAAAATATGAGACAGAAAAAATAAATAAATTGGTAAGAAGAGAGAAAAAAAGAAAAACAAAATTATTAAAATAGTAAGGGTATTTGTCTCAAAACATGAAGAAGTAAGGGACAAGGGGATAAAGTACTTATTAAATAAGTTAAAGGGCGCAAAGTGCAACTAGGGTGCAAGTTTACTATGAGATTTTTTGCATTTAACCCTATCAAAAACCCAATTCTGCCTTTATCTCCCATCTTTATTCCCAGCTCCCTTCTAGCTCATCTCGTCAGAAAAACTACAGCCTCCCTATCAAAATACAGACTAGCCAAACACCTCTACCCTCGGAGGGCCCTCAACCACCACCATCCCACCCCCTCCGCCCTTTCTCTCTTCTTGCCTGAAAATAAGTGTAACCTTACCGGACAACCCAAAAAACCACACTGCTGGAGGGCCCTCAACCACAACCACATCTTTTCCCTATCACTCTATTGTCATTACTCATTTTCACACCACGTTTATGAAAATACTAGTGAAAGCGCGGTGATTGGATAATTGAATTTAAATGCCCAATAAATTATATGAATAAGTAAATTCAATTGTAGTTGTATTTCATTTTTTATTCAAAATTTTATTCTGCCTAACTCTGTTTTGTTTCAGATTGTATGAGATGATAAAGGCGTGTTTTACTTTGCACTAAAGGCGTGATTTTTGATCAAAGAATAATGTAGAAGTCGTGATTATGAAAATGAAGAAGGCACATGAAGTTTCTTCCAACTGCTGTTTCATTTTGTGGAGTTTATATCTTGTGTAGTTATTTCCCTTTCAGCTACTTTTGTACAACAACAGAGATTGTTTGATGCTGTAAATTTTTATGTTTTCCAATATGAAAGATGTATTTCAAACTTAATGATAAATAACATTTGTCAACTGCAAAGCATGTTAGAGTATTTTTCTGGTGTTTTTTAATTCTGAAGTAAAGTGAAGTTTATATTTGAATTATGACGAACACAAAACAAAACTAACAAGATAGCATGCCATTAATATCAAGGGAACTTTTCATTACATAACAGCATAATGCTTTTCTTAGTCATTGTTAGAGTTGAAGCCAGCAGAAATGGTTCTTTTCAAAATGATCTTTGCAGCACTAGTTGAATAAAATTTTGAATTTGTAATACCAAGGATAGAGACTTTCTTTGCATCCTTTCCAAATATTAAGACTGATACTAAATGATTTGCATGGCTGTGGGATGAATATGAATAAATCTACAATTTGAAGAATGTGATCAACAACAAATGTAATCCAATTTTCTGAAAAGTATCTTTTTGTAATTCTTACGTGATACGTTTTTTTCCAACTTGTTAAGATAATTGATGGCATAGTTCTCTCTTCTAATGTAGCATCCATATATTTGGGAAACTTCTGCAAGAGAACAAATTTTTGGTTAGAATAATAATATGTAATAAATGTGATGACTGACAAAAAGCTTCATTTAGTTTTGAAGAAACTTTATGAAATTTATATGGTTGGATAACTGGTACTTTGCATCTTATTTACATTGAACTTTGCTGAAAAAGTTATACTATAATTTAAAATTTTTGTGATGGAGTTTCATATACCATCTTGTATTTGTTTGTTGAAGTGTAGAATTGATAAAAATATTGAAATGATGTCCAATCATGGTTGAAAAATCTATAGATTGATGAAGAGATGTTTAACATGAGAGTCTTCGGTGGGGTTCTAAACCTGCAAAAAGGAAAATAGTTTGATCTGTTAGCTATTTCATTGTGTAAGTGGTATATGTAATAAAGTAAAACAACTCCTTCATTGTTTTATTAAAAAATTGGAAGCATTGGCAGAGAGAGTGTTCGTGGCATAATAATTCTGGTTGAAAATGCCATTGTATCATATTCAAAGTCTCCTTTATTACGTAGCATGATGAGTCTTGATGGTTTGATTAAGTTAGTAGTACAAAATGATTTCCACCCTTCAGCAAAAAATAAGTCTATGATGTTAATTCTCAATTATTGTAGTCCATTATATAATGTTACAGTCAGTCCATCTCTAAATCTGTTAGAGAAATAAACTTCAGCTGGTATTTCCTGCAATAATGTAAGTTTAGTTAGTATATTTGTTACAGTAAAGATGTTAGCTGAAGGAGAAAATAACTTGATCTTCTATGCTTGCGCAAAATATAACATAACCCATGATTCTTCACTTGCTTCTTCTTTCTGCCTCTGCGAAATGAATTAAAAAATCAACCGAAGCTGAAGGATTTCTTATCCATTTTTGTGATAAACTGAGTTAGGATTATTACCTATAACCATGAAAGCTTCTAAATCTATGTTAATGATATTTTGCAGCCACTGTTTTATTGATGTAGTTGAATACCAAGACAGTTTACTCAAATATTTCAGAACATTTGATGTTTTTAAAAAATGGATCTCATTGCTTCATATTTTACTTTGCCTTCTAGTGTTTTCTTGGTTGTTGTTGCATGTATCTTTTTATTTTCAAAGGTAAATAGGTAGAATTTGATTTTATCTCTACTTTTAATAGCTATCCATCTTTTAAATGGATTTTTTGGCTTCATGATTTTTGTGGAATTATCTATTGTAGAGAGTTGATTTCAGGTGTAATTTCTTATGCGATTTCTTAGATTATATAGAGAAATAGATAGGAGGATTTATCACATGAATTAGAATGCCAGCTACATTATTTAAATGGTGATAGTTGATTTTATATGAAAGTGTAATATAAAGTTGAAAGAAAAGACTGGATTACCTAGCTGAAAGGAAAGACTAGAGCTATTTATTTTTCTGTTCATGAGTGCAGGGCATAATGGGTTGTTCTATCAAGTGACTAAATGAGGAATTTTGGTTTTGTTTGATTCTCAACAGGAAAATGTATTAGGTTTGATATTAGTTAAAATATTAGATTGTCAACGTGTGTAAGTAGTAGATTTGTTGTAATACTGAATAAAAGATTTAAGACATTAATAGATAGTTGCATGGATCATGATAGTCTTTAACCAAGAGATAAGATTTCATACTTAAGAGTTCTATAAATCAAACTTTAAAAATGCTCAGTAACAATAAAGGAACCTGACTATTCTTTTTTGAGCATTTTCATAGAACACATAGGAATAAACTAACCACATATAGTCTTATGCATAATACTTACATGAATGCTCATGTAAAACAAGAGTAAAATAGCCGTTTTTCTTAAGCATTCTCATAATATTCAAAAGCATTAGTTATATATCACTGGTGAAGGTTCTTTATAGTGTTCAAGAATATAACATTCTGCACTGAAATATACCAAAACAAAAAATTAAAGCAACAATCATCTATTTGCTTGACAGTCTGATGAGATTGAACAAATCAATTTAGCTTAGTCTTTTTGGCTTTCCTTGATTCTTCATCAGTTGAGTGATGTTCTTCTATTTTTATGTCTGCTGGATTTTCTGCATCTTCTGCATTTTTTACACTTTCTACTATGTCAAACTTACTTGCAAGGCAAACTCTAACTTTTGAAGAAGAACATTTTCTCTCTATTGAATTCAATAAGTTTTCATGTTAATAGAAATTTGTTAAGTTATAAATCTTTATACATAAAAGCAACAATCATATAATTTTTCTAATATGCTTACCTGAAGTTCCAGCTGTGTCTGTGATGGCATCAAAGCAATTGCATCGCCAATCAGATTATGATCCTCCCTTGCTTCTTCAATGTGTTCAAAATAGTAATTAAGAGTATAGAGTTGAAAAGGATCCATTCTGATTCTTGTCTTAGCTGGCCTTATTTGAGCTATGAATCTTTTTGTTTTCAGATGTGTATGAACTTGTTCCAAAGGTAGCTCCTTGTTCTGTATAATAATATCATTGTTTAATACGAGTTATTGCTACATTTGGTTAAATAGATATATAATATAATTAAAAAGAAATGCATGGTAACCTGAATAGTGTGCTCCATTGCCTGAAGAGCATTGAATCCAAGCAGGCTCTCTCCCAATTCAACAAACACACATACAATTATTGTTCCACTTTCATCAGTTAAGTCGACATCAAACCTAAATCTATATTTACAATGATAGTTTGGTTTAGATATACAGTTATTTGTATTTAAAATAGATATAAGTGTATAAAAAATTACAATAGATTACTTTGGTTGAACATCTTGCTTTTCATTATAGTGATTACATATGTATGTGAATTGGTAGTTTGCTGAAGTTGTTCGGAAGCACTTCGTACAAGCCATGTACCAGTACTTCTGGTAGATATGCAATCGAAAGAGAACTGAACTTTCACCCAAGCACTCTGCATTTTTGGCATAGTAAAATGGTATAAACATCTTAAGATTTACTTATTATGATTATGCTATAAGAAAGATAGTAAAAACTATAATATATATATATATATATATATATATATATATATATCTTTTACCTTAGGTGAAATAATGACATCAGTAACCAAAGTCAGATGTTTTTGCTGTTGATAGAACATTTGTGAGCTTCGTTTGGGGTATTCTTTGTTTTTAGTGATTGGTGCAAGTATCTTTTCATTTTTGATTGTCGTATTCATTTGTAAATATAGATAATATATATAATAAGTAATAGTGGAAATACTGATCTCATCATTCTTACATGAGAAATATGTTACAAATACTAGTTTTTCACTTGTCTTGCTTCTCTCTTTGATGGATCAGTAAGTATCACTGAGTCTTTTCTAGTTGAAAGGCCAATTCCTGATATAGAAATGTCATAATCAGTACGAAAAATAATTACTCATATATAAAGGCACAAATGGGAATATATTTTATACCATCATAAGAAATTACTTTCAGCTAGCGATAGATAACGATTAGAAATTTGCTGACTTGTTGACTGAGAATGCGACCTTCATTGTTAATGAACTCATTCCGAAGAGAAAGTATAGTTGGTTGCATCCTAAAATTAAGCAAATATAATATTAAAAGTATAAATATAATGTGTGTGTATGTGTGTGTATATATATATAAGTTAGAAGATAAGATAAGACTTCATTTACTCTTCGTGGATGAGGACAAATCTTTGCACATAAGATGTTCCATTTTTTTTCTTAATTGTTAAGGTTGGCATTGAGTCAATGATCACCCCAAGAATATCTACAAGTAGAAAATGAAATTAGTGACATAATTAACAAAGCGTAAATAAAATTGTAATATTTCAGTGTATTACCAATTTTTGAGTGGTTGAATCTGTATATTGCAAGAAATCTTGGTACTTGGTATTGACAAATTTTGTTCGAACCAGTCCTGTCACTTTCCTCATCTGGCAGCTCTTCTACCACAGTCTCATTAGATATTACCCATTGGATATCCATTCCATCATACCTAAATGTCTCCGGAATCAACCTAACATCAGCATTAGAAATAAGATATTTCTTGTAGACCTGCAGTTTTGGTCCCATAATAGGAATAACTTGATTGAATATAATTCCCTGAACTTTTGAATCCTGAATAAATGAAATCAGAAGAACAATGTCATAAAATTAGTCTTTGTATTCTCCTAGTAACAATCTTATTTACAAAATGTAATAAAATAGAAGTATAATACTTAATATTTATGTATTCAGTACCGTAGAATCAACAAAGATGAATTTCTAATATGTAGTTTTGCTCTTCTACAAAGGAGTTGCTTGCAGTTTCTCCTGAACAGTTATCTTCGCAAACCAATTGCTCATCTTTGGCTTAATATCTTCAATAGACAACAAATTGTCCATACTGCAATTAAACCAATCAGAATATGGAAGCTGTTAGAGTTATATATGATAAAATAGTAAGATAAATATAAGCTAAGTAAATAATGCAGCAACATCAATTTTTTTTTTGCCAATTCTAATATTTCATAGTAGACAACATTTCTTGTCTTAAACACATCCTCAATATCAGCAAAAGTTCCAGGTATAATTAGGACTTTTACTGTATTTGCTGTTTTAGCATGAGACAAAGCTACATATAATTGGCCATGAGAGAAAATTAGTTCTCGCAAATAGACGCTTACATAATCAAAAATTTGACCTTGAACTTATTGATTGTCATGGCAAAACATAGTCAAACTGGAAGTTGAGTTCTCTTGATGGTACGCCATTCTTTTCACTATCCGAAGACTCAAGTGGAATTTTTGGCAAGACTTCCAGTATGATAGCCAACTGCAATTTCTGCGCAAATTATGTGTGGCCTCAGTTCTCTATAGATTAACCTAGTTTCATTACACAAACCTTCAGTAGGATTTATGTTCCTTAACATAATCATAGGACAATTTATTTTCAGAACTCCATCTAACTCAACTTATGAGAAAAGAGACCCTTCAAATTAATCAATTCAGAAAATCTTCTTAATCTTCTCAATCATTTTGGTTAATTGTCCTATCAGTACTTATGTAAACATGAGTTGTTCCAAGGAATTGAACAATGGTCAACTCATTAACCTCATCAATAGTACTATTTTTTTGCAAATAGAATGCATCTATTAATCATTTGATGTGGATCTCTCGAATAGAGGTTTAAATTAGAGAACATAGATATTATTAACCTGTTATAGAATAAAAAAAATTAAATGTTAAGAACATTGAATAAGAAGTATTTCATTTTTTCTGAAAGAAGAGCTAATGGACATTCAGACCTCTTTAAAGAGTTGTCTTTATTATCATATAGAATAAGCATATCCTTGCACAAAGATATCTTTCTATCATCATCCACTAGCTCATTTCATTCTCCTATTCTCAGAAGGAAACTTGAGAATGAGGGATCCAAAATAGCCCGCATATTTTCTGTCAGCTGAAGCTTTTTTAAATCAGTGCTCACAAAGGCAAATTTTTAAGGCTTGTTTGAATCTACATTTCTTTAGATGCATTTGGAATAACTGGAAGAGTTTGGCTGAAATCTCAACCGAAAACCATAACCTTTTCACCAAATTGTTCATTAGAATCCAGCATATCTTTAAGCATCAAATTGAATGCTTCAATTGTTTCTCTCTTTGCCATAGAAGCCTCATCCCACAGAATTAATTTAGCTAGCACAATTAAGCAGGCAATTGAACTTTGTTTACTAATTTGACAGGTCTTATTTTCTGACAGGTCCAAAGAATTTTAAAATTTAATGAACTATTCTTCCTTCTAGCTTCTTGAGGCTGCAATACCGATGATACAACAGCAATTGCTATATATCCTGAGATCTTAACGTAGCAAGAAGTGCATGATATAAGAATGTTTTTCGCGTACCTTCAGGACCATCTATGAAAAAACCTAGACATTTCTAGGAAAATCTTGGCACATAATCTTATCATAGGCATTTTTCTGTTCAGTCGTTTAGTTTGGAAGACATGAACAGATTTTCTTATGAAAAAGAGATATTCTTCTCACTTTCATTCTCTTTTGTGAGTTTTTTAGTGTAACTAAGCTGTAACTTTTCAAGAATTAAATGGTAGTCATCAATGCTCTTACCCATTAGTTCCAACAATCTACTGATATCTTCAAGTGCATGCCATTTTTATCTATTCTTGGGTGTAATGAGCAACATCTTTAGATCATTGAAAATCTCTGGAAAGTTCTGGTTTAAAATTTTCCCACAAAAGGCTTGGATTTGTTGGTGAACAGAAGACTAGCAAAACTGCGAATAGTGATTGCAGCGAGGAATGCATTTGAAATGCAGCAGCCTCTTCAAGTATCTTTTCTATATAATTATTAGATTCAAGAAGGCCACGACGCATAGCAACTTCTCTATAGAAAGATAATTGTTGTCCATTTACTGCCAAAAGATCCTCAAATGATGTTGGGCCATGTATATACGAAAGAAGTAATCTTAGATACATACCATTCACCCTTATTTGGACTCACTACAGTAATCCTTCCAATGACCTTTCTATGCTTTCTTTTTGTCCACATCTTGTTTTTAGATTATCAAACAAAATGTTCAAGGAATTCACGATACAAACACTTCAGTTTCTAAGCCTTTTTGTTTGTACGATTCATTTCAAAGAATTCAGTAAGTAGGGTTTTTGTAAAACCAATGTTGTTTAAAAGATTGGACAGTTCAGTATTTTTGTAGAAGCAAACAATTTGTTGTCCAGGAAGACGAAGCTGAAGGATATATATAGAAGGATTCATCTTATTCATGTTAAACATGTAGATACGCCAAACAGTTTCAATAGCAGCTACCCACCTTGCAGATTAGAATTGATTAATTTCATCAACATCTTCAAAATTATATTCTATACCAATATGAAAGCTCACACGGTCATGTATTTTAGAGACATATTTATATAAGTATTTGACCAATTTAATCGTTGAGCATATCTCAACATCTAAATGACATCTACGTCAAACATAGCAAAGATGTATGGGTTGTAAGGAACAATCCATCAATTTTCCACAATATGTTTCCAAACTCTTATAGACACACCAGTTTTCCTCCTCCTATAATGTGGGTAGCCATAATCTGCATGAGTAGTATGCTCACTATATTCTTTATGATACTGATTTTTGCAACTTTCATTTCTCATGCAATGATTATGTATGTTCATTGGTTCACAAGGATTATGCATCATATGCTTAATAACCAAAGAATGCAAGTATGCCTGACTTTTTGGAGCAAGTATTTCAGTTGAAACAAAACAATCATAATCTTCAGGATTCCGTGGCTTGAATTTTGGTTTCAAGATCAACAAAATATGAGCCTAAGGAAGTTCTCTTTTTTGAAATTCAATGACATGCAACGGCTCCAAATAATTTTTTCTTTATGAGCTCAGATTTTAGCATTTCCAATTTTGCTCGAAATACCCTTGAAACCAAATCTGGTCTGTCTTGTGCTTTTTTCTTATATTCTTATAATTAGATTATCCTGTATTTCCTTCCACATAGTATTACACGTCATGGTAAGGAAAATATCAGGTTTTCCATACTTTTGAACCAAAACCATAGCATCTATGTATCTACACCTCATGTCTCTTGGACCACCAATAAATGATGATGGAAGATATATCCTACGACCAATTTTGCTTCCCTCTGTTTCACTTACAGCTATACTATCCATAACACCTTTGAGAATTTGTTTTTTAATATCAGTTTGTTTTTTCCTATGGAAATCAAGCCTAGAAGTTTCAATTTTAACATAAACATCAACAATAAACTGCCGTAATAACCTTCTAGTATGCAAGATCATAGATCTATCATCATCTCTCATTTGAAGTCTATAACAATAGTATTCTCTAGCTGAGACAACATCTTTCAACTTTTTTTTCTTGCTCAACAACTATAAGAAAGAACAACAAACATTGAGAAAAAGAGAATTATTAGAGGTAATTCTAAAAACACAAAGGTAGAATGAATTTCGAGACCTAGAAATATAAGTTGACTAAAACTTGCCTTCATTTTCTAGCTAGATTGGTTCAAAAGCATTCTGGACTAAAGAAGGGTCAATGAGTGTTTCACTCATAGAAGTGTTTCTTTTCCATTTTTTGGATAATGAATTCCTCGGAATGCCACGATGCCATCCAAATTCACTTTGAGAAAATAATAGGGGATACTGTAAAGGATCATAGCATGACAGATAATGCTTAATCCTGTGGCTTGAATTGGAGTCTGTATAAACTTGAATATGAGCACTCTTATCAAGTGTTTAATCATCAGATTCAGTAAAAATAGCAGCAACTTGAGAAGAATATGGAAGACTATATAGACGTTGATCCAAGCTTCGATTAGCATTCAAAATAATTGTCAGATTCTCAAGATTAGGAATGTCCCGAAGACCTTTAAAGAATTTAGCATAAGGATTTTGGCCAAGAACACTCATTAATAACTTAATAGTACTCTCATGAAGCTTAGGCAAAGCGTCAAATCTTTTGGACAAATTCTTTCTCGGTATCATAAAAGTACAACTGAATTCTGGAAGGCGGATCAATAGAAGGTTTTAAAGTGTTCAAGAAATGGTACACCTGGTCTTGAACTCGAAAAGTATAAACTCCTTTTGTATTCTTTGTCTGCTCATGATCGTACTTCATACCAAGAGATGTGAAAGCAAGAGAATTGTTATGAGTACGAATGCTCTTCCTGAATTCTGTACTCTCTTCATCTAAACTAGAATAAAGTCTCATTAAATCATAAGGCATCGAAGGAATAACAAATAAGACTTCAACAGAAATTTGCAAGTTCCAAATGAAACCTCTTAGCGCCACAGTGAACAAAATCTGGAACATTTGGTAGTTCTAGAGTTTTTCTTTTTGGAATTTTCTCTAGGTGAGATAATTTCTTCTTCGTTTTTTTATGCCTTTTCCCTAGGATAGTCATTGAAGATACGTTATTATGAAATTCTACATCCTAAAATGACTTAACTTTGAAGCAAATATATAACATGGCAATGTTGACAAACCTTCAGTCACAATACTTGTATTTATCAAAGCATGATGAACTATATCATTTCTAGATAACTCAGGAGTTGAGAAACTAATAAAAGAGCATTCTTCTTCGGGCAATCGACCTTTAGAAACAGGAGTCATTTGCAGGGGGGAACATTAAGAATGGAATAATTTCAAACAGATTACGACATTGATTTCATATTTTCATTGACATGAAAGATAAATCAAAACATTATTAGAGCCTGAATAAGAAGCTAATTGTGAAAGTTTGGTGTCTAAAGCTTTTCTTTGGTGAAAAGGTTATAAAAGGATTAGCTATAAGAAGAAATAAGCAAGATGAACAATTGTTGAAGAAAGTAGAATATAAGAAAATTATGGAAGAATCTTATATTTCTATAAGACATGGGGAACAAAAAATATACCTCCAACAGGAAAAATTGTTCAGAAAGCAAGGTATAGAAGTCGAAATTTGTTTCTGTTTTCGCTGATTTGCCGAAGTAGAAGCTAACTCTCTAGTATAATCTCATACAATCCAAAATCTCAACTAAGTTCTCATCACTAAATAAGATGAGATTATTATTAGATTGAGGCAACTCATTCTGAGATGCATCAGTCTTCGTAAAACAAACCCAGTCTCAATATCTTGAACACTAGTCTTACAAACATACTTCTTATCAATGTCCTTAGACATATTATGCTGATTTTTTAAAGAAGAAGACTTAAGAGTAGTCTCTTTTTTCTTTTTTCTTTTTTCTTTTTTCAGCATAATGCTCTCTTTCAATGGTGCAACAGTTCATTTTTTTTCCTGAGCATTTTAGCATAACGTTTGCGGCGCAAATTTTTTTGATCCATTTAGTTGTTGTTTGACAGATGGCATCCGATAAAAATTCATATAGCCGACGAAGACCAATAATATAAACACAGATCAATAATAATAATGTAAAGGTGGCCTAAACATAGATTAAAGATATAACCATGATATAAGTTTATGCTTATTAAGAAGCAAAACCCAAAAAACCTCAAACAATCTAGAAAACCAAATAGATATATCACTATTAATCACAACAAGCAAAGTAAAAAACAAAAGAAGGAATGAAAAAAGAACCTGTTAAATGGCCAGAAGAATAGCAACAGTTTTTTTCCTTTCGGCAGGCAAACAAACTCGAAAGAAACTTGCATTAAAATAAGAAGTAAAATGAATAATGTCCATTATCCTAAATTAACAAGAATAAATAATAGAAATCTTTAATGTTAGTAATGGTATAATAGAAGCCTCTAAATCAGTGTAAAGTATTTAAACATGAGAAAAACAACAACAGGCAACCAGAATGGCGTTAAGTACGTTAACTAAAAAACAAAGACAAAGCATAAATGTGAGTAACACTTATTAGCAAGAACATGATGCATAACAAAAAAAATCAGTTGTACAGAACATCCTAAGGCAGAAATAGTAATAAATAAATAACTCATAGGAGGCAATGAAATACAGGACTAAAAGTACACTATTAAAGAATAAGAGGCAAAAAGGAAAAAGAAAATACCTTCTATCCTACTGACTCTAGCAATAAATATAGAGAAAATAATGTTTATCACTGTTTAACTTGAAAAAAAAAAATAACAAAAATCTTACCAGCAATAAGTGCAACACTAAATTTCTGTGAAAGAAAGAAACAAGAGCAACTGAGAAAGTGAGAAAAGAAGAAGTAAATGAATTAATAGATATCATAAATGATGAAGTAGGTAGTAGATATCACATCAATTGTTGTACAAGGTACAATGTTCTATAAAGCATGTAATATATGTCTTCTGCAAAAAAAGAAGATACTATTGATGGGATTTTTTTTCTGACATAAAACACAAGAAGAACAAACTATCCTTGGGTGAACGTTAGCTATTATAAGGCTCATAGGGAAAGCAAAAACAAAACAAGAACAGAAGGAATAACAGCAAAGTTTTTGATATAATAGTAATTTCATGCTGCAGTTGTAAATATGGCTCCATAAGTTCTACTGTCAAATTGTTATCTAACATTACATCAAGAAAGTATTGAGCCAAATAAGCTATTTTTTCTTTTCACAAATTGTTGTTCTATACAACAAGCAATGTCCAAAATAAAAATGGTTAAAAGTGCTCTCTTTGATGGTGATGATGATTTCATTATATCCGATAGTAATCCTTTATAACCACCAATAATTCATCATCACATCCCCAATTTCTTGTTGCAATAAAAAAAAGAAAAAAATATAAGAGAAAAACTGAGGACCGAGACGCAGAAAGAAAGAAGCAAAGAAAAAAGAAAAAGAAGAGAATAGAAGAAAAAATAAGAAGATGAGAAGAAGAGCTAAAATGACATCGATGATGACAACCAAACTTAATAAAGTCACATGGGAGTCATGGGCTAATTTTTAGCGGGAAAATTGCAAGACTACCAAAAGTTGGAATAGTCCTCAACTCTTTGTATCTAGTATGTTGAAGAACTTGCAAAAAACAACAACAAAAAAAAAGTTAATCAAACAATTCACAATTTCTTTGTTAGTTTGCATCAAGCCAAAAGAGATCTTAGATTTGGTAAAATTTCTTGTAGAGAGATTTTTTTTTTCCCAAAATTTGGAAGTGATAGGCAGGTATGGCAGCTGAAGGTTGGTATTTTAACTAAAATTGTTATTTAATATTTGTTGGGTTAAGAAATTTTTTTTGGGTTGAGGAGATGAACTAAGAGAAAGATTGAAGGTGTATGAAAAGAGAGAGGAAAGAACTTGTCAAGTTTCTAGGGTGTGTTCATTTAGATTGAAAATATTTTGTTAGGGAAAATATTTTTCTTGAAAAACATTTTACATGAAAAAGTTTATTTTTCATACAATTTTTCGATGTTCGATTGACAAAATGAAAATATTTTGAAATAAATTTTTTTAACGATTTCATCTTTAATTTTATGAATACAAGTTAAAAATACTTGTAACAATGGTAATAAATACCTTACAAGTAATTGTGTTTAATAAAATATAATTTTGTTCAAAATTAAATAATAGTACAATGTATTAGTAAACTATGCATAATGATAGTTATATTAGTGCGGGACTTACCATGATTAAGAGAAAAACAAATGGAAAAGAATTAAAAACAAAAATAAGTTCAGCTAATGAAATTATAAAAGTAAATATTTGAGGTTTAATGTCATCTTGAATTATCGAAAAATAACTTACGCTAAAAAATTCCGTAAGTTATTTTCCGCCAAAGGAAGAAAAATTGGAAAATATTTTACACCGAAAAATAATTTCCTGTGTTTGGTACCAAAAAAATTTCTAAAAAATATTTTCAATCCAAACGAATATACCCCTAATCTTATAAATTTCGAATTTGCCAATTTGGCCAAAAGCCCGTTAACCTTTTGCTCTATTTGATATTTGGATTGCTTGTGATCTGGCCATCTAAGGTCATTTTCAAAGGAAAGAATGGACTACATTTTTTATGCCATATAGGCATCTATTTTGGGCCTAATTCCCTATACCCATCCCTAAAATCATCAAATAAGTTTTCCTTGCAAGAAAATTCAGATAGACCTCATATTGTATCCTACCTATAAATTTTATGGTCATATTGGCATATTAAAATTTTTAAAATCATACTTATAAAATTTAATCCAAGTGAGATCAAATATCGGGTTCGAGAGCCCATTGGCTAATGGGGTAAAGATTTTTATTTGCCTACAACCTATGTACTCTTAAAACATCTCAGCATTCTAATATTGGCCCATTCATTTCATCAACCCATTAGATCAGCTGAACCAACTGCCATATATTCATGACCCAGGACCAGGAGCCCGTTCTAATGTAGTATACGTACTTCGTAATTAAAAATTTTGAGATGGCGGCGAACACTGTGGGCCTTGTGCATTAGTTTTTTATTCCAACCATCCAGAATTCAAATTGAAAGCAGACTCTATAAATTTTTTCTTAAACAAAAAGGGAACAATCATGGATTTTTGTCTCACCGAGGCGGACCTAAGTGTTGAACTTTTAAGGGCAAAAATTATATAAATATATTGTTGGGAAGATAGTGTTTGAATTTTTGTAAAATTTTAGGTGTAAAATCTATTTTTTTAAAGATATATTGGTATTAATGAAAATTTAAAAACTATATCAAGGAAAATAATATATTTTTGAAACTTTTTGTGAATAAGACTATATAAATATAAACCTAGGGATTAATTTTATTTTTTTTTTCTAAAAAGGGGCAAAATTTAATTTTTATAATAGAGCAATAATAATTTAAAGAATTTTAAGGGAAGATAACATAATTTTAGAAAATCTTGGGGGCGGTTGCCCTTTCCCCCTCCCCCCATTGTCCGCCAGTGTGTCTCACCGTCTGTATCAATCTTCTATCTCACATCCTGCATGTCTAGCATGTATACTCTGCATAATAATATTTATAAGGTCAGATCACAAGTGACAAATATTTAAGATATAAAATAGGAGATTGATACATGTAATGAGATAGAAGATGCAGAAAAAAATTTATACCAAATGACCAGAAAGTAATGTTAATGCCATTAAATTAGGGAAAGATTTAGGTAGACCTGGTCTTTGGCCCCACTTGTAGATCTTGTTGTGTGGATTAAATGTTATGAACATCTATGACATAAACTGTTTATTAGATTTAATTTTGACTACAGGGTTTATAGGTGGGTTCAAAAACCGAATTTATGTAAGTTTTTTCTATTAAATTAATACTAGCAATCAATGCTTGGCTGGAAGGTTCAATCTGATTTTCATTTGTCGCGAGCTTTCTTGATTTGAAAATCGGAACCTTAGATGAAAAGAAACACAGAAGGGTGAAAATGATAGGATAAAATAGCATTAGTTAATCAAATATATTAATTAATTTTCAATTTGTAGCAATTATTTTCTCATATTATATTGCGTATTTTGTCTCATGCTGGGATAAGAAACCGCATGCATCATTTTCTAAAAACAAATGAATATTGATTGTTCTTTTTATAGGTTATCCCCCCTAAAACTAAATAAAAACATAAGAAAATAGCAGAACTAAAAAGTTTTTACGAAATCTGAAACACGCGAAAGACTTAATTTTATTGACGAAAGATGCTGCAAGAGAATTAGGACTATTTTGATTGTTGCTAAAGGTTTGGAAAAAACCATTTACACCCATTTACTATAACACAAATTCATCAAGTTAATCTTTAATGCATCGTCAATATAAAAAATTTATTTACACCAACAATGATAAAAACATGCTACATATACAAAATTATTATTTATAGTTCAAAGTGTAATTATGCGTCACATATTTATATCTGTTTTTTCACAATAATAGTGCAGAAAAGATTAATCCAAGTTGACCTTGTTTCATAAGTGTTCGTCATTAAGTCATTATCCTTTTTTTGCCCCATTAAATATCATTGTCAAATTGAACAAATTCTACCACTACCACTTATGGCTTCCAAATTTCAATCATCTTTTTTGAACTTTAACCAGTACAAGAAGCCACTTAAAAAAAAAAAAAAAAATACTACAAGGGCCCTTGACTAAGAAATTACGGCTTGTTTAGGACTTCCATCAAAAATTGTATTAACTTGTAAGGCAAAACAGTTGATTAGTCAAAGCTCGTGCATTTGCTAGATTTCTTGATAGCCTCAATTTGAACCCATTTCAGCTTCGTTAATTCGTAGTATTTCTCCAATAATTACAGTAAAAAATTTCAAATATTGTCAATTTCTATGAAGAAATATTGTACGTCTCCAAGAAAAAGAAAAAATAGCAAAAATGTGTGTGTAGGGTAACACGTCATTGGTTTATTGACGTCTTCAAGTCCAAGTCCATTTTGAGAAATTAAGGCTAATTTCAAACTTAATTGTTCGTATTTTCAACTCAAAATTTGAGAATTCTCAGCTCGGTCTAAGCTTCGATTGCACATGTTTGAATTTGATTCGATCACATTGAACCCCAGTCTTCATATCTTGTCGTATTATTGAAGTTGTAGACCATGACCGCAGCTTGAAAATAAATCCAAGTAAGAAGGAAAATCATTACATTAATTGGAATACGAAAGCGTCTTGGGGATCGAAAATATGCAGCAGAAATAAGGAATTCAACAAGACATCGAACATTTGACAGGCCAGAGGAAGAGCAATTTCTCTAGATTGCGAGGTTCAGTCGTCTGAGTACTAATTACCTGAAATTCTAACAAAAACAAATTCATTCTTACACATTATAGTTTAAATAGACATATTCGGTTTTTTATTTTCACCTAACTCACACAATTAACATACCTTCACCACTCTTGTCAAGAAGAAATTTTGAAAAACGTAGAAATTAATTAATTACTTTTTCACATTTGTCTATTCTAATTCTACTTAATGCTCTATTTGGGATATGATAAATATTGTGCGTTGCATGCTATATATTCTTGGTCAATTGTCTGTAGATGTAGCTCGAATAATATACGTTTCTTATATCTCTATTGACTACATATATACAACAAAATGATGATACTGGATCGATCCCTTCTACCAAATTCCTTTTACTATAGTATCTTATATACCATAAGTTTTTATAGGGGTGTTTATGAGTTAGTTGGATTATTGGATTGGTGATTTTTTGAATTTTTAAGTTGAAAAAATAAAACCGAATTCAATCCTAATACCATATCAAAATCCAAGTAAACTCAATCCAAATGTTACTCGGGCGGGTTATTTAGATTTTCGAATTATTTGGATTAAAAATTTTTCCAAAAAAAAAAAAATTTATTAGTGTAAGATCATCTGTTACAAATTATGTTTTGTGAAAAATAAATGATTAACTCAATAATGAAAAGAAAAAATTATAGAACATGTTAAATAAATGTTAAGTGATGAATGCAAAGAAAATAAAGTATAAGTTATATGAAATAGTTAGTAAAATTATAAGTAAATTATAATAAGTTGTCGAGTTATTAGATTGGGTTGGGTTAGGTTGGGTTGAGTTTTGAAAAATAAAATCTAATTCAACTCAACATGTTTCGGGTAACCCAACCTAAATAATCCGAAACTCAACAATTCAAATTCATTTAACCCCAAATTTATTTGAGTGAGATGGAGTTTTCGAGTTAGGTTGAATTAAACACCCTACTCACCGACGCTAGTAATTGTTGCTAATACATGTTTATGTGTATATATAGTACTTGTTTACTATTACCTGTTGAGATATTTCTTACGATGAAATTTGAGCTCTAGCTATTTATATTATATATAAAGCAAGAATACGAGTTTTTGGTATATGTCATTTTTCAATTTGTTCATTATATTGTTCTGTTTAAAATATAGAAAAATTTTATAATTCCTTTTAATAAATCATTCCCTTGTTTTTAAAAATTAGTACAACACAAACTTTTTAAGCACATGGTACTGTATTGGTATATGTCATTTTTTAATTTGTCCATTATATCCTTTTGTTTAAAATATAAAGAAATTTTACAGTCCCTTTTAGAGAATCATTCTCTTGTCTTTAAAAGCTCGTACAATACAAGTTTTTTAAGCACATGGTGTTGTATTGTATAACTATTTAAAATATAAGGTAATGGTTATCTAAAAAAAATAGTAAAATTTCTCTAAAATATAATTATTCATAACTTCCTTCTCATCATCTACTCCCTACCATCTATAATTCTTCTAATTTTTTTGAACAATAATTTTTAAAAATTTTCCGCTATTTTATTTTTTAAAAAAATAAAATAAAATTGTGGTATAATTTTTTAAGTAATAAAATCTCACACCCATAAAGGTGTGCTTTTTCCATTAGTGATAAATAGAATGTAAATGCAGCAAAAAAAAAAAAGAAAAGAAAAATTATCCTTGTTTCCACAATATATATAGAAGTTTCCACAACATATACTAGAATAACACAGAAGAATTGAAAGGCAACCGCCGCCAACTTGGTCGTTTCCGGTGGCCGTATGTGGCCAGGCATAACCCAACTGCCGAGACAAGTAATGATGATCAATCTTTGACTTTGAGATTCAGGCAGCTGCAGCCAACCGACCAACTAACCAAAATTATAAATAATAGGCGCCCCGGTCAATTTAGGCACGACGACTTTCAGTCTTTCAGCATCGAAATACTACTATTAACTCCCTCTGTTTTCATTTTATAGAATTTCTTTTAATCTAAATTATATGTGATAAGAAAGTGCAATCAATTAAATGATAAGATAAATTTTTTTATAATTTATTAGTTATGAATTTGAATTATTAAAAAATAGTGAAAAGATAATTTTAAAAAATTTATCCGTTATTTTAGAATATCAAACAAATACTACTCAATATATATATATATATATATATATATATATATATATATATATATATTAGTTTTACTTATAGCATGGAGTTATACTACTCTCCCTTATCACCTCTATTTCATCAATCATCTTCTCTCTTCCTTTAATTGATGGAGACATATTGGATTAGTATAGTTGGGGAATGTGAAAATATGAAGGAAATGAGGGAGAGAATTCGAGAAAATTTTTATTTTGGTGAATTATTAGACATAGTACTTAATAATTTCTCGTACTTAATAGTTGCTTTTGAATAAACAAGAATTCTCTATTTAGAGTGAGGTGCCGTTTTTTACAAAATGGATGATATCTATTTTTAAAAAAAAATAAATTCTCTATTTCAAATAAAAGACTCCTATTGATTTAAGAGTAAATTACTAAAAAATAAACAATGTCCAATACCTACTCCAAACTAAAATGAAACAAACTTAATTACATGGATCAGAATAATTGGGGAGAGAGAAACATTAATGCAACGATAAACTTATTTTAATATTTTAACAAAAGGATGATTTAGTCATACTATTAAAATATTTTTCAAAATTTGAGACAATTAATACTACATTTCTCAGATGCAAAAAATATAAATAACAGCCAATATAAAACAAAGGAAATATTAAATGCAACATGTAGAGAATGAACCATAAAAAAAATTTAAAAAAATACTTTAATTTAAAAAGGTTAACAAAATATTGCTAAACTTAAGGGTTTTCCTTTAAAATTTGTTTCTTTTCATTTTTATTAGGTTTAGTTAATACTAGAGACAGAAAAAGAAAATGGTGACACGTGGGCCATCCGCCGACGGAAGAAGACAAACGAGGGATGAAGAGTCAAACCGCATGTGGAAAGAGTCGACTTCGGAGAGTTTCGCCAGGGAATTTAATATCCTTTTTCCAAGAAACGGAAAAGCGATGAGATCTTTTAGGGCTTACTTCTTAGGTCTCGGGGCATATTCTCATTTCTCAACACCAAATATTTTCTTTTTTGTTTTTTCTTATTAGTAAAACATATTTTTAGTCTCCAAAATTTGGTCCTATGACATTTTTAGTTCCTAAAGTTTTACAAAAATTAAATCACGTCTTTCATTTTTCAAGTTTCAACTCAATTAAGACAATTGATATAAAAATAGCATAATACACATCTTTCTATGGCTCTAACAAAAAATTCTAATTATACTATCTTTTACTTTCTCTTGCCTAAACTAACAAAAATAGCTTTTTTCACATAATTTTGAACAAAAATTATCATGTTATTTTTCTATCATTTGTACTAATTTAGTAGAAATTTGAAAGATAAGGGATGTGATTTATTTTTTATGAAACTTTGGAGATCAAAAATGTCAATGGGTCAAATTTTGGGGATTAAAAGTGTTTTTTACCCTTTTATAGTAGCATTTACATATAGTTGCTTGATGACCAAGAATTAAGACCGTTATTTATTTAATTAATATATCCAATATTTGGTAAATGCAACCTTAATTATGAAAGTCTCAGCAATTGTATATACCTCACCTATTAGTATAGTATTTTTTTTTTTTTTTTGGAAAGAAATTATTACGTGCAACTTCTGATAATATATATGCTAATTTTTGGCGTTTGTATTTATTTTTATAAAAATAACCTAGTTAAATAATTTAGAGTTAACATCATTTTGGTCATCCAAGTAAACAGAAGTCTTAGTTGAGCCCGTAAAAATTGAAAAATTTCACGCTCCAAAAAGGAAATGATTCTAATTTGTAATTATATATTCCTTCTATCTCAGTTTTTTATCGCAATTTGAATTTTTTAGTTAAACAGATTAACTTTTTATCGCAATTTAACTTTTTTGGTTAAACAGATTAATTTTATAATAAAAAATTATATATATTTATTTCATTTTTAATAAATTTCTTCAAGAAAATAAAATATCATATTTCATATATTATTAACACAAGTAAATTTAAAATCTTAAAAATTAAAAAGAAATCTATATGTGAGTAAGTAATGAATTCTTGATGCATTAACAAAAAAAATCAAAGAGTGACAAAACTTAAAAGAGAGGGAGGTGGTATATATTTACACTTTATGTCTAAATCATTTAGGAAGGAAAGACCTGAGTAGTAAAGCTAAAATTTTCAAGGCCATTTTAGTTGTTTCACCTATAACTTTTTTCGTGTTAACAATAGTAAGTAAGATGTGAAAGTTTTAACATATAAGACTTTTTCCTTTTGTTCTTCTTCTTCTTTTATTTTTTATTTTATTTTTTTAAAAAAAACAATCCATCTATTCCTTAGTAATTTGAATATTTAAGACTTTGTTTCACATATTTTTTTTTTCAATAATTGGGAGATCTAATCTAATTGAGAAAGTTATGATAAAATTAATAACGCAAAACGGTATGCGACATATTTTTACTTCATAAACATGATTGTGTAAAGTCATCATGATGCGGAGCATATATACATATATATATATAAGTCTGGTAAAATATATATATATATATATATTAATTCCTGCCATTTCATAAATAAACAAAATTAGAACCGAAGGCCAAATTGAAATAAATTTTCTTATTTAGAGGGACCCATGATTTTTTATTTTTTTTTCAATTTTAGAAACTTAATTAACATTTTAGTTACTTTTTGCAGTAAAATTAAACAGGAGAATAACTGATCAAGTGAGACAGAAAAGATATTAAGACTCGAACAGAATTTCCTCTAGTTCATGAGGAGACAAAAGAATTTAGAACTTTTACAAGTTACCTTAATTCATTGATTCAATGATATGTCATGTGATGACTAGATGATATTTTCGGAGAAAAATAACAAGAGATTTGCTTGGAAAGTCATTATTGTCATTCTAAACCATCTATTTCTTCCATCTTTCTCCGCGTCCTTATCAATGATCAAACCATTCCAGTCATTTGCTGTACCCCCAAAAAGATAGACAGGCAATTCTTTTTTCTTTTTTTTTTGACAAACCTAAAAAAAATGTAACTCTATAAGCAATAATTGATATGTTCCCAGCATATACGCCATTTGATATTCTAGTATCAACGTGGTGCATGGTGGTAGGTGTATCATCTTGCAAATTGTTCTAAATTACTTTTGGTTCAGTTGTAGAACTTGTTTTCCACTACTGTAATTAACTTCAGGTTGACAAAATTGATACAAATTAACATCTAAAACTTCTTCAACAACGTGTGTTCATGGTATGCCTATTGACATCACTACAAGAAAAACATATATATATATATATATATATATATATATGCTGTAACTTGTAATTTTTTGATGATTATCATAATCGGTGTTTGAGGGTAAGCTTGATAGTTTTTGTAAATTGTTTTGTTGGTCACTGTGTAGAAAGACACAAATACATATTACAATTTGAAAATAAAAATTACAACATTACCTGTATCTTGAGATTATAATTTTTACAAGTCACAAAATATAACGAAATTATCTTTTATGATTATCAAAAAAGATACAAGTAACAAAAAACATGTTTTTCTTGTAGTGCATTAGACTGGAAGGTCATTTAGCATTGGCTTCCTGGTATACCCTTCTTTGTATGAAGGAAAAATTCTTTGCTATTGAATTCACGTTACGAAATGAATATTTTAAATCGTTGAATGGTTGAAATATAATAATTTTTTTTTTATTTTTCAATCATTTTAACGGTTATTATATTCATTTCGCATTTCAAGTAAAACTTACCCTGTTTAAAGTTGTATGATTGATTAATTACTTGTAACAAAAACATATTACTTTATGCTTTGGCCGGTCACGAAGTACGATCAAGAATCAGAAATCATTCATCGTTTGATAATATAGATGTTCGATAGTAATACTTACTAGGTTAACATCAGTTAATTAGTCAAAGCTCGTGCGGTGGATTAAGTTCTAGTAAATCTTTTGCAATCCATTTCACCTTCGTCTATATTACAATCAATAATTAAGATGTTAAGTCAATCTCATTTCTTCGTACAAGTATTAACGTTCCCAGGAAGATAAGCCAAAATTGTGGCGGCCTCATCCATCTCCAATACGAAGACGAACAATCACATACAAGAACATTTAATGCCTCCCACTTGGTGGAGGCTGACATGACATCAATTCAGTACAATTTTAACTCGTTCCATAATGTGTTGAGGTCGATCGATGCCCTTGGAGTTATGCCCAAGTTGAGCATGAAAACTTCCAACTAATTTCAAGTTAGCTCAATTTTGATATTTTTGTACTCGCTCATTAAGTTTGGAATAAATACAACGAGAATTAAATATAAATTTTTTTATATTTTTTAGTGATATGATCATATTTTTTATCATTTGAATTTTTAGTGATAGGATTACATTTCTTATCTTTTGATTCAACCCGTTGGCGTTGAGTCATATGTGATTTGCTTTAATTCAAGGAACAAGTTTGGTTATACTTCCTAAAGGCCATCAGTCAATGAATCCGGAACTTCACCTAGACCTTAAACCCAAATGTTTCTGGACATTTCCATGGTCAAAACTTTCAAGCACGGACTCTTGACCTAATCCAACCTTCGATTTCTCAGTCCTTTTGTACATTAATTTTCCTTTTTAAAAAAAGATCCTATATTATCGCACCAATAATAATTAAACAAGTACAAATTCCCCATCAGCCAAGCCTATTTAAAAGCCTAGCTGTTTAAAGCTGCATTTTCATCATTTGATTCCAAAGCTCTAATTGTAAACCTCCCAATCTAGAAAGATGGACTTTCCCTCCTCTGCTGATGATTTCTTCTCATCTGATCATCACTCTTCATTCTACATCAACATGACTTCAAAACAAGAATATCATCACGACTTGATAAAAATAGAAAATTCGAACAAAGAATATCATCATGATCACTGCAATTCCATTTCCAACAGGAAGAAGAATAAGGAAGAAAAACATTACATAGGCGTTCGAAGGCGGCCGTGGGGAAAGTATGCAGCTGAAATTCGGGAGTTGTTCCACAAGAAATGGAATGAGGGTTTGGCTTGGAACATTTGATAGTCCAGAAGAAGCTGCTTTTGCTTATGATCAAGCTGCTTTTTCAATGAGGGGTTCTTTGGCTTACCTTAATTTTCCTGTGGAAAGAGTTCAAGAATCACTTGAAGGTATTAAGCATAATTGGGAGAATAGTGAGAATGGCTGCTCACCAGCTGTTGTTCTCAAGGCATCCCACAAAATTAGGAACATGTCATCAAAACAACGTAGGAAAAATCAGAAGAAAATGCAAGGCAATCAAAATAAGGTTGTTTTGGAGTTTGAGGACTTGGGAGCTGATCTCTTGGAGGAGCTTCTCATGAGTTCATCATCTGAAAGTTCTGGTTCGAATTAGTCCCAAACCGAAACACAAAATTTCTTATTTTCCCTTTTTTTTTTTTGGAGTGTTTTATGTGCATAATCTCATGATGTAATTACTTATAATTAGTCTCTTGGCTTGAGAATTATGTACTTAATTTCCTGTGGTACAAATTAAAATCTCCATCTTCGTAACCATAAATATATTACAATTTCTATACTTTTCCTTTCTTGGAAATTATTGATAAATATGGCAGAAATTCAGAGGTTTAGCGCGGAGACGAGAGCTAGCAAATTGTTGTTGTCTATTTCATAATTCTCAATCATGGGACATATTATTGAATTCATAATTCTCTTATTTTCGTAAAATGAAAAAATGGAGACACACACCATTCCATGTTTCATTTTCTGATATCTACCTGCTTTCAATGCTTTATCTCGTGTCATTTTCCTCCTTGGATTTTGTTTTGTCTCAACTTCTCAAATGCAATATATACACATATGTATGTAAATGTGAGACTGAACTTTTTTTTTTTTAACAAAAAAAAAAAAAAAATCATCCATCTCACTATTTTTAAGTGACTCAAATTCATAATTAATAGGTTACATGAAACGTTTTATCACTTAAATTATACTTTATTGTTATATAAGTAAGTTAACTAATTTTAAGTCCATCACAAACATTGTATTACTTCCATTTTTCATCCCCATTCTCCACAATTTCCTGTAGGCTATTAAGTTAACCAATTTCTAGCTATATTGCCCCCTTTGTTTGTTTGGTTGTTTGCTTCCATCGAATTCTAAGATCTTTAATTTGGCCGAATCCGTCTGATTTACTCGTGGAATTAACATATAAAATCAACAGTTGCGTTGTCTAAGTACCGCCAAACCAATATTAACCACAATACTAGAAACTTGCTTTGAGAACTTAATTGAACTGCATTTAAGATAGTAGGGCCTTTGATGCGGACAAGGGAAAAACTTCAGAATTTGTTATTTTCCAGTCCGCCAAGTAAAAAGCCTACAACAAGCCTCTTGATTGCTCTACTGGCTAGTCGTGCCATCTTTTGTATTTTTATTGTTTTGAAGGGTATAATAAAATGATTTTAATTGATAAAAAAAAAAAAAACTTAGAGACTCCAAATTTCTACATTAGAAAAAAAAAAAACAATTCTGCTCCAAATAATTCTTTTTTAAAAAAGAACAATCTGCTCCAAAATTTACCCAATTTTTTTTTTTTTTTTTTCGTTTAGAGTTGAAATAAAATGCTAACTTTTTTGTTCCGAAAATACTACTTCTTTAGGTGTGTTCATTTGAATTGAAAATATTTTTTTAAGGAAAATATTTTTCTTGAAAAATATTTTACATGAAAAAATCTATTTTTTATATAATTTTTCGGTGTTCGGTTAACAAAATGAAATATTTTGAAATAAAAAATTGTAACGGTTTTATCTTTAATTTTATGGATACAAGTTAAAAAAAACTTATAACAATGGTAATAAATACCTTACAGGTAATTGTGATTAATAGAAAATTGATTTTGTTCAAAATTAAATGATAGTACAGTATAGTAGTAAAATATGCATAATGATAGTTATATTAGTGTGAGATCCATAATTGAGAGAAAAACGAATGAAAAAGAATTAAAAACGAAAATAAGTTTAGCAAACGAAATTATAAAAATAAGTATTTGAGGTTTAATGTCACTCTTGAATTATCTAAAAAATAACTTGCGTTCAAAAATTCGTAAATTATTTTTAACCAGAGAAAAAAAAATTGAAAAATATTTTACACCACCGAAAAATATTTTCTGATATTTAATACAAAAAAAATTTCTAAAAAATATTTTTCTAAAAATATTTTCAAACCAAACGAACACACCTTAACTCTTGTAAAGTGCACGCGTCTAACTCTGGGAAGCAATTTCTACAGGAATTAAGTGTGTTAAAAAAAGAAAAGAAAAGAAAAGAAAAGAATACACTGTTACAACTTATAAGCTAGCGGACAATATAACCTATCTTTCTGATTTTCAAAACTCCATTGAAAAAAAAAAAAAAAAAAAAAAAAACGTTAACATTTAGGGCTCCGCTTAATTAGATTTAAAAGTCCAACGAAGAGAGAACTAAAAACAAACGTTTCACAAGGGTCTGATCATGGATGTGACATTATTAATTAGAAGACGAAATTGTCGGCCAATTACTTCAGTTATTTTGATTGATTTAGTCTGTCCTTTACATGTCTAGGAGATTAAGGACATCAATCAATAATAGACTATTAGTTTTTGTTAACATAGAAATTTAAAATGATAAGCTAGGATATAAGTCAAGTCTGTTGTAATTTTAATTTGTTTAGATTTCAAAACCAAAACCCATCTTGACATAAGTTCATTAATATAATGCACACATATATTATTAAAGAACATAAATTTTTATTTTAAAATTAATTGGTGATAAGTGGAGTGGTCCAATAACTTATTAATTAATACAGAATTTTTTGACTAACTAATGTGAGATTTATATTTTAACACTCTCTCTCACACGTGACTTGAATTGGACATGAAACTTGGTTACACGTTCAGACGTATACTAAAATCCTGTTATATGTGGGTTTGACGTAAACGAGCATGTTGGAATGGATTTGACAGAACCTAACATACAGGGACGGATCATAGGAGGGTGGGATGGGGCAGCCGCCCTCCCCAAAATATTTAAAATTATGTTTTTCTCCCCTTAAAGTTTTTTAAATTATTATTATACTATTATAAAAATTAAACTTTACCCCCCAAAAATTTTAGAGAATATAAAAAAAGTGTCCTCTATGTATATATTTATACAATCTTATTCCCCAAGAGTTTTAAAAATATTTTATTTTTTTGATATTTTTTAAAATTTTCAATAACTCATTTTAAAAAAATTAGATTGTACCAGTAAAATTTTGTAAAAATTATAAAATTGTCTTTCCAAGAATATGTATTATAGTTTTTGTCCATCCAAAATTTAACTTCTGGATCCGCCCCTGCCAAGACACATGTGGATATGAGAAAAATTATAACTAACTTTGATACCATGTTAAAGTACATGGAAAAAACGAAGTGGACCAAAACCTTATTAATTACATCAGGATATTTTGACTGTCCGATGTGAAATTTATACTTTTAGCATATATTTACGTATATCAATCTTAAATTTCCTTGAATGGATTATACAATCTTTCAGTGATATCTCAATTTCCTTGTTTTCCTTGCGACCCACAAAAATTAATATAACAATAATTTAGACCTTCTAAACTTTTTCCTGTACATAATTAAGTTTTTATCGACTCAGTAATGGTATATCTAGTTATCAACTAATATAATCTTCTTGGAGTAAATTCAATTTAAATTCGTAAAACCTTGATTATCAAAGAAATTACAAGGAGGTTATTACCAAGCTTAAAAGGCTTGAATAGCTGATTTTTATTTAAAGTCTGATAGTACTATTTACAATTAAAAGTTTTATAATCCAAAGTCGGGGGTTGAATATTCTTCCAGCCCACTACCTATCATTTCCTTTCCCTACTAAATAGGGACAAAGCCCTAAGGAGAACAAGGGAGGCCATACCCTATGAGGATTATTTTATTTTGCTTATTAAAACTGAAACAACATACAAATCCTGTGAATTTATATATTATCCTTTCTTTTCTTTTCTTTTTTTGTACCGAGTTAGTTTATTTTACTTCTATTTGAGCATATGCTCACATGCCAATTACTAAGAAAATAACAGAATTTCGTACTGCTTGGAAAAACCAAAATATTTTGTTTGGATAATTATTACTCTGAATATTATTAGAAATTGTATTTAAATAAGTACTATAATAATTTTTAAGAAGTGTGGTAAAAAAGTTGTTGGAAAATATTTTAGAAAATGATTATAAAATACAATTTGGACATTATTTAATAATGACCTTATCCAAACAGAACAGTAGGTGTAGATCTGCTAGGAAAAGTATCAATTTGATGTTTTGAACTTAATATAGTTTCTGGCATTTCAGTTTTAACATAGTAATTTGGTTCCTTAATTATGTTTTAGACATGGCCTACAGCTTCAGCGGAAATTTTTATTTTGGTCAGGAGTAATTACTGGACATGTACTCTAATAGTTTCTCCTCAACCAATAGGAGCCTGTAATTTAAAATGCAGAGTTCATTTTTTTAAAAAAAGCCTTCTTATTTTTTAAAAAAATATGAACCGCTACTTCAAATAAAAGACTCTCATTAATTGAGGAATAACTAATAATCCTGACCGACATAAAATTTCTCTGAGTCCAGCACTTTTCCCTATTTTTTAGCTGGACATATTTGGTCTTTTAAGTTCATCTGACTTGCAGCGCCGAAACACCTTCTCCAATTGTTTTCTACCATCAGTGTAATTTGAGAAACATAAAGGAGCTAACTATGTTAATTTGGAATAAGGATGTGCAAGGCAACGGATGTTAAAAACTGTATAAAGATTAATCCAAAGATTAATTAACAACATTGAATTTAAGATATGAGAAACCATATTAAAGCAACATAAATTATCAAATAGTATGTAACTTGCTCCAATCTACCGCAACTTGCTCTCCTTTAAAACACAGTACGAAGTTGTCAGCCTATGCAGCTATATAATGCTAGGTTAATTGCTCAAACGAAAATTTTTATATAAATTCGATTTATTATATGTAAGATGAATTTTTTATTTTATATTTATTTATATCATTTTAATACATTAAAATAAAATTACTATAACTATACATATCAGAATAAAATAAATAAATATAAATTAAAAAATTTATCTCACCTATCATAAATAAAATTTATATACAAATTTCCCCTCATATAACTATCAGTTTGTTGCATACCATAAACAAGGTTTGACGCCTCCCATACCTTTGCATTCCATTAATTTCCCAAGTAAAAAAAGAAGTTGGTCTGAGTCGATTCTGGTGGACATGTATCAATGTAAATTGACGATAAAATTTCCTTTAATTATCTTTTTGGTAAATTGTTTAGTCAATATACACTAATATTAAACATTTTTATCTTGACCAAATTAATGACATTGTGTCATGAACGTCAAGAATAAATCATGACTGCCATATAATAATGTAGATACTTTTGGATCAAGATTATCATAAATCCGATTGGTTATAGAATTTCCCTGCCAATACTAGTGCATACATAAGAGTATAACACCACCCCACCTCCCACCGCCCCCTCCCCCACTTTATACACCCCCACTAGACCAAAAAATAAATAAATATCTAATTTTTAATAAATAAATAAAGAGCTGTTATGGAATTTGTCAGTCGTTGATTAGAATCCGCCGACGGAAGAAGACAAAATCCCAGGGGTCATAAAAAACGAGCAGTAACAAGTTGCTGTAAAATATATGGGGTTCTTACCCACGTAGGACAAGGCCCAGGTGTATTTTCTTACTCCTTTTAGGTTAGAACTGTGATTTATCATAAGACTAATGTCATGCATACGCTGCAACTCTATGAAAATGTTCTATCATTAAATTAACATATCATATTTGAGTAATTTAATCATCTTAATCTAAAACAACAAAATATGCCACAGCTGCACATGTTTTTATTGTTGACTTCACTTGTTTAATTCTTACATTGACAGCTAAAATGTGAGTTGACAACAGCTGAAGTAATAGAATCTGGTCACCTCCATCAACAGAAGTTGTGAATCACGCGTCTTAAATTCGTTAATTTTAGATCAAATTAAATTTTAGATTTGAGCAAGAAAAATTAGATAATTCAAGAAATACAAAATGTCTAAAATAAAAATATAGGTTGACAAAGTGAAAATCTAGTACTTAAGATGCAAGATTGAGTTAGACCTACATTTATAAATATTCAAATCAAACATTATTAAATATAAAAAAGTATTTATTCAATTTTACTGTCAAACAAAAAATTAAATACTTTTTCTTTCAAAATTCTACTGATAAGCACTTTATAATTACTTATCGCAACTCCACTAGGAGTCTAAGAGTCAAATATAAAACGATACATGTCCCTAACATAGAATTTTCACTTCATCCATGTGTTTCTATGAGCCGTGTATTGGATATAACGCAATGATGAGATGTTACAGCAAAGAAATTGGGACAGGGGCCAAACTTTTTTTTATTCATTTTGATCCTCATACTTTTAGTTTTGGACAATTTAGTCCCACAATTTTTTTTACTAATCTACTTTTGGCCTAATACTTTAATTTGGGACAATTTGGTCCTCCAATGTTATATTTGAGCCAATTTCACCCTCTCCAACTTTTATTTTTGGGCCAATTTGGTCCCTTTATGACTACTGATTTGAGGACCACATTGGCCCAATAACAAAAGTTGGAGTACCAAAATTTTCAAACATAAAGTTTAGATGACCAAATTTTCCCAAATTAAAGTATGAGGACCAAATTAGCTCAGAAATAAAATTCAAATGACCAAATTATCCCTAATTAAAGTAGGAGGATAAGTGAATTAATATAAAGTTGTGGGACTTTTTGGATCTTTTCCCTGGTAAAAATTTTCAAAATTTTGGGCTAATTAAATTTTTTTTATAACTTTAAAAGGTCAAAATGCAATGAGATTAACCATTGTCCTAAATTAAGGCTTTTCGTTTGAGAGACAGATCAAAGTGAAATGTTAATATATTACATTGTGGGATGAATTAATAGTCACAGAAAATTTCAAAGTTGTAACAGTTTCGGGTGTGAAATAGAATTAGTCAGTGATGCAGTATGCCAAAAAAAGGGATAATTTCATAAATCTTTTTTGAAATTTATGGTAATATCACTTAGTATTTTCGATATCACTTATTTCCCATAATTCTATTTTTGTTGTAACATTGTTAGCCAAAATGATTAAAAAATTGATTTATGGAGAGAGAAAGTATTTTCATTTCAATTTTATCCCTAGTAACAAATTTGAATTTATTAAAGTGGTTGGAGAAAAAAGAAAATAAAGTTAGAGGTGTAACTATAATTATTAACAAATAAAATTGAGTTGTAACTTTTCATATTTTTTCACCAATTAATATCAAAAAAATATATTTTATTTTTTTGAGTTTATGAGTTTGCGATTTGTTAAAAAAATACCAATAACAATTTCATTATAATATGTAACATATTTCTATGTGTTCTAATATTTTGTTTACATGTTTATATGTATGTATGTGTATATGTACAAACTGATTAAGAAAATTATGATCAAAAGTTTATCTTAATTGTTTTATGTTTGAGTTTGTAATTTCTAAAAAAAAAATATTAATCATATTTATTATTACGGAATAAATAGTACTTTTTATGTGTTTCAAATTTTTGTTCAAATCGACATACATGATAATATTACATGCACATACATTTTCGCAAATAAATCTACAAAAAAACTATTTAACATACATTTTATATTTTTCTATTTTAAGTTTGTAATTTCCTAATACAATAATCACATTTATTTATTATATTACATGGTTGGCAATTTTTTTTTTTTTTAACATACATAATGCTTTTGGTTCATGATTTTGTGATTCTCCAAACAAATATAAATTATATTTATTCTATTATAATATACGGTGCGTTTCTACGTGTTTAAATTTTTGTTCGATGAGACAAACGCAAACTCATTAGCGCGCATATATTTGTAATACAAAGTTTACCAAAAAATTTGTTAGGAACCTAAATATGCTAAGTGAAATTGCTAAAAAACTTCAATAGAGTTTTTGCAATTACCCATTTCATTATATGGCTAAAGTGCCGAGGATATAAATCTCTTTTTATGCTATTTGGTACTAAAGATGACACATATGGAACCCACTTATAACAGATAGCAGAAGTGATATTTATAAAAATTTAAAAATACTATGTGATATTAACATAAACGTCAGAGGAGATTTGTGAAATTATCCCAAAAAATAGTGTCCAAGTAATTTTATCTGCGTACACCCGAGAAAATAGAAAGTAGTATGAGTTATCACACTGACCCCCAAAAGATATAAAAATTAGTGATTAGTACTAAACTAATTAAAGAATTGAAGTGACAGTGGAATTATACAAAATATATGTATTTGTGCTAGTGGTTAGTTGTTGATTCTCTTTCTAAGAGATCTATCCTCGAGAGGAATCCGCCGACGGTAAAAGACAAACTATAAGGGGTCAAGCCCAAGATTACGGATGCACCAAGATATGGGCTGTCCAACATCCCTAATGACCTTTTTGGCAAAGTTTCCAACCATAATTTAAGAGAAACATCAAAATTTTCACAAGGGTTTTTCTGAAAGAAAAATTGATAATGCCAAAATAATACATCAACAATGACAATATTATAGTGATTTTGAACCCAGGTCTATTAGGACTATTTTAGTCATTTTATCCTTGTGGTGCAAATAGGTCCAAATGGGTCTAATATAATATATTCAACCCACGGATCAATTCGACCCATCGATTTCAGGTATAAATATCAAAGTGACTTACTTTCATGATTATTCAAGCTCTGAATTCTTATTAAATTTTACTCTCTGGTCTAAGTACTGACTTGAGCATCGGAGCCTACCCCGGGTGACAAAGCCCCGCCTTTTTTATTTTCAAGTGATCCGGACGTGAGTACTACACACGGTGCTCAACTTTTACTTTGGACGATACTGCACACGAGCTAACCTTAATTTAGATTTTCGTATCAACAAATATGATTTATAAAATCATAAATTTAGAATTACTTACCAAAATTATTTCACATGATAAAATTATAATAAACTACCAATCTCTAATTTAGATACCAAATCAAGATTTCATTCATTTTTTTCGAATCTATTGACTTATCGTCCAATGACTTTATCATTTTGTCACATCATATAAATACGCTATTTGTGAAAATATTCAAATTGAACGTCACATCAAAGTAAATTTGTTGTAGCAATTAAAGTTATAGATATTTTTTCGAATGAATGTGCATAACATTTCATCGTTTGCTTAAATTTCATATTCTCACTTTGAAGATTATAAATTAATTTCTAAATAAGACCCGAAGCCAATTAGAAGATTTTGACCCAAAAGGTAAAAGTGCATCACAAAGGGTTTGAAGAAAAAAAGAAAAAACAGAAGAAGACGTTCAGTATTTTATTACAATTAATCTTTGTTTTATGTATTGTGAGGCAACAATCACTTATAAAAGGAAAAGAAAGGGGGGTCCCCAAGTGTTGAATGCTTTCAATGGCACTTAAATAGCAGTCTCCTCATCCCTAATTGGGACAAAATGTATACTCGTACGATGTAAGAACTTTAATACATGCACTGTTGTGTACGTATATTGTGGGATACATCTGCAAGTGAGAAAAGGACATGAAGGCACAACTGACAACCCTGGTAATTAACTCTTCTTTTTTTTTTAAACCATAAGCTCAATTTGTGGTACCATACATTACTCCACAAATAGTTATATTTTTATTTAACTACGAAATGCAATTTAGATGGTAAGACGCTTTTCAATAATTTATTAGTTATGAGTTTGATTCGAGTCATTAGAGGATATAGAGAATATGTGGATTTAAAAAAAAAAAAAATTGTATTCCCATTTTTCAATCAAATTTTACCAGCACAAAATACAATTCTTGAATTGGTTAAATTTATAAAAGTGACCAAGATTGATTCTCAATTATAGGGAAGGAGTAGGATAAGTTAGAAATTCTAATAAAAGTAGTATACAAATACACAGAATACAAAATGTGGCGATCAAGTATTTGACTAGATCTAGACTTCAGTTAAATACAGTTATTCAATAAACAAAAAACTAAAAATTGTCATCAAGAGCCAATTGATGGACTGGCTTTGGTTTCAAACATAATAGAGGAAAGTGACCACGCTTATGAAGAAATTCAATTTTACATTGTGATGTTTTAATGTTGGGAGACAATGTTTAGATTAGCCTTAGGACCATTTGATAAATGTTGAGTCAAATTTCCTATATCAGTATTTGTTTGTTTCTTTGCATTGTACCTTCTCAAATGAACAGTACTTGATATTATGGAGGACTCGTACGATTTAAAGTTTCCAATTTTTAGGGAAAAAAAAAATTCACCAAAAGGTCATCCTCAAATCATTTAAGAGAACAATTGATTATTTGTTGAAATTTTCTTCTCCTGTAAGCAGTATTTAATTAGCATGTTTCATGACAAATAACTCATACTTTGTATTTGCATTTTATTCCTAGCTAGACCACTTAAAAAATATGTTCTGAACGTGATATTTTTTAGGACTAGCAATTAGCAAGCACACTACCTAAATGGACGCAAAAATCGCAGCTCGATAGGGTAAAATTTAATGACATAAAATTATAAAATTTAGTACACTACAATTTATATTTCTCTAAACTTTTTAGAGAGGCGAAATGCGAATTTTATATAATTACAAATAAAAAACACAGACAGATTCTAAATTCTTGGGGCCTATTGCATCCCCTTATGACCCCCAAAAAGTCCACTAATCTTTCTCTGAATCAGTCGGCTAGTAGACTAATTAATAAAACTACACATTTTATTGGAAACAAACTTCAAACTCATATTTTTCAGATATTACTCTTATGCTTGTTAACTACGATCCATATACACAATTTAGGCTATGAAAATCAACTGTATACCAGAAGTAAATACTTATCCACACCGAAAAACTGAGAAGCCAAGGAATTTCTGAATTGGACCATGACAACTATTTCAGACTGGCGTTGCCTTACGAGAAAATTATAATTGAAGGAGCACTGGCCAACATGTAGTCCACAAGGGAAAAGAGAAACTAAAAAAAGCCTTTTAGGCAAATCATTGCAGCCATCTTCGCCAGGGAAAAAGAAGGGTGGGGGGTTGTCTCTGGCCTTGCTCACAATGAGATGATGAAAAAAATAATCAGTTTTTATTGTGTAACTTAATTTTTTGGCTAAGCTGTTTAATTGTTTGAGTATAGAAATAAAACACTCATAGTATAAACTTTCGGCCTCTGCAAAATTTGTTTAGGCTGGTTTAATCCAAGTTTATATGGCTAGTGATGCATCCCTTTACATTTTTTTTTTTATTTAAAAATGGAGAAAATACCATCAAACGTCTAACAAATTCTAAAATTGAAAATTTTCTTATTACAAAATGAGTAATAAAAACTTTCCTCTCAATCATGCTGTAGACTGTAGACAAGTACCCTTCTGTTTTTAACTTTTCAAAGGTATCATAAATCTTGCTTTACAAAAACCCATCAAAAGAAATTCAACGCCAAAGACAAAAACAAAAATACCTTGAATAAGAATAAATACAAAAAATTACACAAAAATACAAGTCAGAAAACACAAAAAAGTGTCCTTTTTTGTTATTGTAATTGTTTCGTAGAAGTATATAGCTAGGGAGCAAAGTGACATCACAACAATTAAAAAGCTTAGCAATAATTGTGCATCATTTCCTCATAAACAAACTCAAGTAGGAGAGTTTAGAGCAACACTTTAATTTTAAGAATCTATGGTAAAATTAGTCCTCAAGAACAATTATGCCAGCCAATACCCTATGTTACCCTTATTTTTCCCCGTACTTATTTAAACTTTAATCTTATGGAAAATCAAAGCTGTGGAAATTCCTCAAACATTTCCTCATATTATCCTTATTCATTGACTTTTTTTTTCCTTTTAAAAACGATATTTACAGTGAATATTCATCTATCTTATAATAGTCTTTAACCTCAAACAGGAAGGGACTTGAAAATATAATTCTTCTGAAAAAATGGCGGATTCACCCTCATCGTGCAAGAACAAGGCTAAATGTTTACCTAGAACAGGTAAGGAGGAGGAGAAGCATTATATCGGTGTTCGAAAGCGGCCGTGGGGGAAATTTGCAGCTGAAATAAGGGACATTCAACAAGAAATGGAATGAGGGTTTGGCTTGGAACATTTGATAGTGCCATCTAAGCTGTATAAGCCTATGATCAAGCTGCGCTTTCTATGCGAGGTTCGTTAGCAGCCCTTAATTTTCCGGCAGAAAGAGTTCATCAATCTTTGCAAGAAATGATTAATTGTAGTCATAATGAGGATGGCTCGTCAGTAATATCACCAGCTGCTGCCCTAAAAGAAGCACATAAGATTAGAAGTATGAACAAACGTAAAGGCAAAAGGAAACAGCTGGTTAAGGGAGATGATGATGATGTTGTGGTGTTTGAAGACTTGGGACCTGATCTTTTGGATGAGCTACTGTCTGAATCCAAGAGTTCTGATTGTAAGTCATTGAACTGCAATTAATCCCTTTTCTCCTGTAATTAGAATCCCATTTCATTTTTTTTTTTTTTTTGTGTTGGTCCCTTTTTCCTTGATCCCTATTACTATCCTTTTTCTTTTCCCTATATATAAATGATCAAACAAGTTTAATCAATAAATTTGTCTATTGTCCCCTTCCACCTATTTGTGTGAATCCTCTTTTTTTTTTTGTTCAGATTAATGTGCTATACATTGACTTTTTTATTTATTAGTTGAATCAGTTACTCAGTGATGTATTCTCATTTCATTAGCAATGAAATAAGGGAACATATCCTCTTTATTATTACCATATCATTGTGATTAGTTTGTGATTTGTATAGAAGTTTCAAGTAATTCAAGACAAAAAAAAAAAACAAGTGCTTAATTTCCTGTTTTTGTCAAATATTGCCTTCAGTGTAGAAGCATTATTTGTTTTTGTCTAATGTGAGGCTTATAGGCTTTATGCTTTATACCACAAAAAATGTGGAAAGTAAACTCCAATTACCGTATGATGATGGTAAGAAGAGTTTCATCTCATTTCTCCTCCTCCTAACTGAACTGTCGATTTCTAACATAGTATTCATGTCACTGGTTGATGATAATGATACTTTAGTTATCACATCTTTTGAATGCTTTCTAGCATTTGGATCCAAAAATTTAGTAAAATATTTAAAAGTCATGAATAGTTGGCCTAAATTGTAGTCCTAAAAATCAATAAATTTTAAATTTAGTCAAATTAAAAAAAGTGTGAAAAGAAGAATTTTAAATAAATTTTAATTAATTTGGGTGTATTTGAAATTCACATATTTTAGTTTTATAAATCCCTCTAACAATTGAGTGAATTTCAAATTGTTCTCTAAATTTATCAATTCAAACTCAAGCTTTCGTTTTTTTTTTAATAACTCTTTCTTGGTTAAACTGGTCTAATTATTCTTCTATTATTGTTACACGTCCACGATTAATATATTGCAAATAGTGGAGTCCTTTTTGTTTCTACTTTCTCATGAATGATCACACATTGGCTTAAAGAGACATTCTGGTTTGAACAGTTCCTCTCCTTTAAGTTATTGGAAATCTTCTTTTCATTAACTGTTCACAAATATGGAAGACTGATCAAGAAGCACGTATGTGCTTTATCCCCACTTGTCTCATTAGACAAAATTTGATATTCATCACATTTATTTATGATGCATATCATCTCTTGCTGTTCAGAAAGGCTGGTTACTCAATTTGGTAAATTTCTATTATCAGGGGATTAATTTGAATTATTTTCACTCCACAAAATGAACATAGAACAAGCTTTATATGGATAATTATGGGATTCATAAGTTAGGTAAGTTTCATCTATAGCTAGGAAGAGTTGGAAACCATATACTATGTTGTATTTTTTTTTTTTCTTTTTGAAAGATTAATGTGCTATAGATTTTTCTTTTTTTTTTTTTTTTTTAAATTCAATCTGTAACTCAGTGATATATTCTCATTGCATGAGCAAATGAAATAAGGGAAACATATCCTCTTTATTATTTCCATCTCCTTGTAAGGCTTATAGGCTTTATGGTTTGATAAGAATAAGTAGATGAAATCTTTACTCTCATTTCATTAGCAAATGAAGTTTTATGTAATTCAAGCCAAAAACAAGTGCTTTCCTGTTCCTCTATTTGTCAAATATTGCCCTAGGATCCATTTGGTTCACGGATTGGATGAGACAGGATGTCTCATTCTCGGACAATTAGTCCTGAGATGAGTAATCCTTAGATGATTAGTCTTGTTATCCAATATTTGGTTGATATTGAGTTGCGTAGGATATTTTGAATACTAATCATCTTGCATTTGGTCGAGGATCAAATGAGATCGGATTACTATTTTACGAACTAAAATATCCTTAAATTTGCACTTCATTTTAGGTATTCCAACAAATAATATTATTGTTATTATAATATGATAAAAATAAATGTGAGAATTAAATAAATTATTATTACATAAAATAATTAGTGGTGTTCATCTCGACCCACTAACTTGAAAAACCTATTAACCAAATCCATTTTGAATCATAAAAATTAAAAATCTGAATCGGTTAATGTTGTTGGCTTTGGTTTTAGGATTAGTAGGTCAATAATAATTTTATGTAATTTTAGGGTTAATTATATAATTTTACATATTTATGACCTAATAATAAAGGTTTTTTACTCCTATATTCATTTGTAAATGCATATATGCAATTAAAAGTCTTTTTTATTTTTTAGATCAATTTTATAATTTTACATTCACATATAATAATATTAAATGACTTTTTCTCTTATCCTACTCATTTATAGCAATATTTATATAATTAGGAAATCAAATTTTTTATTTTTTAATATTTGGTATACAAATTTATCATAAATGTACAGGGTCGGGCATCCTGTAAAAGGACAGAATATCATGTCAATTTTCTCTTGACCTATTAAAACCGGGTCGGATTGCCCATTTGGCATATAAACCTAATGCCCGATCCATGAATACCCCTACAATCCAATAGGTCATTATATGATGTAGGGTCACAAAGTTTATTAGAGTAAATTAGTCAAAAAATTTTGTTATCTCATCTAAGAGTCATCTTAAGATAACTAATACTACCTCCTCCACGGTATTATTTTATCCCTTCCACAAAGAATTAATTTAATACCTAGTAGTTGGCATAACAATCCAGTGTAAAAAAACTAACCAAACATAGAATTAAATGGGATTAATTATTCAATTCCGTGTCATCTCATAAACCAAACGCACCCTTACAGTGTAGGAGCATTATTTGTTTTTGTCTAACGTGAGACTTATAGGCTTGATGCTTTTATACCTCAGAATGTGCAAAAGTAAAACTCCAATTACAGCTGTATGATGATGGTAATAAGAATTTCATCTCATTTCTCTTCCTCCAAACCGAGCTGCTGTTTTCTAACACAGTATATTCATGTCACTGTTTGATGATAATGATACTTTAGTTGTTACATCTCTTGAATTCTTTCTAGCAACGTTTGGATCGAAAGATTTAGTGAAATATTTGAAATTTATGAATAGTTGGCTTTTAGTTCTAAAATTAATAAATTTTAAATACATTCATTTTAATTTTACAAATCGTTTGAATTTGATGAACAATTTGAAATTGTTCATCAAATTAGGAAAAAAACCACCTGGAGCCAGTAATGGTGGTGGATTTGGCATAAATCCCTACCATGTATATTAATGTTATAAAAAAAAGTACAAGGAGGGGTATTGAACCTTACCTCCAAATCATTATAAGTTATAAAAAAAAATAAAAAAATTAATAGCCTTTCAAAAGAAAAAAATTAAATAAACAAAAACCCAATATATTACAGGTGGCCCGCGGGGCCAACGATCGGGTCAACAAGTTGACCCATGAGCCGGTCACGGTTCAACTCGTTGACCGGTCAAACTGTTGACTACGGGCCGGTTAAAGTTCAATATACAGGTCGGGTCAGGTTGCGGGCTGAACCTCCCTATCCCAAGCCCGGCCCTACTCCCGATCTTGGGCTAGAGCCAAGTCAGTTAAAAAACAGGCCGGGCGAACCGGGTTGACAGGTTGGCCCGGCGACTGCCACCTCTAAAATTATAGAAGACTTGGCTAAGATGTTTTCATTGGACAGATGGTTTCATTATCTTTTTTGTGTTTTATTTTTTCAATGGAGGGTTCGGAGGAGATCTAGGTCCTAAACTAGTGGATTCTTATTAGGCTCAACATTTTTATTTATTTTTCATTATTTCCCACAAAATTTGATCAAGAAGCATCTAATTATGTGCTTTATCCCCACTATCTCATTAGACAAAAAGGGTTGATATTCATCCCATTTATTTATGTTGCATATCATCTCTTGCTGTTTAGAAAGACTGGGTTACTCAATGTGGTAAATTTCTATTATCAGGGGGATTAATTTTAATTATTTGCACTCCACAAAGTGAACATAGAACAAACTTTATATGGATAATTATGGGATTAATGATTAGGTAATTATAGGTCTCATCTATAGGAAAAGTTGGAAACCATATACTATTTGTCGTATTTGCACAATTGCACTCTTGTAGAATTAGTGTGATACAATGCAACAGGGCTCTAATTATCCTATCTTTATGAAATATGACTGATGATGGAAAGGAATGAGTTAAAATCTCTATAACTACCTACACTTTTATGTTAACGTTTACAAATCCGTCAATAATCACAAATATAATTTAGAATTATAAGAGGGAAGATTCAAAAACCAATCGTCTTGATCGAGTAATTTTGAAGTGATTAAGATTATTCAAGAGATGCAATTGAGATGCATTAAATTTAATGATTCATGATTTACAAGTTGAAATTAAAGTTGTTATTAGTAGGGTCTAACATCCGTGACCTAATTTTCCGGCAATTATGATGACCGATTTATTAGTTGTCTGCTTGTTGGATCTTTATCTACAGTTTTTTAGTTCGATTAACTCCTTCCAATAGAGAACAGGTATAAGCGCGTTTAGGGCTCATTTCTGTTAGGGCAGGAAAAGGTTAACATCATATATAACTGTGTTACTTTCTTGGATTTAGTCGAAATCCTTCGGATGTTAAAATTCTTAAGTTGTGTTTGGATTGATGGATTTGGGGAAGAATTTGATATCTAGTCATTTGTTAAATAATTTGTAAAATTAAAATGGATGAATTTCTAATCTACCCAAATATTAGAAGGTTATTTTAAATCTTTCATTTAACACTTTTTAATTTAGGTAAATTTAAAATTCATCAATTTCAGCCTTACAACTCCCTATAAAAAATGAATGAATTTCAAAATTTTCCCCAAATTCATCTCCAAACACAACCTTAAGAATTTCTTGTGGGCTTGGTTCACATATGAAATGTTTTATTATTCAAGTATGGAAGCAAAGAAATGAATGCTTGGAAGGCTCAATTGTTGAGGTCTAGTATATACTACTTGTTAAATTGACTACTAGAGACCAGAATTTAGCAAGACCTCATTGGGCGAATTGCTAAATAAGTTTAACCAAATTAACGTTATAGATTGAAATCCATTACACTCATGCTATCCTCATATTATAATTATTCTTTGATTTTAATCATCCACAAACATTTATCATATTGCACGCATACCTATCTACTCACTTTGTGAAATCATTTTTTTCTTTTTTTTTTGGAATGTATAACTTTTTTCTATCCAAATGGTGCTATTTAATGATAATACATAGTCCTGCCTGAGCCATGATTCATGACTAAAAAAACCAGGAAATTAACTAGGTGAGTAAAAAAACATAGGAGAATTTTATAGTTTCATCAAGTATCGTTGTATTTTAAAATTTATATTATATAAATATTTAAAACACATAGTATTATATTATATAAACATTCAAAATATAACAATATAACAGTATAGTACTCTAACGAGAATATAGAATTGTCCAAACACATGTCATGCATTTGACTTCTAGAAAATTTAGATAGCTGCTGATTAGTTAAGAATTATTTGTCTAGTATATTTTATAACGAAAATACAAATATATTCCTGATTTTGGGTTTTATATATAGATCTTATGGTCAAAATTAAATTTTATAATATCGTGATTACATTAACTGATGTCATAAATTTCATAACATTTAATTCACATTACAGTATCTACAAATAAAATTAAATATCAAATCTACCGAAATATTTCTCATTTTATAATCTATGGGCAGTTTTATTTGTGGGAGCGTGGATCACATAACTCAGTTGCTGTGTGTGGAGCTTTTCCAGCCAAAATGGCAAAATCCGTGTGCCACTCGCTTAGGATATAATTGGTTTTTTTCTCACGCATATGCAAGCATGCTCGCTCGCTCGCTCGCTCGCTCACACCTTATTGTTGTCCTTCGGTTAATTTGTGTTTCTAGCTTGGAAAGTAGGGACAACAAAACATGCATTTTTATTCACATGTTTACACCTTGTGTTGGCTTGTATCTTGGTCTTATATCATAATCTTGTTATCAAATTATGCAAGGTTGACTATTAAGAACAAATTATCTAGTTGCATAAGCTTGGAATCTCTCAAGATTATGAAACTTCCAATGGGGCTTATAATTTTTGGTGTTATACTTGTATTACATCATGTAATGTAGTGACATATGTCTTCTAATAATAAATTAAGAAAAAATAATTTTAATAGTCCCTCGCATTTCATATTTATACTTTTTAGTCATTCACAGCTTTAAAATGATACATTTTAATCTCTCACAATTTCAAAACGCACTATGTTAGTCCCTCGATACAATTACAGGCATATTTTAGGCTAAATACTCACCTGCATATCGAATATAACATAATTCTAGGCAAAATTGACAATACATAACTTTAAATACTAAATTATCCAAAAAAAAGAAGAGAATCGGAGCTATTAGAGTAGGAATAGAGGAGGGAAAGTAGCGTGGAAAGGGAATAGAGACGGTAATGGTTTGTGAGAATTTTAGGATGGAGGTGGATAAGAATTTTGGTAGTGCCATTAAGTATATAAATTTATGTGTTGCTAATTTTGCCTATAAAATTTTACTCATGAAAAATGTAAAATTCAATACGCATGTGAATATATCATATACACTTCTTGCATTTTTTCTTACGTTTCATACCTCCTCGTTTTCTTCTTAAGGAGAGGTAAAGGGCCGGGCATTGTGGGGTAGAAGCATCCAGTCAGCAAATCAAAATATACCTGTAATTGAGAGACACTGTCGATGGATCAATAATGTACATTTTATATTTGTGAGGGATTAAAATACATCATGTTAAATGTTAGGGACTAAAAAAATATAAATATAAAATATGAAGAATTATTAAGATTGTTTTCCCATGAATTAATATAAAATGAGGAAAATATGTCATCCAGTTAAATAGTATAACAAAAGTGTTATAAAAAAATATATAATAGATGACCCAATACCCTCAAATAGTGATATAAACTAGTATAATAGTAATCATATTTCTTTTATGGGCGGATGCCTACATTTTGCTTAAAAACTTTGATAATAAATACTTAAGTAGATTGAAGTGCGACATTAGTGAGGGTTCCACAGTTGGGGGCCCACATCTTGAGACTGAGTACACTACAATCCACTGAGGATATTTTCGAATGAAAAATATTTACATTGACTTGATTTTTTATTTTACTTGTAAATTTTATGTTTAAAATTAAATTTTATAAAAAAAAATTTACATAAGTTGATATCATAAATTTTATCACAATATTTAATTTACACTACTGAGTTTACAAATAAAATCAAAAATTATATCTACTTAAATATTTCCCTTTTTGAAAACCTCGTGTTTTATGCTATTTATGAAAAGGATACACTTGTTTCCTTGTTATATATTAGAGGGGTTGCCCATTTCAATAATGGAATAGAATCTTTCCTGATTTTGAATAAAAGTAAGTCGAAAATTACTTTTCCGATTTAAATCTTTTTGGAGTAAATTAAATAGCGCAAATGCTAGGTAACACATTTATTTGAAGAGGCTTGTGTTGTTTCATCCTTTAACATGCCTACAGAATGAGATTGCCGTGAGGCCCAAACTGTAGATCGGGTTGCCAGTGGGCTTGTGCACACTCGGCCCAGATAGCGCCTGCTGAAAAATTTATTTCTTTGGGCTGCCACTGAAACACGAAATTATAATGGGCTTCCATCAAGTACAATTTTTTTAATAATACATTTTCGTAGAAAATATTTCAAAACAAAATTATTTTTCTAACAAGGGTCTTCAGAAGTAACTGACCATTAGATCAATTCTAAGGTCTTCCATTTCTTATTATTGTGGATTCTTTTTCTCTATTTAGCTCCACAATTTAGAAGCAGGTTAATCCAAATTATGCACCAGTTAACTTGAGAATTCATCTGATGTTTGTGAGATCTTTGATTTTGGATGTAACCAATAGAGACTAACTTATTAATTTTATACAAAAGAAAATAACAATTCCTTTCACAGCAAGCAAATAAAATCTTATAGACTGAAAATATTTTTAGTAATAAACATGAAATTTAGACAAAATTTATTCATTGAAACACAAGAATATTTCACTTAAGTAACAAAGTAAATGATATGTGAAAATACGAATTGTATTCCCATGTTATAACGGATAGGATGTGCATTATCGAACAACAAAATGACCATGGTCCATGGATGATAATGTGATTTTAACTAAGGCTGTGTTCGATAATTTAATTTAATGTTGAATATGAATTAATTAAGACTTAACTGATTTGCTATTTGTATTGTGTTTGATAATTAAAATTTTATCCACTTAAAATTTTAAAAAATACTACATCTATCCGTGTAAAAAATTTTAAGAGATATGATTTTGAGTACTTAATGCAAAATATGCTCAACAAAACTAGTTTAATAACTTTATGTCACTTGCCAAAATTGTCCCTCTTCTTATCTGTTTCGCTCCCTTGTAGTTTTTGTTTTTTTTTCAAACTCTCTCAAGTGTATCTGTATCTTCATGGACCATATCAGATGCTTGTGAAAGTGGAGGTTTTTCGAGGTTTTATAAATTCAACTTTGATGCAAGCACATCTCATCAGTTGTTCATCAATCGAGTATCCAACTCGATCCAATATTATTTTATCTGACCCGATTATACTATGTTGAGAAAAAAATGATTTGGTATCCGATCTACATGCATAGGGTATCAGGTTGATCGGGTACCCAATCAAAGTAGGTTGGATGATTAGGTACCCGACCCGGTTCAATATTACATTTTTTTAGAAAATGTTGCAAAAAATTTTAAAATGACTATTAATTACATTTATACCCCTATAAATGGGAAAGGAATGAGAAAAAAAAATCTATTATGCTAAGGCCATAATATGAAAAATAACATAAATACCCTTGTATATAGATCAGGTACCTGTCGAACCACAATTTCCTAAAGCGCTACCTGACCCAATTTTATTAATCGATTCGAATACCCTATTTTTACTATTCAAAATATATTGGTTTAATGAGTTTTTTGAGACGGTGGGTCAAAATAGACACCTCTACCCCTAACCAGTAGCGGAGACACATTGGAGGTAGCTGCCCCTAGTGGTCTCCCTATACCTATTGTATCAAGAAGACGATATTTTTGTAAATTTGTAAATGTAGAGTAATTTTAATATTTTTATCCCCACTAACAAGTATGATATGATATGAATTAATCAAAAGAATCATGTTTCTTCCATGTCATTAGATCATCGTGTTTGATTAATAAAAAAATAATTTAGTTACAAATTAACAAGTTAATTGATTTGCAGTTCTATTGCTTTAGTAATTAATTAAGTATTGGTAAAATTTACAATTGATTTTTGTTTTTCCAGTCTTTCTAATAATTAATAAACAATGTGAAGAAGATATAAATTTTGAAAAATTTTACAATCTTGTTGAGAAAACTATCTCGTTGGCTTAAAGGCTTGTACAATATAAATTTTTAAAATATATAGTATTGTACTGTACAAGCTCTTAAAGCATAAAAGGATAGTTCCCTTCAATGAAACTGTAGAAATTTCCATAAGTTTTAAGGCATTGTCTAATTTGCGAATTATCATATTCAAAAAAATACATTTAGAGTAAGCAAAACATGCATTACAAATATTATATGTTAAATTCCAATATAATTCTTTTAAATTAGAAGTTGCCTATAAGTTATAACTTAAGTGGTAATATCATACTTTTCTATAACTTAAGTCATGAGTTCGAGACACCAAGATGATGGATGTGCTTCTTTAAATAGAAGGGAAAAAAATGTTTGGTATTTTAGAACCTGTATATAAATTATTATTAATATTAATTTTTTTTATAAATAACTCTTATTATTTAAGTGAAATTAGAAATTTAAAAGAATTTTGACAATTAAGAAATTAAAAATTATATTAAAAGAATGAAATATTAAAACAACAAACAATTATTCTCAAACTGCATTATAAATTTTGCCCCTAATGTACAAATTTTTTTTGGCTACGCCCCGGCCCCAACCACACAAGAATAGAAGCAGATTATTAATTTGCAATTACTGTGATCAAATGCTGATTCCAGTTTTCTCTGGATTTGAGTTAAATGTGAGTCTTCGCCAAAGTCATGGACTCTTCTGCTTGGCCTCTGTGTTTTGTTTGGAAGAAATAGAAAAAAGTGGAACCATTATTATGATTTTTGTTGGTGTAAATTGGCAAGGGTGGGGCTTGAAATATAAATTTCATTTTTATTCTTATTTAATTTGTTTATTTGTTATGTTAATGCATTAGTATAGTTGATTTTTGGTACGAGTTGCTTGATGAAATTTGCTCTACATAAAGATGAAAAGAGTTTTTTTTTTTTTACTCCATAAATCAGGGGCCTTATTATGCCAGAACAAAAAGTTGAATGTTTTTTCATGAATATAGTAAATTTTATAGATTGTAAGAAAGAATTTAGAACATAAAAGTAGGTTTGTGAATAGGGGCGGATTTAGGGGCGGGGGCACCGCCCCAAGATTTTAAAAATTAGAAATTTTATCCTTTAAAGTTTTAAACATTTAATTTGTATGCTTATAAAATTTATATTTCGTTTCTCTAAATTTTTTAAAGAAATATATATTAGCCTTAATAATTATGTGACTATTAAATTTTGTCCCTCTCAAGGTACGATTCTTGTGTCCGTCCGTGTTTCTGAAGAGAACAATTTTTGGGAATAGCTAGTCTCCCAGATGTTAAAACACTAACAGAAAAAAAAAATTTATCATTCTGGTAGTCTAATCTATGCTATTATAAAAATATAAATTTATTTTTTCTTTAATATTTCTTTCTTGAGTTTTTAATCTACCTAAATTGTCCCAAGTAAAAAATACTTCACCTCATAAGTAATGGACTATAAAGTCATTATATTTAATAAACTTTATCCAATCATCCCGTCATTAACCGAGAGTCTAAGAAATTTATGTCATTACTTCTCTCTAAGCTGCATCCTTTATCACGAAACACTCTTTTAAATAGCTTGATTTTATCCGTATAACATCTGCCTGAAATCTTATTTGATTACTTAATACTTAGATAGTGCGTGTTAACAACATATAAAAGGTTTAAGATACATCTCCCTGCTGAGTAATTTGGGTTGTGTTCATTATGCTTTAAATCAAATGGATGAATATTTTTGTAATAGTTTAGCCAAGAGGCTTGAGTCTTGATATTGAATTCATGGAGATTTGGGAAGAATAGTTTTGGCTAAGGTAAGTCAGAAGAGGATGATAGTAAATGCAAAGATTAAGATGTATATATGATGCAAAATTTTATCCGATTCTAAAGCATGTAATTTGAATTTAATCTTTCATTCCTCAGTTGATATGAAGTATAACTAAAAAGAAAATTAAATAGTATGACAAATTAATAATCAAATAATTATAAATTTTAGGCCTGACTTCACTTTACACCCTAAAACTTGTACATAATTATTATTTTGTACCTTATATTTTTTTTAGACACTTTGACACTCCAAATTGTATAATTCTTCCCACTTAAATTCTAATTCTGTCAACAAAACTAATAATTTTAAGACACGTGAACAACATGTTCAGTTAATAAACAAATTGAACTTAATGACACATGTTGTTCGCGTGCTCTAGAACTGTTAGTTTTGTTGACGAAGTTAAATTTTAGATTTAAATAAGAACAATTAGATAGTTCAGTGTGCAAAGTCTCCAAAATAACAATATAAAATACAAAGGAAGAATCGTGCACAAGTTTAATAGTGCAGAGTGGAGCTAAGCCTAAATTCTAATTGTAGTTCAAAATCACAATATGCTCTCAATTTAGTATCAACCACAATCTTATCCGATTCCAATGACACTAGAACAAGAAATAATCAACAATAGAAAATAATTGATTAATGAATCTTTTCGTTAGAGTTACCAAACTAAATTTATTGAATTAGGAGAAATTTGTCTATTTTACACAAAAAAAAAAAAAATTGTATTGCTATAATTTCCTAAATTATATTATGTCCATAAAGATGGTTTGCAGAAAAACAGGAAATGCTAGAGGATTACTCTTCTTAGTACACGAGGCTCCTACCATGCAAAGGGAAAGAAAGAAAAAGAGAGAGAGACTGCAAATCATTCGAGGAGAAGAACATAAAAGCCAAACCTAGCACCAGTACATTGGAACGTATAGTTTTAAGTTCAAAAATACTACTACTATTATTCTAACACATGAAAGAGCTAGTTTAAACTAATTTACTGTTGTGAGACTTCCACCTCATCGAATGCCTATATGGTAGGGCTGTAAACGGGTCGGATTCGGCATATCCAGATCCGGATCCGTTTAATATTACTAGATTCCGGATCCGAATTCGAATCCGGACGGGTCTACAAAAAGTATATCCGGATCCGGATCCGTCGGGTCTTGTCGGATCCGGATCCGGGTCCGGGTCTTAATAATTTTTTTAAAAATTATATGTAAAACTATTACAATTTATCAAATTTTCTTTTTTTTTAATTATACAAAAGTATTGAGTTCACAATTAATATTTATGCATGTATTTTATATTAAATATAAATTACATGGGCAATTTACACAACATATATGTATATATACATATAAAATAACACTAATATACAATAATTTTATTATATATTAAATATTTTAATCGGATCCGGGTCTTAATCGAATCGGAACACCAAAATCCAGATCCGACCCGTTTATTATAGCTAAACGGGTCCGGATTGGATCCGAGTAATCGGAATTTATCATATATCCAGACCTGGATAAACGGGTCCGGGTCTATACCTGACCCATTGACAGGCCTACTATATGGTTAATGGAAAATATTATTATAAATTCGATTTTTGGTGACCTCACCTGTATACCATGCGGTTAAAATTAAATTTTATAGAATCTTACTTACATCAACTTATGTCATAGATTTTATAACATTTAATCCACACTACAAAGTTTACAAGTGAAGTCAAAAATCAGATCTACTTAAGTATTTTCCATACTTAAAATAGCACGTGTAATTGACTGATTATCAAGCACAGATTTAAATGGACCACTTTTTTTTTTTTTTTTTTTAACACTTCTTACATAAATTTGAGCTTTTGTGATAGCCCTTGCATTCATGATGTAATTAATATCAATATGGAGTTAAATGTATCATGCTCTAACAAACCTGAGTACATTGAGACATTTATCTATGTACGGACTCATTATGTATATACTGAAAATGTAATATCTAATACATTTAAAGTCTTTTAAAAGTTTATAAATGTAATCTTATAATTCTATGTGCTTAAACACTTTATCTTCTTGTAGGATTTTGCGTATAACATAGCCAGAAAAACTTATTTTTTCAAGATGGTGATAAATTAATGTCATTATATATATATATATATTTATCATTAATGACTTAGAGAAATATCACCCAAATAAATTGAAAAAAGTCTATTATCCTTTTCTAAAAATGCAAGTTTAGATCTAAAGAAATTGCATTTGAAAAGGATAACGAATTTTTTTATGCATACTGTTATTAAAGAATTATAATATACAGATATATAAGTGAAGTAAATCTGTATCAAAATACAATTAACACATGTAATATTGAAGTATAATTAGTTATAAAATTCATGTGATTAATATTTAAAACTAAATTAACAATTTCTTTTGGCTAACTAAAGTGTTTTAGAGAATTATAGTAGGAAAGTCATTTGAGTTGGATCCAAAATCATAATTTGACTGAACCTAAACAGCATCTTTTTTAGGTCTCCATATTTTCTTTACATGAAAAAGAAAATATATTTCCTTTACTTTCTTTTTGTCCTGTTTTTAGAACACTATAACATAAAAAGCAGTCCATCTTTAGCATTAACTTTTTAGGTAAATAATTTTGACACTTCAAAATAAACTTCTACACTTTATTCATGCCAAATTTTTTTTTGCCTATGTTAGTGTGTCCGAAGCATTTTTGGAGTGCCAAGATCAATGATATTAATTAATTTCTTGAATTTTTTTTTTTCTCACAATTATATTGATGGTTGATTTTATTTTTATTTTACAAGTTGAAAATGGTAGTACCTTTTAATGAGTCACAAATGCACTTTTCCAACATACATACCATGTGTATCGTACAAAAATTTATTGTTCATGTAAAAAATTTATTTGAAAAGATCAAAACGTATATTGCACGTGCGTCTTATTGGTAACTAAAAAAAGTACAACATACTACTACAGTATATGAATTTAGGAGTCTGTATTAGTGAATATTTTTCTTTTTTAGAGCTGAAAGTGATGTCATTTCCTATTACATATAAAATATGATGTCATCACATCACATGGAAAAGAATCAAATATGTCCTTCTGATAATTTCTTTTTTGGAGTTTGCAATCTAAAATAGTTGAATGCATCTTTTTTAGTAACAATTACATTTCTCCTTATTTTATGTATAATATTATTTTATTATTTAATGTAGTTAATTTCTTTAAAAAAAATTCATTTACTTGTTTTTCAATAATATTGTTAATTAATTAAATTAAAAATAAATATTTTATATATGTAATTGATGAATTAAAGGAAAGGCATAATTGTACAATTTGAATTATTAAAGATTCAATCATATGTATTTATCAAACAGTATTAATTGACAAATTCAGCATTCAGATTCAGATATTCAAAAGTTTTTTCTAATGTTTAAAATTCAACATCTTAAGTGTTTCAATATTTACATTTTAGTATTCAAATTTCAAAATTCAGAATTCAGTATTATCGAATAGACCCTAAGAGCTTTTAACCCATGGTAACTTAAATATCATAAATCATTACAAGAACTTCGTGACACAAATTTCAAAGTTCATGTTATATTATTGAAAAATTTTACAATTTTGTAGTAAAATTATATCATTATGCGGAATTTGAATATTTATATAATATAATATCTTGTATTTTAAAATTTTATATGATACAATTTTTAAATTATAAATAGAATGATTTTTTAACCGAATTGTAAAATTTTCTAATTTTATACTCTTCATTGAAACCTATGTCATTCCAACTTGAACTCATCTTTCTTGGACCTTCGTTGGCTTATACTCGTCTCAAAGTGGAAGTTCATGACGAAAAAGGTAACATTTCGAGTTTTGGGTTGGCTCAATAACTTTTGAATAGAAATAATGGATTCAAAATATTTAAATCAAATTGTAAATAGTCCACAATTCAATATGTCATATACAATACAATATCATGTCCTATTTTTGATGTAGGACGGGGCATCACATTCACCTCTCCTTTAGATTTTGCATCCTCACAAAACCCAAGTTGGGACCTAATAACACATTACATACACTACATAGCATAACCTAATACCACTAGCCTAGTCTCACCTTGTGCAGGGACCCCACAAGGTGTATTTATATTAATCGCTTTGATACCAATTGTAACATCTTGGGTCCTGGCTGATCCGACAACTTTTGAGTAGAAACAACATGTTCAAAATATTTAAACCATGTTGTAAATATTTCACAATTCAGGATGTTATAAATAATATAATATTCCTCACTTCTGATGTGCCACGAGACATCACAAAAAAAAAGTGTGGCATCACAATCCATCTCATCATGAATTATGTAGTCTGTTTCCCTACTTAATTAAGCAATCAATTTCAAGAAAATATTTTTACAGCCTAATTGAAACTATGATGAAACGTCATAACTCGTTGATTCAATTTCATTTCAAATCCACTTCGCGCGATGCGCTCTATTGCAGCATTTTCCTCGCATACTGGAGAATCTAATGCCAAGAAAAACATCAACTCCTAGGCATATACCATTTGAAAGTTGATCCTATAATATGCCACATTGTTAGCCTTAATTAATCAAAAGATAAAGTAATAAAGCATCTGAATATTTAAGTAAAATCTATCTTGGGGCCACTGGCACTTTTAGTCTTGGTGGAAGACTATATATATTTGCACCTAATTACTCCCAATTAGTATTCAATTAGAGCGTGTCATTATACTAACTTATCTTCCTCGCTGCAAAATCGCAAATCTAATCTCGAGTCAGTGATATATAAAGACTAAAAGTGGGAAAGGATGGTGAGTGGGGTGGCGTGGAGAACCTATTTGCCTATGACTAGTAGGCGATAGGCATAGTAGTAGTATGGCTAGGCTTTGAGGCTTAAAAGGGGGGAATATGAAGGGAAGGCAAATATTTAGATATATTCGATTTTCGACTTTATTTATAAATTTTATGATGTTGATTAAATTTTAGAAAATTTATGACATCAGTTGATGTAAGTAAAATTTTTTAAAATTTAATCTTAACTATAAAGTCTATAAATGAGATTAAAAATCTAATTTATCTAAATATTTTCTCTAAGAGGAAAATTTTATAGTCGGTTTAGATATTATATCACTGTGATTTAAATTTTAATATTATATAAGTATTTAAAATGTATAACATTATACTGTATAATCATTAAAAGTATAATATTAGAATAATTAATAAAAATATAAAATTTTTCCTTCTGTATATAATTCATGACTCTATCGTAAATTATTGTAGTTAAAATAAAATATCATCCAATTTTTTTTTAACATCAACATACATATTTAACTCATATAATTCTTATTTTAATTATAAGATTTATGAATAAAGCTTGAAGTCCACGTACAAATTTTTCATCTTTTAAGGGCACGAACGTTGGCGACAATGAGCCAAAAGTGGCGTCTTGGGTCCTCGGGCAGCGTAATTTGGAAGCGGTCACAATTTTATAATGTTTCTAATTGCTTAGATTAGTTAAATTAATCTAATCTCTAAAGTAATACCATTTCCTATTTTGATGATCGAGTTAAACTAAAGTAGTATGTACTATGTTGTTACAATATTATATTGTTTATTGGAAATTATTGTTCTGTTGTATTTTGCGGAGTCACGTGCATGTGGTGTGATGTAATAAGGGGACAAAATAAAGAAGTTTCAACTTTACCTCAAAGCTTAGGATGCGAGTACTTTAACTTTGTGATGTTAAAAAAAAAAAAAAAAGGGACACTCAACTAATTGAACGAAAGCTATTGGAAAAAAAAAAAAAAAAACTAACTGAAGGAAAAGAATAGTATGTAGAAAAATAAATTAATAATTCGAATTATCAAGAAAGTAGGTAGAGATTTTTTGAAAAAAAAGAAAAAGAAAAAGAAACAACAAGTCAATAATTTGATCTATGCAAAAGAGAGAAATAAAATTGATGAGACTAATAGCTTGTAAATTCTTTTGGTCAAGGGCAGGTACAAACTTTTGGGAGTCTGTTGTCAAGTTTTTTATGTATATTTATTGTTCTTAAGGATTTTGCATCAAAAAGAAATTAATCAACTAATAGTTTTTTTCCCTTTTTTTTTGATACAATAAAATTGAGGAAAATAGGAAATTATTTCAATCCGAATTTGTGATAACACACTAATAAGAGATTACTAATAGTAGGATTCAAAGTCGTAGTTCATTTGATTAAGGTGTTCGATTTTTACTAAGCCAGCCAACTATGATTAGTATTACCATCAATCTGAATGGCTGGCAGGAATAAAAGGTTAACAGCGAAAGACATCGTACGAGCACGTGACACGCAGGTTTAATCCTCGGCCTTTTGGGTTTGGCTTTGGCAAAGGGAAGTTAACAGTCTGCGCCTCGAATTGGATCCGTGGTCGCTTTCTGTCCCCAGGTGTTTCCTTTTCCATGTGCAAAACTCACTTCTTCCCCGAAGTCACACCTGAACTTGGAAAATAGAAATCCTACTTGGTTAAAAACACTATACACTTAAAATCAAAATACTCCCATTATTGTACTATATTTGGATTTTATTGACATGAAACCGAACAAATGGGTGCTGCCTTAGATAGATAAAAGAGAAGTTCGGATTCGAATATCATATCATCAATCTTTTATTTGGTGAAGTGATGCTGCAGTGTAAGAATTACATTACCAAAAAATACAACGATAGCAATGTTTGAATTTCCAAATAAAGGTAAGTCATTCTTTCCTTAAACTTTATCTTAAAAAAAAAATATTAATGTTCAAGTGGGTGCAATATTCCTTTTTACCGCATAATGATAACAATAATAATAATCATAATAATAATAATGCTAATAATGATGATGATGATATAAATGATGAAATGGACATTGTATGCAAGCTATTCCAAACACATGTTTGGACAAGGGACAACTTGGAGTTGCATTTGGTGTGAATAACAGAAGTAAAAAGAGAGAAATGACTAACTGTTAGGTGTGAACTAAGTAAAGGAGAGGAACATTTGAGGCCTCGAGGATGAGGGACATGTCCCGTTTGTACTTTTGCGGAGCTGGATAATCGATCCTACTTTGTCACTAATCTCATCCTATATATTTTGACGACTATATTTTAATTTACTCATGTTTATTATAATAAAATACACGTAACGAGCATCTGAATATTCAGGTAATGACCTTTTGGAGGCTAGGTGTTGAAAACTATATACCTAACCGAGAATTTTGCATAGTTTGAACGAATGTAGCAGAATTTATGATGGACATACAGAAAAGTAAGTGATAAACTCCGAAACCAAAGCCTTCCCCAATCCCATGCGTTCAGCTCAGTAGTTATCTTATCTGCAACACTTTTAGAGGTGGTCACAACACGCATACACACACACAACACACAGTAGAATCTTTGAGAAGACTACTGTGTTAAAGTGTACACTTATTATAGTTGTGTTGTAAGCAGTTGTTTGTTCTTGGAAAAAGACCAAAATTTTAGTAACAAACGGGGATGATTGATGGTGGCTGTTTGAAGGGTATTATGTCATCTTCATTTCCAAGTAAATTTATCCCAAAACCTCTTTTTTCCTGACTTCTCTGACGTCCCACCAATGTCCCCCCCACTCACTTCTCTTACCTTAGCTTTCCTATAATAATAAAACATCAAACGCCATCTTTCTAACTTTCTCTCTCTCCAACCATTCATTTCTTCTTTGTTGATATATTTGTCACAAGTGGCCCTTTAATAAATACTTGTGAGTCTATAACTAAAGAAGACCATAGCCTTTATTTTTGTCCTTAAATGATGATGTACTGAAACTGCACTAATCAGTCAGATATCTGCATAATACTATCCTGTACCTGGTTAGTTCTACATGGATTCTCAAATTAATTCTGTTTTGCCTCATATTGTTATTTTTCTTGTTTAATTTCTTCACGTTTTCAATCAGTTTGTAGCATTCATATTAACGATGTTTTCCTTATTCAGTTTTCTGGCTTGGTCTTCTATGTAACTGATGTCATGTGCTGTTTGCTGCTACCTTATTCAAGACTAAAATTTGCAGTTGTCATCTGTAAAACTATCTTATATATGATGTTTCAAAAACATACGTTTAGTTTTATAACTTGAAAGAGAATTGAGATTCTTCATACATGTATTTATTTTGTTCTAGGAAAAGTCTTCGGCTGCTTCGACTTTTCTTTTCTTTTTCTGGTGCTGAGCTTATTCATATGTTCATGAAATGTTTATACTTCGTTGAGAATTCCTCATATTCATATAAGAAATTGGAACTTGAAGCTCCAAAATTCGGCCTTTGATCTTTAAACCCAATGAATCAGGGGACTTGGTAGTTTTTTCATATCCAGATAGTTGATTTTAGTCTGCTTATTTTTGTTTTTCCATAATTTTACGAGACATTAAGTTGGTTTTTGTTTGGGATTCATTAATTGTCTTTCATCAAAAAGTTGGAAACAGTTGAATAACAAGATTCCATTCTTCCTTAAAATCAGGGGGTAAAAAGAACATGCTTTATTGAATTGAACAACCTTTGGTACTTTTGTTCTTCCCTCTTTTCCTCACTCTTCAGAAACAACAGGAAACAACATCTCCAATCTTTCATCCAGAGCTACAAAGAGCAGCTTGCATTAGATAATACTTACGCCAAAAAGGTTTACATATCAGTCAATTATACCATATCATTGTTAAGTTGTTTGAGTGATGCATTTACTTCATTTTTCAAGATATCTGGGCCCCTATTTTTTCGTGAAATGCTTCGATTCGTTTGTGCTTAATCATTGCCTGAAGTTAATGGATGGTATTGCTGTAATCTGTCTCATGACATGTTCTTGAATGCAGACCATGAGATCAATATGGTGTTTATAGAAGCAGGGACTCCTGTGCTTCAGTTTGGAGTTTAAGAAATTCAGGGTATAGAGTCATTGCTGACTCTCAAATCTTCCCAATCATGGAATTTCTAAAATTTGACCTTGAAAAGGATGCCTCTTCTGAAAACAGTTCTGATGTTAGCAGCCAGGTCGCTTCCAACATATCAGTCCAAGAATCCCTGATGAATCCTCCCAAGAACTCTTCTCAACTTAAAGATCTCACAACTCAACTAAGTTCTTCAGAACATTTATTACTCGACTTATCCCTCAACTTCAAATCAAATACTGATGAATTATCTTGCCTCAGGAATCAAAAGGACTTTCAATATCCAGCACAAGTGAAAGTAGCATTGAACCTGCAAGCCAAACAAAATCGACAGCCACCCCGCGAGTTTTTCCATGCAACTTTTGCCAGAGGAAATTCTACAGCTCACAGGCACTAGGTGGTCATCAAAATGCACACAAAAGGGAAAGAACATTGGCAAAGCGGGCAATGAGAATGGGCATTTTCTCAGAGCGATATGCCAGCTTGGCATCTCTTCCTTTACATGGATCCTCATTCAAGTCCTTAGGAATCAAAGCACATTCTTCTGTTCACCATGGATTTGCAATAGCTGGATCAATAAGGCCACCTGAATTTCGATCCAGTCCACGATTTGAACACGAATTCGTGGCTCAACCGATATATTTGGAAGATGATACAGAGCTATTATGGCCTGGTAGTTTCCGTCAGGTAGCTGATCCTGGAAATAATTCTCCTCAAAGTTTCGTACTAACTGGAAGTTCTAGCCTGGATTTTGTAGAGGTGAATCCGCCCCTTGAAGAAGACCATATTACTACACCAGACCTCACTCTTAGGCTTTGAAAAGTTTTTTGACAGCAAATGACTTTAATTTCTTTAGTTATTTTGAATCTTTCTGTACAGCGAGACATGAATTGGCGATGCTGCAAGTTCTTGGATAAAATTCATAGCCCCTTTTGGCTAGGCAATAAGTTGATTGTTCCATGAATTTCAGCAGACTGGATTTCTCACAAAGATGATCTGCAGCTCCCGTTTCTGCCATTCAGTGACCAATTGATGTATTGTATTATTACTAGTTTTTTCTCTCTTTTTCCTGTGTTCTTTAAGGTTAACTATTGATGTAATTTGAGTGGATTGCATCAAGAGTTTGTACTGAAAATGCCGTAGTAGTTTTATTTGCATTACAAGTTGTGCATTCTAACTTCTATTGTGCGACTTGGTGCAGGTGGGGTTGTGCTTTGGTGCAGTTATGTGCAATTTATGTATTTCTTGCTGTTGGCATTTCGTTGGCTCTTAACACTTGGCAATATTAGTGTACACTTGCATAAAGTTGTGTTCTCATATAGAGAGTTGTTGGTATATAACTATGTATGAGTAAAACTTATGCCTACAACAAATTATATGTATATCAGATTATATAACAAACGTAACAATCGAATTTATAAAAAAAAAAAATTACTATAATTGAACACAATTGTACAGAACATAACTAAATTAAAGTACAAATATCATTCTACCATATACTAATTTAAAGACTACACTACATTGTTAATCGAAATTGTTGAGTAATACACAATCACCACTTATATATCTTCAAGTATTCAAAGTTGGTCCTTCCTGTCTTGTGTGCACGAATACAAGGGGAGATTCTCTTGGCATACTTGGCAAAATCTCAGATTGAATTCGATCTTATTTCGTCATGTTTGTGATGAATAATGGGCCTCAGGTACGGAATTCAAGTGGGTTCAAAGTGGAGAGGTTGGATATGGGCCCGGGGTCTGAATAATATATTATGTAAATCTTGTACTGGGCAATGAACACATGAATTGGGCTAAAAAATCTCTATGTAGTTGGGTGGGGCTGGCAATTATAGAGAAAGCACCCAATAGACATCCGCCCCAAGGGGACAAATGGGGGGACGGAGGATGTGGTATTCAATAGGGGTTTTAAAAATCGCGTGAAACAAAAAAATAGAAAATAATCAATCTATTTTGAACTATAAAAATAAAATATTTGAATCGTTTACTGTTATTAGTTTGCATATTCAAGGACCGGATAGCAATAACTATCTTCTCTCAGTGACTATTATGAATGGTTTACAAACACAACACCACTATATATACTAGTTAAAAAATATTTAGGAAGATTTAGTTTTTAATCTCATCTATAAACTTTATAATCAGAATTAAGTTTTAGAAAATCTTACTTACATCAGTCGATGTCATTTATTATATATAATTAAATTCACGTCATAAGATTTATAAGTGAGGTAAAAAATAATATCTACCCGAATATTTCAATCATACTAGTTCCTCCAAATTGAATATTCAAAAAGTATAATTCAGCAGAAATCCATTAGTATTTTTATATATGTGTCCAACAGAATTGCTAATTATAATGATGATGACCAGTCAAAGCTGATTTATTGCTGGCTTCATTGCCTAATCAGAGTCAAGTTGTACTCAAGACACAGCGAAGCTCGAATTACAAATATTTTCTTCATTGCTCCAATTCAATTCCTAGTGTCAACGCAATTACTTCATATTTATTTTTAGAAAGCACATATACTAGACGATTGAAAATTTTCAAAATACGAGCATTGTGAATTGACGCATGTATAATATTAGAAAGTGGTTTTGGATTTATCGATTAGTATATAATTTTCCTTAATTTTATTCTTGGAAAAAAAAAAAATGGTTTGATTTCCTCCCCCAATTTTTCTGAAGTCGTGGGAACTTCAATAATGTAATCAATCCATTGTTTGTGAATGTTGTTCGTTGCCGGCCAGTGGAAAACTAATTTTTCATTATTAATACTTGCTCATTGGTCGAGAAGAGATATATTCTTATGAATTATGTAATGATATTTGTTGACATATTAAATCAATCCTATTTATTTTAAGAATTTTAATTAAATTATAATTTAGTAGTTGAATTTGTAAGGGATTTGTTCACTGGATAATTGGTGTCGTTATTAAATTAGAAATTAATTTTGTATGGGAGTTATAATTCAATTGTGGTAATCAAATTCAATAAAGATTTTATTTAGTTGGTGCCTATTTAAAAGCATTAGTAATTCATTATTTAGTTGAGAAAAATTGAATTCAAAGTTAATATTATTATTTTAGCCTCCCGAACTTCCGCCGTTTGTCTGTTTTATTTAGGAGGTGTTTGGTTCACATTCGAGAATCGAAATCGAAATGGGAATCATAAACTCCACTATTGGTATGAGTTTATATCATTCCCCTTACTTGTTTGATTTAACATAGGAATGAGTTTCATTATATTAATAAGTTACTCAACTTGAAACACCCATGTCACAAGTGGGGAATGAAAGTAGGCATTTTTTAACACTTTCATTCCCATAGAATGATTCCCATAATATTTAACCAAACACCATTTATGGGTATCATATAACTTTGATTCACATTTTTTCCTCTCATACCCATAAACCAAACACCTCCTTAAATATCCTTCTCCTCATTAGTGTTTATGATATTAGGCTAATGTTTATTTGCTGGAGTTTGTCCGTACAATTAATCGGTTAGTCAACTAACCTTCCGCATGATTTCTTTTGGGCAAAAGTTCACGAACGTTAGTTCACGGTTTCTTGCCTTTACAAAATTGATTTTTGGCTCTTACAAGTGTTTCTTGCCTTTTCAAAATTGATTTTTGGCTCTTACAAGTGGTATCAAAATCCTAAATTATAGTTTAAAACGTGAAAATTGTGTTAGAGTACTCGAATTTTGAAAAGTAGATCACAAGAGGTTGGTTTAGGGGTATTTGTTGAGCAATTGGGTGTAATAAAATTGATGATCCTAGTTGAACAGTGATATAAAAAAAGATCCTGTTTTGGTTATTGTATTGGTGTTGGACAGAGATTAAAAAAAGGGATCTTGTCGTACAGTAGACAACGATGAAAAAATGTCTTATCAAGTTATTAGTTGTGGAACTCTTGATCAAGTGAGGCCAAGAAATTCAAGGGATGAAAAAAATTTCAAGATTTTGTGGAAAAAATGTTTGAAAAAATTGCGATTGATATTTTTGAAGGGAATAGTATGATGGACGAAATCTATTTTTTGAGAATGAGCGGATTAATATGAATTAATTCTTTGATAAATAAGAATTGGTGGAAAAATTATATTTGAAGTAAAAGATTTGTCCACTGGTGATGGAGATAAATAAGAAAAAGACCAACTACACATTAGAGAGATTGTGGTTTTAAGATGACGTTGGAATTTATGAAAGATTTGATTTAAAGGAGGTTATTCTGGAATATTAAATCAAACCTATTTAATTTAGGAGTTTTAATTAAATTACAGATATTTAGTAGTTGAATTTGCAAAGGATTTCTTTCTTAGTTAATTGGTGTCATTATTAGATTAGAAGTTAATTTTGAATGAGATTATAATCCAATTGTGGTAGTCAAATCTGGTAAAAATTTAGTTTTATCGGTGTCTATTTAAAAGTGTTAGTGGTTCATTATTAGTTGAGAAAAATTAAATTCAAAGTTTATATTAATATTTTAGCCTCCCGAACTTTCGCCGTTTGTCTCTTTGATTTAAATCTCCTTCTCCTCATTACTGTTTATGATAGTAGGCAATGTTTATTTGCTGGAGTTTGTCCACGCAATTAATCAGCTAGTCAACTAAGCTTCCGCATGATTTCTTTTTGGCAAAAGTTCACAAACTCCAGTTCATAGTTTCTTGCCTTTACAAAATTGATGTTTGGCTCTTACAATTTTGATTTACAATTACTACATTGGAATCCCCTCGAATTTTGATTTATCATTTTAACAAAATTCCCCTTGTTGATAATATTACAAAGGACATACTGACATTTATTTATTTATTCATTTTTAGTACAAAAACATTTATTTATAATGTTGAATCTACTATCTTGACAAACATCCTAGAGAAGGAATAACTTTAGTAAAATATAAAAATAGTAAAAGAATACTCATAGTATTCCTCAAAATTAGGTAGTACATATACAGTATTTATATATTTAATCATTTTCATCAAGAACGCATGATTTTTATATATATATATATATATATATATATATATATATATATATATATATATTCGTTCAGATTCTCACTATTGGATTGGACTGACCAGTTCAACATATCAAACAATCCGAGCATGTTGCAAAATAAATATGATGCATGCAAAGAATGGATCTTTCCTTCATAGTTGGTGAAGAAAAAATTTTAAACCTTGATTGTACATACATGTCATATAATTATTTTTTGAATTTTAAATATTACTTTTACATATATCATACATGTCATATAATTATTTTTTGAATTTTAAATATTACTTTTACATATATGATCACATATGTTTCTATACTTAATAGTGTAAAAAATATTTTATTCTAACTGCGTAAAAAAACATGTCTCTTGAAAGAATGGCACAAAACGAAGCATAGCTTGTGCTACTAAAATGATTTTATGAAAGAAAGTACATTAAGGACATTTAGCAATTCTATCAAGATGGAGGGCTTGAGAGATTATGCTTAGTTGTCAGAATTTGAGCACAAGGTTTATGTGAGAGAATTCTGTTGTTAAGGTTAGGCCATAAAATGGATCTTGGAGTACTTAGTTATTGAGAATAAGATCATAAAATTTATTTGAATTGTTAGATTAATTATCTAAATAAAGATCTCATGAGGATCCTATCATAATTATTGATTGCTGCAAAATTACAAATTAAAAGATTTGATTCAGTTGTCAATTAGGAAGGCCATAAAAATTACAAGCGATAAAAAAAAATTATTCAAGTATGTAAATTGTTGAACTATAGTGAAGGAGGACGAGTATATAAATTTGATTGACGGTGAATAAGTATTTTATATTGACTTTCAAAAGAAAATGTCCTAATAAGTACTGGAATTGGGTTTTAAGATAGAAAAATATTTCAAACAATATAATTTAAATGATTTTCTGTACTATATTGTTGCAAATTGTTTACCAAAAAAAGTTAGAAAGGAAAAGATAAAATTATTTTTCACATTATATGTAAAACAATGCTCGAATTTCTTTTCAAAAAATTTATTTCATCATTCTAGACCTTGGATATTTTAGAAGGATATCTATTATATTTTGCAAGAAGTTGAGTAGAATTACATTTTTAAACTAGGTATTGATTATAGATGGGTATAGATTTTAAAAAAAATAGATTTGTTGATGGTACAGAAAGTTATGAAGATTTTTATGAAGTTGAAAATATTGATTTGTATATGTTATTTGGAATAATTATAGGTGATGAATTTGTCAGAAAAACTGAATTTCTTGATCGGGTAGAGAAAAAAAATTATTGATGGTGAATTTATTATTGAGAAGAAAAAACTGGCAAAATGTTAATTTTGGTAAAAAAAAGAAAAAAGAAAAAATTAGTGATGAAAATATTTTGGATGTCTCAAATTTTCTCGATGATAAAAAAAAAAATGTTTTTAATAATGTGGGTCCGATAAATTATGAAATTGAAGATGCTATGATTGTTATTCAAGACTCTCCTATAGATGAATTTTCTAACTAGCTTGATAATGTGAATTTTCTTGCTATAGAAAAATTATTTGAAAAAAGAGATTTGAATGCTATTAAAATTTTAATTCTCGGCACAAATAAAGTTTTCGACAGTTGTGGTAGTAGATTCATTAAATTATTTGGAGGTAAAATTTTTGCAAAAAAGAAATGTATATATTTTTGGATTTTGAAATATATATATATTAATTATATTTACTTCTTTTGAGATTTGACCATATTATTAATTAAATCATGTGGTTTGGTTAAACAACGATCACCCACTTTAAATGTCTAAACAACGAATATCTCTTACCGTCACACACACCGTTAGAATTCCCCTGCTAATCTCAGCGAAAAAATTAGCCTTCAAGGTAAAAAATACACTTAAACCTTTTCTACGAAATTTAAATAAAGTATTTATAAAATTTTACGACTAATTGGGGATTGGTCCAGAAATTTTGGGATAAAAAATGATATTAACAAGAACACAACTCCTTCTCCTTTCCTTGCTAAGATTTGCATTTGCAGCCATGGTATGAGCTTACAAAAGTCTTCCCACCAAAATCGTTTCCCATATTCCACACACAAAAAATCTTCTTCCTTTTTTTTTTTTTCCTTCACTTTTCTTTCTCCTTTTGACTCCATATACTCTTGTTCCCTGTCGACCGGACTCCACCCCATCCCTCCGGCTGTGCAGATAATGCCCAATTCCGTCTCCTATAATGCCTTTTCCCATCAACTCTCACTAACCACATCCCTACCATCGGAAAACCACCACCCCCAGATCAACCCCATCTCCCTCCAACATGCCTACTCCCTGAAACCCACCACCACCTTCAATTTTAGAACTTTTTGGGAAACTTTGAAACAACAAATCCTCAGTGAAAAATTTTTATTAATGGGCACAACATGTATTATTTCATTGACACTGATATGCAATGGATTGGGAAAATTCAGTGTTAAATAGTGATATTAATTTGAAATGTTACGAACAAATTTGTGATGAAATTTTGGATATTTTTGTTTTGAGATTTGTAGTAGGATAGGAATGATAGAATTTCTCAATCTATAAAAATGAATTTAATCTGTGCATAAATAATATCACAAACTATCAAATGCGGAATAGAATCGACGAACGTACCTCCAACCATTGATGTTGTTGAGTCACTGTTAAATAAAAGAGAAATAGAAAAATAATTATCTGGTTACTTCTAAACACAATCTGATACGATAGTATATTTTCTAATCCAATGTCAGGCTTAGGGACCAAAATACTCTGTATACTTATAACGTTTTCCCCATCAGAAAATGTAAGCGGTAAGATTAAGTAGTTATCACAAGTGTAATAATTATTACAATGTTAAATGGTGATAATTATCACAAGTGTAATTTATTAAGTCAAATTGATAAATATCAGAATTAAATATTGGATCAAATATTTGGAATTTAAAAATAAAATCACATGGGATAATTACAAAAATTTCAACATTTCTTTCACTTGATCCACATATTTCATTCGATATACAAACTATCAAATCTCACAAGCAAGATCCAAAATACATGAATCATGGCGACAAGTCCTCTAAGAAACAAGTATTGTCTTTCATGTATTACTATGCATTATGTCTCTTCAACACTAAACTTTTATGTGATAACATACCTTAATAAATAAGCCTTATGCTTATTATAGGTCCAACTTAAGTGTGTTTTTATCAAATAACTAAATAAGTATGCGCAACTGAATATGAAAAATACAATTGAATAAAAGTTTCAATAGAAATATCAAATGTACGTACATGTAAAATGAGATCACATCATGGAACCAAGTCCCATTCTAACTATATGATCCCTAAAAATCTTTGGTGGCACTGCCTTTAGTCAAGGGATCGGCAATCATCAATTCAGTGTTAACGTGTTCAATGACCACTTTATTTTCTTTAACACGTTCTCGAATGGCTAAATACTTGATGTCGATGTGTTTATTTCGACTACCACTCTTATTGTTTTTAGCCATAAAAATAGCAACTGAATTGTCACAAAATAACCTCAATGGCCTAGAAATATAATCCACAATTCTAAGACCAGACATGAAACTCTTCAACCATACACCATGCGAAATTGCCTCAAAACAAGAAACGAACTCAGCTTCCATAGTAGAGGTTGCAATCAAAGTTTGTTTAGCACTTCTCCAAGACACAGCTCCACCGGCTAGCATAAAAACACTGGAGAGTTGCAAAGAAGTCAATAAGGTACCTTCAATGCAGCCAGTATAGTCTGAATCCGAGTAGCCAAACACCTCTAATTTATCAGTCTCTCTGTACAAAGCATGTAATCTTTTGTTTCTTGAAGGTACCTTATTACCTTCTTTGCAACTCTCCAGTGGCATCCATACCTAGATTGCTCTGATATCTTCCCAACATTCCTATAACAAATGCAATGTCAGGCCTTGTGCAGACCTGAGCATACATTAGGCTTCCAACAGCAGAAGCATATGGAATGTTTTTCATTTGTTCCCGCTCAAAGTCTTTTTTCGGACATTGGTCCAAATTGAACCTGTCAACCTTCACAATAGGTGCCACACTTGATGAACAATCTTTCATCCGAAACCTCTCCAAAACTTTGTTAATATAGGTTTCTTGAGACAAATCAAAAATGCACCGAGTTCTATCTCTATGGATCTTTACGCCAATGACATAAGATGCCTCACCCATGTCTTTCATATCAAAGTTTCTAGAGAGAAATTATTTCACCTCATGTAGCAATCCTTTATAGTTACTTGCAAGTAAGATGTCGTCTACATACAGAACAAGAAAACAAATCTTACTCCCACTGACCTTCTGGTACATACATTAATCCATGATATTCTCTTCAAAATCAAATAAAGAGATCACACCATTTTAAAATGAACATTTAGATACCATATACATCTCAGCTTGAATCAATCCATATAAAGAAACATAAACAAGCAGATAAATGCTATAATTCCGCTGTCTCTTATACACATCAGATGTGTCATATAAACATCTTCCTCTAGATCTCCATTAAGGAACGCCGTTTTTACATCCATTTGTTGCAAATCCAAATCAAAATGGGCAACCAATGCCATAATAATTTGAAGAGAATCTTTATTAGATACAGGAGAAAAGATTTCTATACAATCGATTCATTCTTTTTGAGTGAATCCGTTGGCAACAAGTCTCGCTTTATATCTTTCAATGTTGTCTAATGAGTCTTTCTTGGTTTTGAAAACCCATTTACATCCTATGATTTTTGCACCAATAGGCAACTCGACAAGATCCCAGACTCCATTCGATGCCATCGATTCTATCTCCTCTTTCATGGCATTGTACCACAAGTTAGATTTATTACATTTTATGGCTAGTGAATGTTTTAGGATCATTTTCGGCTATTCCAATATTATATTCAAACTCTTGCAGATATATCATATAGTCATCAGGAATTGCTGTTTTCCTTACTCTAGTAGATCTTCTCAATGTTGTTCCAACATTATCCTGAGGAATATGTTGTTCCAACATTATCCTGAGGAATATGTTGTTCAACTGGTTGTTCAACAATTTCAGGTATTGGTTGAACAGGATCTACTGGATCATTATCAACAGTTTGTGGAGTTTCAAGGATTGGTTGTTCAACACGTACTTGATCTCGGGGAGTGTCATGAATAACAATAGTCCGTCCATGACTAGAAGTGGAAGATTATGGAATAGAATATTCTGTCTCAGATCTAATACCCAATGGTCTATCGCTCCCACTAATTAGGTCATTCTCAAGAAACTTTGCGTTTCTTGACTCCATAATTCTTGTACTATTAGATGGACAGTAAAATCTATATCCCTTAGACCTTTCAACATATCCAATAAAATACCCACTAATGGTCATTGAATCCAACTTCTTTTCCTTTATTGTGGGTTATAAACTTGCACTTCAGATGAGCATCCCCAAATGCGTACATGTCGCAAACTCAATTTTCAACCTTTAAATAATTCAAATGGTGTCTTTGGGATAGCTTTGGTTGGAATTCGGTTTAATATGTACACAGCCGTCTTGAGAGCTTCACTCCACAAAGATTCTGGAAGTTTTGAGCTTGCTTGCATGCTCCGCACCATGTCCAATAATGTTCAGTTTCTTCTTTCTGCTACACCATTTTGGCTTGGAGACACATGTAATGTGTCCTGCAACAATCCCATGCTCAGCAAGAAACTTTGCAAAAGGACCAGGTGCTTATCCATCTTCGGTGTAGTATATAGTACTCACCACCTCTATCAGATCTCACAATTTTAATTTGTTTTTCACATTGTTTCTCTACTTCTGCCTTAAACACCTTAAAGGCGTCTAGTGCTTCATTTTTGTTATTAAGCAAGTAGAGATACATGTATCGTGAGAAATCATCTATGAAGGTGATGAAATTGATTCACTTTTGAGAATATGTGTCCATATTCGGACAACATATGTCAGTATGTATGATTTCTAAAAATTTCAAACTCCTCTTGGTTCCCTTTTTCGACATGTTGGTCTGCTTACCTTTTATGCAGGCTACACAAGTCTCAAAATCAGTAAAATCTGGAGTACTAAGTACTCCATCATCCACTAATCTCTTGATTCTCTGAATGGAGATGTGTCCCAATCTTCGGTACCACAATATAGAAGAATCCTCATTCATAACACATCTTTTAATACCAGCATTATTCTGAACATGCAAAGTACTTAATGTAGCATTGTTTGCAAATTAATTTGAAAAAGACCATCAAACAAAATACCATTCCCGATAAGGTCAGATTTATGAAACAAATTAAATCCAACATTTGAACAATACCAGGAATATCCCAAAGGTACAAGTTTTGACAATGAAATTAAATTTCTAGAGAAATTTGGAACATAAAATGTCATTTCCAAATCTAAAACAAAGCCACTACTGAGATTCAGGAAACTAAACTGCATGTCCCAATTGCTTTCACGTGAGGCCGCATCTTATTTCCTGAATAGATGTACTCCTCACTTTCCATTGGCTTCCTTAGGTTTCGCAATCCCTGCAAGGAATTCGTAATATGGATTGTAAAACCAGAATCAATCCACCATGTGTTATGATTAACATATATCATATTAGATTCATAACATACAAATGAGATTAGGTTACCTTTCTTCTCAAGCCAGTTATGAAATTTGGGACAATCCTTCTTCATGTGCCCCTTTTTCTTACAGAAGAAGCACTTGGATTCCTTCTTAATATCTCCTTGAGGAGACATCTTTTCCTTCTTTTCTTCTTGGCTTGGTTGTACTTGTTCTTTCCTTGAGTTGCCAGATGCACACTCTCTCCAATTTTCGTAAGCAGCATTCCTTCCTCTTGCACACACATGGTCATCAACTCATTGATGGACCATTTGTCCTTATGTGTCTTGTAAGAGATCTTGAAAGGCCCATACTGCTGTGGTAGAGCGAGTTCAGAATATAGTGCACAAGAAAAGAATCAGACATTGTAACCTCAAGATTTTTTAGTTGAGCCGCTATGTCCCTCATGTGCATGATGTGTTCACGCATTCCTTTAATACTGGTGAGCTTCATGGTAGAGAATTTCATGATTAGGGTGCTTGTTAAAGCCTTATCTGAAGACTCAAACTGCTCATTAATGGCATTCAATAGCTCTTGGACATTATTATACTGATCGACAGAACCCCGAATGCCAGTTGAGATGTTGGTCTTTATGAACATCACGCTGAGACGATTAGATCGCTCCCACGTTTCATAAAGCTCAACATTATTAGGTTGGCTATTCTCAGTAATCGGAGGTGGTTTGTCTTTCCTGATAGCATAATCAATGTCCACCACCCCAAATGAAGGAGAATCCTCTCTTTCCACAACTTATAGTTGTCACCTTTGAGCTCGGAAATGTCACATTTCATATCATGAAAATTCATAGGTTGAAATATTGCACAAATAATTACATATACACGCTTATATCAAAATTTGAGGTAAATTAACATTTATTATGTTTTACCAATGCAAAACAAAGTAATAATATGAATTACATGACATAGAAATTGCCTGTAGGCTAAATTCCTAATTCAAATAAATTCATATAAATTCATATAATCAAAATGACGAAACTATTAAATCATGTTCCTTTCCTTAATTCCTGTGGGTAAATTAAGGAATATAATTTAATATTTCACCCCTTTAATCACACAATATAATATAATAAAAATTTCTGTGGGATAAAATTTATTATATTAGAAGTGCTATAATTAACAATTAATGTCTTATATTATAGGTGATCTCAAAATTACAGAATTACTGTACACACACATATATATATTTTAATTAAAGATGCTATGGCTACTCTATAATTAAAAAATATATATACATATTTATACAGATCACAGACATTAATTATTACAAAAAAGTCACAAAAATATATGTATATATATCCAAATAACAAACTGGAAGTATCATTATATATAAATAATACATTCCACAACTAAATAGTTTGAGTACTTCAATTGGTCAAACTACCTAACTTTTAACCTGAAGATCTCAAGTTCAACACCTTCTAGCAGCCTCTCTATTTTTTTTTTTTAAAATCAGAATAAGACCCCAAGTAGTTTATAAAATATTGTGTTGCAAAATAACACAACCACTGCTAATGGTTTGATGGTCGAAACGCGTGACCCACTACCACATGGTCACGAGTTCAAACCCCGACAACCACCCTTTTTGTTTTTATTTTAATAAAGAGAACTAGTTTATAAAATTATCTTATTCAAAATTTCCGTAAACCACAAAGTTGTCCAGTGGTCCAAAGGTGTGCTTGTCCCCTGGGCACAAGTTCGAATCTTACCCCAGATTTATTTTTTTTTTTTTTTTTTCTAAATAGAAGTACTATATTAAAAATTCTACTAACAAAACACACAAACTCCAAGGTGGCCCATTGGTCAGAACATGGGCTTGGTAACCATTTGGTCAGTTCTCCAGTTCGAATCTTCCCACGGAAAATTCGCATTTTTTTTTTTTTTGCATCTTCTTCTTCACCCGTTTGGACAAAAACGGGTATGTGCGACCCGGTTGCGACCCGAATGCAACCCGCACATATTCCCATCCATTTGGGCATCAAAAAATTGCGTTTTAATCACAAAAAACATGGAAATCTAATTTCCTAATGATTTCTAACTTTAGTTTTCAATAAAAACATCAAAATCATAAACCCATGTCCATGATCCATAATTCGTATATAAAAATATATGACCATAACTCAGCAATAAATAACACCAATAGATGTTTTTAATCAAGAAAAAAAATCATAGAATCAATTTCAAATAAATTATAATTCTAGATTTTTTCAATAACATGTCAACAGTAAACCCAAATCCACATATACATATATGCAAATCAAGGCAGAGGCATAAATGCTCTGATACCAAATGATAGAATTTCTCGATCTATAAAAATGAATTTAATATGTGCATAAATAATATCACAGAACTAGATATCAAATGCGGAATAGAATTGAGGAACGTACCTCCAGCCATTGATGTTGTTGGGTCACTGTTAAATAAAAGAGAAATAGAAAAATAATTATTTGGGTACTTCTAAACCTAGACAATCTGATACAATGGTGTATTTTCTAATCCAATGTCAGGCCTAGGGAACCAAAATACTCTGTATACTTATAACGTTTTTCCCCATCAGAAAACATAAGTTGTAAGAATAAGTAGTTATCACAAGTGTAATAATTATCACAATGTGATAATTATCACAAGATATTTATTAAGTCAAATTGATAAATATCATAATTAAATATTGGATCAAATATTTGGAATTTAAAAATAAAATCACATGGGATAATTACAAAAATTCCAACAAGGAACTGAAAGGAAGAAACGGTGAAGTTATGCAATCATAAGTTTGATGAGGGAGAGAATTTTTGAACCTCTTGTGATTTTTGAAAGGTAGGGCGACAAGGAGTAGTCCTGGCAGAGGAGATGGTTGTTGTTGGTGGAAGAGATGGTGGTTCTTGGTTTAAATGACTAAATTTTAAAAAATCAATTGATAAAAGAAAATGAAACAAATTTCAGCCAAAAACAAAATAAAACAATTTCCATCCAATATGGTACAAGGGTTATTTAGTCTTTTCGCTAGTTTAGTTAATGGAAGTTAATTATAGGGAAATATTTGTAATTTTACTAAATTACAGGGTTTGTTTGGTAATGTGGTCAAATTTCAGGGAAGGTAAATGTAATTAATCCAAAAAAAAATAATGCTGACATCTTAGAGTGTAGAACCTGTTTTTCTTCATTTTGATTGAAAGTGACAGGATTAATTCGCTGATTTCCAAAGATTTATTTCACTATTGGGCCAAATTAATTACTAAAGAAAAAAGTTCCTCACATTTGAAAAAAAAAAAAAAGGAGTACAAATTTTTTTATTAAGCAATAGGAGTACAATTTATTTACAATATTCGAAATGAAGCATTTCGATTGACTTTTTTTTATTTTTTTTCTAGTACAAAATATAAAAAATTTAATCAGTGGTTTTATTTTTGGTCATCTTTTCGACTTAAACAGTTATGTCCAGCTTCGCAATTTCATTTTTCCGTCACATTATGTTTATGATGCATTACTTAGCCATGAATTTTGTACGTGTGATCTTGGGGGTTTTCAAGTGTAATTTCATTATTATCCCTAAGATTATATGCAATATGATTGGGGGGCTTTGTCCAAATTAGGGGTGTAAATAAATATAATAAGCGTGACACTCTAATGTTTAAGTTTGTGTGATTATTTTAACGAATTTGAATTTTGTTAAATTGACTTGTTTATATTTGGAGACAACATCAAACGAATTTTTATTTAATGAAACTCGAATTGAGTTCGAGTAACTTAGAATTTTATATATAAATTTAACATTTTAACTTATCAAGCCAAATTTGAGTCGAATACAAAACCTTGATGAATGCTAAATTTTGTTCAATATTGACTTAATTATTGACAAACCAAGTTCGAACGAATTCTTATACAAGTCAAGTTCAATTCGAATATCGAATAATTAAAATTTATTTACAACCCTATTAAGAATGGAACCTTAGTGATAATCATTCACAAATTATCCACTACATAAGCTTCCAATTGTTTTGGTGGTCAACTCCTACAATTGCTTAAGAATTAATGATTATGGATAAAACACTTACTAATGATTTTGTTTCGTTGTGCGAACTGCCTGGGAACTGATTTGACTTCTATATCAAAGAAATTCCGTCAAGTGTAATTAGTAATTTCAAAAGAAATGTCCATAAGGTCAAACACTAATGTTGACTCTAGTATATTTTCCATCCTCAGTAAAGTATATCATGTTTCAATTTCCATATATCTTTCCATGTGTTTCTTTACATTAGATAATCGGAACAATAAATATTTGAAGAACTCTTTCAGTAAATAACAAAGTTTCAAACTAATCAAATAAAACCAATATCGCATGACAAATCACCAAACACAGGTTAGTAACCACCGATACCATGTGGACAGATGCACTTCAATATGAACGCTAAGCATACAAGAAAACAGCTTCAATATGAACGCTAAGCATACAAGAAAACAGTATAATGAACAAATTTGAAATCGTAATAAAGAATATGTACCAACAATAATAATAAACAATCATTTATACTATTGAACCCAATAGAAGGAAATAATAAACTAGTCCATTGTCGAATCCACAATTTTTATCAGCAATCCTCTGTCCGGAATTAGAAGACTTGTGCTGGAGGTAAGGGGCAATAGGAAAATCTAGAGAAAATTTAGGAGGGACTAAAAGGTATCAAATTGAAAATCACTACTAAAACTTAAGGAGCAAATAGAAATTTCAAAATTTTTGGGGGCGGCGGCCTTGCTCCATCCGTGGTCTCACCACAATTACTGTAATTTTCAAAGAAGAAAAAATAAATAAATAAATAAGCAATGTCAACTTATGGAGTTCTCAGTTTTTTGTCCTTTTGCAACTTGCATGTCATCTTCGGACACTACAGTGTGGGTTTCTCAAATGTCCATTTAGCTATAATAACAATACTTTGACTTTTCTCTCTCTGTCAGCACATACTCCATATTCCCCCACCCCCGCCCCCAAAATTACTCTTGAAAATACAATAGTAATTTTCATATATGTTTTTGCCGGGGATAATGCAAAGTGTTTAGGGATTTTATTAGACCATTTTAACTAAAAGTTTGAGAAATCAAAAAAACATTCTCCAAGTATCCATTTAAAATTAATGTTCTTCCGATTTTAAATCTAACCATTGATAATTTTTAATAGTCAATTAAGATAAGATCAATCGATACTTGATTTTTTGCTAAAAAAAATACTGTTTGTTTTTAGAAAAGGGATACCATTATTCAAAAAGAAAAAAAAGGATAAATGTCATTACTTAAAATCTATTCAATTTTTAAAATGATAAAGGAGACCAACGTAATTCTAAAAACTCACGGGAAATTCTCATAATTATGGAAAACCTCAGGATACCACATGTAATTACTCGTTTTCTTATAACACAGGCGGCGGGCCATTAAACCAGGGCGGATTTAGGGGGCGGGCTCTCTAAAATTCTAAAAATTAGAAATTTAATGAAATAAAAAAATTTTAAAAATTGAATTTGTATTTTTATAAAATTTATATTTTGTTCCTCTAATTTTAAAAAAAATATGTGACTATTCAATTTTGTCCTCTCAAGATACAATTTCTGCGTCCGCCCCGCATTAAATATGTATGCATTGGCTTTGCAACAAGACAACAGCCAGCTTTCAAGAATCAAGGCTGCTTCTGTGATCTATCTTGCCCATTGGCTTTTACCATCAATCTTCCTTTTCATCCCTGAATTCCATTTCATTCCATAAAATCTGCAATGCAATATTTTCAATTTCAAAATATCACAAACATGGCCACCTTTTGGAATGAGTTTGCTATGGTAATAATAATGACTATTGCTATATCAATCTTACCAAAACAAGTAATTTCAGACCCTCAAATCAATTTACTAAACAAGAGGATGCAGTCAGTACAATGCAACAAATATCATGTATTTCTTCAACAATCTTAATGCAACCTTTGCCGACCTAAAAAACCAGTTATCCCAAGAAAACAAGCACTTTGCTATAGCAAACCAGTCCAGGTCTTCCGACCCTGTTTATGCCATGGTTCAGTGCAGAAACTATCTCTCCACTGCTGATTGTGTTGCCTGTTTTAATGCTGCGGTAGCCCAGATTCGGAATTGCTCCGCTGCAAATGGTGCCCGTGTTATATATGATGGCTGCTTTCTGAGGTACTTTTTCCAAGATTTTATTAATTATACAATGCAACCCTTCTTTCAGTCTTTTTTCCTCAGCCATGCTTATATATAATTAACATAAACTTCTTGTTGATTGTACATGGCCATTTGTTTTAGTGAAGGAATCATTAAAGGTCAATAATTGGAGTAGGAAGGCCAAATTTGCACTAAAGTTCTAATTTACAGTCTACATAAGTGGCCTTCTAGTATGGGTGTCGATCCCAAAACATATCTACTCATCTGATCCATTTCGAATAGTAAAATAGAGTATTCAAAAACATATAGTATTAGAGAATCGAATATAAGTCAATATTTAGATTAGCAGATTGGGTAGCTATCGAAAATATGCAACCTAATCTATATACAGGTTTAATTATGTATTTTATATATTTGGACATACTATTAGTGGAATTTTGATAATTTCTTTTTTATTTATAGGGTTATTTGTGTAATTAATAATCAGATTATTTTTTTTTAAAGAATTTTTTAATCAAAAAATTATCATAAGTGGATGAACTAGCAAAAATTTTAATTTTTGAATTTTTGAATTTCAAAAATATTGTAAATGGATTAGATCAAATATCCGCCATCTAATATGCTTTTAGGATTTGCCCGATGACCGAGCATCTAATTTTGTTTTCTTGGCCACTGACTAAATGAACCGTGTACTCAGTTCATGAATACAGATACCTCTTATATTTAGTAAGTTAGTTTGATTGTCATCTTGTCTTCCCTTTAAAATATAAACTTCCCATGTGATCATGCCTAAACATACACAATGGTTTTCGGTAATTTAGTAAAGAATTTTAAAGCCAATATTTTAATTTCTATGAGACACAACTCATATTGAGGTATTAAAAAAAAAAAAAAAACCCCCTTATTTTGTGATTGGTGTTCAGGCAACTTAACTTTTGTGAATCTTGGTACTTTTGTTATAAATTCAGATATGAGAGCGACAACTTCTATGATCAGAGTACTCTTCCTGGAAATGTTCAGATATGCAGCAATCGAAGTACTGGTTCTCAGGCAGCAAACTTTGGAGCAGTGCACAAGCCCTGTTGAAAGATCTTCAGCTTGCGACGCCGAGAATTAATGCTTACTTTGCAGCATCTAAGGGGGAAGTGAGCCCTGGTGGTGGCACAGTTTATGGGGTGGCGCAATGCGCTGAAACAATTAGCAAGAGTGGTTGTCAAGATTGCTTGACAGTGGCATATGGGAATATACAGGGATGTTTACTGGTCAAATGCAGATGGAAGGGCTGTTGATGTAGGCTGTTTTCTTAGGTATTCAGATACTTCGTTTTTCCCTGATAACCAGACAACCAACATCACACCCTTCCTTGGAGGAGGTAAGATACCTTTTCTCCCTTTAATGAATGTGATTAAGGATACATTTGATTTTATTTATATTTCTCTTTACAGTTTACACTAATTATCTTCTTGTTTGAATCCTTGGAAATGGAAAAAGATATTCCACTTAATGGCAAATATTTAAGTATACTTGGTTTCTGATCTCATTTGTAAATTATGTAATGTGAACTAAACTTTATGAAATATATAACATCAGTTGATGTAAGTAAAATTACATAAGATTAATTAACTATAAAATCTACAAGTGATGTTAAAAAATTGAGTCTATTTAAATATTTTTCTATTTTGTAGCTATTTCTTGACTGATCTTTGTCTACTTTTAGGTTCACGATGAATAATACATATAGGTTATGTTTGGATCGATGAATTTGACACTTTTCAAAAATATTTGAAATTTATCTATGTTTTGGAGTGATTTGTAAGGTTGAAATTGATGAATTTAAAATCCACCAAAATTAAAAAGTGTGAAATGAAGAATTTTAAATAACTTTCCAATTTGGGTGGATTTGAAATTCATCAATTTTGACTTTACAAATCCTTTCAACAAATAAATAAATTTCAAATATTTCCCCAAATTCATCAATTCAAACATAACGAAAAATTAATGGTGCTTGTTGTGGCCATAATTATGTATTTTTTCTCCTTGTAATTACATTTGAATACACAAGATTTTTAAGAAAATTGAATCCAAGTATGCTTATCTCAGGATGTATACTTGTCTCACATATTGGCTAAATGCCTATGCTTGCTTCATGAGTGTATGCTGGTTTCACATATTGCAATCAAACAAGATTAGTATAACTTGTAGGAAGATTTTACTGTCCATTTTAGGAAATTATTTTTTTGTATTTTGAAAATTTATACAATATAATATTATGTTTACCTAAAAAATTTATACCGTACAAATTTTTAAAGTTAAAAGAATAATTCTCTTAAAAGAATTGTAAAATTTTCCTAAATTGTATTTAGTACTGTAAAAGTCTTCTAGTATATGTTTAACTTAAAAAATGGGTAAAGTGAATATATATCACAACTTTATTTATATGCTAAAATAGAACCGTAATTTGAAAGACAAGAAATTGTTAAGATTATTTCACTATGGAAATTATCTTAAATACATAATAGAGGATATACAAAATACGGAAAGTTTGAGATATTTAAAGATGCTATGTAGGTTACATTATCAAGTCTTATTTCATTCTTCACAAAATGAACCACTCTCAGTCAATAAGAAGTTTCCAGTTCATTGCCTACCATATTCCTCAATCTTCACTATTAGATGTTTCAATACAATTTTATTAGCACAGAAAACTTCCCTTTAATTGGTGAGATACTTTTATTGCATCCTTTCAGGGGGTTCAAGCAAGAAGAAAGCAATAATAGGTGGAATGTTGTTGGAGGTGCAGGCCTTCTTATTCTTATACTTGCTGTGTTTCTATGGTACCAATTGCACAGAAAGCCGAAGGCATCTGAAAAAGGTACTTTGTATGCAGTTGCAAGATGATAAACTAAAACCAGTTAGCATATATATCAGACAAGTTGATAATTAACAAGATTTGGCATTTGAAAGAACCCTTGAATTTCGTTATCTTTTTGTTCTTTATTTGAAGTAGTTATAGCTTGGTAATCTAGCATTGTTGCCTTATCCACCACCACCAGATAACATATTGGGAGCAACTGAGCTGCAAGGTCCTGTAACTTACAACTTTAATGTTCTAAAAACTGCAACAAAAGATTTTAGTGAAGAACATAAACTCGGAGAAGGAGGTTTCGGTGAGGTGTACAAGGTATAGTAAACTTTGCAGCTTCTGTGTACAATAGTCATCCAGGTCTTTCCATATTCAAAAAGTTCATGGTTTCATCTTCTGATTGTTTGCAGTATTGTTTATAAGTGCACTTGCTTCGTTTTTAATCCAACTAATGCTGAGATTTTCCTGTGTTTATCTTAATACAACTTCAGGGTACTTTGAGAAATGGAAATATTGTTGCTGTCAAGAAGCTAAATATAAGTTATGGTAGAGCAAAGACAGATTTTGAGAGTGAAGTTAGACTCATTAGTAATGTTCATCACCGAAATCTCATTCGCCTACTGGGATGTGCTAGCAAAGGAGCAGAGCTACTCCTTGTTCATGAATATATGGCAAATGGAAGCCTGGATAGGTTTTTATACGGTGAATCTTAGTCAGTTTCACCATTTTTTTTATGTGCTCAAGTCAAGTAGAATAGAAGGGTTTCAAAGTATTTCTAAGAATATGTTCATGAATTACATATGTACATGTCTTTTTTATTTTCTCTTTTCATGGTTGACAGGTGATAAAAGAGGGTCTCTCAATTGGAAGCAGAGGTTTGCCATAATACTTGGGACGGCAAGGGGTCTCGCGTATCTGCATGAACAATAGATCCCATGTTTGCATTATCCATCGAGATATAAAGTCCAGCAACATCCTACTAGATGATGAGTTTCAGCCAAAAATTTGTGATTTTGGATTGGCAAGGCTTATGCCTGAAGATCAGACTCATTTGAGCACTAAATTTGCTGGTACCTTGTATGTCAAACTTCTTCTCTCCTACTTTTGATTTGGTAAGACAACTGCTGCTGAAACATGCTTTTGATGCAACAGGGGCTACACAGCACCAGAATATGCAATTCATGGACATCTTTCTGAGAAAGTTGATACTTACAGCTTTGGTGTTGTAGTCCTCGAAATAATCAGTGGAAGAAGGAGCAATGACATGACAGTTGAGCCAGTCAGTGAGTATCTTCTTGAACAGGTAAATTTCTGTCGATGCACTTGACAAGACCATCTCATTTTCGTATTATACACTAATATGTTTGGATGCCTTTTCCATTCTTTACGTGTATTACAGGCATGGAAACTACATGAGAGTGACATGCATTTGAATTTGGTGGATGAGACTCTGGACCCTGAAGAGTACAGAACTGAGGATGTGAAGAAAATCCTAGAAATTGCTTTGATATGTACTCAGTCAAAACCAGCTCATAGACCAACAATGTCTGAGGTGGTTGTCATGCTTTCAAGTGATTATTTATTGGAGCAGCAACGCCCCTTTAGGACTACGATTATCGATTCTGATAGGAGGAGGTTCCACGGAAACATATCAGGGTCTGTTCAAACTGGATCATCAGCCTCTAATGCCACAGCCTCCTTTACTGAGTTTACGGGTCGCTAACTTGTTCATCCTCAAATGCTGGACTTTCACCTACTTTCTGGTACTCGTCGCATATAAACATGATAATGTAATACTGAAATCCGAGAAATTTTAGAGAGATTTTTGTTAAAAATTGTACATAGCAGAACCAGATTAAATGTGTCCATAGAAGCTAATAATAGCTTTAAATATTGTAGCCACCTTATTAAGTTCCAAGTCAGTTCCTTGCTCCTATGTATTTAGGCTGAAATATAATCCTGTAATCAGGATCAAAGTATCAAAAGCAACCAAATAAAAAGAACTTAACAACCAATACTCAGAACTGGGAAAATCTTGTTCTATGTATTTAGGCTGAAATATGATCCCAGTAACCAGGATCAAAGGAACAAAAGAAACCAAATAAAAAGAATTTCACAATCAATACTCAGAACTAGGAAATTTTGTGCTACAAAGACCGAAAGCACCAAAACTCGAAAAATGGGATGATCAGAACAACGAAATTACAAAATTTAATTACATACAATTAATAACTCCCAACTCCATGAGAATAACTTTAATTCACTCCATCATGCTATCATCCTCAACTTCCTCATCACTTAAATCAAGATCAGCAAGCAACTCCTCCAATGGAACAGAAGAGACTTCCTCCCCATCAGTCACTGATGCCATTTCTGATGGCTGATATTCCTTATTCCAATATAGTGAAACGTTAAACCTCAAATCAGGGTTCTGGTAACCTCCAAGTCCCGCAAGAACTGCTCATACTCTGAGTTCATCTGCTCTTCGTGATCTCTACCCTTGGGTGAGTTATCAACTTCAATATCAAGAGATTTAAGTTTCCATGCACGAGGCTTCCCACGCTTCTTCTGCCGCTTCTCCTCATAACTCTTTTTGATCAAAACCACATCAGGGAGGACAAGGCCTTTGTATTTGTCCATTTCAATATCATTGCTATTCGCCGCATACAAGTCATAGCCAAGGGCGTAATCCCCAGGGCTCAAAAGGTGACCCAAATGTGTTCTCACAGATAAAATTGTATCATTTTTCCCAAAATCTGATACTCGAGCAACCTGTACATCAGCTAAAGTGTACCTTGAGCCACCAACCACAGTTTCAGAAGAAACAGGCTCTACGTCAAGAACTATATACTCCACTAGCCGCCTACTAGAAAGCAAAGACTTGAACGATGCCCTCCAATACTGATCAGCATCTAAGAAACAGTGCCTCAGAGTAAAGTCTGGTATGGGGTCCATTAAAGCGATGCTGTTACTGATTTTGCTGCAGATGACTAGTGGACCAAGATTACCCAAACTAACTGCTATCTTTGGAGGGAGACAGATCAGATCTTCACGGCAAATTGGACAGATTTCAACGGAGAAGGTGTACTTATAATTATAATTATTGCTTTTGGGATCATGCGACACGAGTTGTTTGTCATTACGATACCTAACTGGTGCAACTTTACCCAAAAATTCCACAAACTTCACAGCATGACTCCTGTTAGAAAAGAAGAAATCTATCCCCTGATCCATCTGCTTAATTCTTATGCAGGGCCCTGCAGCATCATGCTTAAGAATGAGCTGCTCCAAGTAGAAAAAGTTCTTCTGTGAGAAACATGATGCCGAAGCTGCACTGCAGCCACCCACTGATCAGGGTTGGCCTGAACCCTCGTACAAGATTCACACATTTGTTCATGTACAACATACTCAACAATGTATGATTGCTCAAGTATTGCTCTATTCAAAGAGACACCTCTTTCTGAACAGTCAATTTAACTTTGATCCTTTTGGAACGAGGCTCAGTCCAGATGAACTCTGCATGTACCAGCTGGACTTTATTTAGATTCTTCAACCTCTTTACACAGAACGTAAGCAACTCTTTCGACTCCAATTGGGCCTTGATCCAAGTCCTCGGAGGCTGCAAGTAGCAGTCACATTCAGGGCAGTGAACAATAACCATGTGCTTCTGTAAGCATTCTGTTATATCCACTTCTGAGTGCAAACACTTGGTACACATATTAGCAGGATTGGGCTGCATCAAAATACCACATTTGCAGCACAAAACACTACCAATAGTTTGATTTACCATAAACATTCCAGCTTCTTGCGCCATATCTGCAAATTAAATCCTCAAAATAAGCAACAAAAATTCCAATCTTTAATATACCGATGCTATAAGCACCAAAACTGGCTGCTAATGGGATGCTATAATCAATTAAAAAAGAACCCGAATTACAATGACTTGGAAATGCAGACTACAAATAACTGAGCTACTTCAAATTCCTGTTTAACCATTCAAGATAGCTATCAAATTGGAAAAAAAAAAAAACCATAACTTGATAAGTGTACTATCCAAAACCAACAATATGATAACACAAAAAAGCTGAAATTTTTACCGTAAATTCATTTCATCCTTCTTAAACTTAAACTAGCCTGAGTTAAAGTGTTCCAATTAATACTCAACAAAAAAAATTGAATCTTTACAGAGCAAATCATCACATAAACAGAAAGCTCCAAGCCCCAAATGCAAGATGAACAAGAACCCAGTAATATCTTTATCTAATACAGCTAATAAATTATGGGTTTTTAAAAAACGAATAAAAACACACAGAAATTACAGAAGAAAATGCATGAACTGTATATAAACAGGAAAAGAAACAAGGGTAAATGAGTAATTAGTTTACCTGATCTTGAAGGGATTGAAACTACAGATGTTGGACGCAGAGAGATGCTAAAAAAGGGTAAGGGGATTAGGGGTTACTGTCATTTATGTAGTTGAAGAAGAAGAAGAGCGAGATAGCGGCTTTCTTCTTGGCGGGGTGACGGTGAGGTATTGCCTAAAAGCGTGTCTTACTAGCAGCGACTTTAGGGGCATAAAAGCGTTGTTGTGTTTTTTTTTTAACTGAAATATTTTTTAATATCAGAATTGCTGTTTTCAAAATTATTTAGCAAAAACGTTTCATCATTTTGGAAAGACATGTTTTTCAGCTACTTATTACTTCCATGACTTTATTTTTTTTAAAACAAAAATAAAAAATGATTATATAGCCACTTATTATTTCCACGACTCTTTTTTTTTTTTTTTTAATATGATTATATAGCACATGATTTAATATAATTGAAACTCACACATAGTGCGATAAATATTAACATTTCTCAGAAGAGTGCATTTATATAAAGTAATAAAGTTACTAAGATGTCAATAAATCTGAAAGAGAAAAAACGAAATCCAATCGAATATTTAAATTAAAATTTAAACTACTTGTTGTTTGAGTATAAATAAATCTCATTTTTTTCTTTAACGAGACTGTTTTGACGATAAATGCTGACAATTTGATCTGTGCACCTCCAAACCCAATAGTTACATACGGCTCACTGTGTGTTGGTTATTACCTTCCATGACTTAGGTCATGAACTTCCGAGCAATTTGGGTGCTCCTCCAACTTGGTAAACCAATTTTATTGATTCGAGTAATATGTTATTCACAAAAAAATTTATTATAAATTTTTTTTATTAAATTACATGTCAAGTGATATTTTAAAATTAATAAAATTTTATTATTTAAAATGATGAGATTAAAAATAAAATAATTTGATGTGTCACTATTTATATTGAAATTTTATCAATGTAAGAGACCAAATTTTTTTATAATAAAGTTTTTCGTTATTCACTTATTCTTTTTGTTACAAGAAGGGAACGAGAAATCCGGCGAAATATTGTTGTTAGTAAAACACTAGCCTGAGATTTCTTGTCGGGCCTTTAGGCCCACAATTGTACTTAAACAACAATGCCCCTACAATTCAAGACTTTGGAGTTTGGATTCGCATGACTACTGGGTCGCATTCAAATAAAAATTATCAAAGCTAAAGTCCAATACTTGTTAAAACTTGAACTGTAAAGATATTTTAGGAATTTCTTCTGGCCCGTAACACGAGGATAGTTAGACGGAATTTTGGGGTGGGATATCAATTTTGACCCAACAACTCTCCCAGCCCAATAACTATTAGGCCCTTCTGGATATGTGGGGTGAGGTATTAGATGCTCAAACTTAGAAGTTTGTTACTACAAGTTTCACAGTTCATCAAAGAAAAAAATGCAAATGCTTTTCATTAGGTTAAAACAACGTATGCAGGCGAAACATTGGAGTTTTATTGAGAAAAAATATAATTGCGTATTATTGAAGGATAACGCGGGCATTAATTTACTAATGAGGGTAGATAATAGTCATAATCCTCTATTTTAGTTAGATCACATCAAGGAAAATGAAACAAAACGAGAATTCCACCGGGAAAAAAAAAAAAAAAAAAAAAAACACTTCTACTAATTTCTTGGGTTTTTAGATTGGGAAATGATAGGCCTACTAGAGTTTTTGTACAAAAGTCATTGGAGGCCCTATGGTACCTAGATCTCTAACATAGTAGTAACAGAATTTGGGCTTGGGTTTATTTTGTGGAACTCAAATAGATAGAAACAAGCAAGACTCTTACTTACTGCTAGATAATAATTTGAGAGCTAATGCTCCTTTAGGGTTACTAATGAAGTAAAAATAAAAACATTCTAATTAAAATAAATTAAAATAAAAAAAACTGGCTAATGTCCTTTGTGGAATAAAAAATATGCAAGAAAGGTCATTTCACCTCAAATTACATATCCAATCTCAAGGGATGTTGTATTCCTTATTTTTGCAAACATCCCCCTACAAAGTGACATGAAGAAAGAGTTGACAGAGACCCCACAGTGGTTGCTATTTAGAAACCCCAATTTGATAAAATTTGGGTCCACTTATTAAGAACCCTACAAAATGAAAGAGGAATAAAATTGAGTAAAAATGCATGTACAATTGTGACAATGCATTGCCAATTGGCTTTAATATTGACTTTACTACCACTAAACCACAAAGGCGCGCTTTAAATGCGGGTGGACAAATAGGGTCAGCAATTTTGGGTATAGGACAATGTCAGCCCACCCCCCACCCCCCTCCCCTTCATTCTTTTCTATATATCTATCTCTCAGCCAAGGAAAGATGTGAAAGCTCATTCATATACCCCATACATACACTGTCCTTTCTATGCCTATCTCTATGTCCATAATCAATATATGAGGTCCTTTATCGTACAAAATACCTCAATCTTTTTGAATGTGAACAAATTTGAATCTACATCCTTGGTACCAAATTAGCACAAAATTCTAACTAAAATTTAAATTTGTTATTCAAATCAATATAATTTTCTTTTATCTAGCCATTCATATTTTGATCGATCACACACAAAAAATATTAACGAAAAAGGAAAACGTGAGAGTTATACGGTCTGTAATATCACAAACTAATTTTGATATTTATACAAATACTTGTACCATGTAAGTTCTCCTAAATAAGTCGTTATTATCATCTCCCTCACCCCTCCCTCTTTTAAATTTTAAGAACAATCACCCCTATTTTGTAAATGCTAACACGTTAAACTAAGAATTCATTTTATATTCCTAAAAAAAATTATATTATATAACTAGAATTTATTTGGATACATATGAGTTATGAATATCTGAGATACATTACTAGTCAATTGCACCAAAAATCACTTTTCATCATGTGTAGATTTTACACTTTGGAATATGTCATCTAAACTATTACCAAAAAATAAAACCAAAAGAGAAATAAGTTTCAGCATCTATATATTTTATAAAAGAAAAAAAAGAAAAAAAAAAGAGAGTAGTTTCACCATCTATATATACATGCATGCATGGAATGTAATGTAGTAATGTATAGTAGCTCTCTCTCTCTCTCTCTCTCTCTCATGGCCGTCAGTCTCTATCACCTATAGGGCAGTGCATTGTCAATAAATACAGCTGCAGAGAAACCACAATTCTATTCTCTCATCATAGTGCCATCATGACCTTGTGATAGAACCACACCTCTTGGCTTTTGTGTACGCAGAAAAAAGGTAAAGTAAAGGTGCATGGTAGAAGGTCTTTAGAAAAGGCCTTTATTTCTTTCTTTCTTCAGTGTGTGTTGTAAGTGTGTTTTTTTGAGAAAGATAGTAACACCCTTACACCCCACTCTAGAAACCCCCCCCCCCTAGCTTTGGTTTATTTTTCTCTCTCTCATCCTTCAATCATAAAGCAATCGATTACAAAATGATTTACTCTCTTCTCTCACGTCCATCTTTTCTGTTCTGCCAAAAAAGTCCTGAATCCTTCTGCCTCCTCTCATTTATTACTCTCTTTTCGAGGAATGGGCCATCTAGGGTTAGACACCCTTCTTTCTTTCTCTCTCTCTAACCTCTTCTCTCTCTTGTCAACTTCTTCATGGGTACAACTTTGTTCCATAAGTGTCAACGTTTTATATGTGAATATGCATAGACTTTTCTTTACCATTTGGTTGATTTGTTCACTGTTTTACCAGGCTTGGAAAGCTACATTTCTTGCATTCAAAGTGCCTATAAAACCAAACCAGCATATATATAAAATCACTTCTCAAGCTCAGCCCTCTACTCTACAGAATTTTTATAGGCTTGTAGGATCCATGCATCTTCAAGAATTAGTACATTTGACTATCTCAACTCTCTCTTCAATGGGAAAGAGTGTTGGACTGATTTTTTTCCTGTCATTTCCTGTAAAATGTCTCTCTTTTGTGGTCGGTCCGTGATTCACTTTGAATGAATATAAGTTACACTTTACCTCATCGTTCTGATGATATCATAAGATTATGCTCCAAAAGTTAACCATATATAGCACTTTATGATTTTGTGATTTGCATCTTTGGTACAATTAAATTTTAGTAACATTATGTTTGTATTTGTAAATTGACATCTCAACACAAACTTTATAATTCGACAAGTATAAAAGTTCTTTACGTTTGCCCAAATGGGCAAAGGTAAAAAGATGGTTTGAAGTCAGCAATACCTTTATAGCTTGGATAAAAGAATGTAGGGGTTGTTGGCCATTCATTACATATGCTTTTATGTGCACATGTTGAGTTCTATTTATTATTATTATTATTATTATTTTGAATATTGGTGGTCTTAATTAGCTTATCTAATATACTTGATAAGATCAACTCACAAAAGGCACTCGCTTATGTACTAGATTCTACTGTATTAAAGATTTAAAGGTTCTAATATTAATCAACAAATATACAAGCTCATTTATCTAATTTTCTCACTTAATTGGGAATTTTAACTAATCATCATGAGCTAATAACTTTAAAAAATTATGAGTTGGTTTAATTTTTCAGATCCAATTGTCAAAAGGGTTATTTAGGGTTTTTTTTATTTCTTATTTGGTAATGATGAATTCGAAATCAAAATTTGTCAACGATATACATTAGCAAAATAATCTTGAAAAATTTTGCATTTTAGATCAAAGCATAAACAAATAATCACTTACCCTTCCAGAAGTGGAAATAAAAGAATATTTTTCACTTAATGTCCCATCATGTTTAAGTGAAATAAAAGAATTCTCAAATAATCTTCTATAGAGTAGGTAAACAACTAAAAAGTGATTTAACAAATGAAAGAGTACCTTGTCCTTTATTGCAGTCCCACAATTTATACATCATATACAGTGCACTCGAAAGAGCGTTTATACATTTTACAACACTTAGCAAGTATATTCGCCAAAATTTACCTCATATCGATCAAGTAAGTAAACAACTAAAAAGTTATTAAAACCATGAAAAAAATACATATTCCATTAATTTCATCCTAAAATTTATACACCATCATATACTAGTGCACCAAAAAGAGCGTTTGTCTAATATTCTACAGAAATTTGTAAGTCTATTATCCAAAATTTACCTCATATAAATTAAACCATTATATCTTAATTTTTTTATAACATTTAGTATACCTATATTTATGTAAAGTTTGTTTGGCTTCAAGAATAATCCTGTGAATTGTCAAAAATTAATTATATTGATATACAAACTCTTTTAAAGAAAAATATGGGATCTAAACTAAGCATATAAATCAATTTATATTCTTAATTTGTACATCTACGTATCCTATGCTTATTTGAAAGGATAACAATTAGAGTATTTTTTTTATGGCACCTGAATGTGTTGTATACTTTCATCATTATAAAAAAAAAAAAAAAAAGTTCATTTACAAAAAAAATATGTATTTTATGTCCATGAAATACATTAGTACATTACAATGCCAGGTAGTTTTATGTTTAGGTACATATGTAGATCTTCTATGCCATCTATATATAGTTGTATTGAACAATAAGTTAGTATTTGGGATGAAAGGGATTTCAAATTTTACTAATTTTAGGGAGCATTTATTTTCTTTGAAAGGGATCATATATAGTTCAATATAGTTTATTCAAGTTAAACATGTGATTAAATTTTTTTTTAAATTTACATTTATGCAAAGGACGTAAATGAAGTCGGATTAATTATAAAGCAAAATAATTAGTACTAATTTATTTTACTAAAGGGCTTCAAAGTCTTGGTATCCAAGTCTAATGAGTAATATATGAGCATCTGAAATTATTTGCTAACAGCAATATTGCAGTATAGTTTCTCCCTTTTTTCTCCAAATGAATAAACAACTTTTGAAACTTTAAAGCCCAATCTGATACAAGGTAACGTTTACTTGAATATATTTTCTTCACGACACATTAATTAAATTCATTTTGAGGTATTAGTTCTTGAACTGATTCATATAGATATTCCATGTTTCTCTTTTAATTTTTCCCCAAATGGTCCAATTCCTACCACTAAAAAGATTGCTACGAAAATAATATGAATGATAAACGTTATTTGTGCCATCCAACATAATTCATTTTCTGATAAAACTACTCCAAAATAAGTTCAAAACATCTAAAAAATTCAAGAATTGAAAAAGAATAAAAAAAAAAATCATTTTTTAATGTAGTTTCTTCAGACAATTTTGTAATTAAGCTTATTGTGCGCAATCCACAAAATTAAGGATTGATGTAATTATCAAGACGTCAAATATTGTATAATTCAGCACACAACTGCACACAAGAAGCAGCCATGCTTTATTAGACAGTATATGGTCAAAGTGAAATGATATAACGACTGAAGTTTCTATAGTGTCTTCCAAAAAAAGGACATTCTGTATTGCAGAGGTCATACCCCTTCGTCTTATGTAGTCATATTGTAACTTCACATGATGTACATATATACATATATATATATATATATATATATATATATTCTTTTTAAAGGAAATGATTTATAAAATCATAAATTTAAAATCACATGTCAAAATTAGTTTATGTGTTAAAATATATTCAATCATTATTACTTAATTTTAAATATTTAATTGTATTTTATTATTATTATTTTTTATGGATGTAATAACATGTCAATAGTTTTGTCATATTGTATAAATCTACTATCTTATTATGCTTAGCATTTATTGGAACTTCAATTCTTGAAGTAGAGTTGTATTGTACAAACTAGTTGCCTTACGGGGATGTTGACTTATAACCACCATGCATTGCATTCCTTCTTTAGGAGAAGAAGCCACAATCCTAAGCAACACAATAAGTAAACATACTTTATTTAATTCGAACCAATAACAGTTTCTTAGAAGGGATTTTTGTTAAGTAATCACATGTCGTGGCATATTACCAAAAAGCAAAATATATTTCTTGACTTCTAATCAGTTCCTAAATAATGTCCTTTTTCCTCGTATAGAAAATTTTAAACTATATACTCTTCGTTCCCTTTCAATATTTAATTCATGCCCAAAAAAAAAAGAAAAAGGGTACTTGTCGTGCATATTTTTTGCATCTCTTTACATTTCATTTAATTAATTAAATTCATTAACTGGTTCCACCTATTTTCACATTCTCGTCGAACTATTATATTTATTGTGTTAGTATTTCTTAGAACTTCAACCTTGACATTTAATTTGGTCATAACAATAAAAGTACTTACTATGTGTATTTACGTTTAGTATTGCTTCATTACACAAGAAAAGACAGATATAAAAAATATTCCTCAATCAAAGAAAAGATTGAGAGAGAGGGAACACGTAAGGAGATGAATATCACTTTGCAGAAAGTGATTAGCTTTGCTTTTACAAGCAATTGTGTTCACCTTTGCTGAAAATGAAAGCATACACGCAACATGTCAAAACCAAGGCAGCATATAACACGGACCTTCCAAAAAGTACCCTTGTATTTTGGGTATCAAGAAAGCTGATTTGTTCATTACAAATGTACATGGCTAAGGAAAAATATGAATTACTTTATACTACAAAATATCACCACCAATCATATCATACTTTCTTCACTTCTTGTATGTCACTTCACATGTCACAATATTTTTACATGAATTTAAAGCATTCATTCATCAAAACATGTATAATCCTTCAAGCTTGTAATTCGAACGATAATATGTTCGTATAATCCTACAAGTGTAATCTCTTACATTTCTATGGACATAAATTCATTCACTCTATAGAGAATTGTAAACTATATAATAACATTTCACCAACCCTTTGTTTTATGAAAACCTAAAATGGACTAAACACAACATTCAAGTTGTAATGAATTTGTGGAACGAGTCATGCTAGGGAATACGTGAATTGTGATTTGAGTTCGCACGAAACATTGAGTTTTATCTCATTAAAGAAACTACTTAGGCAACTAAAAGAACAAATAATCCAAATAAGAGAGATATGGGAAGGATACTCAATTAAATTAAAGGGATAATTTTAGAAACTTTCCTTAAACTTTATACTAATATTACTTGTCATCCCAAATTTTAAAAAAATCTTACAAACTTCCTTAACTTTCTCTTAGTTGTAACATGTCAGGCCTATTTTGACAACTTCATCCTTGTTATTTTAGACATATAATGAAAATGTATTATTTAATAAGTGTTTGTTCATTTACATTTATTAATTCTTTTCAAGTTAGATTATTTTTCTTTTCTTTGAAATTATTGGTTTGCTATGGATAAAATGAATAGTGATATTTTAAATAAATTTAAGAGTATTGGTCCATTTACTTATTAAAAAATTGCTTAATTGTATAAAAAATTTGGACTCTAATCTAAAGTTAGTTTATGAATACTTTTTATTAATTCCATACAATAGCCCAAAAGTATATAAAAAATTCATTACAAATTTGTCTAATTTGGAATGCTAAATATGTTTTCAAATCTATCAAAATTAAAATTTAATCTATAAAAAATTATAAAACAAAAAACTTAGATTTAAATTTTTATAATATATTAACAAATTGCTATTTGTTAATAAATTAGACTAATATCAATTCCTTTTTCTAACTATCTAATAAAGTAAATTTCTATACTAAATTAATTAATTTGTCAGCAAAGTGTAAAATTGAAACTCAAGTTAACTTTTCTATCATAAATTGAATTGTTTACTATATTATTTTTTTTCAAATTGGCTTGACTTGTTACAAAAAATTTCTAAAAAGTTAGAAGAGGTTTGTGATATTTTTAAAATTCAAGAGTACCAAGTAATATTAGCATAAATTATTAGGAAAGTTTCTGAAATTATTCCTAAGGTAAAAGAAAATTCTACCTTCTCGGTGGGAAGCCATCCCATTGTACTTCAAAATTTGTACAATATAACTTTTTAAAAATAGAGTATAATATTGAGAGAATTCTACAATCCTATTTAGAGAAATATTTCTTTAATTTTAAAATTTTGTAGAATACAAGCATTTAAAAATATGATATTGTACTTTACAAACATTTAAATTACAAAAAACTGATTCTCTAAAAAAAATTATAAAATTTTTCATAATATTGTATTGTATAAGATTCTAATGTACAATGGGATAGTTCCTACCGGAAGTATAGAATTTTTCTTAAAATTAATACAAATAAAAATTTTATATATAAAGTATGTTTACTTATTTCACTTATACCATATAGAAATTCGTACTTATACGTAGAAGGGGATATGTGGATACAAATGGGGTCAAAGCATAAAGCTAAATCTATTAAGGGCTATATTGAGGGGAACAGCTGGTGGTGACCGTAAATATTGGGATGGTCCCATTGAAAATGTTGAAGATACAGAGAGAGAGAGAGAGTAAAGACTTAAAAGACTCGAGAGCTGGGCAGAATCATCGGAGACTTTCAATCTCCAATATATTCTGTGAGTTTTTATACACTAAAAACCCCATCAAGCCAAAGGTATAAAAACATCTTCCTTTCCAATTTGTTCATGGCTTCATGCAACGTACTATATATTAATACACACACAACACACATTGAGGTCATTTGATAGTTTAGTTTAGATATTGTCTTAATTAAGAAAGATTATCCTCCAAAAGAAAAATTAATAGGTCATGTGATGACATCTTTCTCTCACGTGACTTCCCCGGAAATCTAGCAATCTTTTATCCAATTTTTACTTACCAATCTTGAGATTAGCTCGTCCTCTTGGAATTTGTTTGTCTTTGGAAGCTATTCAATATTTAAAAAAACCTTGTTAATCTCACAATCCTTTTCCTACATAAAATCATCACAGCCGACCTTTCTTTCTCCATGTGTGTGAAATAAGAAGAATTCTACAATCGTATTAGTTAGCGAATTATTCCATTGTGCTTTAGTATTAGTATTATACAAATATTTAAAACACATGACGTTGTACTATATAAATTTTTAAAGTACAATAATATGATTTTGTTACGAAATTGTAAAATTTTTTATGAAATCATTAGCTCACATTATTGTGTTAAAAGCTCAAATTGATTAACTATTGTGAAGTAATCAACAAAGTTTTCAACTTTTTTGACATTGGCGACCATCATTACTTCAATAATTGAACTAAAGCTAAAATCACTAACTGTTTGAGGCATGTGGAAACAGAGGTTTGCCTAGTACATTATATAATCGACTGTCACTTAGCATTCAACCCCCCTTTTGTTTGCTTTGATGTGTATGCTTTGGCAACCTTTTTACACTACTTTTGCAACCTAGTGATCATCTTGGTAAATTGTATCTCTTTTTCTTTTGGGGCAGGTGCTTTTTTGTCAAATTCATGTTCCTACATTGATCTTGTGCCTCGTCCACAATCTTTCTAGTATATAAATCTGGTGGTCATGCAGAAAAAGAGATGAATCTTTTGTCCCATAAGATAGTTTCTGTTCTTAATCCTAGTTTCTCATGTGGACTTCCTTGTTGACAAAAGACTTAAAGGAATTAAAAAGATTTAAAATAAAAAGTAAATGCATATCAATTTGAAGATATTATGTTAAAGATATATGCTCTAAGACAACAATCAGAAACCAAACAAAAGGGCAGATAAGTTGTTTTTCTTCTCTAGATTAAGATATGTCTATTAGAAAAATTACCTTAGTGATAACAAAGCGTTAGTTTAGATAATTATTATTTTAAATATTATTAAAATTTTATTAGAATGAATAATATAAAAACTGTTGAGACGTGATATATGTGAGATGAAATGTGACATTTGAAAAACATGTTTTTTCATGTAACAAAATGATTGCAAAAATATTATATTCAATGTTTTTGTCCAAATGGAGTGAAACATAGTATAATTGCATTGCGGGGTAGACACTTTTCACAAAATTTTGAGGGTAGTTGCGAATTCTTGGGAGAGTGGGCACAGGCGCACAGCTAGTCAATTAGCTATGTTGGAAGTTCCTAAATCTTCTTCAAAGTCATTTTAATATCTTAATTTTTGTAGTCATTTTTTTGGCATTCCACTGATTTTAAAATATGGTCTATCAAGATTCTGTGTGCGTGTATAAAATCCCAGATAAATTATTTTAATGCATCACGATCAATTTATACGAATATAATTACACAAAAAAAAGAAGAAGGCATAAATCCAGCTAGACTTAGATTCTCTATTTATTCATGTTAATTAAGATCGGCCATGTCACATTTTTGTTCCATATAATTGGAATGTGTCCTGGAGTGCTTTGACGATTCCATGATCTCTCGTCATCAATCAACAGCACTAGGCAGGAATATACTGATGGCCTTATTTGCATGGTAAACTCGAGAATTGAACAGTGAGAATGGGACCCTTGACACTCTTGGCCAACCAACAAAGATGTGATATAATTCGACTAGACCTCTCTACCACAAAGAATATGAAATAATAATGGATATATCCTCTCTAATTCTTGAGAGTTGAGACTTATCAAAAAACATTTTCTTTCATGTAAACTGTACTAATAAGTTTGGCGTAGTTAAATGGGAACACGAGTTCCTTTATTGGATGACAAATACAGTCCCGATAGCTAAAGGTCATAATGGAACAAAACATCCTATATGCCCATGTTGAAAGTGGAATATGATCATTTAACCCAAAAAAAAGAAAGAAAGAAAATGAAATATGAGGTGTCTTATAGGTATAATTCTGAAATCTCTTTACAGAATTATTCTGTTATAGTGTTTTAAAATTTTGAACTGTAAAAACTTTTAAAACTAACATGATAATGTTCTTGACAAGACGTGAGAACTTCCCTATCTATTATTTACTTACAATATTGGAAATCTTGGATGGGTCACCCAAAATTCAGCTGTGCCTTTTCCTATATTTCTCATGTTGCATGAAGAGGATTAAGCGACAATTATTATTATTTAATAAAGGAAGAATTTAAAGTTCCAGTTAGGACTTCTCACCTAGAATCATATTCAATTTTACCTGTTAACATACGAATTAGTAAAGAAGACCATTTTGTTAACGTTATAACTAACATCCAAACACCAAGGTAAGTGAGTTTTACACCAAAAAATGCATTTAAAATAAAATAAAAAAAAAAGAGTAAAAGAAATCCAAAGTCCGAAATTAAGAAGCCACGAGTTATATGCTTATAGAAAACCAAATAAAACCAATTGCAATTAGCATAAGAGGTTTTTTGGTAACACATATATTCGATAGCGATCTTGTTATTATAAAAATTCTAGCTATTATTTTTTTTAAAAATAATTTATTTTTCCCCTTGTGAGTGCATATCAAACAAAGTGAATATACTCGATCTAGCCATTCTTGTCCTTTCCTTTATATATAATGTTGAATTGTTGAGTGGTATCATATTCTATTGATCCTTTTCTTTAACGTACCCGACTTAGGACCCACTAAATTAAATACAAGCATTTCAAACATATTTTAGTCACGCAGCAAAAAAAAAAAAAAAAAAATCAATATTCTTTTCAGTTTCATACTTAGATGGGCTTGAAATTATTTCAGCCCAACAGAAATTTGTTGAACCTATTTTTTCGTATTCGTTGCCTCCAGGTGAAAAAATGTCAAAATTGTTGAACCGAAAATGGTTAAATAAATCCTACTAGAAAAATAATAATACTGGGTTCGTTTAGATTGCAAATAATGAAAAGTTATTTAGTGAATAATATTTATATGTTGACTTTAGTAGTTTTTGGAAGTAATGTTAATTTTTGAAATAATAGAATAATTGTTTGGATACGAAGTAATATTTTGAAATAACCATTTAGATTGGAAATAATGAATACTTATTATTTAGTAGAACTACCCATTTGGAAATAAAAAATAATAAAAATAGAAAAATAGTAACTGTGAAGATTCTTCACTTAGTTTTGCACACCTTATTTGATGAAAACCTAAAATTGCAACTCCCCCTCATTGTTATCAAACTCCACATGCATAAAAGGCTTAATTTTACTTTATCCCCTTAATATTAATACTTATTATCACTTTAGTATCTAACATTATTTTTTTAGAATTTAAATCCTTCTGTTGATTATCCTTTTAGCAAAATAACTTTAGTCTATCTTCTTCTTGGTTTTTCTCTTTTTTTTTCCTCTCTCTCATTTTGTTGACATGATTCAATAATTTTTTTATTATTCATCACTATCTTAAATTTCATCAAATTCTAATTTTTTTTTTAAAAAAAAAAAGATATTTTGGGTATTATGATAAAATTTGTTCACACATCAATAATTTGAGGGTAAAAAGACCATTTGGACTAAAAATCTAACACTGTTAGCTTTGACCCTTAGCTCAACGACTAAAAAGTTTAATTAAAAATAATATTGTGGACTAAAGTGATTGTGACCCTAAACGTTGAGGTAAAGTAAAATTAACCCTACATAAAAATCAAAAAAGAACCAAAATCAATCGGAATAAAAGACGATTAACAATCTGTACTCAATTATTTGATGGCATTATTAAGAGAACTAACATATACATCTATTAAAACATTTTGCATGCTACTGAGCAAACATATAAATAAGTCAAACTAAACCAAGACTAAATACGTGTCCATGGAAACAAAGCAAATGCACAAGGTGAATTATCACTACATCCACAAAATGAATGTTCATAAACTATTAACAAAATATTGTAACAAACACAATTTATGATAAAACATACAATTTTAAGAATTACTAGACATAGATTAAGACATCCTATGCAAAAATAGGGGCATAATTATTAACTAAATATTTTTAAAAATATAAATATGTTATATTTGGATGGGTGGATTTGAATTGTAAGAAGTATTTGAAATGAATGAATTGAATGAGTACATGTAGATTTGAATTATATAAAATTCGGGTGAATTTAAAATCTACTCATTTAACCATTAAAATCACAATCATTAGTTGGTGGATTTTAAATTCCAAACTAAATTAATTAACTTGTTTCGATAACATAATGATAGTTTTGGATTTCAAATCCAAATCTATCCAAATCTCTCCATCCAAACAAAACAATAATGAATAAGACATGAATAGTGTAAAATAATAAATTGTGTGAATAATGAATAAGACAAAATATGAATAGTGTGAAATATTATTTGAATAATTAACTAATGACCAAACAACTTATTATTCTAACCAAATATTATTTGGCAAATAATGCCTATTTTTCACAATCCAAACGGAGCCAGTAAAATACAAATAGAATTAGCCAAACTATTAGTACAATAATATCTCTGATAGCAACATTTCTCAAGAAGAAGGTGATCATCACTAGATTAGGTTATTTTGGATGATTCTAGTTCCAGGAATACTATAATTGAAAACTTCCATAACTGATCCACATGATTGAGAAACCAAATGATTAGAAGTCTAATAATAAACAGTACTATCCAATTTTCCTTTTAGGGGTCAAAAGAGTCAATTTGTCTTTGTGTAACTAAAAAAATTGAGTTTTGTGGAACAAAAATTTGTCTTAATCATTCAAGAGAAAGAAAGGATTTGTTTGCTTTCCAACAATAGAAGCAACCCATCAATAATCTCAAGGTTCACCCTTATTCACATTTTTGAACTTATTTTTGCCCTATTTGTTAGGGAAAATAAGATACATTATTTCACAAATAAAGAAAACTTCTTCCTCTTTGTGTTTCAATTCCAAGTCTCTCAAACTCTTCCAAGTACTTGTTACAATCAGCTTTTTACGTAGGCAATGTCTAATCACTTCACCAAAAGCAATGCTTTTCTAAGAAGAAATGCATAGTTGGAAAAAAAGTGTTGAAAGAATGAAAGAACATTAAATACTCGAAAGGGAGAGGGAGACATTTCATGGGGTGAAGTCCTTTCTTGAAAACGGAATATTAATTCGTGCATTGTTATTGAATCAATTGATTTGGTTACATAGAATAAGCTACAGAAAAGAATGGCCATATGTTTGAAGTTTGGTGGACTTTTTACATCACATAAATAAATGTGAAGCATAAAGATCAATAAAGATCAGATGACCATACAATGCCTCAAGATTGTTACTTGTATTTATGTTTTTTACTACTAGGAAATAAATACTATAGTATAAATTACTTGGAAATCGAGCCATTAATTTTGAGTTGTCAACCTACAAGACAATCGTATTTGTATTTATATCGACACCTTGAATATTTTAGCTGTCCTAGGTACAAATTTTAATTGCTATTTAGTACCATCGTTAATTCAAAGTTGACTTACCGGAAATTTAGAACACCTAATATCATTTAAAACCGAAACAATAAAAGTGGGAATAATTACCGTGTTACAACAAATATATATTTACCGCAGATTATTTAATCATTTTTCTTTTCGTTTTTCAAACTAAAAGGTTGAGATGTGTTGAAATGAAATTCGTGTCTTTGGACCGTACATTTATACAAAGTGATAAAATTATTGATATATTCTTAAATTTGCGTGAAAATGAATGAAATTAGATAAGTATCTAAAAGTTTAAGTGTTGGTGATTCAGTATAATTTTGCCACGTGAATTAGATTTAGCAGGTGGTTTTAAATTTGTAATCTTTTAAATTATTTTTTATCGTTGGATTTCGCAGGAGCCATTACCAATTTTATAAAAAGTGTATCTATATGAGGTAACAAAGTAATAAAAATATTGACGCGTCACTAGATCAGTGAATGAATGAAGGAATAAAATCCAATCAAATATCTAAAATTATGAGTTAATAAGTTATTATAATTTTATCACGTGTATTGATTTTAATAAGTAATTCTGAATTTATAACTTAGTAAATTATTTCCCTTTTATTAATCCTTACTTCACTTAAAATTATTATAATTGTACTTTGAACCTCTAAATTGTGTCTAAACATTTTGTTTTTGTTTGTGTAACTGAACCTTTTTACGCATATCCTTTATATGTTTATAGTGCTTTATTGTTAAATTCTGATAAAATTTCGATGTTGCATCACTGGAAAGAAACATAGTTAGAACTTAGAAGGGATAAAATCTCATATTTTCCTTATTCCGATTTTACTTTTACGTGAGCTTGTAGGTTGACACGTCGAGAATGGAATTTCCAGATGAATTATTTGGTTCCATCATTTTGTCTCCTACTCAAAACTGTAGTCTCAACTGGTTATTTCATTTTCAGACGCAATATATGTAGTTTATGGGTTCAATTCTCTTCGGAGTAAGGGGGAAATGCATTATTAGAACAATTTGAGGGAAAAGGGAGAATAGAGAACCATAGCAGCAATTTGTGCTGAATTGAGACATACCACATAATATTCACCGTAACCAAGCCTAGTATAAGAAATGCTAATCTTTTGTGACGTGCAATATTTTAGAGATTACAAATACGGCATTTTCTTGTTACAATGCATTCAATTTAGATTACAAAGACTAAAACTTTCAAGTCACAAATAATGACATGATTTTTATTTGCTATTCATACAATACAAATATTTTTGTAACTTTATAGATGTGAGACCGTATTTAAGCATTATAAAAGGGTTATAAAATTATTTGTGATTCATACTTTAGTTTTTATGACTTGATCTAAAGATAAGGGTACTCATTTTTATGCCAAGGGTTAGTCTTAACAAACATATAAAAAGTGGTCATCTTAATACTAAATCCATGTTTGGTATGCGAAAATTGCTTAGAATGAAAAAGTCATTCCAATAAATTTTGTGGTAGATATTGAGTAATTAATGGTATTTTAGTGGTTACTTAGTAATCAATGGAAGGAACTCATTTTAATTAGGTGACTCACTTTACTAAAAATGGGGGGTTATGTTTCTCCAAATGAGAGCCTTCTATTAATTCTTGAACAATTATTATGATGTATAGTAGTTGTTCAATAATTAAATTCATAAATTTTATGAGGTCATTCCAAATAGAATGTGTTTTAAGTTGAAATAAACAAGAATGCTTATTCTCATTATATATCTGGCTACTAAATGCATAATGGAATGATTATTCTTTTTTTAGTGTTTGATATAATGATTCTTAAGTGTTAAAATGGAAAAGATTTTATATTAATTTAACTTACATCCCAATGATTTTTTTAAGAAATGTAACAAATTTTCATTTTTTGTTTTATTCATGTTATTAACATTTCTATGAATGTGAGAAATTATATTTTTTTGGCATTCAAATACATATTAAATAGTAAATTTTAGTTAATTTTGTAAACTATATTTATTTTAAGAAGCTTGTATTCATTAAAATGAATAATTATGCAAAACAATGATAATAATAATAATAATAATAATAATTGACCACATCTGGTATTCATCCATGTTTGGTATGTGAGAATGGCCTAAAATGAAAAGTCTTTTCCAAATTATCTTTTCTATTTTCTATTTAGTATGATACTTCATAAGTTAGAAGGCCCATTCCACCAACAAAGGTCATTCCAACTAAATTTTGGAAACCTTATTTCTTAGATTTTTTAGGAAAGCACATTCCAAGTCTAATTTAGAAAAAAAAAATTATGAGATGTCAACTTTATCTTCTTATATTGAAATTTGAATCCAAGTATAATATCTACAAGTAAATATAATTACATATAAAATAAATAATTAATTAATTATTAAAATATAATGTGGTCAATTTTTATTTTGTTTGCATAACTACCTTTTTAAATAAATATAGTATTATAAAATTAGCTAAATTTACTATAATATGTATTTAAATGCCAAAAAAAATTTATTACAATGTAATTTTGTAAAATTTGTTTCAGTAACACAAAATATTTAAAATTTCTCACACACATAAAAATGCTAATAACATGAATTAAAACAAAAAATAAAAATTTGTTATATTTAGGTATGTAAGTCAAATTAATATAAATCCTTTCCATTATAACATCTGACAATCATTATAGGCCAAACACTAAAAAAAAATACTCATTCTATTCTACTTTTAGTTATCATATGTAAAATGAGAATAAGTCTTCTTGCCTATAACGGATCTTAGACACATTCTGATTTATAATGTTGTTTTCTATTTCATTCCATCCTCGTATCCCAATAGTGGGGTTAAATTGTGTTTTATTTATTTATTTATTTTACATGTAATTATATTTGTTTGTAGATACTATACTTGAATTTAAATTTCAAAATGAGGGGATAAAGTTGACATCATAAAATTTTTTCTTTCCAAGTTGGAGTTGGAATGAACATTTCTCAATATTTTTTTTTCTAGTTTTTGAGAATGAGGTTTTTGAAATCTAGTTAGGATGCGTTTGATAGAACTGAAATTTGATATCTGAACACTAAAAATTAAGTGTTGAAATCTTAATTTGCGGAATTCATAAAGTTGTATCTGTTTGATAATCAGTTGAACTTGAGTACTGAATTGAAATATTTTACCCTATATATATTATATAGTTCAATGTAATAATATTATATTTTTTATAGTAGATTATTTTAATTATTATATTTTTAATACAAATAAATAATTTATTAATTTAGAGTATGTATGTTTAAAAGAGGTATGTGTGTAAGAGAGAAATTATGTACAAGTGTACGTTTATATATGAGAGAAAATGAATATAATATGTGTAAGTGTGTGTTTTTATGTGAGAAAATAAATATTGTATGTGCAAATATGTATTTATGTGTTGGAAAAAAAGAATATAATGTGTGCAAATAAGTGATTTTATACGAGGAAGAAGGAATATATTATGTATAACTATGTGTTAAGCGTGAGAAAAAAGGTAGTGTGCAAGTGTGTGTTTATGTGTGAGAGAGAATGAATATAATGTATTCAAGTATGTGTTTGAATGTGAGAGATAAGGAATATTTTGTATGTAAGTGTACGTCTATGTGTGAGAGAGAAATAATATAGTGTACGCAAGTGTGTGTTTTTGTATGAGAGAGAAGGAATATAGTGTGTTCAAGAGCTGCTATATGTATGTTTATGTGTATGAGAGAAGGAATATAGCATGTGCAATTGTGTATTTATGTGTGTGAGAGAAGTAATATAGTGTGTAAATGTGTGTTTATGTGTGAAAGAGAATAAATATAGTGTGTGCAAGTGTGTGTAAAAGAGTGTATGAATGTGAAAAAAAGAAAATTTGAGTGAGTTTTGCTATACTAATAAAGAATTTAGCAAATTAAGTGATAGACTTTTCACTTATAATTTTGTATAGAAATTAAGTGACATTTAATATATTCAGAGGTAGGAAAATTTCTTTATCAAACACACTTAATACAAAAAATACTTAATAAATTAAATTTAAACACTTAGTAGATTATCAAACACCCCCTTAAAATGACTTTTTTTATTTTTTATTTTTATGAAATGGATTTTTCAACTTAGAAATATCATACCAAATAGAAAAATAGAACAAATAAGATGTTATGGTCTTTACATTCAAGGTCATTTCCGCACACGAAACATGGGTAACATCTTAAAACGCTTAATTATCTTTGTAATTTTCTAATATACAGGAATAACCATGTTTATTAGATAAACATTCATTCTGTTTAATCCTTGAGCAGAAGGATAAGGCAATTGCACAGTTGAACAAGGAAATCATACTACAGTTTTGAATGTTCTATAGTAATAAGCCTTCAAATATATGATAACAATGATAATGGGAAGTTCTACACTCCTATTAAAAAAATATTTTGTTGACTTTACCAAAAAAAAAAAAAAATATTTTTTTAACTTTGATACTGTATTATATAAATTTATAAATCACAACGACATGATTTCGTAAAGAGACTATAAAATTTTTAAATTATAATATATATATATAGATGTATATAATATATAAGAATACAAGTTTTCAATTTATATGGTGTGATTTCTTTAGGATTCGAATGATTCATGTGATGATGTGGAATTGAATAATTAATCCTACGTCATTTTATATTTATTTAATTTTTCTGACATGGGATTGTTATCTTAACTACTGAAACCGAATTAATCGAAGGGATAAAATATTATATGTATCCTCAGATGAGTATTAGATGGGATAACAACTATTTTGGTTAATTTACTTATAATAAACTTTATGACCTTATATCATATGATGTCATATTAAACTGTATGAATATTCTTGGATCAAGCATTAGGTCCATACGCCCAATGGACAATCTAATCCGATTTTAGCATGTTAGTAAAATTGTAATCTGATTTAATTTGATTCACAACCAAATATAAGATGGTTATTACTTTTAAAATATCTCATGCAATTTAATATTAACCAAACATTGAATAACAATACTAATCATTCAAAAATGACTTGTCTTAAAATTAATTATCCGATAATAAAACATCCTATCTCATCCTGTCCGTAAACCAAACGGATCCTTAATAGACCTATAAAATTTCTCCTAAACTATGAATTAGTTGGATGACAGTTTTTATCCACAATGTGTTGCTAAACAACATGTGAATAGTTGCTAGCAAGAGTTTTCAATAAGACTCAATTGGCAGTTTTATGATATAAACTCAACTTTTTTATTGTGTCTAAAAACATGCTTCGCATCTATCCATTATCCATGCAAACAGCCGCATCATTTAGGTCCGATCACGTACCATTATTCACTCATATATTGATTTCGTATAGAGTAACACTTCATTTTATTTTTTTCTTCTCTTATGTTGTAATTAGCTTTTCTTTTTCAAATTTAAAGTTTTGTGTTTGGTTATAGTTGTTAATCTACCAACAATTTTCAATAACATACCTAATTTGGACGAAAAAGCTAAAACACTCCAATAATGCCAGCTCTTTAATTAATTACCGTTAAAAGTCGATCAAGTTAAGAAGGGCAAAAAAGTCATTGCGTGGAACACTTCAGTCTGCTCCTGCCTTTGTCCATATGAGAAATACAGATAAATTATTTTTTCTTTTTGGGTGAATGAAAGCTAAAAATACTAAATGTTGTGCATATTTCATACAAACTGTCCAATTACTGACATAAGGACCCCACCTTGAATAAATGCCACAGCAAAGTCCAGCCTTATAGTATAATCTCAGTCATTAAATAGCTTTACTTTTTCGTTAAAATGCTCTCATGCTATTCTTTCTGGTTGTCGGAAGAATTCATACATGTACATTACACCATATTTATAAATGCTTAATTGTACATGCTCATATATTAATTTAAAAAAGAAAAGGAAAAGACAGCTAAGAATTATATTTTTTGTCTTTTTTTTTTTTAATGATAGTGGGCAACAATTAAACAATTATATGGCAATAAAATAAACAATTTTGTGATCGATCACCACCTGTCAAGCCTCAATCAATAAGTATATTAACATTTGCTTTTTGGGTGTAATTGAATGATCAATTGAGCACATATTTATCACACTTTCTACTATTTAAGCTATCAAAGATATATCATAAAAATATTGGTCTGAGTTTAAATTACTAAAAGATAAGAAGAAATATAATTTTATTTTTTATTTTTTATTTTTTTGAAAAAGCTTTATATATACTATCATAGAAATAAAACTGATGATATCTTAGGCGCGGGTTGTCTTTAAGTAATCGTAACTTGTGCAATAAAATTCTTTATCCTTAAAAAAAAAAAAATGAAGTATCTCACCATTCGATTTGTGTTGTACAATTCCTCAAAAAAGTAGTGCTGACAGTATACGAAAATGGTACTAGAGATTTAAAATTATGGACTTTGCCTCCCAAATTCCTATGTATGTATTTATACAATCGTTTCAAAATCTAATTGTATTAGAGATAAATTCACCTCGTATCTAATTGTATAGAAAAAGATAAATTCACCTCCCAGTATGTTATAATTTCTCATAATAATTAGGATTCATTGCACTTTACCCCCTTAACTTTTAGTTTCACTATCACTTTAGTTCGTAATGTTATTTTTTAGGCACTTAAGGCCTTACGTTAAATCCAACTTAAATCCAGCTCAACATTGCTACTCTTTTTGACAAAATTACCCTTATAACTTTGTTTAAATAAAAAGTTATCTAGAATTCTACTCTCGTTCTCACTTTTGTATTCTCATTTCTTACCTAATTTATTTTCCTTAAGGAAAATTTTGATGACATGATGTAACAATTTTTCATGTTTAATCATCATGTCTCAAAATTCATACATCACTATTTATGGAAAAAAATAGAAAATATTTTGGGTGCTATAAAAAATTTTGTCCATACATGAATAATTTGAGGATAAAAATATCATTTTAACTGAAAATTCTAACACCGTTAGATTTAACCACTGTCTGGAGACTGTAATAGCTAAAATAATAATGTTAGTGACCCTAAAAGTTAAGGGGTAAAGTGAAATTAATCCTAATAATTATACACTCCAAATTTATTTTATTTTTATTTTACTACTTCGTATACTCGAGCCACCGTTAAAAGATTACGTCAATTGAATGACTTCTATAAATGATAAGACTGAAGTGGTAAGAAAAGAAATATTAGTGTGTAAAGTACGTGGTTAAAGAAAGTTCGAATACAACGTGAGAAATAATATCTGTGTAAAAGTTGAAGGTGCAAAGAGGAATTAACTTAAAGAAGAAATGGAAAACCAATTCGGAGAAACAAGTGGATTGTACAAGTAGGAGATTAATGACAATTTACTGGAGTTCCATCAATGCGAAATATATAAAAAAAAAAAAAATGAGATTCAATCTTTTGCTAAGTAACTTGTATGTATTATTTAGCTTTCTTGCATGAAGTATAATATTAACTAAACTTATGTTTGGGATGGTGTTTTTCATGTAGGATTGATAGTTAGAATGAAGGAAAAAGATAATAATTTCATAATTTATGTCTCATTTATTATTACCAATAGCATCTTAATATTTTTTTGTTAGGATCGTAATCTCGGATATTTACAACAATTACTTAATAAGTCCTTGAAGATAATAAGGAATAGAAATAATAGAAATATTGCAACAAAAGAGACACGCAGATTTTATGTCTACGGGCGAAAGGAGACAATCTACTAATTTAAGAGGAATATAAATTTGGGGGGAAACCTCCACAAAATTGGCTATAGGCACCACTATAACAAAAACACAAGAGGCCAAATAAGATAAAAGGCTAGATGGCCATAAAGGCCCTGAAAGCCCACTAAACCTCTCTTGGCTTGGTGCACGTAAAAGTTTAACTAAGGCCCTTAATTTATAAGATTGGGTGGGAGAGAAATACTCTTTCCAAACTAATGTGGGACAAAACAAAAGATACAAAGCATACTCAACAAATCTCCACCTTGACTTGTATCGCATAATAAATCCTCATAAAATAGTAAATCTTAACAGAGGAAAATTCTCCACCTTCTCCACAAAACTCATTGGCCCAGATTCTAGATTCACAAATAGATCGACATAACTCCACCTTCTTCAACAAAGTATCAAATTTGTACTCAACACAAACCCACTCTATCTACAAAATAGGCCCAACAAAACTCTTCACCAATACCAAACGGACCACCCGAAAGCTCAAACGTCCAATACACAAAGAAGAGAGTAACAAAACGGCCATACACACCAAGAAGAAATTACTTGCCAACGAGTAACCCATGATTCAAAATTTTTCAACCCAAAACTTCGTTACTATCAAAATGGCTTAACCCGAATTCCCGGCTCTAATACCAATTTGTTAGGATCGGAATCCCAGATATTTGCGAAAATTACTTAATAAGCCCTTGAAGATAATAACGAATAGAAATAATAGAAATATTGCAACAAAAGTGAATATAAATAATAGAAATATTGCAACAAAAGTGACACACAGATTTTACGTGGTTCGATCAAATCGACCTACGTTCACGGGCGAAAGAAAAAAATCTAATCTACTAAAGGAAAAAAATCTAATCTACTAATTTAACAGGAATACAAATTTGGGGAGACCTCAACAAAATAGACTATAGGCACCACTATAACAAAAGCACAAGAGAGCCCAAATAAGATAAAAGACTAGATAACCATAAAGGCTCTGAAAGTCTACTAAAGCTCTCTTGGCTTAATGCACTTAAAAGCTTAATTAAGACCCTTAATTTATTTATAACATTAGGTGAGAGAGAAATACTCTTTCCAAACCAATGTGGACAAAACAAAATATACAAGGCATACTCAATATCTGTTACTTGTCATTTCAGTTCAACTATTAACGAAAGCCATTGAATTTACAAAAATTTTTAAAAGTTGGACGAAATATTGAAAAAAGAAAATTCAAGGTACAAAGTGGTAAAAAAAAATAAGATTTTGGAGTATAATACTGAAAATAGTTATAAGTTAGGGATGCAAAGAAGATTTTATGCATAAAATGTGGAAGGATTTAAAGTCATGCCATCATTATATATATTGTAGTATATATTCATATAAAAAAAATAATTCTCCATGAAATATGTAATTGGTTACTTTAGTATTGAAGTTTTATTACCAGGACCCACTGCGAAATGGTTCTGGTTGATGGGAATGGTATAGAATGGAGAGTAGTTCTAATATGGTTAGTCGTAAGCTATTTCCACATCCTCTTTGGTATAGTGATACATTCCTTTCAGACTGGCGACATTTAGTAAATAATCGGGACCATGTGGGGTGGGGAAATCTCAAACTCAGATGAGGTGAAGATGATAACAATAGATCCTGTACGGTTCTAGTAATTAACAAGAAAGATTAAAGAATGCAATAATTTTTTTTTTTCAAAATTCAGAAAGTGATATATTAGGATAGTAGTATTGTACCTTGACGCAATTTATTTGGAGTAATTAGAAAAAAGATTATCATCATATTTTACAATTTTGCCAGTTAATGAAATAATCTTATGAACATGTTTGACTCTTACCAAAATGATGTAGTTTTCCATTAAGGACGAAGGTGACGAATAAAGATTAATGGCAAATACAAGTATTTTTGGAGGGAAAAATATTTAGATAAATTCGATTTTAGATTCTATCTAATTTAATAGTCACGATTAAATTTTATAAAATTTTATTTATATCAACTAGATATCATTTATTTCATAAGGTGATAAATACAAGTAGTTACCGTTATTTTTCCTAGAGGACTCCTTATAACATTCATAATAGTGTTTTCATAAAAGATGGTACGTATTTAGTTGATCATGAAATGAAGCAATGAAAATAGGGCATCATTTAGAGCACTCTTGAAATTTTGACAAGTAAAATTCCAAATTCACCTTTGTCCTGCATCTCTCCAGCTATCCCTCAAAACAAAACGAAAAAAAAAAAAAAAAAAAAAAAGAAGGTGAAAACCGAAAATTGCCATTATAAAATTGCCATTACGTCACTCCCATTATAAAGTTTGCAATATAGAGTCTAATTTTAGCCCCAAAAAAATTGCCAACATTGTTTAATATTAGTTGTACACTTTTTTAGGTAAACCGTAATATTTTTTTAGGTAAACTGTAAAATTGCGAAATCCAGTGTTGATGATTCGGACTATAAAGAAACCAAATTATGTTTTTTGCGCCTCACTACCCAAAAAAAAAAAAAAAAAAGCCAATTAATGTTGATATCTAAGGGTGCTAATTTTCAGTTTTTCAGTTCAAGGTAGTCAATTGAAATTTTGGATAGACTTTGGAGGACTTATTTTGTTTTAATCCACATAAATATTGAAGTAATATGTGGATTAGAGCATCCATTATATTGTTATGACACATCAATTCCCATCAATAAATCACTACTACATGTTATCCTAATCGGTGAACCTTTAGCATTATTTGTTTAGACATCTCATGTCACGTTGATTTCGAACTCTTAATAATTTTTCATTTTATTTCTTACTATTGAGTTATTAGTTATTTTATTATTATGTTTTTTTTTTTTTTTAATCAGGATCCTTGATCAAGTCTTCAAAACATATACTTGTCTATGCACTTAGAAAATCATGTTGAACAAACCAAAGTTTCTTCCAAATTTTACTACATAATCACACCGCAAATTATCTATGTAACATGTCTTGCAAGATCAAACATCAATTATCAAACAGTTGTACATGTACTTGTAGGACCTACTGCCATTAGGTGAGACATGAGATGTAATGGGAAAATCCCTTTTGTGATTTTAGATTCTCCAATCTAAAGAGATAGCTAGATTGTTTGTTAGATTGTAAAACTCCATTTAGGGGAATAAATATATACAAGGCTGATTTGTGACTTGACAACAAAAAAAATAAAAGTTTTATGATTCAATCCAAAGAACTCCATTTGTATATTATATGAAGTACTATAATCTACGAAACTAGGGACTTTGCGAGCTTAATTACTATTCTTTTGGAGTGTTTACGTTATAGCAAAAAAGGTTCTTGCGTGGACATAAAACTTGACACAGTATAATACGGTTGCTAATTAAAGGAATTGTCCTGTCTTTTGAAGGATAAGTAATTAATATGTTAATTCTTTATGAACTAGTCCACAAATCAAGCACTAAAATTATGTCGAATGATGAACATTTTTGGCAGATCACATTGTCTGGAGACTATATATAAAGTTTTTATGAGATATATCTGAAGCATTATGGCAAGCATAACTGCTCGTATAATCAATCTTATTAATTTTGTTTTCTAGAGGAAATAAACTAAAATAAAAGAGGGGAATTTTAAGAATAGCCTGTTTATTTTTAAATAAAACATCTTAGAATCGGTGCGATCAAAACTGATTATTAATTCAATGAAAAAGAGTATATAATAATAACATTACCTCCTATTTTAATTTTTGCTACAAAATTTATTAAATTTAAGGGTAATCAGACGATGCCTACGCTTTATTATTATTTTGCGAAGTTGAACCATTTATGTGAATAATATGTAATGGCCAAAATGATATGCTTTAAAGGTTTCAAATTTGTTAGACAAGAAAATTATAAAAATTGAAAACATAATTTTATTTTTTTTTTTGGTAAATTGATCAAAATTCGAAATATGGAGAGCGATGAAGCGATGTAATTCTAATAAATCTCTTTTGGAAATACAAACCATTAATTATACTATTTTTTCTGTAAATTAACACAATTCTACATGGTGATGCTAGTACTTTTTCTTCTCTTTTTTTCCAACCCAAAATTGATGCTTAATAATTTTTTTTCTAACCACATTAGCTTCCTATACTGCTTTTGTCATATATGTGAAGTAATATCGAAGCGAGTGGACAGTAAAGTTATTCCAGTTTAAAAATTCAATGAAGCAAAGATTTTTGCAACCCCTAGACCTACCTAGCTGGTTTTTCAATATATCCAGTGAAGGACTGAAGAGGGCATTAAAAGTTCCAGAAAAATTACTTCCCAATATGTCGAGATAAAGAATCCCGACAATAAAGAAATCTGGTTTCACCCTTTGATTCAGCCTAGGGTTTTGAAAACCTTAACATTTAGCTAGGTGGGTGGTGGTGGAGTCAATAGGGGGTTTAAATGCATGGTCATGTGGATGAAGACATAATAAAATCCCATGATGCCAGACAAAGTTGTTGAAAGATTAGAAGGGAATATTTGGGAGTATGAAAGGGAATTAGAAGGTGTATTTGTGGGTTTTATATGGATTTATGCACATGTTAATCCTATGGAATACAAATACAATCTTTTTATTTTGTGGGTCTCTAACATATCCTCACCCAAGTCAATGGGGTCAGTCTATACATAATTGTACTTTATCTGCATACAAATTATTAGTAGTAAATTAATAGGAAAATGTTGGGTAGATTCAGTTTTAAATTTCATCTATAGAATATGTGGTCAAATTAAATATTATGAAATAAATTTTATATTAGTTAATGTCATTAATTAATTTATTTATTTTTTAATCTACCCTCCCCATATCCTTTGTGACTCAAATCTATGATCAGTACATCATAAAAAAAATATATTACTATTTAAATTACACTTAGTTGTCCAATTTATTTTGCACAAATTCACACTACAGGTTTCATAAATAGAGTTGAAAACTGAATTTCAAATTAATATACTATACAAAAATAAGTTGGTCCATCTAATAAGTCAAAAAGTTAAACTGAAAAAAATTTAAATTTGGAAAGATCTTATTGTGATCAGGAGTTTGTTTATATATATTACACCATAATTTTATAATCTTGTATGTATTTAGGTTGCAACTCTCACTCTGATGACCTGCCTTTTCTAGCATAAAAGTAGAATTCTTGATGTACTTACTCACTGAAACAACAATAGTAAAATATACTATTACATGTGTCCGTGTGTGTTTGACTGTGTGACTATGTGTGATATAGAACTATTGCATGATAAAAGAAGCGAAGACGGTGGGGGAAAAGGAATCAGAGAAGAGGGTCTCTTTCTCTTTCACAAAATTTTAACCCGTCCTCTACGGGGAAGGAACAGTGTAGCCTAGTATAGGAAATCAAAAGATGACAATGTAACTTCTTCTTTTTTTTTCCCTCCCTTCAAAAAAAAATATTTTATTTTCCAGTTTTTTTTTTTTTAATGTTTTGTTTTTTGTTCTGTTTCTGATTGTGTTTTTTGTTTTCTTGTTTACTATATACTTAGCTTTTTTGGGTGGTTGGTTTGACTAGTAGTGAGAAGAGAATAGAGATATAGAGGAGACCTTGTTGTTCTTCTTCTTTGGTGTGTCATTTTCTTAGATATACTCTCGAGGAAGACTGGTTCCTTCTACCTTTCTCAAACTTAAATAGCAAGATCTTCTTTATGTTGGATAAATCTCCAAGAAGTAATAAAGTTAAGGGTGTTTGTTTGTCCACCTCCTCTTTTCTTTTCTTTTCTTTTTTTTTTTCTTTTGTGTCTTTTGTTACTTTGGTGTGCTTTGCACTAGCTACCACAATACTCTTGTTTCCCCGTATCAATTTGTGGGATTGTAGAAAATTCTCTCAAAAATAAAGAAAAGCTACCAAAAACTAGCTAGCTAGGAGAGCAAATTAATAGAAAATGCCTTTTGATCAATCTTCAAAACCAGGTCCTGATCTTTCTCTCCACATTAGTCCTCCTACTAGTTCCTCTTCCCAAATTTGCAACAGGGTATCAATGAAATGAACGGAAGCTGCAGCCTCTTCGATCTTTCTAGCCGGAGAGAAGTAGAGAAGTCGTCCAACAACGCCACCTGCAGTCAGCTGTTTCGTAGTACCGACACTGAGCTCTCCTTGGCGCATCCTGCAGCAAATTCACTGATCAACATCGAAGGCGTCCACCAAACCCAAAACCACCGGTTTAGAAGTTTTCTTGGAGGAACTCAAGAAGGACAAGCCCAAAATATGAACATCTATCAACCTAATAATAGTCAGTTGAATCACATAAATCATGGGGTTTCGTTGCTAGATGTTTCGGATGGATTAAGGCCTATAAAGGGTATTCCTGTTTATCACAACCGTTCATTTCCTTTCTTGCCTTTAGACCATCATACTACGACAAGAGAGGTTATCAAGGATCCTAACAAAATGAGCTTCTATCCAACAATGTCTTATAATAATCCCTCTTTATCACAATCTTCTTCATCCTCTTATTTTAATGGCGGATTGGATACATATGTCTTCGATCTTGAACTCAAACTCTTCGGGGCCTAATGCGCCACCTCTCTCGGGGGCATATAATCGAATACCAGGTACTTCTGCTAGGTTTAATGGGCTTTCGTCGTCTTATCATCAGCTGCACCACCATCATCCCAGTCAGTATGGTTTAGGGTCTTCCGAGGCTTCTCATGGGATGATGAGATCAAGATTTCTACCTAAACTTCCAGCAAAAAGGAGCATGAGAGCACCAAGGATGAGATGGACTAGCACTCTTCATGCTCGCTTTGTTCATGCTGTTGAGCTTCTTGGCGGCCATGAAAGTATATTTTCTCAATCTATTCTACTTTCCTTTTTCCTAGGTTTAATTTTTTTTTTTTCCATTTCATTTTTAGTCTTATAGGCCTTGATTTCAATTTCTTAGGGTATTTTCATATAATAATTTCGTTTTTATTTGGTGATGATTTTTAGGGGCTACTCCAAAATCAGTTCTTGAGCTCATGGATGTCAAAGATCTCACAGAGTTCTATCTGGCTCATGTCAAGAGCCATTTGCAGGTACAAAGAAAAAGAAAAATCAAGAAAATCCCACTTGAAAAAAAAATGTCTCTCTCTCTCTAATTTTGTTAGTTTCTCTCTCTGGGGTTTATGATGTCTGTTTTGGTCTCCGTCTGTCCCTCCGGCACAATAGCCGATGAATGCAATGAATGAATTAAAGAAAGAAAAGGAGAGGAGTCTGACCTTCTGAGAGAGAGATAAAAATTAAAGAGATAAGTAGTGTAGTACTGTAGCAGTAGTACTATATTAGAATAGAATGATAACAGACAAAAGTAAGTCATCATTTTTCAATAATACAGCTCATTAGTTACTACCTTAATTATCAAACATCAACCTCGTGATTAATGATGAAACCAAGACATGACCAGAAAGCCCAGAAACCCCTCCTCATAGTACTCCCTCCCTCTCTCCCTTGCTTGATGAGTGAGTGTGTGTTTTTGTGTGTGAAAGAGAAATAATATTAGAAATCTTAATCTATGCAAATATAACTATGTATACCCTTTTATGTTTAATTAAAACCTTCTAATTTTTTTTTTCACTAGTAATTTAAATTTGTCCTAATCTATAAATGATTTCCAATGCAGATGTATCGAACTGTTAAAACCACTGACAAACCTGCAGCTTCCTCAGGTAATTCGTATTGCTTAATTAGCCCTTATTCTGCTTTCTTTTTTTTCTTTTTTTTTCTTAGCTGCATTTATTTTTCCTAACCCACTACTATTTCTTTTAATTCTCATAAATTTTGCAGTACCATAACGATTTACACCATCTATAATTGTACTATTGTACATACTAGATAGTATTCAATACATATGACACAGAAAAAAGATCCATTCAGATGAAAAATCAAACCCATGTATGCAATTTTTGTTTTTATTATCTGCATGCATTGCATAAGCATATGTTCATTTAGATGATGACATTTTCACTTTTTTTTTTTTGCAGGTCAATCAGATGGATCAGGTGATGAAGATCTCTCCACAATGCTGTGGACTACTAGGGCACCGGTGAGATGTCCGGTTTACGCCGATTTATGGAGCCAAGAGGACCTTCTGATGGATCATTTCAACAAGAATCAGAGTCTCCATCTTCTACTACTAATTTATGGAGTAATTCCTCAAGGTATTTATGTAGTAAATCTTTTTTTTTTTCTTAATGTGTCTTTTTTTTTTTAATAAATTTGATGATTCCTCTAAATATTAATGGTGTATTAAAGTAGACATTTAAAATAATGGTAGAAACTGATGCATTGGTTTCCTTTTTTCTTTTGCATGGTACCTGAATCTTAGAAATACAAACCCACGTCCACCATTTTTTCCAGAATAAAAGGATTCCTATATATGGCAGCTTTTACTTTTGTTCTGTTTGGTTTTTTTCTTTCCATTCTTTTTCTATTATCATTATTTTTTTATTTTTTATATTGTTGGAATAAGTCTTCTTTCTTTCTTTCCGTTCTTTATATATACTAATGATCTCGGTGTTTGAGAGATTTTCACCTGAGATTGGGTAGCTTTTCTTATAGGGCATTTAGAAAAAGGTAGAAAGATAATCAGTGTTAAACAAGATAAGGAAAGCAACTACTGCTTCTCTCTCTCTCTTTCCTTTTCTTTTTTTTTTTTTTTCTCTTTGGAATTATATGTTACACTGTTATTTATAAAACCCTTTCTTTTCTTGTTATTATTCTCTTCACGAGGACGATATTGCATACAGGAACAAAAAAGGACCAGTATCTTGACTTAAGTGCTCTTCTTTTCTCAAAGTATTATTTAACTATTCTTGGTATGTGTCTGCGCTGTATTTGTTCTAAATATTATGTACCAATTTAGCAGACAATGTTTCGTATACAGCAGCTTATATATATCATGAGACCTTCTCCCAATAGAGTCCTCTTAAGTCTTAACCATTACATTTATTTTCATTTTGAATCTTCTATTCTTTATTCTGTCTTAAATCTTTGTCTCATTTTTTAGATATTCGTCACATTACTTTAACTTACAATTATTAACTATTCTAATAGACATTAGCGAGAAAAAAATTATGTTAAAATGCACAAGATGAGAATTTAGGATAGAAATTAATATGCGAAGCAAAATAAGAGATCCTCGACCCTTGCCTGAATTGGTTTGCACTTATATATACAAAACCAAGTTCTTTTTTTCTTTGTGGTCAAAGCCAATTTACTCAGTCCCTAATATTTATTTGTTGTATTGTAATCATATGATCTCCAAATGACGTTCAATCGGCCTGCAGATAATGGTCAATGTGTACTTTGGTCAATATGTACTTGAATATATCAGCCTTCGAAGGGTGTCCACAGAAGGCTGTTATTTTCCAGGGTTTTTCTTTTTCTTTTTTTTTTTAATTTTTAAAAAGTCATATTAGTCAGTTTGGCATGGACCCTACTAGTTAAACTAAAAAAGTAAAAAAATTCATATGAATTTTTCCCATGATTATTTACTACGTAATTAATTCCCATCCCTTTAGTAGTTTTCCTACTACTGTTAGTTTTTTTTTTTTTTTTTTTTAACATAGTCAACTGTTAGTGTTGTTATTATCAATACTAGTATTACATTAAAACATGCTTGTTAGTTGAATTTGAGTTGTAGCGGAACCACTGAAGTTAGGAACTCTAAAACCTTAATTATTGCTTACTTGCTTTTACTCAACTTCATAATACCAAGACTTACCAATTGTTGTCCGTACAAGGTGAACTTGCTTAGGTTTTATATTAGTAGTTTAGAAGACATATAGCTTCTTTTGAGTTTAAAAGATGCTAAAAATACCTTTCTCGACTTTTTGACCAAGATATATGATACTTGAATCATTAACCCACACGATATTAATTCAATTTTTTAGGAAAGAGTCCATTACAGTAGCTTGCTCCTAGACCTCTCGTGCGTCACCTTGGAGTTGCACTATTTCCTTAGCCTGGCGCACCCCACTGTCTGATGTGTAGAAAAGGGCAAAAAAAAAAAAAAAAAAAGCTAAAAGCCAGATAATTGTATTGGTCAAATTTTTTACTTTTTAATTAAGTAGTCTAGATGTGACTGAGAGATTAGATACACATTAATTCTTTTAGAAGCTAGTAAAATCAGTTCGTCTAACTTCAGTTCTTTTGGACAAACATTTCCTTCAAACATGTGCATAACTTATACACGAGGCAAATTTATGTCGACCTTAATTTGCACAGAAGACTATGTAAAGATTTTTTAAGGCCATGGTCATGCTTATGCATTATGCCTCGTTGCTTTCCACTTGAAGGATATGAAGGTTGAATGATCTTCACAATTTGTTCGACAAGTATATGGAAAAAAAAAAAATAGAGTAGCTTAAGAGCATGATTTTAATTTTTTGGCACTAATTGATTCTCTCCTTGATTTATTTAATTTATATAGGACTAATTGTATTTTACATCCCTTACTTTGCTCCATCAATTTTAATTTTGAATATTTTGCACTTCATTTTAGTCTAAATTTTTAATATCACCACCAAAATGAACAGAATTTTTCATGTGTACAATTGATTTAGCAGAACATACAACAATATGGTTGCATTTTTCATATTTGGGAGCCAAAGCAAAGATTTCATTAGCTTTAATAATGGTGTTAAAATTGGATTGAAGTAGAACAATTTGAAAGTTGAAGTACAAAATATTCAAAACTAAAATTGAAAGATGCAAAGTGATAATTGAGTATGAGTTGAGCGGTGTAATATGAAATTAGTCCATTTATATATGATAGCGTAGACTAATCGTAGATTGTCCAAATTTGAAGTTCGAGCTTACTCAATAGTATAAAATTCTTTCTCAACCAATTATCATTTCTTAAATAGCACCTAATTCTTGAATTATTTAACTTATTGCATTAACAAAAAAGACTGAAACTTGCAAGATTTTCCATTCATAACTGAAAGTTTTTTAGTGGATGACGGAACTACTTTCTGCTTTCTTCTGTTCTATATATAGTTTCTAGTCTATACTGTACAATCTCCTCTTTGCTCTTTAGTCCAGATTTTTTTACATTCTACCTGTGAAATTAAAGGCCTCGTAGATGGCCTGAATATAAAGTGTCCAATTATGGCTACTTGAGAGATCTTATGTACTTGCAGAATACATTATTACTTTTGAATTACTTTAATATCTTCATGTGTGAACTCCCAAATAAAGTATGAACTATTGGTGTCTTTTGATGCAAATTCACCATTGAATGTTGACTAGGTTCTTGCGTATATATAGCTTTCTTTAGGTGTTTCAGAATCAAGAATTAATATTGATCATTAAGATACTTGTATAAAATCGATGGTGTAGAAATTTTTGTACACTGACGGTGTATAAAAGATTTATTCTTTATTTAATCTGCTATCCTAACAAAGTTAGAAAAAATAATGATAACCATCAAAAAACCATTTTTTTTTTTTTTTTTTTTTGGTAAATATTAAAAACCATTTTAGTTTCCTCATTTTTCTTCTTTTCCTTTGTTCTTAGAGCTGATTGATGAGTGCTATTCTGGGTACTTTTCACATTTGAAGCTTTCACATTTCTCTTCGTTTTAGATCAATGACAACAGGAAGCTATTAAATACTGTCTATTGGCAAAGTAATATCTCTTCTCTGCAGATTCTTTATGTCTTTAGACATGTACCAATTTAGACCTTGATGAACTCAAACCTATAATAGTTTGCTCTTATCAATTAATTTGTCTTCTTATATCTACATAATCTTCAAAAAAAATATTTTGGTTTAATTTTCTGAAACTAAATGTATCTGGACATGAGAAAGATCATCTTTTTTGGGGAATCCTGTAGTCACTTTTGGGAAATATTTGCGTTGGCTTTGAAAAATTGTCCGTACAAGCATTTTAATCATAACCAGATGACTCCTAAAGAGACATGAGTATAATTTTCCTTGTTTTTATTCTCATTATTAAGTGTAATGTAATACTATGCATTATTTTTTATGGGCACCGTTATAATGTTCGGTCCCGTTAAATTTCAGCAGCAGAGAGGCATGGATGCAAAATAATACTGGTGATGTAAATGTGCTCAGACCATCCTCTTCCATTCCATTAGAACAAAGATCGTTCTAACAGGACACCACACAACAGAGGTACTTTCTTGGAAATTTTTGAAATGCACCCGATCTATGACAATATGCCCGTATGCCATGCACCCTTTAGTCCATTTAGTCACGTCCCTCATATTAGTGATGCGGCGAAATCTGAACCAATGCGTTCACAGCCTAGTTAATTACATTTTCCAACATGAAAATCTTGATGCACTTGAACCAATTTTGACATGTATTTCCTTCAATATAACATCATTATTATGCAATCATAATGCAGGAATGTGATTCATCGCGGCCGAATAGCTACCTAATCCCCAGTCTGGAATGTAAAAATCCAAGCTTGGAGTTCACTTTAGGCAGACCAGATTGGGTTGAAAAAGAGCATGCCTGATTGGATATACATTATTTATCCCCCAATATCGATTCTGCCTAGCTTTTTGCTGAATTTTGGTTGTGAATGGAGAGTGAATTGAAGCCATAATATATAAAAGGGATCATCATGATATACTGACTAGAAAAGGAATGGTAACTAAAAAGGATTCCCCTTCCTACTTCTGCATGCATGTTAGTATTTATTTTTTATTTTTTTTCCTTTTTTTGGTTTTATTAGTTCATTTTTCTTCATTTTTTCTCCTACCCTCCTCTCCTCCCCCACCCCCACTCCCACCACCGCCATTACCACCCTTCTTCCTCATCTTTTTTCAAGGCTTTTGGCAAGTGGCAAATGTAAGAGCTAATTATAATGTGGCATACTTGGAAAACAAGGAGCCAAATATCAAATACAGTATATGAAAGGAAAAGGGAATTATTATAAGACCTCTATATGTGCTTCTTTCTCTTCTCATGCAAAATAGTAATTGAATATTGGAAATGGAATCATCTGTTGTACTTTGAAAATTTATAAACTAAATATCAAATGCTTTAAAAACTTCTATTATATAAATACTTGAATCATACTAGAACGATTTTGTTACAAGATCGTAGAATTTCTCATAGATATAACAACACTTCATTTAGGGTTAATTAATGAAGTTGGCATGATGGAACATTGTGCTGCTGATTATTAAGCCAAATATATTTGCTTTCAAAGTTCAGAACGAAATATCCTGGCTGGGCTTAGGAAAAGTTGGATTATTATGAGACATCAAAAGCATCACCTAGCATTTTATTTTCTTTTTTTCCTCCACAGAAATTGATGAAGAGCTGAACTTGCAATTTTCAACGTGTAAAGTAATCAACTAAAATCTAAAGTTCAACCGAAAAGGAAAAGAATAGAAGAAACAAAAGAGCATTTACCCATTTTGCAGATTCAGTTATTGGTTCTGGCACTAAATCCAATTAGTCGTGAAAAACAAAAAAATTTAAGTATTCTAAAATTTCCTTTGAAACGAAAACAGAATTTTATCGAAAAGCCCTTCAGATATTTTGGTGTAAGGATATTAAGACTATCCGTTTTCTTTTTAATATATCGAAATAGCTATTTTTTATTAAGTTTTTTTTTTCTACATTTCAATGCTGTTATGAAGGAAATGAAAAGGAGGAGCAGTGCTTTTAGCATCCACGAGGGGTCAAATTTAAGCTAAATGCCTAAACAATAATGTTTCCGTATTACTTTTGGAAATTCCGTGCTCTCGACGAATTAGGTTTAGCTCATACAACACAAATTATAAACCTTTCTGATTTCTGTCATAGCAACGTATGGCATGTTCAAAAGTTTTAAGAAAAAACCAAATTAATTAGATGTCGGAAAATAATTAGAAAAATATTTCAAAAATATGAAAGAACAGAGTCTGCAAGTTACGCACGATTATTTAAGAGCTAGAAGAAAATTACCACATAAAAAAATAATAATTATTGTTCTTGAGAATGTTATTCGTTAACAGTGAAATAGAAACATTTTGCTTATTGGTAACATTTTATTTAACAGTTGTTGAAAGGTCTAATATACAGTCGAAACCTTCCGTTTGCAATTTGTAAGGTCATCGTAATTAGAATACAAAGACATTGAAATTGTTGTGCTCATAGCCTCTATTTGCTTCGAATAAAAAATATAAAGCAAAGAAAAAGAATAGGAATGTAACAATACGGTTATCTTGCCAACATGTATATTCAATTACTTTTATTCTTCAAAAAAATTTTCCAACAGATGTTAAAAAAGTCATCTAAAGAAGTTATAAATAGAGTATATTTAAATGGTTTCTCTTTTGAGAAGGGCAAAAGCCATACATCCCTCTTCTTTTTTTTTTTTTGAGTAAGCACCTATTAGGTGGGAGTAGTCCCTTTTTATTATTAAAAAAATAAAAGATACATAAAGGCTAACATGAAATCTAACTCTCCAACAATAAGAGAATGAATTCAAAGACATACCCTTAAAATTTTAGCATCTTGTAAGATCTAAAATACTAACTTCCACTACGCTTTAGAACTAAATCAGCAATTTGAAATAATAACATCCTCTAATTCCATGAATTTGACTTTTACATATTAGAACTAAATTAGAGAAATGGGTTTAGAGGTCATTCTGGTTCGCATTGCTCTTGGCATATTCAGGTATGTCCTCTTATATCTTCCTTTCCTTTTTGGGGCGAGAAAGTCTAATTCTTGGATTGTGTGCACATCCCGGCCATTAGGAGATTCATTATCGGAAAAGTATCATTGGGCATAATGGAATCATCAATTGATTTAAACTTTGGTTGTTGGGGAGAAGGCAGATTGGATATGAAGTTGGTTTCCTTGCTGCCCAAGAATTTACTTGATGTTCGTTGTTGCTCGTAGATAGTACAATTTCCTTGAATGTAGGCTTACCTGTGGCTGTGAGATCTTTCATGTTTCGATTTTGATGGTGAGTCTTACTAGGTTGGGAATTTTGCATGGTTTTTTCCCACTTATGTAATGAGGGAGGTGCATTAGGACAAGGAGATTCGTTGTCTAAAAAATAGCATGGAAGTTCCTCCATAATTCGGGCATTAGAGATAGCAATGTCCAGATCATCTTTTGAATTTGAATAGGCAAATCTATGACTAAATTTGGAGGTTTTGGATCATTCTTTGAAACAGGGTCAAATCAGCATCTTTTGAGGTAGATAGGTCTTGACTTATCTCAATCATATTTGAATTTTCCATCCCAACTTCCTTGTCATTTGAATTTTGAATGTCCTTTTGTGGAGCTTCACTAACAGCCTCCACCATCTTGGAAGATGGTGGCTTCACCATCGAAAAGCGTTCCACTACCATATTTCTTGTTGTGAGTGCTTCCGTCCCCCAAGTTTTCTCCTTGATTTACTGTCGTTTTTGAAGTAGTATTCGAAATTGGCATTGACTCATCTGGAATTTCCTTTGGAATACCTGAAGTCCCGACTTCTTGATTTTGAACTGGTTTCCAGGGATAAGATGGCATGTTGAATGGCCTTGTAGGAGCTTTACCCTTAAGAGGTAATGATTCAAGGTTCTTAGAGGGTTGAACAGTCCCTACTTTGTAATAATCCAAATTGTGGCCTATTTTATGACACTTTGTACAGTAGAATGGGATGTTCTCATAGGTGATTTTTTGCCACTTTCTCCCGTCGACCTACTCCTAACCATACTCTAGTTGGAAGAGTTGCCAAAAGATCATCCTCCACACAAACGTTTGCTGTGTTTGGGCATATGAATTTTTTTGTGGCCAAATCAAGCTTGAGAGGCGTTCTCACAGCTTGAGCCAAGGAAGAAACTGTTGAGAGATCTTCCAACGTGATCCAAACCAGAATTACTAAAGGTTCGATGTCTGGCGTGTAGAGGATGTGCCATTTGAGAACTCTCATGTAGAATCCATTCATGAACCAAGTGTTTTTCTTTATACGCAAATATTCCTTCTCCAAAGAAAATCTGATTAAAATGTGTTTATGATCATGAAAACCTATTGTAAAACTACCCTTAAAGCCAATCGTATGAAAACTTTTATACACAGTTTCCATATTTAGTTTGCTCTTTGGGAAGTTGCCTACCAAAGTGAAACAGAAAGGGGCAGCCAGCTTTTTAACCTCTTTCTCAGAAAAAAAAAATATTGTTGGTTCTCCTTTGAATGATTGCAAGATCTCTTTCAAAGGAAAGGCCGAGGAGTGTGGTAGAGATTCAACCTTGTTTTTGAGGACATCCACAAAAGAACAAGCTTGCCCCTCAACCATTGGCTGAAGGGTCTCCGTTTCCTCCATGGCCAATCGGCCAAGAAGGAAGTCTCTTAATAAATTTAGTGCGAGAAAGATTTAGATAGAAGGAGGAGAGAAAATTTCCCTACTATCATAATATTTTCATCACATAAAATTACTAATAACCATACACCCCCTTAACTTCACATGATAGTGAAATTACCATTCAACTTTTTTGTGTGGCCAAAATAATTATTGAACTCTCAAAATCTTAGACTACTACGCATTCCGTCTATTTCAACCGTTAAAGTGGCCGTTATAAGCAAAATGTGATTCTCATATAGATATTCTAAAGGGTAAAAATGTCTTTATGATAATTGGTTTGGTTAATGGGCCAAACTAATATTTATAAAATAATAGGCAAAGTGCCAGATAAATCACTAAACTTTTGCATGATAACACAGATTTTGCCCACTAAACTTCTTTTATGGCCAAATTAGCTATCATCTCTCAAAGTCATTGACTAATACTCATTCTATCTATTTTGGACATCAAATGGGCTGTTAAGGGAAAAACGTGAGTTGCACATGAGTTTTTGAAAGGGTAAAAATGTCTAAAAGACAATTGATTTTGTTTGGTGTGTTAAATTAATAGTTATAAAAATTATTAGGGGTCAAAGTGAAATTTTTCAGACTTTTCTTCTTCTTCTTCCCTACCTTTTCCTAGCTACCCTCCAGCTACACTTCTTCCTCCTTACCACCACCTCCATGGTCTTTCCTCCTACAGTCTATCTAATTTTGATCAAGAAAATATGCACACAAACCAAACTCAACCTCAAATTTTAGCCAAATAAAACCTCTATCCAACCAAACAAATTATTATTTCCAACAAAAAAATAATTTTTATCCCAAAAAAAAAAAAAGAGATTTAGCAAACTTTAGCTGTATGAAATTAATCAACCATCAAACCTTTTCCCAAAACATGATATCTACATATTTACATCACGTAAAAAATGAGATCCAAAAATTTATGGCCATAAAAAAATTAGATCCGAAAATAAGCCACAAATTTGGAAGGGAGACGAAATTGGCAGGGAGTGAGAAAGTAAGAGACGGGATTTGACAGGTAGAGAGGAAAGAAAATGTAGGATCTGGCAAGAAAAGAGGGAGGGGGTGACGAGATTTGAAAGGGAGGGAAAAGAATAAGGCATGGGAGTAAGGGAGGGGGTAAACAGGATTTGGCAAGGGGGGAAAGGTGACATGATTTGAAAGGAAGGGGAAAGAAGAAGGCACGGGAGGAAGGGGATGAAGGCAAAGGAGGGAAAAAGAAGATGGAAGGTGGATGAGGAGGAAGGTTCGTGGTGGTGGTAGTAGTGGTGGGGAATATTGATAAGTTTTTTTTTAAAAAAATAATAGTAGTTGGACAAATTTGCCCCTTAAAAATCACGTGAATGTCAAATTTTAAGTACTAATGTCCCGACTTAATGATCATAATTAATGGAAGGGCCATTGGAAGATAATTTAATTGTTGAGTGACTATTTCGACCACAAAAAAAATTAAGTGGGCAACTTTAGTACAACATAAAAGTTAAGGGGAGTGTAAGACTTTTTACCCTAAAATAATTGATGGGTCAAATTAAAATTTTAAAAAATTGTCTTCTTTCCTACCTTAATTTCCCCTTCCCTGCTCTACTACTCTCTTTCCTATCCCTCCCCTTTCTTGCACACCTTTGATGCTATTGCCCTCCCCTCCTCCTTTCCAACGCCTCGTCTAGCCTCCTCCACTCTCTCCCATGATACCTTTATTCAAAAAGTGCATAAATAATTTTTAATTTTTGAATAAAAATCATTCCCAACTTCAAATTTTAGCAACAAAAAAAGAAAAAGAAAAAAAAACTCATATTCAACCAAAAAAAAATTTAGTAAAAAATATCCCAATAAAAAATTTCAGTCTTTGTCCCAAGATTTCATTTTAAATTTCCAATAAAAATCAAAAACCTAACAAGCATAATCTTTCACCTTCAACTAAAAGATGCATTAACCAATTCTAGTTTTTCCAAACCAAATATATATATATATATATATATATATATGACCTTGAATTTTAGCAGAAAAGCAACTCATTATCCAACAAAAGAACCCCAAAAAGAAGAAATTCCAAGGAAAATTTGATTTTTATTCATTACAAAAAATACCAACAGAAAAACAGCCGAAGAGAAATAAGAAGAGAGCCTAGGAGAGGAAGAAAAAAGGCAAGGGAAAGGAAGGGGAAGGGGAGATGGGAGTAGCATGAGAGAGGAAGAGAAAGATGAGGAGGGGAATGCGGGAGATAGAAAGAAAAGGAAGGCAGGTGTACCAAGGGATGAGAGAGAAGAGAGTAGGAAGTGATAGAGGAGGATGTGTATTGGTGTTCATTGACGAGGGGGTGGGTTGGGGAATTGATAGGTTCAGAAGAAGGTGGCTAAGGTTTTTGGGGAAAGGTGATGGCATGAGATGTTTCAGCCAAAAAGATAAATAAAAGGCAAAGACAAAGTAAAAAATCAAGAGACAGAATAAATAATTTTAAATAAACATATTTTGTTTTGAAATTTTTGCCCCTCAAAAAGCATGCCCCTTACATATTTTTCACATAACAGTTATCTTAACATCCGAAATGGACGGAACAGACAAATAGTTAATGATTTTGAGAGTTCGATGATTATTTTTGCTACAAAAAAAAAAAAAAAAAAAAGAAGTTAAATGCACAATTTCAATAACATATAAATGTTAAGGGGGGTGATTTTTTACCCTTTCAAAAATCACAGCCTTTGATACTATTACTACTCAAAACATAAAATAACATAAAAACCCAAATTGCTTAGTCCAATGATAGAACTAAGACTGGTCTCGTTAACTTGTGTTTCCATGAGCTATATCTGGGCTCAATAACAACAAATCTTGGGCCAGGTCCACTATCTTTTTTAACTCTAGTAATATCATTTGTGTGGAAGAACATAACAGGTGACAGACAAATGTTTATTATAGTTTCAATGAATTGAATAAAAAGTCTGATTGCAAATAACAACGAGACAAGTGTTTGCTTAATTAAAGCAACAAATCAGAAAATTAAGGTTCATAAAGATGCGTACAAAACCTTTTGTTGTCTTGAAAGTAGTAAGTAAAAGATAAAATAGTTATTTTTTAAAGCATAATAAAAATTGCAGTTTTCCTCGTTACTTTGATGCCAGACATACGCAACACTACTTACTCTTTTCCTATTATAATTAAGTACCTGATGACTAAATTAAAAGAGATAAAGGGCTTGAAATTTATGCTAATGAAGATTGGTTTGCATATGTTTTATAGTCATTGCCATAAACTTGCATTACTTTGTTATTTTTTCCTACTAATAACTTGATGTCATCCAACAATTTGCCTTCCATCCCCGATCCGATTTTTGATAAATTTGAGTTACATTAAAAAAGGCTTATGCAACAATACACTTTTCACATGCTCAAGAAAGAGACACTCGACTCTTGGGAGAGGAGTCATGGAGGATTTCATTAAAATATCATCAAAATTAATTACGTAAATCTAAAAGTTTATGCGACAATATATTAGATCGATCGTTTCTCTATATCTCAAATTTCGCCTTTAAATATGACAAGATGGATCTATTTGCTTGGAAGAACTGTTTTCTCATAACAAGTTGTCCAGTAAGAAATCCAAAACAGAAAAAGGACAGAAGAAAAAGATAGGTTAGTGCTACCACTGGGTCATGCAACTGCAGATACTGATTTCACGAGTGTACCAATCAGGCCAAGTAGCCAACATGTATTCTACACTGATGCACCAAACCAAGAAAATGAGCCAATACAATAGAAATAGACATAAGAACAAATATTACCAGTGAAATGCCCTTATTACAGCAGCATCCTCGTATATACCATCAACAATTTAACAAAAGAGTAATAGTAGTACTCATACAAAGGACGCACAAGCTGCAACTACATTTCTCATTTCTTTCATATTATACAAAAAAGAAATACCAAGCAACGACATCATCACTAGATACTTCACATAAAACAATGTTACCAAATATGCACATATATTAAAGCATGCAACGGTCTAAAGCACTTGGTTATATCTACAATGGACCATTAAGCTGCTCACTTGTTTGATACACGACGACGCCGAGCAAACCTAGCAGAAGAATAAGCTGAAACCACTGAACCTGTCATGTTCAAGGAATTCTTAGCTAGACCAAACCCCTTCTGCGTTGCCAGCCAGATGGTCCAAAAGAATCCAATCCAACCTGATCCAAAAGGAAAAGATACGAATCTTCAATTGCTACGCAGTATAAAAACATCAGCAATATCTACTTCAGCTAAAGCCTAAAAAGAGTATCCTTAGTTGCCCAAGCCCCTTACTCAATCTTCAAGCAGAAGCAGAATGAGGCAACACATCCACCGACAAGGGAGTTCATAAAAAAGAGATTTAGGATTTTTGACAGGTACTTACAAAGAAACCAAATCAAATATTAACAAAGCTGAAGTATATTAAAGGAATAAATAGCACTTGAGCAAAATTGTGTGGTTCTGATAAATTGCTCAAGGTCCAATGGCAAAAGAGCAGTACCAGTACAACATTAATGACTCAAAAACTGTGAGGTCCAAACTCACAAACACAAGTCCCTAAGCAAGCCAATTTGGATCCTGTTTAAACAACCCTTTCCAATTAAATAACCCGACATATCTTAACATCACAAGTAAGAATTTCACAAAATTACAAGAAGGGTGAGGCCAAAAAAATTGAAGAGTAAATTACAATGGTGATGAGCAAACTTCAATTCAATTCAACGTGATTTAGAAATAGTTCACCTCATAATCTTGAATGAACATTTTTATAATTTGAGCCAAACTAAAAGAAACTACACCACCTCTAACATCAATTGTGCCAGAAAGATCATATAGCTTTTAATCTTGAATCGTCCAGGTCCCCTAAAATGAACATTATGTACACATAATTGTCCCCACAAATCACAAAAAACATGCATGTGAGGCATTCTTCATGTGTCTGTGTTTGTCCACATGATTTTGTGTATGTCTGTGTTTGTTTGTGTGCCCCATGTGTGTGCATGTGTGCGTGTGTGTGTGTGTGATAGAGAGAGAGAGAGAGGCACATTGCAACTAGCCTTTGAAGATTAGAAGATATTGTGTTGATATGTTTGGATCTTTAGTTTTTGAATACGAAAAAATCACTCTACTTGCAAAATTGAATAGTTCATTTCAAACTGATCAACTATTATTTGGTGCCTAATTAACTAAAGCAGAATGCTAAATTTGATCAACTATTGTCGTGCAACTGTTATCCATGGGGCATAGGATGAGAGAAGATCAAGAGGCCTTTGAGGACTTAAGAGAGCAATCATGGTTGATCAAGTACTGCCAGTTTCTTACCATGCTAATGGATCAGTTGACCTGACCATAGAATCTATTCTGACTCTCACTCAATTCCTCAACTTTAGGTAAGATGCATGTTGCCCCCACAATAAAGAAATATAATGCGAGTATTTGGGATTCTAACTTTGTCCCCTCATAGGTAAATCAAGCTCTTTGAAGCTAGAAATCTACTCTCACAATAAGAATTGTCTTTAGAATAAGGTTTGGATGAGTATCTGTACCAGATATCCACAAAAATTAATAACCAAGTGGTAATAATGCTGCAATATTCCAATTTTTTTCCTTGCAGAACCCCCAAGAAAACTGAAACTTATTCCAGCATAAATCCATATACAAACGCTGTTACAGCTATCAAATATCAAATTTGCTGTGCACTAACAGGTGAAGCTCACAAGATCAACATCAAACAATGCATACTTGAGCACCAGAAACCTCAAGTGTGTACCAGTTGACTTTAGAGGATTCAAGCTTATAAACAAGTTAGGGAATGCTAGAATACCAATAGGAAAATAAGCTGTGTGCCTGTGTGTGTTCATGTGCATGTGCTTCAGATGGTGAGACAGGGGGGAGGGAATGGAGGACCTACCTGTGGTAATAGCAGCAGCAATAATTGCCGAAATAGTTGTTGCAGAAATGACAAACACAGCAACTGATAATGCACCAATATAGATGGCGGCAAGCAAAGAAAAGAAAATAGCCAAGAATCCTCCAGCTGCTGCTAAAGACACCAGCAGAGATATCATAATTGCGTTTATAGTTGCAGCAACAAAGAAAAACATAACGACCGCAAATCCTGTCAAAGCGAGAAGAGCAATTGTTCCAACCTGCACCAATAAGCAGCAGTTGAAGAGAAATCAGCAAGTGAGACTATGTAAAATTCTTCTTGCTTGATACTTGCTGAATGAAGGCTCAAAGCATGAGAAAAATTAAAGAACAACACAGGTCTTTCAGAAAAATAATAATAATAATAATAAAACAAAAATAAAATCTGCAAATAGAAATGATGTACTTACAAATTCAATAACCACGATATGGATTACATTTTTACAGGTTGTTATTCTTTCTGAACACAGAACTACCCAAAGATGACCCGTATCAATAGAATCAGAAGTACTTAATCTCGTACTCAAATGTTCCTGGAATGGTTCACCATTGGAGCGTGCACTGTATGCACTTAATTTACTTTTTATCATCGTTGGTTACCAAGTAACTTACTCTGCAGTTAATATCCTACTAGAAATACTAGTCTCCCTCTGCAGTTGGATACAGTACAAATTTAAAGGTTGAATTTATTACTCTAATCCAGATACTAGGGTGATACTCCAATCTTATATTGTATAATGCCTTTAAAACAGTTTAACTAATACAAAAACACTTCTGATCAAGCATACCAATTTCCCTTAGCGGATGAGATATCGAAGTAAGAAATTTTTGACAAACTGAAAAAAGATCAGGTCCTAGAGGATTTCAATTATGCCAGCCAGACAAGAGCACTAAAATTAGATCATCAAATTCAATTTTGAGAAAAGGAATGCTACCACTTAAAGACAGTTTCAGTAAAGAACAGTCATTTTTTTCTTTTTCTTTTATATATATTATATAAACTCACCTCTGTCCCAATCTCTTGTCTCTCAGTTACTCGAATTAGTAACTAAGAATAGTATATGAGAAGTGTCTTTATCACCTAAGTTTAGACAAGCCTGGTCTAACATCTCTACTCTATACCAAATTCATTGCTGAGGAATAAGCATAAAAACCATCCTCAAATCTCTAAGTAGTTGCAAACTTTAGAATCAAAAACAATAACACATCTACAGAAGATAAATCAGTGAAAGTTAACATCTTTACAGTAAAGTCATCATTTTTCTATCACTTTTTCTGCCAAATTACTACTCAGCCAGAACAAATAGTGCAAAACCAAAATTGACCAAGTTCACAAAATAAAACAAGGCAAAATAATACGGCAAGAAACAAAAGATTGATCAAAAAATCAACTGGGCCGTTGTTAAAATCTCACTGAAACAACAAGAAGGGCTCGGAAATGGGATCCACGGCGAGTCCAGAGGAGGATATGATTAGCAGTATTCTTGAAAGCAACTGAACAATCAGCAGAGGAATATTGTGGGAGAGAGCAACTTTGATACGGTGGAGCAAAGGAGAAGATGCAGAGTCGGAGTTGGGGAAGAAAATCGCACTGATCAAGCGGTTGAAAATGGTGTAAAGAGTGATCTCTTGATTGGCGGAACATGAATGATCTTTCTTGTCTTCGGTGTCGAGTACATTATGCTTCTCTGATGCTCCCGCCATCCCACACAACTCCTTCAGGTTGGTAAATTGAGTGTGTGTTTTGTGGTGTGTGTAGTGTGTGAGAAAGTGGGAGGTATTTCCAAAACGGGATTTTTGTTTTTGGAATCAATAATTGAAGTCTCCGTGGATTGGTGGTTGTCCGTACGGTTTAGTGAGTGCGTGTGCGTGTTTTGGGGAATCAAGGAGGGAGGTTTGCTGGTTTGGTATGGACAGGAAATGGTGGTTTTGGTGATTAAGTTTGATTAGTTTATGAGGATTAATAGGATGACGAAGAAGAGATTAAGGATGAAGTTAAGGTGATGATGGTGATGGTGATGTTGATTTTTTTTTTTTCCTTTGTAAAAGTTGGTGTTTATTTGTATGGAAAGAATGGAAAATCTTAAATCCATTAAGTCATCATGTTATTGTTGAATGAATGAAAATAATAAAATTTAATTTAATTTTTAATTATTACAACCATTGTTGTATTATGACATTTTGCATTATTAAACAAATAGTCAAAATTTACTACACACTAAAACAATGCCCCTAAAGAAATTAGTAATAATTTGATCGTATAAATAATTTATTAATGTAATAAAAAGTATAACGCAATGCCTAATCCACTTATTTACCCAGTTCTCGATAACTTTTGTTTCAAAAGTTCGTCATTCAATGCTTTCCTTTTCTTGTATGGTCAATTTGATGAGCTTAAGATACCATGCCGACATGCCAGGTGTTTGTTAAGATTTGGATAGTATAGAAGTCAGTTTCACAATACAAATACAGGGATTAATCCAACCAACAGTGTATACAATATAGAAAACGTCCATAGTCTTAATTTGGATAATCCGCCAAGTTTATCCATTTATTTTCCCCTCGATAGCTAATACTAGTACATTTTATTTTCGAAGTGTTACACCACATCCCAGGAATGTTATCCTGGGTAAATCCTCAAGTGCATTAAGGTATACAATATACTAAGAAACAAATTATACAAGTCTTGTGAGATGTGAAATCCACATAATTTGTTTCTTAATACTTTTAAATTCTATAATAAGATCCATACAATTTATTTTTTAATACATTAAATATGCCTTAATATACAAAAATTTACCCTTGTACTAATACATTTCGAGCATTGCAATAGCTATAGAAGATATGATGAAGTTCAACATGATGTTGGACCATTATTGTATAAATAAATGTGAGCATCAAAAGAACTATTCTGCCGACACAGTTGACACTTGGTGCCTTTGTGGTCGGCCTTAGCATATGCGACTACGACAACTTTCTTCTTTCAAGTACTTGATCTAATACACTTGCAAGCAAGATTAGTGGTGAATATACTATCGAAATGATGTTTGCATTACATTCTCCCTTAGAAAATCATTAGTCCAACTACAATATCTGGTCTGCTCACATCTCTTAGTCCAAAGAACTGCATAATCACACAAGAAAGAAAGATCAAGCAGCCAGTGAAAAATCAGATAAAGAAAGTGGCATCATAGTGTAAAGATCAACAGTCTGTCCATCAGGATAAATATCAAGTTTTCACATCAAGCAGGTGCTTTCCAAGCCAAACAGGTTAACTTTTTCAACGCTAAATGATGGTAAAGATGAAATGTCAGAAAATGAAAATATCTTCAGGAATATGAAATAGCTAATGCAGATGCTATATTGCCCTCTAGGAATTTTTTTAACGATTAAAGCTGCAGGAAAACAAAGTTTAGTCAAGACAATTTCAAAGAAACTGCAGGTGACATCTAGTATTGTACCAAAGTATCGAGTCAGATGTTTGTCATAAAGATACTTGAGGTAAAATCTAGCATTTAACAATAAACTATCAGCTTTCCGCTCAACATTAATCTTGAAAGAAATTTTCACACAACAGAAGCCTAGTTCCATTCTCCCGCAGTTCATTTTACCACTTCTCCTTTTTTTTAAAAACGTATACTTCCAGATGGACCAGAACATAATTAAGGCTAGAAACGGAACAGAACAGATGGAGCAGAAACAGGATGCATTCAAGAAAGACTTCCACGATGAATAGAGCACAATACCATCTTATCTATTAAACTATATATATTAAAAGCTAGATTCAGAAATAGGCATATAGATATTGAATGAGATATGCTTAATTCTAAAACTCTTTTTTCCAGAAGCATTCTTCTCAATGATGCACCACAACATTCCAAGGCATCCACTTCTTGCACTAAGGCAATGCAATGCTAAAAAAATCTAGATGAGTCAAACTGTCAAACATCTTTATTTTCTTTACTTCCAGGTACCTGAGATGACCCTAAATATTTAAGCAGAAAGCAGATAAACCTGATCTAAAATGAATTCGGAGTAACCCCTACTCAGCCAATTGTTCTGCCACCCAAAGAAACGAAGTTGGTAAATGAAGGATAGTCAAATCTAAAGCATTCAGAGAACTCATAAAATGTGAAGACTTTCTTGCCACAAAGCATTCATACCATCAGTAGGTGGTGCAAAATATACAGCATGCATCTATCGACTTAATTATGTTAGATGCTCTGAATATACCAGGCAAATGAGAAAAGATGAGCAAAAGGGAACAAATAACAAATACGAGGAACATACTTGTTTACCTCTCAATGTATCAGGCAAAGGGGAAAAAATGATTGAAAGTGAATAGCAAAGTAATACACAGAATACGCGTATTCACTATATGATCTAAAAGGCAAATATACTAGAATTGAAGAGCAAACTGAAGTAAACCCAGTATAGGTATGCTTGAGTCACTACTTCATAACAGTTGCTGGCGTACTTCCTCTCCTATATTGGGAACCACAAATGACGTCTGTCTATACTCCTCAATTTCCAAGTAATTGAAAACAAGATTTCTAACATCATAGATCGCACTCTTTCATTTGCCTCGGCATCTTATTACCATATCTCCAAAGGCTGTATACAATTCAGTTCAACCTGTAAACGCTTCTAGTTGTTAAATTATCCATCCCGATCTATCTGCAGTCAAATCCTCCACTGGACCATAAAGCATTGAACAAAAAGCCATGCCCTGCAGTATCTCCAAAGCACAAGAGGACATCTTAACACAATGACCAGACATACAACAGCTGACATCTAGGTATCAGCAGGCAAACCCATGGAAAATATGAAATTAACAAAAATAAATAGAATTATGCATTTTAAGTCACATCCCATGTAAAACTGGTCAGCTTCAATGTCGCTGTTCCCAACTTAATATAGAACCAGTTCTGAAAAAACATGGCTTAGGTACTCAAACACCTGTGTCCCTATGTAAATATTCTGCTATAGCACGGCCTGTAAATCAAGCCACACAAGTCTTTCATCCCCAATTTTGCCAATCTGATAAAATACAAGATCATATTTTTATCCAGTTCAGACACTTTAAGAAACAGAACTCCAAAATTCTCAGTCTGCCAACAGTTATCCAACAAAAAACCTCCAAACTTTACCTATAGAAATCTGAAGCGAAAGCAACTTTATGGTACACTACCCACACATATGTCAAATGTTTTTGTACCCAAGCATCATTAGATTAACTATCCAACATCTTCCTTCCACCACTCCCCTTCTTGAAAAAAACTCTTATACATTGGCATCCTTCACTCTCCACCGCTCCCAAGCCACTCGTGTACAGAAGCAGGATTGCCTGCAGCTTTTCTGTATCACACCACATATTCAGGAGGAGCATAACTAGTACTTAATGATAGTACTATTTTGATGCACGAGCCAACGAATTAACAGTCGTGACAAAACTAACCTAGTAACAGCACATACAAATAAACATTCAAATACAAAGAACTAAACTTTCTTCTTCATTCAATTTGCTGGGGGGAATATTCAGATTTCAGAACAAATTAGCAAACAACAAACAAACGACGGCTTACTTCAAAATTTCCAATACATAAAACAAAATTAACTGCTACTACTACTACATCACAACAACTACATTGTACCTCTCTAATTTCGTCAATAAATGGCAATGCAGCCTAAAACTACAACGCAAAACCCTTCAAATACTCGGGATCCCGCTTCGCCCGCTCCTGAAATTTCTTAAACCACCGGTCCAATATATCCATAGGCACCACCAGCTTACTCCCATCAACCCCACAAAACGACTGCATAAAATTGAACAAATTCTCCCCAACTTTCATTGCCAACCTCTCAATCTTCTTCTCAGCAGTAACATCCAGGGAGGGGAGGGAGGAAAGATCCTCAACCGAAACCCCGATTTTCGCCGATAACGGAGCAGCATCCGGTGCTGTGAGCTGAAACTGCCCGCTAGCACCGGGCTCCGGCCACGGCAGCGATAGTACAGCAGAAGGGCGCGTGACGGAGTCACCGCGCCGCAATAGAGAAAGGGGGAACCTGGGGACTGAATGTAGACGGCAAGGGCTTTGTCTGGAGGGAGTGTGAAATTGTTTAATAGAAATATGCAGACTTCTCGGATTGAATCGTAGGCTTCACCTGCAGCAATTCAAGAACCCATAAAACAATAATTAATTAACATTGAAAAAATCAAAAAACAAGGGGGGAATTTTGTGGGAAAAAACACAAAATAATGGAAAAGATCAAAGAGACATACCCACGAAAGTATTCATGTCGAGGATCCAATGGAAGGTGTCGATTTGAGTGAAGGTGGAGATGTCCATTGGGAAGCTGCGGTTTGGGAATACTACTCCGAACATTTTTTTTTTTTTTTTTTTCTTTATTTGATGGGTTGAATGGAGCTAAGGGGTTAGAAAGATAGATTAAAGGCTGAGGAGGGATATTCTTGGTACTAGGAAAGTGCTAGTATTTCAAGGTTGTAAAAGTTGGGAGGTTTAACAGAACTAGGAAGAGCTTACTCCGAGGGAGAATGGGTGTAGAAGAAAGGAATGGGAAGAAGACTCCAGAAAGATCCGGGACGGATGACTGTACAAATCCAGTACCAGTTTGGAAAAATGATAAATCACAATGAAGCCCTTGCGTTTGGCGAATGTGTAGGTTTCCCCCATAATTTGTATTAACTTATAATCAAGTTTCTTGTGGTTTCGGTTTTTTATAAAATGGATGAAAGAGATAAAAATTTAACAGATTTGTATAAAAAGTTAAAAAATATTCCTAAACTTATTATCCTTCCACAGCTTCGAAACACTTTTAGCCGAAAATGAGGGGTTTGTTTTATATTAAAATACATAAATAATCTTCGTTAAAGGCTGATAACGAAATGCAATTTAGGCATAAAGATATTTCTCATATGACCTTTTGGGTTAGGTTCAAGTAGGAAGGGTGGGTTTTAAAAAAATATTGATTAGAGCTTTTAAATAATTAAAATAACTCAATAAATCAAAAAAAATTAATCTCAATTAACGAAGAAGTATATTTAACTGTATCACTTTAACCAAAAATCAAAAGGATTGTAAATTTTGTAAATTATATGAGGTAATTTAAATATAAACCAAACTATAAAGAGATTCCTTGTAATTTATCTTTGAAAAAAATAAACCAATCTTGGATAATTGATTGGATTAATACAATTTTGGCCCTAAAAAAATATTTCTATACAACTCTCTAAACTGAAATAGTAGCCATATTACTTCCAAACTAACAAGATATTATAATATAATTTTCCAAATATTAAAATGTATTGAAACAACCTTCTAAATTAAAAGAGTTTTAATGTGGTTCACTAATTTGAATATATTCTAATATCACTCTTTATGTAGTTCTGTTTGATTATTGTCTGTTGATTTTCTCAATGTTAATGAGAGATTTCACAGTAAAGATCATTCTCATATTTTTGGGATACTAATTATTCCATATGGTGTGGATAGGAAAAAAAAAGGATAACTTATTTTTCTTACACAAATTTCAATACACTTTGAGTTTTTTTTTTTTTTATGTAGAATTCATATTTTCAAGTACCAAAATATTTTTGTAAAATCCTTAAATATTTTTAAGCAAAATTACAAAAATATAGAATAGCACGAATATATAATAAGGGTGTACAAGCATCTTTGTTGAGTATGTATATCGTTTCCTTCTTTCATTTATCAAAAAAATGTACTTTTTATTTTTTATACATAGGCATTTTTTACATTTGTGTATTTATAACTCTTTTTCATTCACCGAATAATGATTTGGGTAAATCTTTTTTCTTTAAAAAAAAAATAGGGAATTAGATACATTCATTAAAAAACAAGTTATATTATTTATTGGGTAGGAGAATTAAGGTCTAAAAATACCAACAAAAAAAAAAAAGATTCTACAAACACAAAATATAACCTAGACAAGAAACAAAGGGCCACATTGGAACAATTTTTTTTTAAGGATTTGAATTGCAAAACATTTACTTCCTAGGGAAAGATTTAGGTAGATATGGTCTTTGACCCCACTTGTAAATCTTGTTGTGTGAATTAAATGTTATAAGAAATTTATGACATAAGCTTATGTAAGTAAGATTTTATAAGATTTAATTTTGACCACAAAGTTTATAGGTGGAGTCAAAGACCGGATTTATATAAATTTTTTCTACTTCCAAAATTGTACGAGCGTTCACGACGCAATCAAGCTTATAAGATTTTACTGTATTGTAATACTTATAAGAAATTAAAAAAAAAAATAGTAATTATATTTTCCCCTCCCATCTTTGCCAAATTAAAATTATGAAATTAAACCCCAAATTGCCTAAATTTGCCCTCGTTTAACTTCCAATGATATCCCCTTTATTCCAACTACATTGTCAAAAGTTCCTATCAAGAGTCACTTAATACAAGTTTAAAATTTTTATAAACAATAAAAGATATATGAAAATTTAAACTCCAAAAATTTTATTTAATTAAGTCTCGGTAATAAGAAAGTGAGAGAAATAAAATAAGGATAAATTGCTGTGAACCGTCGTATAGCCGGTATTCTATGACTCTTTAACTTGCGTATGTTTTTTACCTGTATCTTAAACACATATTTGATTTGGTTTAAAAGGTAAAGTGACAGAAATTCATTAAAGTTAACTGTGTTTGAATTGCACACTCCAAATGCGAGTGTTCAGCAAAAAAAACACAATTTTTCCTTAAAAGATATAATTTTTAGGACTAAAACGCCGACCAAAAAATTACTCCAACAAACCCACCCACCACTGTCGGCCTTCCTCCTCCTCCCAACCACTTCCCAGTTGCTACCCTACCTCTGCTCTTAGCCGCCACCCCCTGACTTCTGGTACTACCCCTCCCAATTTCCCTCTCTCCCTCCCTCCTATCACCACTCCCCTGCAGCCCCTATCCCCTCCCCTTCACCCCCCAACCACAGTCATGGATGAAAACCTTCCACCGTTGGAAAATTTTCCCAACACCTCCCCTCTACCCCATCCTTCTCTTGCTCCTTCCCGTCACCTAACCCTACCTCAAGAGGGTTTCGCCAGCCTCAATCCACCGTCACCTTCACAAATACCCTCAGATTCTCAATTGAAATCACTTTCTTCATTTTAGCCTGAACAATCAACTTCCCAAGACAAATATTATGTATTTTCACAAACAAAATACATCATAAATTCACCAAGTGACCAAATCCAAGAAATAGATTGTCCATAACAAAGTTAATAAAATCCACCAATAGTTTATCACTCAAAATCAGAGACTGAGGGGGTTTTCTGATAAGATTAATGGACTGAGCAATTAAAGAGTCATGACTTTCTCAATATCTCACATATTCATCGATTCCTCTTAAAAGCTATACTCCTAAATTTCCCCCCAAAGTCGTCACTTCGTTGCTGGCATCCTTCAAGTTCGAAATTTAGGGTGGAAAATATTTTCCATAAAACTATTTTTTTATAAAAATATTTTTGTGTTTGATTGACAAAAATGAAAATACTTTCAAATAAAAATTTTTAATTGTTTCATTTTTAATTTTATGAGATATAAGTTAAAAAAAAATTATAACAGTAATAATACGTTACAAGTAATTGTGATTAATAAAAGATTGATTTTGCTCAAAATTAAATGACACTACAATGTACTAGTAAAATATACATAATGATACTTATATTAGTGTGAGACGCATGATTAAGGGTGTGTTCGTTTGGACATGAAAAAATCTATTTTTCATACAATTTTTCAATGTTTTGTTGACAAAATGAAAATATTTTGAAATAAAATTTTTTAACAATCACTTTAATTTTATAAATACAAGTTAAAAAAAATAATTATAACAATTATACAATAAATACCTTATAAGTAATTGTGGTTAATAAAATATTAATATTGTTCAAAACTAAATGATAGTACAATGTACTAGTAAAATATGCATAATGATATTTATATTAGTGTGAGACCCATGATTAAGAGAAAAACGAATGGAAAAGATTTGAAAACGAAAGTTAGTTTAGCAAATTAAATTATAAAAGTAAGTATTTGATATTTATATAATGTCACTCTTGAATTATTTAGAAAATAACTTACGTTCAAAAATTTCTTAAGTTATTTTTAACCAGATGAAAGAAAATTGGTCTCGTATTTGGCACCAAAAAAAATTTTGGAAAATATTTTCTTTCATTCCAAACGAACACACCCTAAGAAAAAAACGAATGGAAAAAATTGAAAACCTATATATAAGTTTAACAAATTAAATTATAAAAGTAAATATTTGAAATTTAATGTCACTATTGAATTATTTGAAAAATAACTTACAATCAAAAATTTCATAAGTTACTTTTAGTCAGATGAAAGAAAATTGAAAATTATTTTACATCAAAAAATATTTTTCTGTGTTTGGAAGCAAAAAATTTTAAAAAATATTTTCAATCCAAATGAACACACTCTTAATAGAAATCCATTATTCATTTAATCTTTTCCTCCTCTGATGGACTCACTTTCTCCCCTAGCACAACTATCTTTATTTACACAGCTTATTAGACGACTAAATGTTGGAAGGTTCTGCCAACAGTGGTTGCATGTGGTGGTTGCTAGGATGGTGGCGGTGGTGCAGGAGGAGTTAGGAGTAAAGGATGGAGAGACCATCTAACAAGGGATTAATTGGGGTTATATAAGTAATTTTAATATATTCTGTTAGTTTGGATGATTTTCATCCACACTATTTTTTAATTCAAAATATATAATGGTTTGAGATAGATTTTTAAAACATATGAAGGTTAAGAGTTTATTAGCTATGGCACAAGGGGTTTACAATAATTTACCCATAAAATAATAAAGTGTTAATTATAGTACCTACCCTTAAGTTATGCAACATTTTTCAATTTATTCTCTAAATTTTATTTTGTTTCACTTATCATCCTCATTTGACAATTATATCCTTGTGTTTTATATTTTTTTTTACTTTGTTTTCTTTTCTCAACTTTCTTTTTCTTTTTCTCTTTCTTTTTGTTTCCTTCCCCTCAATGTTAAATAGTATACCAATGAATAATACATTCAGGGTACTAGCAACTAAGTGTTTTATTGTACTATTTTGAGTTCTCCAAGCAAGTGTTGAAAAAAAAATAATTTCAAGGGTTAGAGAAAAAAGAAAAGAAAAAAAATAAAGGATGAATTACAAGGGACCCTTTATGGTTAGGCTAATGTTTGGATTTTTCTCCTATGATTTGCAAACTTATAATTTCTCCCTTGTAATTTTGTTTTGTATATTTTTTAATGAAGGGATAGGTTAAAAAGAAAAAGAAAAAACCCCTGACGTTTTCTTTCAAAAAGTCAAAATTACCTCTAATCCTAGTACCTTTTATCATATAGAACCCATGCATCGCTTGAAGAGATGTGTTGTGTTTTATATTAACATACATTACTAACCTTAATTAGAAGTTTTAAATGAATACAATAACCCTTCAAACTGAAAGAAAAATCAGTATCATAGGTCCATAAAACAGTCATTTAAAGAAATATTTAATGATTTCACTTTAACTCAACCCATAAGGGAAATGTCACGCCCGAAATAGGAACGTCACACACGCCTACCTCGGGGTGAACCCCAAACATGCCAGGCACGGATAACAGAACAATTCAACAAATGCAATGTAAAATTATTAACTAGAAACAGATAATCTCTAGTATTAAAAAGAACGAGGAAACAACACAAGTCTAATAGGAATAACCAAAAACAACGATAATATTGAAATGTCACAGGATCACAAGCCTTTATAGTAACTACTTGTTCTTTGATTTTGAAAATATATTATTTTTAGTCATTAAGTACTTCAACTTATTCGTTTTCAATTCGCAAATTTTTCGATTTACGTGATAGTGTAATTAGTGCATTGTGGTGTGTGAGTGTTGTTTGATGGCTGATTTATAATGTTAATTTAGTAGCAAAATTAGTAAATATCTCTATTTGGTCACTCTATTTGGGTCAACTTTGGAACCTTGTTAAGTCTTCTTCTTGCTTGTTTCTTCCTCATTTTCTCCCGAAATTCTCTTCTCCTTTTTCCCCAAAAAGTTTTCTTGGATTTCAAGTAGAAATCACTAATATAAGATTCTATCTCTTACTAGCACATCTAGCTTATGTGCATATATGATCCAAGCATAAATTTCTAGAACTGTGTAGGACATCTAGATAACTATGATCTTAAGACAGGTAATATAATATATTGTAAGTTATGATTTATGTATGTTATGGGTTGTTTTTAGTGTTTTGGAGGTTGGGAAGTGATTGGAGTTGATTTTTAACAACTTTCCATGGTTAGATTACAAATTTTAAGATTATGAGTTAGGGTTTTGTCTTCCATATGTGGCCTAGAGTGTTATGCTATGAATGCTTATGTCTATGCACATAATGATGTTTTAGGAGTGTTTTAAGGTTAGTTTGGATAGGAATTGAGACTTGAAACCAAGTGGAATTGATTTCCCTTCATTTTGCGAGAAAGTCTCAAAAAAGCATAATTTGGATCATTGGTTATGTTCATATCTCCTTAATGATCTTCTTAATGGTTTTAGGTGTTTTCCATTGTTGTGGAATGCTATTGATATAGTATTGCTCGGTGAATCTTTTCGTTTATGGATTTTGTTGGTTGAATATGTTGTTTTGAGTTGGGTTGTAACCAAGGTCCCTTGAATACCTTGGAATTGGATTTTATAGGATAGCCTACTTATAGCCTAGGGAGGCGAAGTTTTCGGTTTTATTATCTCTAATCTACAATTTTGAGGGTTAACTAAGTGTTTTGAGGGTTTTAGCAAATTGTGAAAAGGTCATTTTGACCAAAGAGCTATTGGTGTCGTTTTCTATCGTTTTAGTCATTCTTTAACTTCTACATCTCTTCTAAGAGTCCTTTTATATCAGGTACCACGCTACCTCGATCGCGTTGATGATCATTGTGCATTTTGCTTTGATAGGTGGGTAACATAGACCTCTTCCACTTATATTTTGTCTAACGACTTTGAAATATGTTTGGATGGATTTTAAAATGAGTATGATGTTTGGAACACTTTTACCAAGTTTTGGAACTATTACATATGAAATCGGAATATGACCTACAGTACTATGATTATTTTATCTAAATTATTGTACTTAATCTGTTCCCTATCTCTTATACACATCTATATGTTTATAAGAGACAGCTATAGTAGTTTCTGAACTCCTGTGGACCTAATGGCATCAGAAAATTACAGCTATGTTTTGAAATGAATAGCATTCCACAACAATGGAAAACACCTAAAACCATAAAAAGATCATTAAAGACCCTTTAAACATAACCAATTATTCAAATTATCCTAGTTAATACTAGATATCACTCTTGTGGATAATAGTCATAAGTATAATCGTACTCATTACTCTGCTCATTAGACCCGTCCCCTTACCCTGATCAAAACCAGAATCATAATTAAGTTGCAAAATGGTTAATAAATGGGGTGAACGACACTTTGCTCACCAAATAATTTATATACCTCTTGATTAGATTGAGTACCTTACATATATATACACACTCAAACAAACATTCTCCACATGTAACAGTTCATAAGCCATAGTCATATGTAACAGATCAAATACACAATTACAAAACGAAACAAGCAGCTTATAGGTTCACAAGGTTTATCAACTATTGGATCCAAACCTAACTATTATACAGAACCAGTCCATTAGATTGCAGAAACAGAGATAGAGATGAGAATGTATTATCACCGAACCACCAAGTTTCTATGAGCTAGACATACATAACGCATTCACATCTCATATGCACCACAAACGAATCACATTCAATTATTATATACATCGCACATATTTAAAAGTTCACATAAACATGTTCAATCTTATTTTATATTATAACATACTTTTAAAACACAAAAGAATTTATAAATATATTTGTCAAAATAATCAAAAAGTATAAGAACCACTTACCTGATGAAAACACTAAACTTAGCTAATTTAGTTGGTTCAGCTCTGTACGTTCACTCACACCTAAACAAATATAAATCGAGTATTTTATAAAATAAATCCAATATAAAAACTTTAAAACCACTCAAAAGTTCAAATGCAATACTACCGAAAAACCCAATTACACTAGCACCGGAGTAGCGGGCCAGACAATTTTTCCGTTGCAAACCACCTGGCCATTTGCTTATGCTCCAGGCCAAACTAGAGGTGTAAACGAGCCGAATCGAGCATGAATAGTTCCCTACTCGAATTCAAACTTGAAATTTTTTACAATACTCGAACTCGAGCTCGAACAAGCTTCAAAATTTGAGTTCGAGCTCAAAAATTTTGAGGTAGTTCGAGCTCGGTCGAAATAAGTAAAACGAGTTCGAACTCGAATAGTTCGTCTTTTTCTTAGATAAAATATGTAATTTTTCTAAAAAGTATGGATATTTTAGTAATTTTATATATAATAAAAAAAAATTTAAAAAATTATATGGTGTTCGAAAAGCTCGACGAGCATTCGAGCATAATTTCCCTGTCTTCGACACATCGACTCGTCAAGATTTTCGAGAGACAGTTCGCTCGATTGAAAAAAAAGTCACATCAAGCTCGAGTCGAGTATTTGACCGAACTACTCGCGAGCAGTTCGATTCGTTACCAGCCCTAGGCCAAACAATTGATCCTATAACCATTATGTAATTCTTTTTTTTTAATAGGTAAACCTAATAGCTATTGGTTTTAACTAAAATCATGAACTTCCAATTCATTTGATAATTATATTATTATAACTAAGCTATCAACAATTGGCTACGTGACTTGGACAATTTTTTCAAGAGTTCACCAAAGAACTCTGTCCATACAATAAGGTTGCATGGCTCGACAGCTATGTCATTTTTTTTTTTTTAACATAATTATATTTAATTCATGTACGAAACTCTCAGTACATGACCTAACAAAGTGTCTCATAATTGATCCAATCCAAGAATTCTCAATTTTTGACAACCCTAATCAAGCACCAAATAATTCATCAATCTCTACATTAAATATCGAATAAAAATTTTAAAATAAGGGAGAGTTTGAATTATCTTCAATAATCCGATAGTTATATGAATTTATCTCTTAGATTTTCCTTTTGAGTTTTCAGTTGCCCTTGTTCTCCAAACTCTAGTGTTAGAGAGAAAAAGCGTTAAGAGTTCTGGCGATTGGGGAAGTTACTATTAGATAAACATGTAATTTTCTGAAATTGCAAGTTAGGTCCACAGGAGTTCAGACACTACTATAGAGGTCTCTATCAACTTACGAAAATAACAGGAGTATTACAGATTTATCTCAAAAAATTTAGGTATTATATGAGAAATTATAAGTTTGCTAACCATAGGGTAATAACATGAATATTTAGCCAAGCCACATAGGTTCTTTGTAATTTACCCAAAAATAAACCAAGTGTTAAAATTAAAAAAAAAAAAAAAATTAGTAAACTTTAGGGGTAATTTTGCCCGGTGGTAGTGAAACACAATATTCATTAAGGAAAATTCTTAAATCTTGAACTAATGGTTTAGATTAATACACATAATATGCATCGAATAATGTGTATTAATTTGAATTATAGTACTTTGAATCGGTTCCAATCAAGAATGGTCCTAATCGTTAGGAGTAAAATGAAAAAGTGCTAAACGTTTAGGTAATTACAGTAATTAAGTCAATGATAAATTACTAACTAAAAACCTCCCAGCCAATCTTGGCTTCTAACCTCCCTTCTCCCTCCGCCCGCAGCCGCGCCCACTACCCCTCATTACCCCTGTAAATCTACGGCTGCAATTCCTCTGTTTCTCCCCCTGTCCCACCTATCCGTTCCTCTTTTTCACCTCTCAAATTTTTTTCCTTATTCCATGATTTTTTCACACACCCAAATTAGCAAGCGAAAAATTGAACCTTTCGCACGTTTCCCATTTCTAGGTACTATCTTTTTATCATATAGTATTGAACTTTTTTTTTTTCCCTCAGAAATTATAGCTGATAAAAATATACAAGTTTGATTGTTCATATGAACTGTGTATTTCTTGTTTTTCCATTTCAGATGAGATTTAGTATCTGAGAAGTTGCTCTTAAATCTATTTGAATATGTCACTTTCAAGACTTTCTAGACGAACCCTTTTCTTCCCTTTCCTTAATAATGCTGTTCTCCATGCCTCTCCTCTTTCCAGGTAGATAATCTACTACTATTTCTTTTCCAAATGCCCTTTATGCAATTTATGCTTAATAGTAATATTTGTTAGAAAGATTGCATTTTTTTTTTCCTTAGAAACATATGGTTGTGTTTTTCTTGAATATCCAGGAACAGCAGTATTGGAGTTATTGGGGCAAGATATAATTTGGTTGGAACTAATCATGTTAGGTGTATGCAAAGTTTTGGGTTTCAAGGCCGGATTTTGAATTTTTTGGTGCCAAAATATGAAGTTAATAGGTTGTTGTTTAGTAGTAAATGTAGTGGGTTTTCACGGTTAAGTGATCAGAGTTTAGGGAGGTCTTATACACTATGTGCTAAATTCTCGTCGTCCATATGCAACTCATGTTAATATGGAGCAGAAGTCGAGGAAGATGCTCTGGTACTTGACAGGGTTGGTTTTTAGTATGGTAGGATTAAGCTATGCTGCGGTTCCTCTATACAGGAGGTTCTGTCAAGCAACTGGTTATGGGGGTACTGTTCAACGTCGTGAGGTGAGTTAGAGTCTGATCGTTTTAGTTTACTAGTAATCAATAAGCTGCAAAGAGCCTTTTAAAATGTTGCATTGTGTTTACTTACAGAGTGTTGAAGAGAAAATTGCACGGCATGGTAAAGATGGAACCGTAACTACCAGGTGGTGTTTTCATCTTCCAAATAGTGCAGCTTTATGTTCTCTGCTTTTCAATGGCCTAAAAATTTAGGAAATTTACTTCACTTTTCCTTTATGTTCTTTGGTGTTTAGTTCATGTCACTCAAGTTTAGGGGATTTTAGTTGCTGTATCCTAAATTGAGTGAAGAAGTGTATAAAGACTGTTTATTCCATTGAGTGAATAATGTGACATATCCACAAGATTAAAGGATTAGAAGAAAGCTCTGAACTTTTGCACTTCTAGAGCCTAAGTTGACCAGTTCGCCAATCATCCTCCTAAAGTTTGATTGATACCATAAGTCCATTGCTTATTCCCTTGCATGTGGTAGTGTTTATCCAGTTTTTTGGTTATGACCAGTCCCTTCCTTATTTTTCTGCTATGCGTTACCTAAAACCAACTTAAGGAAATGTGGCAAGATCATAAATTTAACACCTTTTAAGCTTACTGGTAGATAGTCCAATTCATGTTTGAATGAGCTATTCAATTATACCAACAGAGAGATCGTTGTGCAATTCAATGCTGATGTGGCTGATGGAATGCCTTGGAAATTTGTTCCAACACAAAGAGAGGTGCCCTTGTACCATTTTGTCTAACATGACTGATGGAATGCCTGTGTCTCATTATTAATGAGGCGTTCATTTGGCAGTACTCTAATGCTTTTGGTATATACGAAAATGCAGGTAAGAGTCAAGCCAGGGGAGAGTGCCCTTGCATTTTACACTGCTGAAAATCGAAGTTCAACTCCAATAACTGGTGTTTCTACCTACAATGTCACTCCTATGAAGGTGCACATGTTGATTGTATCATAAGGTGTTAATGTATGGCTTAATTTAGTTTTTTATCACCTTGTTTGAAACCTGATAACTAAGTTCTAAAATCTATATGGAGCCTCAGATGAAATTCATAATGCTTACTTTGAACTTGATAGGATAAATTTTGGATCCGTGGCCATTCTTTTGTTTTGTTTTGTTTTTTTTTTTTCTCTGTTTGGTGGTAAAAACTACCCCTCACTCAATATCATATTTGTACATGTGCTGTGCTTACTGTAATGTGTGCATAACCCAGTGATAAGCATTGAACTTTCAGGTACTTATTGAACTTACCATCTTAAGGATGACCTATTATGTTCATATTTTTGAATCTTGAGTTTCACGTGGAAAAAGTCACTCATTTGGCATAAAACATCAATGTTCTATTTCAATCTGATCAATTATTATTTGGTGCCTGTATACCAACTGGTGAATACAAACACTGATCAACTACTTTTCTAAACATCTAATTCAAGATGCTGTTACTGTTACCTGTTTGTTGGTTTCTTAAAGATGTTACTGGCTAGTATCTGGTGGCTTAAGTAGGATGGCAATTCTAATTTGCCAAATTTACCATCAATGATGACTTACAATACTAGTTAGAAGACTGAATTTGACTTTTGGCTGCCGATTTCTCTCTTATATGGAATTTGTGGAAGTACTTGGAGAGCTATTTTAAGTGACAATGAGGTCATTTCATTGTTTCACTAACTTTTCTTATCCTCGGACAAGACTAGTTTTTCGATTTTGTCCTACATAAATCAAATGCGAGGCAAGCTTTTGATTAACAAGCATATCATATATGTGTTTATAGATTAGATGTCATAGTCTTCTTCGCATTTTTTTGCTGCCTGTCATTGGTGCTTAGATAGTTGTTGTACAGCATATAATCATACATGAGATAAAGTTCTGGTTAATAATGTTCTCATTTAAGTTTTAACCATCATGCACTTAGATGAATTAACCTGCTTCATTTTGTTCCCCCTTGGTAAACCAGAACTTTCATTTAGCTCTCTAAGAATTTGTTGACCCCCCTTTGTAATGTTCCAAAAGTTTCTTACTTTTGTCTTTTAGTTTCATTTGTATACACGCTGATTGTATCAAATATTGGCCACAATTTGAGATTTGGTTGCTGATTGTGATTTACCTCCTTTCAAGATAATTCCTTTTTCTGGCCCAAATCTTGTTTTAATTTTTCTTAGTGATAGATAACATTTGCCTACACTGTAAAAGTTACTGATGGGTGTACGTTGAGGTTAAAATGCAAGATTCTTGATTGATAATGTCTATTTCAGGCTGCAGTTTATTTCAACAAAATACAGTGCTTTTGCTTTGAGGAACAGCGACTGCTTCCTGGGGAACAGATTGACATGCCAGTAAGTGTATGTACATTGTACTTCCAACTTTTCAAGCGTTAGGTCTAGCTGTCTTCAGTTCCATCTAATTTCATTTTTATAATTTGCATTTCTAGGTGTTCTTCTACATAGACCCGGAGTTTGAAACAGATCCTAGAATGGATGGTATTAACAACCTGATCCTTTCATATACCTTCTTTAAGGTTCCTGACGAATAATCCAGCTACATCATCATCAGCATTATCTATATTTCTCACACGGACAGAACTTTTGGCTGCGGTTTTTATTCACAATGTAGAAGAAGTTCTGATATTAGAAATGCTCACGTCTTTTAAATCTTCAGAAACTGACGTGTTGGTGGCCACCTTACATCTATCACCATTTTATTCTCAATTTTGTTGAGTAGAAATCCAAATATTGAAAGAATAACAAACCCTTTGTACCAAGTTACTAACTCGTTTCTTGGAGGCCAAAGCTTGATGTTTTATGAGACTTTACAGTCAAATTGATCGTTCAGACCTTGAGCATACTGGGTAATTCAGGATTGAGTTGCTTTGCACTTTCTTTCATTGCAATTTTGCATGAACTGCCTTTTTCCTGGCTAATGAGAAACTGTGGGAAGAAGGGGTTGTTCGAGGGTCTATTTTGTACCATAAATTGACCGACTTGTGCATCTTTATTGCAAGGTCACTAGTCAATACAGCTATTAGGATCGTTATCTTCGGAATATAAAAACTTTTGACAAAAGTGCTGGCATAATAATATGGCACGTCTTTTTGGTCTCTCTGGTCCATTACAAGTTAATGTATGATAAGCATTGTAAAATAGGAACTATTCTTTGTTGGTCCAGTCCACGACACTCTGCTGCTGCTATGATCTCTTATTTTAAAATTAGACACATTAAATGATTTTAAACCAATAAATTTACGGTATGGTATTATAAATATGTTTCATTTAGAGAATTTTCATGGTATTATAAATATGATTCATTTGAGGAATCTTCTGAAAAAAATACAAACTATTTTTCCTTATTGCTTGGCATCTTAAAGTACTGTATTTATATCGTGGCAAGTGTAAAAGGAAAAAGAAAGACTGACGGGTTAGGTGCCGGAGTAATACCGACACTGTAGGGGGTTCAGAGAACTAGTACTACCCGCACTCAACACCAACACCCCGGGGGGGGGGGGCCCAAAACATATATGGAGAGTTAACACTGAAATTGCTCAACTATAATCCCCGCGCTATATATTGGAATACAATTGCTTAATTTCAGGATTGCTGAAATTTGAACCAACAACCATTGGTAAGTCTTGGGATCAAATCTTGACACTTTCAAGTAAAGCAGTTTTCAAAACCTAATGGAGAAAAGAGAGCCACAATTAGAGAGAGTTGTAAGTTTTAGTATTTAAAAAAAAAAAGTGATTCAACTCATAACTAATAAATTATAAAAAAATATCTTATTATCTAAACTGTATTTTGCTGTCAAGTTGTAGTATATTAATATAATGTAGAATTAGTGTTGTAGTATATTAATATAGTATAAAGTTACTATTGTTATAGTTCGTCTTATTATATGTGAGCTGCAATCTAGTTTAGTACTAGTATTTCCCTTATATGTAGGTTTTAGTGATTCAATTATATCCCACAATTGTGACGGTATATAATCTTATAAACAAAAAATGATTGCCGAAATTTGTATAGGGAAAATCGCCAAAATAGTCGATTAATTTTTTCACTTTAGCCAAAATAGTCTCTATAACTTTTTTTTAGTTAAAATAGTTCTTCAACTTTTATTTTTTAGCCAAGAAAGTCCTTTTATGGTGGAGCAACCATAAAAACCATTTTCTTTTTTTTGATAAATTTCACATAAAATGACTATCTTGGCTAAAAAATAAAAGTTGAAGGACCATTCTGGCTACAAAAAAAAGTTGAGGGACTAATTCGGCTAAAGTAAAAAAGTTGAAGGACTATTTCAGCGATTTTCCCATTTGTGTATAAACTTCAAAGTGCAATGTTCTAATAGATTGAAAATTAATGTTAACAAATTTGAGCAATCAATTGTATTTGTATTTTAAGATTTCACTCAAAGCATTAAAGCCAAGTACCTAAGTTAGCCAACGATCTTGCATCAGAAAAGAACTGATGAGAATAAGTTTATCGTGACTTTCTTGGTCGTGCCCACTAGTTATAATAACATTTGGAATTCGAATGAAGTGACTGGTAATTATAATTTAAGAATCTGCCAAATTTTGATGAGAATTTATAGTAAAGTTTTCAATAAGATTGAAAGACAGTCTTTGAATTAGTGATATTAAGATCTATTAGCTGATCAAAAGTCCCAAACCAAGATCATTCTACAGTTCTAATTTCTCAATAAACAGTAATGTGCACTGCACGTGCTTTATTATAGTGTTATCCAACAGTATTATATCGGTTAATTATATTATTGAATCATTTAGGCAAAACTTGTGTCGTGAACCGTCAAAGTTTGCTTTACAAAACATATAAATACTTAACCTGGTTTTTTTTTTTAAAAAAAATTAAGAGCAAAATGTAGAGGAAATCAGGACTACCCTTAACAGTGAAATGAAAGAACCTGACAATAAAATTAACGCTATCCTTAATTTTTTGTACGCAGGAAAACAGCTGGATTCGTGACTTTATCTATGTAACTTCAGCCCGGCCGGGTCCGAGTGTCTTGTTGACTATACTATTTGTTCCAATATCCTCTATAGATTTTTAGATTTAGAAAATTTTGCACGAGAAGAGTCAATCTTGGTCAGAAACTTTATAATGCGGAACTCTAATTAGCACTGTTAAGTATTGTTGAAAAGCAAGTCCCCTTGTTTTTTAGTAACATTTCACGGTCAATGCAGATTCCTCAGTACAGATTGATCCACACTCTACTCTACATTTATTGTTTAATCGTTAAAGAAATCTAAGTACTCGGACAAACACGAACCAATATATATTAATTGTACAATATTTATGGCAAAATGTTAAATGATAGTTTTCACTTTTTCTCGTTGACAGGTTTGCTTCACTGTGTTTGTCAGCCCATAATAGTGTTGGCCAAGGTATATAACTAACAAATGTTGACACTGTTCTTTGAAACATTGTCTTCAATACTTAGTGATTGAATTGCTCAAGCTTTTTCTTGGAGATGTTGTTGCCATAATATTTATGATTCTATCAAATAAAGAACACTTTACAGCGGGGATAGTGTTGCATTGCATCGATAGTTTTGCAGGCCAAAATTACTTCCTGTAAAGATGTGTCGTACAATTGCATGGTTGTGCGTGTAAAGATACTGTGTGTTGTCTCTGCCCTTCATTTATAGCTGCATTTCAAACCGTCGGGTTTATATACTTAATTCTGCTTTATTTATAATGGACTTTATTTACCGAAAGGAAAACAAATTGAGTAACAAGCTAAAAGTTGAGAATATGAGGTGAACATACATATACAACATTGAATACAAGGGAGGAATCTTTTGAATAACTTGATGAATTGGAATTGTTTTTTCTGATAATTTTATTTACAGGCTAAATTATTATCATGACAAAAACTATCTTTTTTTTTTCTTTAATATGTTAAATCTTTACACAGTGTCTACAATAGTGGGATTGGATATAATTGAAACACTAAGACCCACATATGTGGTGGAATAAATACTAATATTTTGTTAGAACTAAAATTACATATAGTGAAATTATAAATCTACATCACCTATCGTATTTTTGTTTTACTACTTCTTATTACTTGCTTGTAAATTGAGTGCTTCTTTCTCTTTGTTGAACTTTCTTCTTTATCATTACTGTTGACTATAGTCTTCAATCATGCATGGGCTAATGTAATTGAATTGTACCCTCCCAAAAAAAAAAAAAAAGAATTGTAATTGGCTCGAAAGAACCCAACCCATATCTAGACCTAGCTAGTCATTTACAAGTTCGGGATATTTTTGCTTGGATCCATAAAAGAGTACATGAAATAATGCAATAATGATGTGGCATCTTCAGAATTAAAAGATTAAAAATATAGGTCAGACACCCGGTCAAGCAAAAAATTTCCTACAAGTCCGAGTGTTTGGAATGAAAAAATGATTAAAAATAGTGAAATCTGGTGAGATGTGGTCTATTAAGGGGATGGAGTTACTGAGCAAGACATTCATTCCCTTGAGAAACTGTTGCTGCATGCAACATGACTCGTGAGTAGTAGGGAGAATCTACCTCGTCTATCCCTTGCCCGTCCTTTCAACACAAGAAACAAAGTTGAATCTGCAGCCCTTTCTCATTTTTTATTTTTTTGGGTTAGCATTATTGATTAAATTTCACAAGAAAACAAATCTCTCCTCCTCATTTTTTCTAGATTTAAGACACTAGCAATAATTATTGGTATCAACTAGTACTGTTGATCACTCATGGTGTACTGTAAGAGTGTAAGGTCCCCATGTTACTAGTATTATTCAAATATGCTTTTGAGTATAATTTTGGCCTTTTATGCATTGGGAACAAGTTTTCATCCTTAGGTGATTTAGATCAAAACCAACGATGATATTTATATTTCTCCATTTAATTTGTTCTATTATGTGACTAATAAGTTATAAAAAATCATATTTTATCATTTAAACATTTTTGTTTGATTTAATCTTTTAATAAGCTTTATTGCCCTATTTGATGATAGCCCATCCGTTGGAATGCTTATATATCGATTACCCAGTTCATATACCCATTAAAATATCTGAATTGGTTGAACCGATTTAAGGAAAAATTGAACCATATTTGGTCCATATTAATACGATAACTGGTTATTTGCTAGAATTTATTCGGAATTGTAGGTATCCGAACTGGTAATTTTATACTTATTTCTTCATTAATTTTTCGATAAAAGTAAAAACTTCAACTACTAATTACATAAATGTCCTTGTAGATAGAAATAGAGTGGAAAAAATAATGAAAAATTACATAAAAATCCCTTGACATTAGCCTTATTTTGTAAAATTACAAAGATACCCCTATATATAGATCGGTTCGGATACCTGTAGATTTAAAAAAATATGAACCGCTATTCGAATCGGTCCCTTAAATATCTAAATCACTAATTGAACTAGTATAAGGAATAACTAGTTCGGATACCCTTCATTCACGATTCGCAATGAATTGATTTCACCAATTTTTCGAGTTATGAAATTTTTTTGAACACTCCTACATCAATAGAAAAACTTCAAATACTATAATGGAATTTTTTTTTTTTAATTTCTTAAAGTTATCTTCAAGAACGAAAATTTCTTAAAGAATCGACATAGAAAAATGTTCAAGTGAAAAAATTCTTTGTTACTTACTCCTTATTGGAGAGTGACTCAAGAATGAATGTGAATATACTTGACTATTAGATGATTGAAAAGTAATAGGACTCACATATTTTTTAATTATCTTAATGATTATTATATTTATTTCGTATTACAGAATGAATAGTCAAAACCTACTCGTCCAGGTGAACCTTTTAACTTCCTAAATACGTCTCCCCTCTTCATACTCCTAGAAATGCACTAATGTGTTTGTCACCAACCCATATCAATATTAACTCTGTAATACTATGTACTGACAAACTTCCAAGACAATTGTGATGAAGTCTAGATTCCGGTAAAGATTTATGCTCCTTTTATGGTTGAGATTTTTTGTGGACACATTTTTCTAATTGCAGTTACTAGTTACTAGTTACAGCACTTGAGTATTGTACACTTGTATAATATTCCTCCAAACGTTAATGGAACTGTTAAAGTCGATCGCTCCTCACCTGGTTGACAAACATTGTTCCTTCAAATAATGTTATTCTATGATCTTGTTTTTTAACAGGTTATGAAAAGTTATAAATTAAAAATTTGAAGGGAAAAATATAATTTTAACGCTCAAAATTTATGTCGTGGTCTATTTGGGTTTTTAAAATTTCATGCAAAACACATTTAGTTTTTAAACTTTTCAATTTCTACCAATTTAAGACAAATTTAAAATTTTCGATAATTAAAAATGGAAAAAGAATCTCAATTTTAAAACATAAAAAAAATACAATTTTAATTCTTAAAGTTTGGGTCATGATCTATTTTGATTTTCAAAATTTCAAACAAAATGCATTTACGAAGATTCTCAAACTTTTTAATTTCTTCTAATTTAGGACAAATTTAAAAATGTTATAAATTACAAATGGCAAAAGTCATGTGCATTGCACGTGATAGTTAAATCTATCTTGAAATATAATATTTTCTAACCGATTTCAATTCATTTAATCATATTTTTACTTTTCTCTCTAAATGTCAACGCGTAACTATTCACCATTCTTGTCTACATTATAGCACTTCCCAATCGATTTCAAACTATTCAGTGATGAATTTAATAACGATTTTTTGATAAAAATCCGTCGCTAAATGATTTATCGATATATTTTCCGAGAGGATCTATCTGTCAAAAAATGCCTCGTTCGTAAAATATAAAAATAGTTTTACCAACGGAATTTCATCAATGAATTTTTTTATTGGCAAATTGGTTACTAAATTTGATTTTGACATTGTGAAAACCTAAATTAGCAACAACATTTTTTTTGTGCTAAATTTAATGATAAAAAATTCCGTTGCTAAGAATAATAGTTTTGATAGAAAATTTCATCAGTGATTAATATTTTACAATATTAAAAAAAAAATTCGTTGCTAATTTAAAAATATTATAAAGAGGTTACTTATGAGCAAATAAAGTACAATTTTGAACTATTAATCATTTAATCTTATTCAATATTTGCAATTAAATATTTACCTTTTATTTCTATACCAAATTCAGTAAACATTCTAAAGATTAATTTCAATAAATGAGTTTCATTACACTGCAAAAAGAGAATTATTGTTATTTTATTATACCTCAAAAATTAATCTTGAATTAAATTATTGTTTTAATTTATTAATAAATTATTATTGTATTATTATTATTATTATCCTTTCTTTGGATATAACTTTTCCAACAGCAAATTAAATGAGTTGAATTTGATCGAAAGGTATTACAATTTAAGTTAGATTTAATAGTTACGTGCATAAGAAGTGTTATAGTATAGACAAGAATGGTGAATGGTTAGACGTTGATAATCAGAGAAAAAAGTGAAAGTAAGGACTTAAATGGGTTGAAATTGGTTGAAAATTATCATATTGAAAGATACATTTAACGATTACGTGCAATGCACATGACTTTTTCCGTTTATAATTGATAGAATTTTTAAATTTATCTTAAATTGGTAGAAATTAAAAAGTTTGAGAATTAAAAGCATTGTGTTTGGAATTTTGAGAATCAAAATAGACCATAATCCAAAGTTTGAGAGCTAAAATTGCATTGTCCTATGCTTAGAACTTGATATTTAATAGTCACGTGATTTACATGTAATTTTTTTTGTTTGTAATTGAGGGAATTTTTAAATTTGTCTTAAATTAGTTGAAATTGAGAAATTTGAGAACTAAATGTGTTTTGCCTGAAATTTTTGGGATCAAGATGGGCCATGATCCAACCTTTAAGAACTGTAATTATATATTTTTTTTCAAGTTTTGAAATTCAAAAAAGCACTTTTAAAAAAGTAGGTATAGAATTACTTTTGAAAACAAATTTTAACTTATCTAAACATGAAGAGTAAAAATATTTTTCAAAATTTCCACAAATTCTTTTAAAAAGTGATTTTTCATTTTTTTCTAAAAGAAATTATAAATAGCTTTAAAAAAGATGTTGAGAACAATCCGTATGTGCATATACATTCAAAAAAAAATTTATAATCTATTTACAGAACCATCTCATTATAATTTAAATGCTTATATATTATAACACTATTTTCTTTAATTAAAAATTTGTGTATTGGTATAGCCTTTAAAACTAACGTAATAATTCCCCTTAACAGGTCTGTGAAGCTTCCTTACATTCCATATATCTCTCCTTAAATTGTAGTAGTGCTTGGAGGTTGAAAGTGGTTATTCCACTTTAAGGAGTTTAGCTATTGAAGAATACATCCTTAAAACTAATGTTCTCCACCTTATCTCCAATATACCCTTGTACAAAAAGATCACGAGTAGCTATACTTCCCCGTTTGATTCTCTACTAGGTAATAGACGACTATTTTTTCACTGTTCACTGTCAAACAGCTTTTTTCAGCAAAATGCAAATAATTAAATTTACCAAATTAAAGGAAAAAAAAAAAAAAACAATAAAGCTAATAATCACCTGGATTTGTTTGCAAATTAATAATGCATGGGACCATATGTCTTTATTTCAGAATACCATTCCTTTCTATAAATTCTTGAAATTTCATAATGATGATCATACAATTGCATAGAAATAGTGTACACTTGGGTACAATACAACACTCTCTTCTACTCCCTTTCTCTCCTATTTAGTCCCCACTCCATATTCTTTGCTGAGAATATCTATCATCTCTAGACTACTCGTCTTACTAGCTAACCATATCTGTACAAGCTAAAACTGCAGCTGTACAACCACAAATCACCTAGCACATACAATACTATTTGATTGTCTCTTACTTAACATCTTACTGTTGTTTAGATAATTAACATAAAAATAAGGTTATAAATTTTACTACTACTATTTCTCATGCTGGCTTGCCACTCTTTTTCTCTTCCTTCATCTGAAGCTTTTGCTTAATTGCTCAAATGATGGACTTACCACAAAGAAGAAGAGAAAACCTGCAGGAACACCAGGTAATTAATTTGGTTAATGAATTTCTTTAATACTGAAAATTAATTGTGTGACACACACATAATTAAATTTTCTTGGTCTAGCTAGCTGATTTAATTTAATTTCATGGGCTTTTTCTTTTCTAGACCCTGATGCAGAAGTTGTTTATCTTTCTGCTGAGATGTTAATGGAATCGGATCGATATATTTGCGAAATATGTAACCAAAGCTTCCAAAGAGAGCAGAACCTTCAGATGCATCGGAGGCGACATAAGGTTCCTTGGAAGCTGCTAAAGAAAGATAAACAAGAAATCACGAGAAAAAGAGTATACGTGTGTCCTGAGCCGACTTGCCTGCACCACGATATATGCCACGCATTAGGTGATCTTGTGGGGATAAAGAAACATTTTAGACGGAAACACAGCAATAATAAACAATGGGTTTGTGAGAAATGCTCCAAAGGATATTGCAGTTCAATCTGATTATAAAGCTCATATCAAGATTTGTGGTACAAGAGGCCATTCTTGTGACTGTGGCCGTGTTTTCTCCAGGTTTAATTTTGCACTTCAATTAATTCTTCGATGTTATATTCATCTATTTATACTTCAAAAAAGGCTAGATTGTTTGTGATTCAGTTTAATTAATTCTTCCTTCATGAATTGCCTTCTTTCTTGGAGAGTGTGAACTAACCAAAATGTTTTCTAGGTTGTCAAGAAACTTGGGTTTCTATATGATCTTTTATCTTCTGGTCTATTCTATTAGTGTAGGTTTCTGTCAGTGACCAGAGATTTCTGATTTAGGGATCATACTATTTTGAACAAGGGACTGTACACAAAAAGCCTGTTATTTTTACTCATGAAATGATGAAATCTCAGCAGAAGAATCTTGCAAGATTATATGTAGTAATGATAGTATCAATATATATACAATATATATATTTAGGAGTTTTTTTTTTACTCACTCCGTGATGCGATGAAAATTGGAGGTCCCCTATTTTCAGTAGATGAAAGGTTGGGAAAGGGAACTCCGCAATTCACCAGCCAAGAATTTTTCTAGGAGCCAGTCTAAACATTTCCTGGCTAGTGTGTGTTGTTTGTGTGAGTCAAAGCTTTATCTGGTGAACCTTCATGATCATATAAGGATCTTCTTTGATGACAATCCAATTTTACGTACTTTCGATTTCCACTTTTGATTGTTTCAGAGTTGAAGCTTTCATTGAGCATCAAGATACATGCAAAGCTTGCATGACAACCTACATCTCTCAATTACCTGCAAAACCAGCTGCTCCATTCTCTCATACTTCTTTAAGCCCAGATTTTCTAAGAGACACAAATCTCTACAACCACCTTAATGAAAAGCCCAGGCAGAGAGAGATGGATTCAGAATATGATCAGAAGGGACAAAACATGAATGGTTTTTGCCATAATCTTGATCTAGAACTGTTCTCTTCAAGTAATTCTTCTCTCAGCGGTGAATGAACACTTGTATTCAAGAACAAGAAAATGGAGAACTCTATTCAGGATGGTACAATGATGCATGGAATAACCATCATTTCAAAGAAAGTGTTGATATCCAAGAAATGCCACCATCACAAGAAGCTGCTGTTAGATTGAGAGATGAGGCCTTTGAACTATCAAGGGTAGCCATGGAAGAGAAGTCATTGGCTGAAGAGAAAAGACATCAAGCAAAGTGTTTGATTGAAATGGCTAAACAAGAGATGATGAAAGCAAGAAAAATTAGGGAACAAGCATTTGCTGAGTTTAATGCAGCACAGATGCTGAAAGATTGTGCAACAAGGCATATAAACTCCAATTTTGTGCAGATAACATGTAAAGCTTGTAGGAAAGACTTCATGCAGGAGAAGCCTTCTCAGCTGAGAGTTCCATCTCATCTTCAATTCTAGAAGATCAAGGAGGGATTTATTAAAATTAATCTTCTTCTTAGTTAATTAGATGGCATAAATATTTTCCCAGTATGTAATGTATTATCCAATCTCTGCAACTTTTGTGATTTGATTATGTGATCAAGTTTTATGGAATCTACTTTGTTATTATTCCAGATGCTTTCCAATAATTTTATGAAATTGAATAATGCTGTATGCAGCAAAAAAGAAAAAAAAACGATTAAATTGCTATCTACAAGATGTATTTTATAGCACATATAGGCTGCTTATATTTTTTAAAGTTAAGATTACACTGCACAAAAGAATGAAGAATCTATGTCTATCATGTCATTTTGAAAGAAAATTTTGTCTTTTTTGTTTTTGTTGAAGTGAAAATTTATCATATCTTTAAATAATTACATCAGCATTAATTATGAAATTATTTTATGGTTTTCAGCAATCCCTTTGAATATTAATAACAGCAGTTAATTACTTGACTGCTAAAGCTGGTATTTGCATCATTTATTTTTGGATTGGATATTTGGCTGACATAGTGACATTTCATTCAATGAGATACAAATGCATGCACATCATAATTAATCCAGCAATATTACTTGTGGAGGAAAAGTACAAAGAAATGAGGAAGGGAAGCAAATAAAGGGAAAATTCTTGTATGGATCAAATTGTACGGTGGGATCGTATACTTTAGTTTATATAATAATTTTTCATTAGAAGAGGTGAATCACAAAATAATAAAATGGGACTTATGCTGAATATAGAAATAGAATGTTTAGAAAAATGTTACTCTAGTATTATGTTGGGAAAAAAAAAAATTGTATATGTGTAACAAAATTAAAAATTTATGACTGAAAAACGTTTTAAAAGAATCTTTCTATTTTTTTCCTTCAAAATGTACTAACCTTATTATACTTAAATCACAACATTTCTATCCTCCTAGATTCTATCAACTAAAAAATTAAGAAAACGTAAGCTTTACTTAAATTAAGAAATTCACGATACAGAATTTTCTATCCACTCTTGGTGTCAATCTTCTTTATCCTTACTTGAACCAAAAAACAATATAAACTATTATTTCTCTTCTTCCTACGCACGAGTAAATATTAACTGTTCATTCCGTAATGAGAAGTCCTAACTACAATTATTATATAGAGTGAAAAAAGGAATGTCCTCTATTTTCTAGTCCCTCTAACGGCTAACGGCTGTGGCTAGTTGCTGAGTCCCCTCAACAAAGAAAATTTCCTTCCTACACATCCATATATGTTGAATTGGTCAAAAACTGAATCTAGAGACTTTTTTTTAAAAATAAAAAATAAAAAATTAAGGATCAAGAAAGCAATTAAAACCAAAACATATTATTGATCCATGCAATGAGCTAGGTAAAGTCCACTTTATCATCATGTGAAGAATAGGAAGCCATGCAGATGCAGTGCAGGTGTGGCACCAGAGGGGGGAGACTGAGCTAGTGAGTGAGTGAGTGGTCCATATATACAAAAAACCAAAAAGAAAAAGCTGAAATGGGATTAAGGCAATGTTTTTCCATGTTGGTCTAGTGTCTTTTTCACAGGTACTATTGAAAATTTTAAATGCCAATAAACTGAAACAACGCCATGTTTTTCAGTGCCATAATTTGAAAGTTTTTGTAGTTTCTCTTGTCCCTCTCATTGCCCAGACAAGACACACAGTCATCTACCCCACTCTTTTTTATCACTCTGATCATCATCAACTCATCCCTTATCGTAACTCAGACAGACTATTGAAGATCGATCTGTGTGAGTGAGTCGTCACAAGTTTTTCTTGTGACTACTGACTACCCCCTTATTCTTGCAATCCAAGGGATGCGATCATTGGGCTTCCAGTGACTCGGGGGAAGATAGATAAAGGTCCATTTCCCTAATCATGTCTCTTATTCTGACTTCTCTCTTGGCTATATGAGATTTTCTTCTTCTATTTTGTGTTTTTTCAAAGTCACATGTTTTCTATTAAAAAAATTGTACAAATAGTATTTTGAATATTAAAAAAATATTTTTTAATCCTTCAAATATAGAATAATGGCCCCGGATTACATTATTTGGAGTATTATTTTGATGCATTATTCGAAAAATTATTATAACAAGATTTGATGTGGCAAATAATAAAAAAAATGTGAATAATTAAAGTAAATGTTTGGATTGTGAATAATGCAAACAATTTTTTTATAAATAAGTGTTTGGATAGTATTTTTTGCACTAAAAGACAAAAAACATACGCAAAAGTTGAACGAAATTATTAATATCAAAATATATAATTCCGTTCACTTTCTTTTTCACATCATCAAATCGAGTACTAAAAACTACACACAAACATAGTTGCCTTCTCGGCGTTTGAAATCCGAATCTTAAAAAATGAGATATACTCATACATGTATACTAACATATATTTATTTAATATAAAATTTTAAAAAAAATAATTTAAAAAATATTTAGTATTTTATGCACTAAAAGACAAAATACGTACACAAAATTATTGTAAAATTATTAATATCAAAATACATAGTCCGTTCACTTTCTTTTTCATACCATCAAATAAGTATTAAAAACCACATGCAAAGGTAGTTACATGTTCATCGTTTGAAATCCAAATCTTGTTTTTTCAAAAACGAAATGTGTCCGTATGCGTATGCTAAATATATATTTATTTAATATAGAATAAAAATATAATTTAAAATTTACACTTTTCTGTCCATAGTTCAGATTCTCCAATATAGGTTTGAAAATCCAAACCTTATATACCATTTTAAACTTTATTTTCTCGCCCATAGTTCGGACTCCCGAATCGGAAGTCCGAACCTTGTATACTATTTTAAACTCTCTTTTCCCGTCTATACTTTGGACTTCCGAACTTAGGTTTGGAAGTTCGAATTTTGTATATATTTTAAACTCTATTTTTCTGCCTATACTTTGAACTTCCGAATCTAAGTTCAGAAGTCCGAACTTACATTTCCATTTTTTCTTTGCCCGAAAAAAATTCAGGCCAATGAATAATAATGGATAGTATAAAAAAATTTAATGCTAATATATGTGAATAGTATAATATGCGTATAGAGGAATAGTAAAATAATTGATTGAATAGTAATGAATAGTGAAAGAAAAATTTGAATTGTGTTAAATAATAAATAGTATTTTTGAAAAAAAGTAAAAAAAAGTTGATCAAAAAATTTTTTACTGACTAAACAGTTATTTTTTAAAAGTATAAATAGTAAAGTAAAAAGTAGTAAAAAATTGAAAAAAAAACAATCCAAACGAGGCCAATGATTTTTGGTTTCTCGAAAAATTGAAGTGTATGTTTTTAATCTGTGAGTAGAATTCCAATGATATTTTCGTTTGAGAAAAACACATGATCGTCGCATGTTCAGATTTTCAAAGATAAAATTGAAAACAAACTTTATTTTGCCCTAAAGTCAAATTAAGAATTAAAAAAAACCGAACCATCTTTCATCTTCCCCTATACTTCCTTATAGTTACCATCCCTAACTCACGTCCCACCGCCACTGCCACCACCATCCCTACTCCAACTCTACTCTGTCTCACCACCTCATTCTCTCCCCACTCCTATCCAGATTTGGTCTCTATCTCTATCCTCTCCCATCTCATCCCCGTTCTGTGTCTCTTCATTCCACCCTAACCATTTTAGATCAGACTGTCATCGGCCACTTCTATCCCCAACTTGTCATCTTCATCTACCTATTAATCCATCGCCTTCATCCACCCCTAACTCGTCATGTGTAGATCTAGTTGACACGATTTTGGTGTATTTTTTTCATTTAAAATTAAGAGTTCTAGTAGTTTTTGCATAAATTTTAGTGTTCAAGAAGGAGAGATCTGTTGGAATGGGGATGAGGAAAAGGGTGGCGGAAGGGGGTGATGAGAGATGGACTAGAGAGAGAGAGATAGGGGATGGGAATGAGGAAGGAAGTGGTGTTGATGGCAAGATGTTGGTGGTGGCAATGGCTAGGATGGGGGTGCAGTAGGGATAGGGGTTGGGGTAGCAACTTTCAAAAGTATAGGGGAAGAGAAAAAGCGAGTCACGTGGTTTATTTTGGACAAACTAAAGTTCGTTTCTAATTTTACCCTTAAAAATATAGACATGTAACGATCATTTTTTTTAGGCCAATACACTACATGATTTGTATTCATGGACTAACAAAACATACACACTTCAGATTTTTGAGGGACCAAAACTAATTATTATATATTCAAGGGATTGAAAAAATATTTTTAAATATTTGAGGGACTATTTATACGATATTTCCTATTTTACTAGAATAGTAAGGAAGTATTGCAGTCCATTAGAAATTATTCCGTCAACGACTTTAAAAGTTTGTATAGTACATCACAAAATTTTAAAATATAGGAGAATGGTTTCTAAAGAGATTTTTTATGATCATAGTTTTGTTGGCAATATTTTTTCTACACAATTACCCGTCATAAATAGTGAAATTGGGGTATATACAATTAGGGATTAATAATAATTTGTTTATAAGTACCAAAATGAGAGTACAATTTTCCTAATTTATTTTCTCATTTACAATCATAAACTTCTTAATATACAATAAATTCTAATCTTGAAAACATTTGGACTTGGACTGATCAACATTCACAGCTTCCAGTTGGCAAATGGTTTGGCACATTGTGACTAACAAGCATCTCTTCTTCACTTCTTTCTAGTCCTATATTGGAGACGTAAGGAAGCCAAAAAGGCAATAGAGTACTATTTCTCTTCTTTAGGCTATTAACTTCCATGTTCATTTTTATAAATCTTCTACTTTAGGACCATCCACTCGGGCTTATCCTAGAGACATTGCTTGATTTTGCCACAATAACAAACAGCATGGGGTCTGGTTGAACAGTAATAATCACTACAATTGGAATTAACAAGCAAAAGCTTAATTATGAAGTGAAGTACAAACACTTGCATAGATTTCGGGAGGCAATAAGTCGTGCGTGCCATTAATTTAGCATTGAAATATTGATAATTTGTAACAAAATTCTCAATCACAATTCAAATATTTATTTAATTTCATATCCTATATATGGGAATCATAACTTATTTTTGTCCCAATATAATTATTACGGTTTTACTTATTATGTTAACTAATTAAGTTATCAAAATTCAATATTGTATATAATTCTTTTCTTTTTTTTAAGTTTAAATGTTTCATGTATTAATATTGAAAATAAATTTCACTTTTTTTTCAAGCAATTTTGTTAAAAATAAATAAATCTATATAAATTTTTCATTACAAAATTGATTGTTTAACTTGAAAAATTACACAATAATAATTATATTGAGACAGAGCAGTATTATTTTTTCTGCATGATCCATTTTTGTGTTCTTTGGCCTAACTTCAAGTATAAGGAATTCAATTAGCAGTTTGATTTTGGGACCTTGACCTAACTCTACATGACAGCCCTATGATTTATTATCACGATTGATAAGAAGCCAAGAACCGACCAGAAACGAAACACTACCTTCCACCTTGGTTATATAACAGATTAAACAATGAATTCTTGAAAATGGACTTTTCTATCACTGGTAATTAACAGATTGTTAAATCTTAATCTTGCATTTTTTGTTGAGAGAAAGTGATATTAACGACCAATTTTAATTTGTAGAATCTTATCATAAACTTCTTAAGAATGGCTTAATTGAATGCATCAGTATTTCACGTTCCACAATTAATTTGTAATTAATGACATGCTTACATCTTCTGCTGTTGCTGTTTAATTTTTTTCTTAATCCATAGCTTGAAGTTAACTTACAATGGCCCTCGTGGCTTAATTGAGCTTGATTCTTTAATTATCATATTCATACTTGTATTCATTGGTCCGCAGTAATGTCACATTAATTTATCTGACTGAGTAGGTGCATTAATCATCCAAGTGGTCTAGTGGCTACAAACTAAAACGAGTTAATGGATTTCTCAAATCCTAAATTGTGTGAACTAGCCTTTGATAGAAAAAGAAGCTGTGGCTTAATTATGGTGGAACAGATGCAGGAAGTGTTCGATAGTATGATCTTGTGAATATTTGTGGTGTTGGTGTATTTTAAATTTTAATATTAATGTTATTGTAATTCGAATCATCAAAAATATAAATTGAAGATTGATGTGGAAGAGTACTTAAAAATGGATATGATTATTGAATACACGGATATATTCTGCCGTGATATTTTAGGGATTTGATTTTTGAGTATTGTTCTTTATTTTATGAATTTGATTCTTGAATATTGTGATTATTGATTTTTCAATTTATGATTTATGTATTTTATGGAATAGGTTCTCACTTTTCAGATAATAGGATATCAAGAAAGTAACATACATAAAATTTGGAACCATAACCTACACAAAAAAATTATCATTTAACTTAGACCATTTAACTTAAAATTTTCATACTAATTAGATGAGTTAGACACATTTAACTTAAACCATATTAGATAAAAAAACCTAATATGACATATTAGATCACTTTAAATTATATCAATTAATTATGATAATATGTATTACACAATTAGTATATATATATATATAAATATTCAAAACCTATGAGAGTGTGAAAAGACACATAATTATAGAGATATCCTAATATCGTAAGTAAAGAATAAGCACTGATAAAGAAAAACAAAACCTACTATTCATGGTATATTTCTTGTCACACTTTAATTCTAATTCAATATGAGCATAATCTGATTGGACTAGGATTATCATTTCTCATATTTTCCTAAGAAAGTGGTAAGGAAAAAATCACTAAGATCGCCTTTATCTTTTTAAAAGATAGACCAAAAAGCCTCGTGCTACAAATCATAAGCTTGTTCAATTTAGAAGGAAAATAGGCATACATATCATAATCTGCAAAATTCATGAAGCCACTAATTAAGCTCTTATGCTCTAGACCTAGGCTGCACATCTTTCTTCTATAACTGCATTAAAAAATAAAAAATAAAAAATACAAAAAAACTAGCTCAATTAGTTGTTGCAAGGAATTATATTATGATTTTGGCTGGAAACAAATATAAGCCAAAAGCTTCACTAATATAATATCAAGAACTTGCACTTGGGTCATGACAAAGAGTAAGTTTTAGTTATGCAAGAGTAGATATGATAACTGTTGAAATGATTAAAAAATAGTAAAGTCCTATTACTTTTTAATCATCCAATGACCTATAATATTCATTCCGCAATGTTATCAAAGTGAGTAGCAAAGAATTTTTCCATAACAAGCGACCCAATAAGGCTTTTGATTTTATTTTCACTGACTAACTTAAATCTTAAGCCTTTGCATGGAACATTGAATGATTTAAAACCAATGAATTCTTTAAGCTTTACGTGGTGGTTAATTACTTAATTATGATCTTGCTTAATTAAATGAATCCAAAATGTCGAGAATTAAAGGCATTAATTATTAATTACCAAAAAAAATGTTAATTATGTCAGTTTTGAGAGGGAGGTTTAATCAGAACGTTTGGTAGAAGAAAGCATGCAATTTACTGATGGATCAACAAGAAGCAATTGTTGAAGAAAGATACAATTCTCCAAACTCCATTCCACTTCTTCTCATCATAATAGGCTTTATATAAATCTTCTCAGTTTCATGATTCAATCGATCATAACAACTCAAAATGGATAGTCCCAACAGCAAAAATGCTCAAAAGGTAGATATTAGTAATTATTAGTGCCTTTTTTTCTTGAATCTCTTCTTGATAGAAATTAAGTTTTTCTAACTAGTTTTTTTTTTTTTTTTTATTAATTTTTGTTTGAAGTGCGTTAAGAGTAGATCACAGTCCCCATGTTTCATTTACTACTAGATGAGTATACGAGGCAAATCTCACCTTTGCAAGCGTTGAGAAACAATTCCGGGGTACAAAACTTCAAGAATATTTTTCCTTCTTTTGTTTGTTTTCTTGTCCAATTAATTCACATGGTTAATACTTAATAGACATCTTTGTCAAGGGTTCCCAAAGGCAAAAAGAAAAATAAGTCATTTAAATTTTTACCCTTTTCACAAATTTTCTAGGACTAGCTAGTTTTCCTTTTCAAGTACACCGTGAACTTCTATTTGTAATAATTCAATTTCTGAACTTCTCTCGCTCTTCTCCCCTAGTAATTAACAAAAATTGAGTTCCACTAATTGACCTCAAAAATAGACAAAAAAAAAAAAAAAAAAAGAGTGACAAACATATCTTCTAAAAATTTGAATGGCACGCCACGTGTACAAATATAATATTTGAAATTTAAATACTTAATATATATGTAACATGCATATAGAAATCTGATGTGTCAAAAAATTTGACCGACAATGAAGAAAAAATGAATCCATAAATATTACTATAACGGTCGATATAGTAAATTCTCATATTGCCATCAAATATCAGTCGAGCGAATGACTACTCTATTCAAATTGTAACATTCGAGAGAAATTGCCAAATTGACAATATTTTCCTTAATTCTCCAACCTAACTAAATTGGCAGTATATATTACCATTCACATGCTTTAAGTGCCAACTTTAATCAATTTCCCTAATACAAAAATCTTCATCTCAATGATTTCATTTTCAGCCAAGGAATCATGATCTGAAAGAGCGCCAAGTTGACAAGAATAAGGTACGTAGAACAATCTGCACATGCATGCGTGCATTTTAAGATTATAGCTCATTCTTCAAAATTAATGATCATTATTTAACTAAAGCACAGGATTTCAAAATTGATTCAGAAGCATGTAACAAAAGAGAACACTAAGCCGCAGGATTTCAAACTCCATACCCAAGAAAGAGCTGTGAAACGTGCAGTATTTAACTACACTGTGAGTTTGAAAATTATTCTACTTTTTCTCTTCTTTTCGGTTAATTTTTCATATATTATTAGTGTAGAAAATATTTTATAACATCGGAGTAGATGCATGCTACATGTGTGAAAATATTATTTAAAATTTAAATACTGCACACATGGCATGAATTTAAATTCGATGTGTATAAAAAATTAATCATTTTCGTTTTAGAAATTTCATGTGAAATTCCTCTTCAACATTGGAAATTAATAAATACAGGTGGCGACCAAAATATATATAGAAGAGCGACAAAAGAGACAATTAGAGAAATTACAGAAGGTAATTAATTAATCATGATCTCTTTTTGTACAAATTCTGAATTGGGATTTTGTTAAATTGAATGAATTATGCGGAACTAATTCAAGTGGTGATTATTGAGACAGCTATAACTGGATTATAGAGGAGGAAGAGGTTAAGTTGCTGAGAAAAGAGTTGATACCTAGAGCTCAGTTGATGCCTTACTTTGATAGGCCTTTCTTCCCACAAAGGTTATATATCTATGCTTGCTAAATGAAGATTTTTGTCCTTTTTCTTTCAACTTAATTTATTAATTTGACAAAAATTAATATCTAGTTCTGGTGGTTTAAGAAGTTTAAGAACAATTTATTCTTTTATTTTTCTGTTTTTATTTTTTGGGTTTTTTGTAATGGTGTATTAATTTGTGTTGTTGGAATATTTCAGATCATCAAGGCCATTGACAATTCCAAGGGAACCACGTTTGAAGCTAGTGAATGGAAAGTGTTTGGCTACCAGCTGCATTTCCTGCAAATGAACTCCCCAATTTTTAACACAATGAAGCTACTGAATCTGGGGCTTTTTTTTCTTTGTTTTATTTCATATTAGTGCATGTAACTTTTTGTAGGCTGTTTTAGATTCTTAATTTCTCAGAGAGATGATCTAGATGTGTATATATAAGAAAAACATAGTTCACATAATTAGGAGGTCAAAATCCTTTTTTTTTTTTTTTTTTTGGGTGTGCTGGTTCTTTAGAGTTTGTTGAATAAATGTAATCATATTGTACCAAAGCAAGAGAATTTCCTTTACATTAATGAGAAATTTAAGCATTTTATTACACATTATTAATTGTATCCATTTGTACTTTGCCAAAATTATCAGATGTTCGGGAGGAAAAAACCCAAAGAAGAAGAAGAAGAAAACTTGCTTGTACTAGTATATAATATTACGGAAAATTCTTATATAGACTGTATTCATAATATAGTGGCATAGATCCCTTAGTTTATATTAAGCCACCTCACTATTTAGAGTAAAATAACTTAACATAGACCAAAGGGTCCATAATTCTATACTATAAATCTGATCGATGTAAAAATTTGCCTAGCTGATATCACTACTGAACTAATCAAATCATGAGATAAAAATGTTTGGAATGATCATTCTAATTGGTAACTCTTAGCTTAGATCTATTACAAAGCACTATGACCCATATCTAATCACTACAAATATATATATATACGCATTTAGTGACGTATTTAGCATGAATAATAATGAATTTTTCATCGCTAATAGATTAAGAGACGAATTTAGCAATGAAAATAGGAACGTCATTTTTTTGCCATCTCAAATCATGTAGCGACGAAAAAGTAAACTCGTTGCTAATTCGCGACGAACTTAGCGACGCAGTTTACAAAGAATTTTTGCGATGATTTTGGCAACGAATGTTGCAACGAAGTTTTAGCAACGAGTTTGCCAACAGCATTAGTAATGAATTTTGGATGATTTTGGTGACGAATTTAGCAGCAATATTTGCAATCTGTTTCGTTATTACAAGAATTCTGACGATCATAGCAATTAATTTTGCGATGACTTTTTCGTTGAAAAATAGCGACAAATTTGGTTATTTGATTTTAATAAAAATTGTAGTTAGCAACGAATTTAACAATGAAATTAATTTTAATATTTAAAAAAATAGCTTTTCAAAATCATAGAAATTAAATTAAAAGTAGATGCATGACAAATTAAATGAAATTGTAATATAGAAAGGAATGTTCATTGTACCTAATATATATATATATATAAACCTAAATCTAGGAATCAGTTCCACCATTTGAAGCATTGGATTGATTTTGACGTCACAATGTAACCAACTCCTCCCGAAGATCAACGAATGACTCTATGAATCCATCTATCTTCTGCTTTGTGGTAGCCATGGTTTCACTTTTGCGACAATGCTCCCCATAAGGCACACCTTAGCATCTCGATCCATGTCTGTCTGGGAGGGACTGGAGGACATAGTAGCTACCGAACTAACCCCAAGAACATAAGGTCGCACCATCGAACCCATCCAAAAAATGCGGCCATTTTTTACTCTACCGGCTGCCTTAACCTACAGATGACTCTGGTTAATCGATAAATGAGATGCTCCATCTGCAGTGGACTCGTCTGCCAGCTGCGTCTGCTCGGCTTATAGTTCTTGGAAGGTCTCGGAGTACCTACGGAGCTCACATTCCAGTTCATGATTTATCTTTCTTCTGATAGCAATCTTGGAATATTTCAGGGAATTCAATTTTGCGGTCCAAAAACTTCACTTATTGAAAGGGGGAAAAAAACAAGAAAAATAGTAAAACCTCTAGTTAATTAACGTAAAAACTGTAGTATGTATAACAAGACCTTACTAGTCTATACACGTACTCAACGTCGATGGAGCCATCGGCATATGTGGTACCCTGACCGGTTTCAAACACCCTATTCTTTTTATTTGTCTCGACTTTTTTTTGTGTGGTATTTCTCATTTTCCTACTCATCCTGCGGTGTCTTCGAAGAAGCCGTAGACATCCAGAAAGGTTTCATGTTCTTCTCTCTGGCCTTGTTGATGGCATTGCACATCTCGTTACCGGACTTCTCGTTGAATATCTTGTATATCTCTAACTTGTGCAAGGGATTCTAACAAAAACAGTTGGAAATTTAAATTAGAACAAAAAAATTATATTATTGTCACTAGGTTAATATTATAATAAAACTAATTTATTTAAATTAAAGCAAACTATTTTAATTACCTAATACTCCTATCATCATAAGTCACGTGTTTGCTGTTGAGTGTGTTGGCCCCAAAGCAACCTAAGAGGGGGGGTGAATTAGGTTGTATCTAAAATAAACCTTTTTATGTGCTTAATAGAAATTTAAACTTTATGCACCAAATAAAAACTTAAGCACAAATGAATACAATAGATATTCAACAATTTAAGCTTAAAGAACAAATAAGAATATTGAGATTAAGAGAATCAAACCAAACTCCCAAGTTTCTCAAGCTTGGAGCTTACAACTGCAAAGAGCTTCTTACAAGGCAACTACCAAGTTCACAACTTGAAGTTTAGCCACTAAAAGTCTCTTCAAAGTAGGTGAGACTATAACCTCTTGTACACAAATGAGGATCACTCTTGCTCACACTAATTTCCTTTAGTTGAGCCAAGAGTTTTACACTCATAACCTCCCTTTGTTACAATTGTTGTTATCTCTCCACTCTTACACTTGAAGAACTCTTACACTTCTAAGCTCTTTTTACAAAACTACCTACACTATTACAACACTTGTACCCGCTATTTCTCCCAAATAGCTCAAGTATTATTTGTAATCAATGTAGAAGTCTCTTCATAATTAATTCAGACTTAGGGGTATTTATAGTTGCCAAATATCTGCTTCCAACAACTTCCCAACGGCTATTTTCTGTTTACTGGAAAACTAGCTGTTGGACCTTTCGGACGGCCGATGCAGCAAGAGTGCGTCCTAACAAACTAACCGTTGGACCGTTCGGACGGCCGCTGCTAAACTCTGCGTCCGTTCTCTGAGGGTATTCGTTCGGACGTCCGAGGATGCGTCCAAACATGCGTCCGACCGAAGCAAAGTCTTCTGGAAACATGATCGGACACTGTTCTTCGTCCGAGTGCTTCAAATTCTTTGTGTCGGACGATTACCATCCTCCGAAACTCTGTCATTCGGACAGTCATTTGCGTCCGTGAAGATGCTCTTGTAGTTGTTTTGTTCGGACGATCATTTGCGTCCGAACCTACCTGTTTTTCTACACACTTGTTATCAAACCATTAGTGCAATTTGGTCATCATCAAAACATGATTAACATAACTGGAGTTCAACAAAGTGCTAGTCCAGCTGGTGGTCTTGTCAGGCCAACAAGGTTTAATGATGTCGTCATTAAGTATGCAAGCAACATTCAGCAAACCCCCAAACCTAAATTGTTAGAATGTATTAAAAAATAGATGGTGCAAATCACTTAGCCATTTATAACTTTAATGAATTTAAAACAAAATAAATTGTACTTACGAGGATCCAATAGGCCAGATGAGAACTCGGGTATTAGCTATAGCCCCTATCTGTGGGGTCGATGCTGCCGATATCTGGACCTGACTGTATAAGTGGAACGGAGTCCGAACTAGAACCTAAAGTAGACGTGGAAGACTATCCAAGCCCTGAACCCAAAAGGGTCATACTAGCCTGCCCGTGAACATCAATACAGCTATCACAAGTTAGAGCAAATTAGGCACAATATTTAGAAACAATAATAGTTCATCAGACTAGAGGTTCAAAGTCATTATTAAAAAAATAATCACTAAAGACAAACTAAAATATTAAAATATACTGCATAAACCATCAAAGTCTAATTTTGTGATCAAAATGAGTCTAAAGAATGATAATTGGTAAATAAATTAAGACTTACTGTATGCAAATAAAGCCTATAAAAGGCATTACTTCATACTTCATCAACTAGTGATATGGAAATACTTTCTAGACTGCAAAGAAAAGTTTTATCTTGATTTGACGCGAGTATTAAGAGAGTTCGAAATATACAATTGTTTAAAACGAAAATAGAAAAAAAATATAAGTTCCAAATGATCATTGTTTATTATAGATTCACCCTTCTTTGAACCTGATTAATATTATCAACTTAAAGTTCAGTAAACATCATTTGAATCTTTTACTAAAAGACAACTAAAATATCTAATTTTTCTGTTGTTTCGATCTATTGGGAATTAACACTTGACATCAATTAAAATAAAACGATACGTAAAATACACCTAAAGTACAAGGAATATTACTAATACTTGAGGAAATTAGTTTTAGCGTAAGACTAATACACATGTAAGATATGCCACTTTGATAATAACCATTGAAGAATGATAAATCCCAATACTCTAGAATGACAAAAGCATAGAACTTTATTACAAATACTAATAACGAAACTTTTTAAGTTAAACACAGTTCAAATACAAATAATTGAACCAAAAGTTACAAGGATTGAACAATGTTTTATCTTAAAATCACCAAGGCAATATCACTCTGTTCAAATGGAAATATATCTGACATCTATAAATAGTTGTAGTTCAGAAGATTTTAATTCCAAATCAAGCTATTACCTTTCCAAATCAAGCAATTAAAGCCTGTCACCAAATTGTACAATTTGTCATATATAATTAAAGAAAAACAAGAAAAAAAGTCTCTAATATCAATAAGTCAGTTTTCCTAAGTATCTATCATTTTCTTTACATACTTTAAATTCAACAAAAGATTCTTGCAATCACTATAAAACGTAAAGTTCCAAAAAGTACAAGTGAAAACTTACCATTTTAGGGTATAGAGATAGTGATAGGTATTGGTGGTTGAGAGCTTGAGGTGGTGGTGGTGGCTGTCGGTGTTGGAATATTTAAATTCTCATTTCCAAGTTAATCATGCTAGTTAGCTTTGTTTACATAAGTCAAAACTCTAAACATTGAGAAATTTGAACCTGGGATTAGATCATAAAGTAATATGTTAAACTTTAGCATTTGAACCCTTCATTATAGTCTAAAAGAACACCTTTTCAATACAAAATCCACCAATTATGAAATTGATAAACAAATAACAACAACAAAACCAAAAAATTCCGAGATGGTTCTGAATATAAAACAAGATTGGCTATAATATCAACTTGAAATTTTCATATATGCCAACAAATTCACAATAAAAAAGAACTCCTTTTCTAGTATCTATGCACTAATGTTGAACTTGTAAAAAAGTCGTCATACTGGGAACGGTAAAGGCTAAGGACATCATCTAACAGTCATTAGCTTTGCAGAAATCCAACACGTCATTACTTGAAGGGAAAAGCATTTAAATCAAGTTTAGTCAGTTTCGGCTACTTAACATCACAACATTATATGCTTGAAGGGTTTCAAATAGCTTAATTAGGCTAAATTATTTTAGAGTGTAAAGAAGATTCTTGCATCTTTATCACGGAACTCTAAATACTTGAATGGATGAATATGTTAGTCTATCTAAATACTTCCCATTTTGTAGCTCTCTACAGTTCAAAGAAAATTAAGGAGATATTTAGACTGAAAAATAATAGTAGTTGCAATACTATTAGCAAATGCTATTCTTTTTAATTTTCTTTAGCACAAAAACAAATTCTAGTATCAAATAGTAGTATTAAGTTTAAGAACTGCTAGTATTAATTATTAAGAAAATAAATAGAAGAATAAAGAGGATTAGTTACTTGAGAAGTTTACACAGCTAGCAAGTAAATAGAACTAATAAACAAGGATATAAATGATGCTATTTTACAGTCAGTGTTAATACCTGCATATCCATTACATACCATCACCATTAATTAGTACTCTACCTAGCTAAGCAATTGTTATTGCTCTGGCGTTATTTATTAGCACAAGTAAATAAGCTACTTCTAAATTCTAACAAGCCAAAAGTATGCGCCAGATAAATATGCATGTAATTGTACACATTAACAAAAAACTGAAACTTTTCACCCAATTTTACAATCCAAACATCCTTGACATTAAAAACCCAACAAACATTAATCCATAAGCTAGTTACTTAAACACTATTTCATTCAATCAAGCCACAATAAAACCTTATTATTTAGTAAAATTCAAATTTCTCAATAAAAAATACATAAATTTTTCAAAGAAAATGACCAACAACCAGGAGTAGGAAACAACATGATCAATCTTGAGAACAAGAAATAAGGTGAAATATAAGAGCAAGGTATGGGCCAATTTAAAAGCCCCCATTTAAAATTCCACCACCATAGTTAAAAAAAAAAAAAAAAAAACCTTACGAAATTTCTAACCCTAGACATAAAAACCTTAAAAATAGCACACTGGACCACCATAGCCCAAAGACAACAAGAAGACCACAAAAACTCCATTTAATATTCATGGATTTGCTTCAAGATCACTTTTTTTTTTTTTTAGTAAATTGAAACACACCTCCACTACAAAAGTAAAAAGATTTGATTTTTTCAAACTTCCGATGTTTGCACTGTCCAGGTAAACTTGATACTCAGTAATCAATTGATCATTCGTTGATTTTGATCATCAATTCATCGTTTTTACTTCAGAATTTAGAGAGAGGATGAACGAAGAAGTGAGAGGGTTAGACTGATTAAATGGCCATCAACTTTTTCTGATTTTTTTTTTTTTTTTTATGTTAATTCTTGTTTTCTCTTATATGTAATAGGCGGGATTATTCCAATTGCAGGGGTATTTTTGTACGGTAAATCCCAAAATATACTATCTACACTGTGTCTACTTGTGATAATCAGCATATTCACCAGGTGTGCATAGAGGGTCTTCAGGTGCACGTTCAATGTTCTCTATCCGTGAATAAATTTCATCTCCAGACAACCTCTGCGGTGAATCGTCTCGTTCAACTCTGTTCCTAATAAATCATTCTTCTGTCGTTTATATGGACGATTTGCAGGCAAAAATTGTCTGTGGCAATTCAAGTAGCTTGTCTTCCTACCGTGCTTTAACCTAAAAACTTTGACCTTTCTATGCATGTCAGACACCCAAGAAGTCCAGCTGTACTCTACCCAGACAATATTCCATACATAGAAAAATTATTAACTGTCCATAACAGTGCAACTCGCATGCGAAATATAATCCTGTTGGTCACATCTAAGCATCGGCACACCTTGGTACTATAATTGACACAATTCTTCTATCAACAATTGTAAGTACACGTCGATAAGTTTCTTTGAATTTCAAGGGCCAAGTATGATCATTGTGAGAAACATGTAAAGATTAGATTGTTTAGATAAAATGAGTATGTCTTCATGGATCTTTCGGGAAGCAGGTTGTACGAAGTGACAATAATTGGCCAACAAGAATAAATCTTCCTAGGTTTACTGAACGGGGCAATTCCATTGGCATATAGATCTAGTTGGACATTACGGGTCTCCACTGAAAAATTTGGACGAGTCATGTCAAAGTACTTTTAGGCCTCTGCATCTGAAAGGTGACACATCAATCTTTCTTTTGTTTGATGGTTTGCATGCCAAGTCATATGTGGAGCTGTAACTTGAGACGTGTATAATCGTTGTAATCTTGGTGTCAATGGGAAGTAGAATAATTGTTTTACAAGCCTTGACTTCCCATTGCGATCAAGTTTGACCTTATATTTGAGAAGTTTACACCACCTAAAAGAGGTTTCTTCCTTGTTATTCTTCTAGTACAACATGCATCTATTGGGGGATACGTCTATCCTCTGAATTGGAAGCCCTAACCTCTTAACCAGTTTCTTTATCTCATTCAAGTCATTGGGTATTATATAAGGTTGTCCTCTGGCATCATCTCCCGCATCAGCTACACTATTGAAATTGAAACAATTCTCAGATATATTATTCTTAGCCTTAATGTTAAGAATTCACGAATTACTAATAACTGAGAGTGGTTTTGGCAACCTAACTACAGTAGTTCATCAGCTGCCTTCAGAACATTCCAAAAACTATCACATAGAGTTTCCTTAGTCGTATAACTGATAAATAGTTGTTCATAAGGCCCTAACTGGCTAGTACTGGTTCTATGCTCCCATGTTTACTTATAATTATTGCTTTGTTGTTCCCAAAGAGCATTACACCCGGCTATATCAAACACTATCTTTTGATAGGAATTTAACTAGTCGTAATCACTGCATCGCTGGGTTACTAGAATGTGCACATACTCGGCATTGTACTGGTGAAACTCTTCACCGTGACAAGTCCAATTATAATAATCTAACACAAATCCGCACCTGTATAAGTGCTCGTGCACTTTATCTGTAACTTGAAATTTACGATTCTGCATACTTGTCACACGGGTACCTAATTTGGAGCTCATCCTGCAATTACCCACTTGCAAATAACAAAAACTCTTCCATACCTGAGAAAAACTCATCTATATATCCTCTACAATTTGGTAAGTTCTTATTATACGTCCACCTTCTAGTTTGTTCCATTTAATCCCTGCACTTACACACAAGAAAAATAACTAGCTATTTTTTCCAAAAGTATGTAAATCCATGATATAAAAAAATAATAATAATAGCTTAAAAAAACCATGACTTATAATACCAATACAGTACCAACCATGACATATTATACCAAATTTTACCAAATAGATGAATACCTTGAAAATTATGTTACATATATACTTTTAAACTACAAAAATTCTACACACACACTATTTGAATTATTAAAAAAGTATTTGTGCAATGTACCTAATCAGTAAAGATGTTTAGGCAGTCTTTTGACTTTCTATATACTATCACACCAAGAATCTTACAGAATCCTTTGTAATACCATCAACTCAACACGACTTTATTAGTAAAATAATATGAATTAAGCTGTGAAAACTAAAAAAGAACTTGTACAAATTGCCTGTATATTTGACAAAAGAGGAAAAAAACCATAAATGGAGAAATGAAATAGCTTTCAAATCTGTAATAGACGAGATACAGAACATGACTATTTATAATGGAAAATTAGCAACAAATTAGCAACAAATAACTATTCGTTGCTAACAACAACCCTAGCACGTGCAACACATTACATATTTGACGAATTTAGCAACAAAAAACAAAATTTCGTCGCTAATTTGCCGACGAATGTAGTGACAATTTTTTTGTCGATGATTCATCGCGAATTTGCAATGATTTTAGCAACAAATTGTCTTTCTGGTAAATAGAGTCGCAGTTAGCGACAAATAAAACATCATAGTTGATTAGCGATGAATATAAAAATGCTTCTTTATCACCAAATGCACCGCTAACTTAGTGACAAATATGGCGACGAAGTAGTGACGATTGTGATTTTGAGTTGCCAAAGTCATCACTAAAGTTCATTGCTAAACGTGTTTTTGTTATAGTGGATATGAATAAGATAACTAAGCTATACTTATTCATAACTCAATTTTATATTTTGTGTATCCCTTCCTTAATCATTGTTAGTATTGACCTATTTTTGCCAAACTAACTTTTCAAGAAACCAATAATAATCTTTTTGGAATTATTTTGTTTAAGAGGAATAAATTAGACTCTATTAAAATTTTCAACTATTATTAGAATATAAAAAATATGACAAATTTTGAAATGTGGTATATAGATAAAAGTAGAGAGAAAATATTTTTAAAAAATAACTACAAACTATTATTGAAAAAAATAATGAAAAACTTTCCATTCAAAGGGAGCTTTGAACTATCTTTTCTAACTTTTAGCATTTAGAAACATTTCTTTTTCGCTCTTTCGTGAATTGTTAATGTTGGCCCAAAAGCAACCTAAGAGGGGGGGTGAATTAGGTTATCTCAAAAAACAAATATTTTGAAGTATGAGTTTGCTTAATGAAAATGCAAACTTTATGAAACAAATGAATACTTAAACACAAATGATCAAAGATAAATATTTAACAATCAAAACTTTAAAAAGAAATAAAAGATTGAGATAAAGAATATCAAACCAAACTCCCAAACTTTTCAAGTTTGGAGTACATCCACTAGTAGTGCCCTCTTCAAAGAATGTGAGGCAATAACCTTCTTGTACACAAAGTAGGCCCATCCTTGCATCAACTAAGTTCCTCTAGTTGAGCCAAAGGGTTTCACACTACAACCTCACTTTTGTACACTTGTTATCCTTTCACTCTTACACTTGAAGATTACTCACTAGTCTACTCTTGCTCACACTAATTTCCTCTAGTTGAGCCAAGAGAACTATACTACCCAAACCAATACAACCCACAATATTTTAGCCTATTTCTCCCAAAATAACTCTTACAAGTGTTTGTATTGAATGTAGTAGTTCCTCTCTCTATTTTTTACATTTACAGACTTGGGGATATTTCTATAGAAGCCCAAAAATTGCTTCCAACAGCTCTCTAACGGCTATTTTCTATTTTCTGAGAAACTAGCCGTTTGGTCTTTCGGACGGCTAATGCTGTGAGTATGCGTCCGAACGAACTAGCCGTTGGCCTTCCGGACGTCCGATGCATGGCCTCTGCGTCCGGTCTCTGAGGGTATTCGTTCAGACGTTTGAGGATGCGTCTGAACCTGCGTCCGGTCCATGCAATGTCTTCTGGAACTATGATCGGACGCTATTCTTTGTCCGAGGCTTCACGTCCTTTGTGTCGGACGACGTAAAGTTTTACTAGTTATTTTCTTGATTGTGTTTGGACAATCATTTACGTCCGAAACTCCCTATTTTTCTGCACACTTATTTTCAAACTGTTAGTGCGATTTGGTCATCATCAAAACATGATTATCATAACTGGGGTTCAAAAATCTCCCCCTTTTTAATGATGACAAATTAATTGGATAATTCAAAAAAAACAACCATAAAATATGAAGTACAAGACAAGAGTAATGAATATGTCCATTATTTTTCTCCCTTTTGGCATCATCAAAACATAACAAAATTAATGCAATTTAAGCTCCCCCCTGAGTTTATTCTCCCCTCTTAAAAGGTGAATGTAATTTAAGTGAGTACAAAGAGAATGCTCCCCCTTACTTTTGTAAATAGTGACTTACTATAAACAAGTAATTGGGCATGCTTGTACCCAAACATCCTAAGCAAATTTAAACACATAGTTGAAAATTATTTAAGAGATTATAGTTCACATTAGCAAGTGAAAGCACAATTTTGATAAAAAATTTTAAATGTTACCCATTTCAATGTCATCTTAACTCATATGTTTTGAACACCCTCCATTGATAATCTATATTGAATTTCTTGGTGCTCTCCAAGCATACCTACATGTAAAGTTAGGCAACAACTTTTGGTACCCAAACTTTCTTGGGTCCAATTGGGTTAGTAACATGCTTAATCACCTAAATAGAATTTATTCCCAATTTTTCATTTCTTTTAACATAACAAAGTTTTTTCTTTATATGGCCATGTTGAGAACAATAATTACAAATAATATTTTTGTTGCGATAAAAAGAAGATTTAGATTTAACAAAGTATAACTCATTTTTTCTAAAGGTGATAAAATTTTTGTTTAAAAACATATTTCTAGTTCTTTTCTTTTCAAAAATATTTTCTTTCTTTTTTTTCAAAATATCATCAAGATCATCTAATCTCTTCTTCAATGAAGCTTGTTCTTCCCTGATCTTGATTTTTCCAACAAATTTTTCCTTCAAAACATCAGATTTCTTTTGTCAAAAAATTATTTTCATGCACAAGTTTTGAGTTGGCACTCAATAAAGCATTAACTTTAATTTTTCACTCTTTGTTCTTAGCATATGACTCTGCGTCCGAACCTGCGTCCGGTCCATGCAATGTCTTCTAGAACTATGATTGGACGCTATTTTTTGTCCGAGGCTTCAGGTCCTTTGTGTCGGACGATTGTCATTGTCCAAATTGACTTTCTTTCGGACAATCATCAACGTTCGGATTCCGTAAAGTTTTACTAGTTATTTTCTTGATTGTGTTTGAACAATCATTTACGTCCGAAACTCCCTATTTTTCTGCACACTTGTTTTCAAACTGTTAGTACGATTTGGTCATCATAAAAACATGATTATTATAACTGGGGTTCAACAGTTAATAACGTGCGTAATTAAGATAATAATCTAAAACACACACATAAACTAAAACTAATTTATTTTCTCAAATTAAAAAAGAATAAACTTCTTTCACACTTCATAACAAAAGATTAGGGCTGTCAATTGGGTTTGTGAATCGAATTTTGCAAAGCCCAAATTTAGCTCACAAAATTAGTCAGGCTGAGCTAATCTCACAAATATACAACTCATATTCGACTCACAAAATTATTTGGATTTCACGCCTTAATCGGTCTGGTCCAAACTCACAGCACATACATTACTGAAATTTAAGAAATTAAAAGACAAAATATAAAAAGAGTATCTCAAGTCTCAACACTAACAATTAAAGAATACACGAAAAATAATACTTTCACAAGAATTAATAATATCTGCACATACAAAAGTTGAAAAAAAGTATTTCAAATAAATTATTATGACTATCAGGGTGAGAGTTTGCTTATTAATAGATTAATTAGTATAGAGTGTTTATATATATATATATATAGGGTCGGTTTTATTCGGGTTGATTCTTATGAAATCCAAACTCGGCTCACTTTAATGTAAGGTTCGACCTTTTATTTGTCGGGTAGGACGGACTGAGCTCGGGCAGGCCCAGCCCATTGACAATCCTACAAAAGATGCACAACTATTAAGGTAAATCCCTATTATCGTCTAATAGACAATATAAATTAGGGTAAATTATCATAAACCTTCATGTGGTATAGCCATTCGAGTCCTAACCTCTATATGTTCTAAAAATATATTTTAAACCTTTATATGGTTTTAACTAAAAGGTAATATGGATGAAAATCATCCAAACAAATGAATTTTACTGAAATTACATATATATATAATCTTGATCTGTTACCCCATTTTTAGCTGGATGGCTTTTTTGACCCATTGACCCATCAGCCATCACAACCAAGAGTCTAATTCTAACCACTCGTAACTCTATCTTTCTCTCCATCTCCTACTATCACCATCACCAACAATAACCACCACCAATCTCCTTCAAATCTTGTCTACATCCATCCGTATGTATTCTTGGTACCTTTTTTTTTTTTTTTTTTCCATCCTCTTTTATAAGTCTTTATCCTTTTTCTTTGTTTTAAAATACCACCGAAAAAAATACTTCCTGGTATTTAAAAGGTTTTTAATTGCCGATTGCCATCAAGTTGGCAATGACTTTTCACTTCAGAATTCACATCCAGATTTAAACCAAAACGACTTCTCTATATTCTTCTTGCCTCATCAGATCATGGGATTTTTGTGAATTAGATGTTTAAGATTTCATTTTTTTTAAGTAGTTTTCTAACTAAGCTGTATGGAATCTAATAGTATAAAAAAATATCTGAAAGAAGGACGAGGGGCAGGGGCTGGGTAAGAGGGGAAGGGGCTATGAGTAGGAGGAGGGAGCTAGTAGGTGGGATGTTGCTGGTGGACGGGAAAGAGACTGGGGGTAGTGGTTGAAGATGGTAGTAGTGGTGGTATTGTTAAAAGGTAGAAAGACAAGGGTTATTTTAGTCATATAAAGTATTTTTTTTTTTTTTTTTTTTTTTTAGGAAAATCAATATTTTCTGTTAACCACCCTCAAAGACACTAGTGTATGTCAATTTCCGTTAAATTGGATGGTTTCTATTACTTTACCTTTTGGTCCAAACTTTATGGGGGTTTAAGGTATATTTCTAAAATATATACGAGTCATGGGTCAGATAACTATACTACATACGAGTTTACGGTTATTTATCCTATAAATTACGACATATTATAGCTTAGAAATTAATAGCAAAATATATTTCTCTCATTTTATTTATTTATTTATTGTGGGGATGGAATGACAAAAGTGCTCATAAAAATTCCAGCGCTTTTGCTTTAAAAGCATGAGGTAATGTCGAATTACACGCTTTTAGGACAAGTCGTCATTGGTAAAAGGGAGAACCTAAAAATTCAAAGCCCGAAACTTCAAACAATATCTCGATCAGAGCCCAGAAAATCTATTGTCCCCTAAAACCAGACCCCACCTCTTATACCGCCTCCCGCCGCTCTCTCGGCCTCCATCCACCGTCTTTGTGGTAAGCAATTGAAATCAATACTTCAATAACTGATTCATTTCGCTTGTGTATAGATTTAAATTCGTATTTAATTATTGTAATTCTTGCACGATTGTCTTCTTCCGTAATTCTAGGGTTTCTGTGTTCTTCTTTTCGAGAATAAAGTTTGGATCTTTTGATGAATTTACGTTACCCTACCTGTGAAGAACTCATTTTTCCTCTTAATTTTGGGGATTGTTGTTCGAATAGGTTAAGCTCAAACGTTCTGTTCTAGGGTTTCTTCTTGTTTTCCTTGATTGTTTTTGGGATAAATTTCTTTTGCTTCTTACAATAACTTTGAGCTGGGGCCAGCTCACAACTTTGAAGGGTTAGGATTTTGAGCTATGGAATGGAGGAATTGAGTTTTTGGATCAAGTTTTTTTTTTTTTAATAAATGTATTGACGTCTAATACTATTTTGAAGTTGGTGTTGTGCCAAATAGGATACTGAATTATCTTCCTTTGATGCGGTTTTGTAGAGTAAGCACTTTTTTGTTTTTCTTTTTCTTTTTTCACTATTCATCTGTTTCTTTCATTCATTTCCTTAAATTTTCTGTTATCTCTAGAATTCTTGAATTAGAATGTAGTCATGCTAGATATGAAAATGATACTAATTTATAAGCCCAGGCAAAGGTGTGATTTTCAATTTTTTGTTTTGGTTGCATTTATTGGCTATTTGGGATATTAAATTTGTGTTTTAGGCCCCATTTGGGTCTTGAATTGTAAAAAATATGAATGAAATGGATGCCTTTGGTTTTATTCACACGAAAATTAAGTTTAAAAGTTATAAATTTCTACAATTTAGTTTTGATTTAAGACATTGCTATGGTAATTAATGCCTAATAGACAAGTATTAATTTAATATTTTTGTTCCTTCTAGTTCATTAACTTCTTTTATAAGAGACAAATGTAATTCAAAATTCTTTACAGTTCCTTTAAGGTAATCAATGTCGAAATTCAACTATTAATGGTTACATACTTGCCTGCTGAATCTCAAAAGTTCAAGTAATTGAATTTGTAGGGTTGGACTTGATGAACAATAATGGCGGAGATACAAAGCTCTGGCAGGCCGATTGATCAATTGCTGGAGAAAGTCCTTTGCATGAATATTCTTTCTTCGGATTACTTCAGAGACCTTTTGAGATTAAAAACTTACCATGAAGTGATAGATGAGATTTACAATCAAGTTGATCATGTGGAGCCATGGATGACAGGCAATTGTCGTGGTCCTTCTACAGCATTCTGCCTCATGTATAAGTTCTTTACTATGAAACTCACTGTCAAGCAAATGCATGGCCTCTTGAAGCACCCAGATTCTCCTTGTATATAGAATTAAGGCCTACACATAAGAGCTGTAAGTAAACTGGTGCATCATTTATATTCAGTGCTTTTGTTGCTTGTTGATTACCCGTAGTTGCATTCATCTTCTTTCTATGGTAGTTTACACAGTAGGTTGCTCAAACATGTAATGGATGTGCTTGGAAGTTTTGAAGTTGGTTAAAATTTATTCTATATCTGTACACTTTTATAGGATGCAAGTCCTTCATTTCTTGTTTAACTCTCTTTAGGCTTATCTAATCCAGATTGTTTGAAAAGAAAAAGAAAAACTCGAATTTCTTAAACCATTTTTAGCAGACTATTGAGTCTTGGACAAATAACTTTAGTGGACTCAGTGTCTAAATTCTGGCACCTAATCATTTCTTTCAGCACTGTTTTCGTTTCTTTCTGTGTTCAGGTGTTAATCGGTCTTGTACTTTTAAGGTAGCTACAATCAGTACCAATATTTCTTTTAAGGGCTAACAAGCTTGTGGACTTGCAGAAATTGGTAACCTGTAGGTGTTGTATTTAACGGAAATTTGGGATGGACCCATCTTTACTGGTTTCAAATTGTTATTGGACATCATTGAAAGATGCATCTGTTGTAAGTGGGGTTGTATATTTTAGCTGATATACTTGGATATGGCATTTCCAAATGACAATAATTTACGCTTATTTTTTTGGAATTCTGTATGACAAAGTGCATAATCACAATAAAATTTCATTGTGATAGTTTTCAGATGGTTCTGGCTGAAAAAAATTTATCATTGGCTTTGAAAACTTAGAAATATTAGAAAATAAGAGTTGAATGGTTGGCTCTTTATGTACGCTTCTACTTTTGGTTTTATGGCAAGTCTTTTGTACAGATATCCAAGATATCTTTGCATTACTTCCTTTGAACTTTATCAGATACAATAATATAAGATATTGCTCTTGCAGGTTGGATTCTTGTACTTACGATATGTTGCTGATCCAAAGACTCTATGGAGCTGGTACGAACCCTATGTCAAGGATGATGAGGTATGCACCAGGTGCATTTCTTGACAAGCCTTCTAATCCTTCAAAAGCCAAATTTCACTGATTTCCTTGTTGGAGTGGATTTTATGCTGCTGAAAACCGAATATAGTCCTGTGGTCAAGGACCTTGTTCCTTTGTCTTGGAGCGAGGTCAATTCTCAGTGCTACTTCCCTTCTAAAAACAAATAAAGGAATAGAAAATTAATATTTTAAGTGCCACAAAAAATTATTTTCTGTGTGCATTAGTTCACGTGAACCTTTTGAATGATTGTTTAATCGATATCTCCTGTCTACCTATGCTCTTCTGTCATGCGAGATTCCTTTATTTTATTTGATCAAGTGTTTTATGTGGGAGTATGGGTGTTTAACCTGATCCTCTGCTTGGTTCTCGTTTACATTATTAGTCATTCACGGTTGTAGTTTTTAATATAGTAGTATTGATTAATACCGAGTGCAAGCGCCACTCTTGTTGGTTTCTCTGCTGTTGCAGCAGTGATATTTTATTTGCTGGTTATGTGACTGTTGGTATTTAACAAATGTTTTTAACCTGCATAAATCTATGTAGTGGATTTCAGCACATCAATTTTTATCGTGAGCAGCCTTTGGCTTCCCTTTCTTCCCCATCCTTTTCTCCCTTTTGACGTGTTGAGCTGGAAGTGAAGTTTTGCATGGGGACTGAAATCCTGATCTCATCTAGTGTTCCAATTACCTTCTGTGAAACCATCCCAAGTGTCGAAAATGCTTTTATAGGAGGCTGTGTTGCAATGTTGATTGTATTAACAGTTGGTGCTTATATGTCAGCTATCCCCCTTTCCCTCCTTTCTATGAGGGGCCTTTTTCAAGTGACTGTTTTCCTGCATGGCTGTCTTATAGAACTCATTTCCCTTTCAGGAATTTGCTCCTGGATCCAATGGTCGGATGACTACAATGGGTGTATATGTGAGAGATTTGCTTCTTGGACAGGTCAGGTGCCTTATCATACTCGAAATTTACTCGTGTCCTTGGATTGCAGTTGTTATCAACTGTCTAAATGATTTTAGAACCTTGTTTTAACCTCTTTAGGCAGGTTGGTACAGTTGTCTGATGTTTAGTTTTAGTGGACGATACACATAATGTAGTATGTGGCATGTTAATATTCTTCTATAATTTCCACTTTATATTGTGGCAATTAAACGTACTTCATGAAATTTTTAAGAGGATTCGATTTTGATAAGCTAATATACATAGGGTGCTGAACGAGTTGGAATGCCTCAAACTCAGATTGGATGACAAGACATAATCATCTATGCACATTTGAGGCTCAAGTCATAGACCTCTTTTTTGTTAGAGAGAGTTTTTTTTTTTTTCCAAAAAATGAATTGTTCATCCTTTTTCCCCTAAATGATTTATGCGATAAATTGCTAGCAAAGTTATTCTAAATGATCCATACTACAAACTGCTTGCAGAGGTTTTTTGTTGACTAAATCATCATGACCGGCAATACTTCATAGGTGCTGAATTTTGTCAGTATGATTTATAATATGGTGTTGTAGTTCGTTGCTCTGACTTTTGAGGCCAGGACTTGACTGTATCATGTTTAATTGCAGTACTACTTTGATACTCTTTTCCCCCGCATACCTGTTCCTGTAATGCGAACTGTTGTATCCAATCTTGAAAAAATGAAGCTCCCTACTAAGCATGCTGGTACAACCGGAGAATCAACACGTGGATCTGATGAAACTGCACGGCGGCCGCCATCTGTTAAAGCTGCCCTTTCTGTCTCTTTTGGTCAGCGTGCTCCACATCGTGCATCAACTAGAGATTCATCTCCTGTCAGACGTGCTCTGCCACCATCATCATACGATAGAGATAACATTGATGATTCAAGACGTTCCCCCAGAAATCGTCGAAGCCAAAGCCGTGAGTTATCTGACAGAGAACGTTTAGATAGGGACCGTAGCAAGGATCAAGTCAGGGATAGGGACCGGGAACGATACCGTGATAGGGAACGAGACAGGGACAGGGACAGGGACAGGGATATAGAGAGGGATAGAGAAAGAAGATATGATTATGATCTGACGTGCCAGGGAGAGCAGTAGAAGGGATTACGAGAGGAGGAGCCACGACGGTAGCCGACATTACAGAGAAGGCAGTTCCCGAAGGAGTAGGAGCAGGAGCAGAAGCAGAAGTCAGAGCAGGTACATGCATAGCGATCATCGTAGTCCACCTCAAGATGGGAGCAAGGAGAAGACTTCTGCATCCAGTAATCTGGCCAAACTTAAAGATCTATATGGTGATTTGAGCAATCAAAAGGAGGATGTAGGCAAGGACAGGGACCCTAATAGGGATAGCGGCTCTGAGGAGGTGATCAGACTTGGTGGTTCTAGTTGGAGGTAGTACGATGATCTAATTGTATTGCATTTGTGCACATTGCATATTTAGCTTTATGGATCATCCTGTACCAGACTTTCATCCTTTGGCGAGTTATATATTTCATGTTCTTAGATTTTTCTTATGATATTGAATATACAATCTTTAATCCAGCGGCAAACGCGTGTGCCATGATCTATATGGATTGTGCAGTTGGGCAGGCTGCATGTATGTTAAACTTATTGACTATTTATTCTGTTCTAGCTAATGTTCATTGCTCAACTTATTTTGAAGAACTGAAGATAGTGTGGGATGATTGTTGAAGTACCTTTTTTTGTTTTATTATTATTATTTTTGGGCCCCCGGGCGTATGCTGTGTTTATATTTTGTCATTTTCGTTTTTATCATTTGGGTGGATAGTAGCAGCAACTGAGATATACAATGGACCAATGACATTTAATGTGGTTGCCACTATAGTTATCATCCTCTATTCTGAGGATAATAATCTCAGTTGATGGGCTAATAGTATCGGACATGTTCCAAGAATATTACACAAAAGGATATGGAGTAATGTGATTTTTAGATGGTATAAAATGATGATTGACTTAGTGTGATTGTCTCGTATGTATGTGAGAGTTGAATTTGTGTTTTAAGGGCTAGAAAGAATGCAGAAAATGGAAGATTCTCTTTGGAAGGATGTTTGTGCGTATTGAAAAATATTTGAGAAGCTGTAGTTATAAAGAAGCATTTCATGTTTTTTTTTTTTTCTGATTTGAGCTTTCCTTACCCAGAATTAGGGATTTTGTTGGTCGGTTTTTGTAAATTCGGTTAAATTTTTTTCGGTTTCCAGTAAAACCAAATTGTTTTCGATTAATTGAAAACCAAATTATTTTTATCCGATTAATTGAAATTTTCAGTAGTTAATTGAAAAATTAAGTATAAAATTAAATACAAATTAATTAAATTTATAAACAAAATCTAAAACTAATAAAGCTAAAATTAGAAACTAAAAAATAATAACGAAAAATAAAATCAAAGTGTTTGAAGAATGAAAATATGGAATTGGTAACTAAAAATTAAAAATTAAAACTAATACAATTAAAAGTTTGATTATTCGGTTACTAATTTTTTATAATTAAATCCGAACCATATAATTAAACTCCTTATTTAGTTTATCCGAACAACAAAAACAAGTCAATTTATTTAATTTGACCACTCACTATGAACATCCCCTACCGAGAATGAGTGGAACATAAAAGGTGAAAAACAAAAGAATACCAAAAATTAAGTAAAAATCAACTAATGCCAAAGAGTATAAAGGTTAAGGGGAACTCTACAGTTTTTTTTAGAGAATTATTCCCTTAATTTTAAAAGATTGTACAGTATAATGTTGTATCATACAAACATTTGGCCAAATTACTAAAAAAACTTTTGAGTTTGGATAAATAACATTTACACCCTCATAAATAGCAAATATTAATGAAATGATGAAAATACCCTAAGTAAAAAGATATCCAAAGAAAAAAATTTCCAGTCTCCCTCCTTTCAAACTCCCACATCTTTCATTCGGCATCCGGTCCTCCACCGTCGCCGTCCTCAACACATCACCATCCATGATTCAACCGAAATTCTCATCTACATAAGTGACATCGATAATGAATTTTGGTGTTTTGTGGTAGATGAGGAGAATGATGATATTTTAGGGGTATTTTGGATCTTTGTATAGTATAATGTTTTTATCACGGTCACGATGGTGTGATTGTAATAGATTTACTATAAGTAAGAGTGTAAATATTATTTGATCAAACCTTAAAGTCTATTTGGTAATTTGGCCCAAATCACAAACTAGATAAATGTAATTAAACCAATACACTGACTAACCTTCAAATTTCAGGCTAAGAAAGTTACATTACTAATGGTTAAAGAGGCCTCCAAACAATCAATTGGTCAACATTATGCTTTAAAACATATTATTATCTTTTTGACAAATTGCATTCTAGTTAAAACATATTTTTGGAAAGTTCTAAGGTTCGTAGCGGAATTATTCTATTGTTCTTTAAAAATTTATATAATATAATAATATATGTTTTAAAAACTTATAGTGTACAAGCCTTTAAAGTCAACGGGATAGTTCTGTCAACGAAACTATAAAAATTTCCCATATATACTTTTAAATGTATTACTGATCCTAACATTTAAATAATATTTAAACGAGTAATAGTTTCTATCTCTCTACGCCCTATCTCATTACCTATTGAATGTTCAAAATTTCTCTATATATCTCATAACTATATTTTAAAGTAATCTTGTGAATCCATATAAGAATTTTCCATTCATGTTCAAAATTTCTCTATATATCTCATAACTATATTTAAAAGAAATCTTGTGAATCTATATAAGAATTTGATATGGGATCGAAAATATGATAAGAAGTGGGATATAAAATCTTTATAGTTAAATTATTTGAGAACAATCCCAACTCATATTACGTGGCATGAAAAATTTGCAGGATAATTTTATTTTTTTCCCCAAATAATGTAATGAGCGGATAACTAAAATATTGTCCCAACTCATAATCTCGTCATTAACACGACAAATTTATATGGCAATTTTGTACACTGGATAATATAACAAATGGATAATCAAAATAGGAAGCTGGAATAGGCAAAGTAACTGCCGCAAAAATATAAGAACCGAGGAGCATCGAAATTTCAAAGCACAATTTGCCTTTGATTACTCCTACAACTCAACAAAGTTGAATAATAGCTATCCAAATCTGGTAACGGTCAGCCAATATCGGATACTGTTACACACTCACCTTAAAATTCTAACGTTCTCTTTATTGACACAAGAAGTTAAAAAAAAAAGAAGAAAATGGATGTGTTCTTTCAACCCACAAGAGGTAGGCCATTTTCCATTGAAGTAGGTTACTTTGACACAATTCTTGAAATCAAAGAGAAGATCCAAAAGGACCAAGGAATTCCCACTTCTAAACAAACACTAATCTTCAATGGCAATGTTCTCAATGATGAACTTAATGTCCACTCCACCGAAATCCTTGATCACTCTCACATTCACCTCATTGTTGCCGTTGATCCTGAAATAGACAATAATGTTGCTACTACTAGTAGTACTACTAACAATGTTGCTAAAACCGAAGATGAGTTATCAATATCACCCTCCAAGAAAATCCACCTTCTCCTCAAGATGCCAACGTCCAAGCTTGGCATCGCGCTAGAAATTGGATGTCAATGATAGTATCGGAAGGTTGAAAGAGAAAATTCACGAGATGGAAGGTGTTCCAGTGGGCAGGTTAATTATCCATGTAGGAGGTGTTGAATTGCATGATCATCGCAACCTTCTTGATTACGAGCTATTAGATCATTCCGAAATTGATGTTAGTGTTAGGCCATCATCGTCTACAACTTCATCAGGATCATCAGGGAATACTAGTGGATTGAAGAAATTGAAGATTATGGTTTTAACAAAGTGTGGAACTAGGAAGATTCCGGTGGAGGTAAGCCCTTCGGATAATGTTGGACAACTTAGAAAGGAGCTTCAAAAGTTAAACCATAACTTGGATTTAAATCTTCCACAAGAAGGCTATTTCTTTATTTACAAACAAAATGTGATGGATGATGATAGATCATTTAGATGGCACCATGTCAGTCAAGGCGACACCATTGAGATCTTTAATGGGAGCATTTCAGGTGGATTGTGAATTCTTTTTCCTCAATTTGTTAAATATGTTCTTTCGTATCGTACATAAGATTAGAAGATTTTAGGGTTTAGTTTTTGATTTGCACATTTTCCTCTACTCCTCTTTCTTTTCTTTTTTTCCTGATATTGTACATTTGATTATTTATTACTTACCTAGATGTTTATCATCTTATTTGAAGCTCCAACTTTATTTGCTTTATTACTTACCTAGATGTTTACCGTCTTATTTGAAGCTCCAACTTTTTTTGCTTTCAAACATTTAAAAGATCTCTTAAACCAAAGAGTTCTGTTTTGAATTAGTACCAATGATGATAATATAAGAAGGCATGATCACTACTTGTTAGTACTTTCTTCTTGAAAATCTCAAGTGTCAATAGGCTAGAACTTTGTGAACGATCATATAGATCCCATTGTGCTTAGTGAGGAACAAGACAAGGAAGAAAAATAAATAAGACTTGGTACTCCATTTTTTGGCTTGATGATATGATACTTATTGAAGGTGTTTATGTAGCGTAAAGGCCGTTTAGGATAGGCTAGGGGACTCCTACTTAGCTTTGTTACAGGAGTTTTGCAATAAAATACTTCTCCGCATAGAAGAAAAAAAATCTGAAATATGCATCCAATATTTGTGCAAAAGGCGGTAGAGCGAGAAAGATATAAAAAGTGCGCAACAAGAACTATGATTGGATTGAATCAGCAAAAACTATACCCTTCTGGGGGTCCAAAAGAATTAAACAAACCGAAGGGACATACAACCATTGTTTCACATACTACAACTTCTTTTACTACATAAAAAGGAGAGAGTCTCTTATACACAGGGGTATTAGTCAAAAAAGAGAAACCTAATTTATACTTCAACAAAAATAACCGAAGTCTGCTTCCGGCCTGGCTGCTGCCTGTTGACTCACTCCAGCTTTTTCCTAAGATGTTTTATCCTATTTCAATGGTACTGAGACAGCTGGAAAACCATGCAATGTGCAACCAATAGCAGCATTTAACTAAGATTTTTGTGTTGACAATGACCTGGACCGTACAGCTTTAATTCAGTACCAGTCAGTGAACAACATTTCTCACTTCACCTAAACCCAACAAATTTTCAAAGGAAGGAAGAAAACGATACCTAGTGAGCATGGATGATTGATCATCCAACTTCTTACTCACACTTGATTGAACGATATATGTGACGGATGAAGAACAATGCTGCACGGAAACCAACTGTTCCCAGCATGAGAAAGAAGGCATAGCACACGCAAGCCATATACCCGAAGAAAAATGACGTCTGCATGAAACCAGACATGTCTGATCGTGCATTGTAGTAATACAGACAGTATCCATAAATGAACAACCCAGTTGATCCACCACAAAGGAATGATCTGAAGGCAACAATATGCAAATATCAGGGTGGGATGAGAACACAACCAAAAATTTTATTGCTTAGCTTCAGCTGATGTTATACAGTGCCTTAACAAAATATATCTGAAAGTTGATAGACAAAAGTCAAACCATGAATCGACTTATTTTGACCATATCATAAACATCAAAGGTTTGATGTTTTTTGGCAAAATCAAAATTCAGCATAACAACAATAAAGTCTTCCTAAATGGAACCAGTAATTTGATTACCACTTCCTGATTTAGTGTAAATCAATCCATGAGGCATTGTTTCAGCAAGAGTTCAACATTTGTAACTTGATTAGAGTAGCAAAAGATCATCATGGAATGCATTACCAATACCAAAATTAACTTGGTAGTTATCCAAAATGTTAGATCATAACATAAAATGAAAGATGATATATCAAAAAAGTGAAAAAACAAGATAATAATTTGGATCGTTTTAGCTATGACATATGTTGGATTTCCAGAAACTATTAGTATCATTTATCATAATACATACTGCCTTTAGACATCCATTGCCAAAATACATAATAAGCAACAAGCCATTAACAGTTAAAAGCATGTACTTCAAAAAGCAAGATGCAAGTCATAAAACATACCTCCACCACCATTCATGGTCTTCAGCAGCAAGTTGGAAATATGTAAGAGCCACAGTGATGAATAAGCAGTAACAATCAGGAGAATAATGAAGACTATGAATAAGATACTGTAGATAGTGTAAATTCTATGACCCCACACGCTAGCAAATATATAATAGAGTTCAATATATATGGCGCTGAAGGGCAAGAAGCCAGCCATTGCCATCTGCGGTAGAGTTCCACGATACCAAGGCAATGGTGGAATCTCTCTAGGATATTTTGTTGTACGACATGGAGCTTGAAACTCTGCCTTGCTATTTTTTCCTGCAATCCCACCCAAGACTAGCAAAGGAGATGTCACAAGGGCCCATATGAGAAAGATAACCACAATAGTACCAAACGGCAGTGCTGCAGTGGCACTGTAAGTGATAGCAACCGTGTTCAGGAAGCAAAATGTTAGAAATAATGGTCCGCAAAACAGGCTTCCAGTCAACAATAAGTTTCTAACCTGTCAAGGAAAAACAACAAAAATAGCCTTATCATTTAACTTTGACTGATGCATAGTCTAACAACCATTTACTACGATCAAGTGTTCAAAAAAGAGAAATACTGCAAATTCAAAGGAAAACTTTTGTCCATTATTTGTTTAATACCATAATTTGATCTAGTAATAAAAGGTGAAACAGGAGGTGTTAAGGCTCTAATAACTGTCCCTACGATCCCTACCAAAAAAAGGCCAATTTCTTTAACTCCTAGTTTTGAAACTTGTCAAATATTTCTTCACTACTCCTCAGTGACCACTATATGAGAATATTTATAGTTCTTCTAACCAAAAACAATTTCGAAGAGACAGTGTTGAAAAAAGCTAGTCTTGCCCTTGATCCATACAATTCCAAAGAGTGCTCCAATCCACCTCCCTCCTTCGCTCCCTCTATCAGTCCAAGCCCAAACAGACAGGAAAACACTCATTATCATTTTTATGTTCCATGAGAGAACTCTGATACCATATAACTTTAGACTACTAAATTTCAGAATTGCAGGATTAGGACCATGGATGTCGAAATGAAGGGCAAAATGTCCAAGCAAGGGATTAAGAGCTACATCATCCTTGAAGGGCATACAAGGTGCAAGTCACAAAAAAAGAAAGCGAAAACAGATGACATTCCATATAAGCAAGTTATAATGTTTAAAAATAAAAAATAAAAAAAATAGAGAACTAGTTTTCATACAAAACCAAAAAGTATGATAAAACTACGTACCCAATTTGTTCCCTCTAGCTGGCAATAGAAAGAGGAAGCAGTGTAGCCAGCAATTCCAGAAGTAAGTGCATATATGACCACCAATGCAGTGAAAAGAGCTCCACGGTTGTAAGGATAAAATACACCAACCAGGGCAAGTATAAATATAAAGATTGTACTGAAATAGAAATTGCACAATCAAGTTTACTACCTTAATGGACAGCACGAACTGAAAAGCAACTTGCTGAAGTTGCAACAAACACAATGAGAGAAACTCCAAAGACTAACTTACAGGGTGAATAGCTGTGAACCAGATCCAAGAGATGCAGCAAGCAAAGATTTGTGTTTTGGATATCTGTTAAAGACATCACCATGAATATACTTCCACCCAGTTTCTTCTTGGTCATCAGCCGTCTCCTCGTCGTGAGCATATCTTTAAGTAAGCCATAAACTATTAGTACATAGAATATGTCTCACAGGAAAAACAGAGACCTTCAAGGGGTATAAAGAAATTTGGATAACATGAAGTAACAAATAAAAATATGTGCTTACTTGACAAAATCGTTTTTAAGGACTCGCATCAAAATTGTGGCAAGAAAACCAGTTAAGAGGAGAACCGTGACACATGAATTGATAATTGAGAACCAATGGATTTCCAAGTGATGTGGTAATGAAGATGACTGAGAATACTTCTCCATCCTCTTTTCAAAAGGGGTGGTAGTGTCCTTCCACTTGACGGAGTACATGAACTCCACATCCACTTCCTTATCACCAGTAATATCCACAAGAGCATTAGGGTCGGTTCGTGCATTAATCTCAATTACACGGTCCTTGTTGTAAAAGATTTCAAAATGAAGATGCATAAGTTAAATAAGTAATACTTGTATTCGCTCGGATCAGCTTTGCCTTCCTTTTCAACCTTCCCTAAGAAACCCCATAAAGGCAAGTCATCATAGTACATCTGGAAGTAGTAGTCCTTTGACACAGCAGTTCGAAATTCAGCAACTTCTTCCTTTGACAACTTCTTTTTACAAACAACTTCAGAGTCTTTATCAGACAAAAACTCAAGCTTATATGGAGCAACAACTAAACGATCACCATTCAGAACTTCACCAAGAGCTTCCTTTTTCTCTTTTACATGATCTGCAAGCATTATACATAAAAAATGTGAGCTTCACTGCCAAAAAAAAAAAAACATAATAACCAGGAAAGGAAGAAAACAGGTCAAGTTGATACCTGGTGAACAGAATGGGAGGTCAAAATACCGGTAGGTTTCACTACAATACAGGAAGAAAGAGACAATTGAAAGTCAGTAATAAATTTACAGTAAAATATACACAAAAACTGTAAATAGAACTTTATATTCAAAGTGTTTTTCAAGCAAAATAAGATTGAGGAGAAGGTGATGGAAGGTGTATTCCTTCCTCTATGGAACATGTTCCCATGAAATCTTCTAAAAGTCACAGCTAATCTAATAAAAGGGGCTGTTATTAGATGATATCATCAGGATAACTCCATTTACTTCCCCTAATGTTTCCAAAGTTCTTAATTTGCCACCAATTGCCCACCCTATAGATAGTTTCAAATTCTGGTTTTCTACTTGCCTCTTCCTAAATTAGTTTCATGCTACATCCCGACTGTGAGCACATACTTACATTCACAAACAGTCGAACAAAAGAAATTTTACTTCAGAAAAAATAGAAAAATAGGTATGAAGAGAGGAAATTGCAAAAAACATTTCAATGAACACATTCTTTTTTTCACTTACCAACATCACCCACTATTCCACACTCATTAATTATATATGACTTCGAGTAAATAGAAGCCTCTTGCATACATGATGGAAGTTTTTCATCATCCACGTGTGCAAAATGTATACTTCAGAGTACACCTTACACCATGATTAAGGACAATACCAGCTTATGTCTTGTCTGCTTGCAATGCCTTTTTCTTTTATTAATCTACTTGGAATATTAATACACCAATGATGACTATTAGACATCCCAGCCATCCTTATCAACAACCAATTCCATTTATTGCTAGTATATATTTGACAAAAAAGACCCAAAAACATTTGTCAGATTCTTCTTCATTCAACTGATCAAAAAACAAAGGAACAAAAAACCATATAACTGTACCTTTTTTTTTTCAATCCTATACATCAGGAGTACAAGTATCACATTATAATGACTTAATGTTTAGCAAGAGAGAATGTTTCTTTTCACGATCCAGTAAGTTAATTCATTTCATTTTTTTTTCCTTGGAGAAGTTACATTATATTGCCATGGCTTATTCACATATAAAGATAAGGAAACATTACTACAAGAGCAGTAAATTCTCAGATAATTCCTGGAAACTGGCTAACAGATAAGGGACATTCGTTACAATTTGTATAACTGCTATCTCACACAGGTGGGTTGTAGTTCATGCCGTAAACCTGATATTTTTCTTCTTTCGTATACATCATAAAAAATCCAAAATTAATTCCAGTCTTCTCATAGCGAACTCTAATCGCTCTTCCATCAGTCTTTTACCATATGGCTATCCCCTATTTATTTCTCATCTATCCTCCTACAACTGGCAATAAACCAAAAAAGAGCTAATCTTCTTTCTGAAAATATCACTTTCACACCATCAGCATGCTACCATTACTCCACTATGGTAGAATCTGCAACACAACTAACTCAAGGAGCAATAATTCAGCATTCTCGGAACTCCATGCCCTCATCCATATCCTCTTTATCTATTATCTCATCACACATTCTTCTGCAATTTTGGACACAATCTAACTATTTAAGCTAAAAAAAAACTAGCTCAATTAACATTCAAAAAAATGTCACCAGATTTCTCCATGCTCTAGTCATCCTACCAAAAAAAAAAAAAAAAAAAAACACACAACTATCTCACTCTAGATCTAGCCAATTAGAAGCCGTACCACATAAAATTTAACGATCCACTATCTAGCCACCGACACCTCCATACATCAATTCTGACCATAAATAAACTCCAAATCTCTCAAAAAAATATAGAATTTCTAATTATTTCTCAAATACAACACAGAAATGCAAATTTCCAGTAAAATTACATCAATATTGAAATTAAAGAGAAAGAGATCATGAGAGAAAGATTACCTAGGGTTATGGAAAGGTCCGACCTTGTTAGCGTATAGAGGAACCGGATCTGCAACTTTGTATTTGTGATCCCATGCATCTGATTGCACTTCCTCCGCCGCGCTGAAAATTATCACGGCTAATATAAATAGCAGATTCCGGCAACTCCTCCCCGTCATCTCCGATTTGCGCATTGGAAAAATCAGGAGAGAGAAGGAAAAGAAGAAGAAGAGAGAAAGTAAGTAGATCGAAATATAGATTGAAGAGAGTTTTGGTTTTGAGATTTTCAGTCGTCTTTCTTCTTAATATTATTACAACTACAACTGTGTGATGAAATTTTTCGTTAACAAGATGACAATTTTGGCCACGCGACTTAGTAGCGTGTTGAGCAGTTGTGTGATTTGACTTGACGCACCAATTATGAAAACGACATGGAAACTTAGGAAAATTCTAAAGTTTTCTTGACAAATTATATTTTTATATTTTAAAAATTTTGTATAACATAATATTATATATTTTAAAAATTTATATTACACACATTTTTAAAAGTAAAAAAATAAATTTTAAAAAAAATTGTGAAATTTTCTGAAAACTTAACACCAACAAAGTGAAGAGTTATAAACGGGTCGACTCCTTCACTACCTACCTACTAAATAAATGGATCAAGTCGGCTTATAAGTTATTCGGGTGATCTAATACATGTTGAATCAATTATTGTGTCACGGTTAACCGTAGAACTCGTTTATTTAATTCACTCATTTAGGAAAAAATATTAAGATTTGAGTAATTTAACTATTAAACTTGAAATTAGTTGCCTTAACCTCCGCACCATCCTTTAATAGCTAAATTTTCTTATTCTAAATTTGTTTTATTTAATTGAGTGTATTGATAGTTATTTGAAATTATTTAGTCTTAAAATAAATAACTGAACTTCTTTTTTCTGCCCAATTTCTAAATATTAATGATTTTTTACACAAGATTGTAAGATAATTATCAAATCTAAATTTTGTTGGGGAGAGAAGAATGAATATCAAATGTCTTTTAGTCTTTTGTCGTTTGTTTATTCTTCAACCCCTGATTTCTTCTCATAATAGATTTGTGTAGTATGTTACTATTGCTGAATTTTATAGAATAATGGATGACTTCGAACTCAATATAAAAAATAATTGACATTGACATTCAAATTATCAAAATACTAGATATGTTATTATCAATTGTTAAATCACCAATTAACACTCTAGAAGTTAAAAAAAAAAAAAAAAAAAAAACAATGAAGATTGTTTTTTGTTATTATACATTAATAAAAAAAATATTGTTCTGAACTCTATAATTCTATGAATTTATAAAATGACTAATGAAATCTAAATAGGTTAAGCGGGCTAAACACGACACGAATGACAATAAACAAGCCAATTTGACACAATTCGATTATTAAATAGATTAAGGTTGGATTTTTTTTTACCCGAACACAATTACAACATCATACAATTGACAACCACCTCTAACAAAACCTAATGCAAGGTTTCTGATGTGTGTATTATTCAAAGAGAATGATGTTTTTGGTGATGTTTCATAGAACTACTGTAGAGAATGATGAGTCCTCCTTGCTTGTAATAATCTGGATCAAATGGTTAATAAAACGTCCTTGTCACGTACAAACTACTAAAGACCAGTAGAACAAAACATAATTCCAGGTGAGTTAGAAGTCATCGCCACAGTGTGCCAATTCCTTGTTTGTTAGGAGTAGGTGTGTCATCTGCCGGTATTTCAGTAATTGGGTAAAAAAAATTTAATATTTCGGTGCAAAAAAATTAAAACCAAATCCGAACTAAACTTTTTTTCGATTTGTTGGTTAATCAAACTTTTTTTTCGATTTATCCGATCAACCAAAATTCACTAGTTAATTTAAAAATTAAATATAAAATTAAATATTAAACTAATCAAATTAATAAACAAAAACTTAAAACTACTAAAACTAACACTAAAAACTAAAAAATAACAAAGAAAAATAATATCAAAATATTGAATGAATGGAACATGAAATTGGGTTACTAAAAAATTAAAAATTAAAACTCATAAAACTAAAAGTTCGGTAATTCAGATATTTTATTTTCAATAACCAAATTCGAACCATATAACCAATCTTTTTTATTCGATTTATCCGAAAATCGAAAACCAAACTAAATTGGTTCGGCCAATTTATTCGGTTAAACCAAACCATGAACACCCCTAATTAGGAGTACAATATTGCAAGGAGGCAAACCTGTTCTTACTCAGAAAGATGAGTGAGTAGAATCTAAGCATTTGGTTACCTTCACAAATCTAGAAAAAGAGTGTGGGGTTGATTATGTTGGAGTCATATCCTACACCAATATGAAAAACAAAACTTTTATGCCGAATTTTAACCACAAAGAACATCAACAAAAGCGAAATGCTACTTCCATTTCCTATCTGTCATTTGAATTTGAGGAATTTAAGATGGAACCAAAGGAACTGCAAAACTAGCATATTTTATATAACATGTTGAGCTGTAAATGCAAAATTTGACAAAGGTTTTTCTACATTGCTTTGTCTTGACTAGTCCTGTTTTACATGGTCCTTCTGGACCCAAGATTGCCAAAACTAAAGATATCAATCAAGGAGTAGAGGAAAGAAGCCGCCTCATCCACTTACTACTCACACTTGATTGAGCGGTATATATGACGGACAAAAAAGAGTGCTACACGGAAGCCAACAGTCCCAAGCATAAGAAAGAAACCGTAGCATATGCAAGCCATGTAACCAAAGAAGAATGAAGTCTGCATGAAACCTGACATATCTGAACGCCCATAATAGTACTTAATACAAACAGTAGCCATAGATGAAGAGTCCAGTTGATCCACCACAAAGGAAAGACCTAGACGGAGCAAATAAACATATACTTATTAGTGCTTGAGAACAAGTCTATTGCTTGCCTAATGTAGATCTGAGAAACCTACTTGTTTTCACCATTGATCAATTATGACATGCATTACTAGTCAATTATGTTACCAAAAGTTCTCAGTAAGTTAAAAAAGTTGTTACAAAACGTTAGAAAGGCAGCGGAGTTTACAAAGAGGAATATGGAATCCAAACACTGAGATTCAAACAAGAAAGCCATACATACCTCCACCACCATTCATGGTCTTCAGCAGCAAGCTGGAAGTATGTCAATGCCACAGTGATGAAAGCAGTGACAATTAGAAGAATAATGAAGACAATAAATAGGATGCTGTAAATGGTGTAAATCCTGTGACCCCACACACTTGCAAATATGTAGTAAAGCTCGATGTAAATTGCACTGAAAGGCAAAAACCCTGCCAGTTGCCATCTGAGGCAGAGTAATGCGGAACCACGGTAATGGTGGAATCTCTCTGGGATATTTTGTGGTGCGACAAGGAGCTTGAAACTCGGTCTTGCTATTCTTTCCTGCAATCCCACCCAAGACTAACAAAGGTGATGTCACAAGGGTCCAGATAAGAAAGATGACGACAATGGTACCAAATGGCAATGCAGCAGTGGCACTGTATGCAATGGCAACAGTGTTAAGAAAGCAGAAAGTTAAGAATAATGGTCCGCAAAACAGGGCCCCAGTCAATAGCAGATTTCTCACCTGTCAAAAGAAGAAAAAGAACATCAGATTAGTTTGATCACTTTAGCATATTTATTCAGTAACATAACAAAGTGTAAAGATAGGACCAGAAAAAAATGAGAAACAGCTCAATATTAGTGTTCTTTTCATGCCTAAATCTTCTTTCTTGATACCAAACAATTACGAGAGTCATAAATGTTAAAAAATAAAAGTTGGTGCAAATTAGGAATAGAGAAAGTAGTTTCACTGCCTATTTCTATTTCAGTTCTGATATCTAGAATAACAGCCACCAATTGAAATACCAAAAAGCCATTGCAACAGAGATCTATCCACATACATCCAAGCAAAACTATACAAAAAAGTTCTGTATAAAGCATACCCAATTTGTCCCTTCTAGTTGGCCATAGAAAGAAGATGCTGTGTAGCCAGCAATTCCAGATGTAAGAGCATATATGACAAGAAGTGCAGTGAAGAGAGCTCCACGGTTGTATGGGTAAAATACACCAACAAGAGCAAGAACAAAAATAAAAACTGCCCTGTGATAATGCCAAGAATAATGATCAAAGTTATGCTAACAATTTGGAGGAAAGCCAATGTTATCGTACTTGCTAGTTAAAGGACAAATACAATAAGTGAAGCTCAAAAGTCACACTTACAGAGTGAGTAGCTGAGTACCACAACCAAGGGCTGCAGCAAACAAAGACTTGTACTTTGGAAACCTAAAAACATCACCATGGGATATACTTCCAACCAGTTTCTTCTTGGTCATCAGCTGTCTCCTCATCATGAGCATACCTTTATACATAAAGTCATACGCTTGGACATCAATTGATGATTCAGAAAATAAGGAAACGAGGCACAAATGCAGATAATAGTAAATAAGAGATCTGACTCACTTGACAAAGTCATTCTTAAGTACTCGCATCAGAATAGTGGCAAGAAAACCAGTAAGGAGTAGTACTGTAACACAGGAGTTGATGATCGAGAACCAATGAATTTCCAAATGATGTGGTAATGAAGAAGATTGCGAATATTTCTCCATCCTCTTTTCAAAAGGAATATTTGTCTCTTTCCATTTTACTGAGTACATGAAGTCTACATCAGCTTCCTTATCTTCAGTGATATCAACAAGAGCATTTGGGTCAGTTCGTGCATTGATCTCAATCACACGGTCCTTATTGTAGAATATCTCAAAGTGCATATGTTTAAAAAGGTAATATTTGTGCTTGCTGGGATCATCTGTGAACGATTTTCCTTTCTTCTCAACTTTCCCTAAGAAACCCCAGACAGGCAGGTCATCATAGTACATTTGGAAGTAGTAATCTTTTACTACTGCCCTTCTAAATTGTGCAACTTCTTTCTTAGTCAGCTGCTTCTTACAAACAAGTGTTGAGTCTTTGTCAACTAAAAAGTCAAGCTTATAAGGGGCACTGACTAAACGATCCCCATGTCTCTTACTTCGCCAAGAGCTTCCTTCTTCTCTTTGAGATGATCTGCCAACCATTATTCACCATTTACTAGAAATTAGCGTTTCATAATAAATTTGGAAAGGAAGAATAAAATAGTAAAGTTCGAACCTGGCTGACAGAATGGGAGATCCAAGAAGCGGTAAGTTTCACTGAAATCAGGGGGAAAAAAAAACACCATTAGCGACATTATCGTGCATGCACGGACAACACAATTATATTCCAATTTAACATTAACTCAAAAAATCATTACAAACCCAAAACACCAGAACTCAAAATTCACATGCCTTAACGAATATTTTCAGCAAATTATCCTGCTAGCAACCTCAAACGTTCTGAAATACCCATTTGACCACATTCAATATCATATCTACCCTCAAGTCTTGCGTTTTTAACAGCCATCAAACTGAACACCTTCTTCAAGTCAACTCAATGCAATTCATGTACGTTATATTTTCAATTTTTCTAGTAATTTTTCAGCATAGCTAGGAGCAACATTTTTATGTTTATATTGATTTCCCTAATCAAATAATCTATATCTTTATCGTAAATGACCTTGCAAACTGACTACAAAGTCAAGAAAAGAGAAGGGGTCAACTGATTCTACAAAACATAATAACCATAATGGACAATTCTACCAGCTGATCAAAATCAACTGTGCATATATAATCTATCAAAAAAATCATCACTATCACAATCAACTGTTACAGACAATACAAAATCATTCAGAATTCCATTCAATTAGAAACTATAAACAAATAAAAAAAGGGGCCAAAAGAAATGACTAAAACAGTACTAGTACAACAAAATGCAATTAAAGTGTTTGAAGAAATGCTTACCTGGGATTGTGAAAAGGGCCAACCTTGTTAGCGTAAAAAGGGACCTCATCTTTAGGTTTGTACTTTTGGTCCGATGCATCCGATCTAACCAGTGTCGCCAACATCGACAGTGACAGTACTAGACCCAAAACGACGAGGTTCCATCTCGCCATTCCTTCAGTTTTTTGACACTCACAGACTCAACTGTGTGTGAATTTGGTGTGTGTTTGTGAGTGTTTTCGTAAATATGGTGGAGACAGGGGAAGGGAAGAGCACAGATCTCGATTAAGGTGGGAGGCAAATTTGGGAGTTGGGACGAGGGAAAATGGAAACAAATGCCGGGGTTCCAATTTCCAAGAAATGCATTACAAGTAAAAATTATTTTACTCTGAATTTTATTAGTCTGGTACTCCACTATTTTACTATTTGAGGTTTTGACTTTTTATTGAAGAGCAGCTATAATGAATGGAAAAAATTTTAAGTAGATTTGATCTTTATTTTTATTTGTAGATTTTATGGTGTGCATTAAATATTATGGAATTTGTGACATAAGTTGATGTAAATAAGATTTTATAAGATTTAATTTTGATTGCAAGATCTACAAGTTGGATCAAAAACCAAATTTATGTAAGTATTTTTCATAATGAAAAAGTTCGATATACTCAGTTTTTTCAAATTTTATGATGTTTATTAAATTTTAAGAAAATTTTATTATTTTATTGTATTTTAAAAATTTACAATATAGTAATATTATATATTTAAAAATTTATATTGTATAAATTTTTAAAATTAATAAAATAATTAGTTAATTGTAGAGTTTTTTTCAATTTTATAGAATAGAAGAATCATTACTCGACTGTGATAAAATCTATCTCTTTTTATATATGCGGATGTCTAGTTTTTTTTTTTTCAAAAAAAAGGTAAACAATTTCATTCTTTTGAGTGCATTAGGTAAGTGCCTAACATTAAAACTACTTCTATTCACAATGTCTAGACTAATATCTAATGCATAATTAGTTAAAAATTTACTATTTTCATTTTCTCCTTTGTGAGCATAAGAAAATGAACACAAGGTAAACATAGAGCTGAGCACTAGGATATCAATCAAAATGGTGACCCAAGTAGAGTGATTGCAATCTAATGAATTGATCTTATTAGGGATCGTCGATTCTCAAATTGTATCTCCACATTTGTCTATTCTTCTTGCTCAGCCTTTATAAGACCAAGTTTAATTGCTTCTGCCTCTTCTTGCTTCCTGTTTCTCAGTTTTCTCCCAGTAAAAGGTCCAGGCCCCCCCCCCCCCCCACCCCCCCTTCACTCCACCTCATTCATCCCTAGCTACTACACTAATCCCAGTTTTGAATTCCCCCCACTCCACTTGAGCAGCAATATTGATTTTTATACACTCATTTATTGAAGGCACCAACTTTTAGCTTTTAGTCTAATACCAAAAAATAATAATAATAAGATGCAAAACTATGAGTCTTAAATTTGGTTTGAATTTTTTACTAGCAACTTGACAATTTTGTTTAATATTGACATAATTATTGTGTTAGTTGAATTCAAATGAAATTTTAGCCAAACTCAAATAGAGCTATCTTGATTTAAAATTTACTATTATTTTGTTTTACTTATCAAGAATTTAATGAACATCAAATCTCGTTCGATCTTAATTTCATTGATGACATTATCAAGTGCTTAGTGAACATCAGATTCTGTTTGGATTTTATTGATAACAAAACTGAGCATGATTTGAATATTTATTAGCTAAGGTAGTATACTTTTGTTCTTTGGCTGATTTTCATGAACACTGTAACGTGAATAATAAATAAGTAGGCACTGAAATTACACTTTGAAAGAGTGAGTGAGATAAATATACTTTATGACAACTTACTTATATTTCTATCAAAACTTTACGGGATGAGTCTACACAAAAAAGTTTCCCTCGTAGTAAATGAGTCGGTGATTTGCGCACACATATATCTGAATTTGACGCGGACCTTTATTTTTGGCGGACAATAAAGAAGAGGGAGGGGTGATGTGGTGAGGGTGAAAATTTTGTGTTATTTATTTTACAACGTGAAGTAAATATTGTAAATAATTAAAAAATTATAAGATTAATATATTTTTTAATTATTTTAATTATCATCATACTTATTTTATATTGTGAAATAAAAAATTAAAATTTACTCGATAACCGGACCGATAAAGGGAAAACCTACCGGGTGCTGGGTGCCGGTGATTCTCGCCATTTTAAACCTTTTGTTTTCTCTTTTTCATGCTGACAAAATCAACGGAATTAGATTTTCTACCCCACTATTTTCATGTAGAGTTATTTGGGTCTTGTTTTATGTGCTAAATAGGAGAAATGCTGAAACCTAGCCAGATAAGAAGATCCATTTGCTCAAATAGGAGACGAAAGACGCTATGTAGTGGTCACTCTAGGAGTCTAATTAATTAGCTTATCAATTACTACTACTTAGTAGCTGAACCTATTTGGTTAATTATGTTAAGCATCTCTACACTTTAATTACTTCAAAATCAGACTTTATGTGTGCACTTCATATTCTTTTTGTTGTGCAAAAAAAAAAAAAAAAAAAAGAAGCAAAAAATAGGATTGATTTAAAGAAATGAAAAAAGAAGCATGTGAATTACTATATATTCAATGCACCAAGTCATAAGGCATTTGGTAGCCGCTGTCTCAATTGTAGCCAAGAACTATTTATAACTAGGTTCTTGTGCTGAATTCTTGATAATACCTCACCTGTCATTAATTATAGTTTCAATTAGGCTTATATGTAAAGAGTATATGCATAAATACATATGTTTTTTTCTAGGTAAATTAAATTTAACAATACGTGTTACACAATTTAAGAAAATTTGTCTTTTTTTTTTTTTGGAGACATTTGATAAAATTAAAATAATACAGAGAAAATTAGTATAGCCCAACGTAAGAATGATAAGTAAATTGAGGAATGACGTATGGGATTAAAATTCGGCATCTGATTCAGGCATTAGATGTGTCTTCCTTCCAAGCTGACAAATTAGTAAGAATAATGGGATTAATACTTTAAATTCTTCGTGATACATCTTTACTGAAATTAATCTTATGGAGACGCACCGGCATGCCTCTTGATAGTTACTACATCCAATGAAATTGACTTTATCAGAAAAATTTTGGTATATTGTTTCAAGTCTTCCGAGTGCCGAAGGAGATAAATATTGGAAGAGAACAGTAATGGGTCGGGATGGGTGATTTGTTGGGCAACCATCCAAAGCAATTAAAATAAATAAAGGGAAATTTTACAATCCTTTTAGAGAATCATTTTTTTACTTTAAAAACTTGTACAGTACAATATTATGTGCTTTAAAAATTTAGTCCAGACCAAAAACATTCTATTAATATGTACATAGTGGTGCAAATTGGCTGGTAATTCACCATCTATAAATTGTAAGGATTGAGAGTATATATTGCACACAAGAATCAAGATTAATTTTGTATAATGGGATAACTAAGAAAAGATTAATTTGGGCAAAAGGCATGTTCTTGGTTATCTTAATCAGGTGAATATACAATTTATATATATATATATATATATATAAGCTAAAAGCTATTTTGAATAGCTCTCATTTGCAAAATGAGTTCAGGTGAAAGTTTAATTCTTAAAATGCAGTTTTTTTATGTTCTTTTCGAAGTTTTTAAAACAAAAACATGCTTAATTTTGGTATTTTCTGGCCAAATCCTTGCCAAGAAGCCATTTCCTATGACGCGTTTGCTCTATTCATTGTTTCAGATCCTCTAAATTGTTCAAAAGACTTGTCCTTCTACAAAGTTTTCAAGCAAAAGATGTGTGCCAGTATCACAATGTTCTTTTGAATTTGTAATAGTAAATAGTAGCCAATGAAAAGTACACTTATATTTAGAAAGAAAATTAAATAAAAAAAAGAAAAAGGTAATACAATCACCAAATAGAGTTTGGATTAATCTTTTATCCACCGTCGTTGTAAATTTTTTTTTATACCATCAAATATAAATGCAGCTGTATCACATATATATTATTTACTTTTCAAATGTCATTTGTATATATGTGACATACATCCAAATCTAACAATATAAAAAAAAATTTACATATACGGTGTGCAAGATTAACTTGTAGAGTTTTACAAAGCATTAAGTCCCTCTTTGAAAATAATACTAAAAGCATCCATGTTGGGCTTGAAAAGGGATAGGCCAACCTCAACATCCGAAACTGAATCTCTACATCCATTAAGGGATATGGACCCTGTAGAATCAATTGAAACAAATTCAAACTTGATAGGCTTTCCACACCCAAAATCCAAATTATAATAGTTATACCTTGGTGAACCAGATACCCCAACAACCCTTTCCCAGTTCATTTTCTCAACTTCTTTCCACCAGTTTTCAGCATCATTAAATAGTGCATCACTACTCACCACTCTCTGATGAATAGCCTCTCCAATCAGCTCAACTGCAATTGCAAATCCCTCTTCCCCAACTAATATTCCTTTTTTGGTTGTTGCATAAGCAAAATGTGAGACAGTTACCAAAATAATTTTCCGGTAAAGGTGGATCCAAACGTCCTCGACAATCAGCAACACATGAAAAATGTTCCAATTCTTGATCATCTACCGTTTCCCCACTCGCATCTCGTGATTTCACTACACATGTCCAAATATAGCCACATATAGCCGTAAATGAGGATAAATGGCCCAATTTTAGTTGTTTTTTGAGTACCGAATTCTTGAGTTTCTCCACATGTTTTTGGTTAATTACAAATGTTTTGCGAACCTTGTGTGCACTAGTATAATGGGGTTTTGTTGAATTAGTATTCTGACGCTTGAGAATATCGTCGGATTGGTTCCGAAACAACGAGGCAAGTCCCTTTGCGTCTTTGATAACAGTTCTATCGTAAAAGGGAAGGGAGTGATCACTTTGTAGTAATATATCAGTATCGTTCCGGATGAGTTTGGCGTGCAAAGCTGCCCATGTCTTCACGAAATTAAATTTAGTTCTCCCATCTCCAACTGCATGGTGGTTTGATATGCCTATAGACATTCCAAGATTAGGAAATATAGTAATCTGAACAGCAAGAACCGGAGTTCTAATCACTGTATTCCCCGAATCATCATTAAAAGATGGTTCGAGTTCAGGAATTAAATGATGAAATTCGCTACAGTTTCGTGCCTGATTCGAAATCAGATAACTGAAATCGATTTTTTTACACTCAGCAAAAATAAGCGTTACCGAGTTTCCTTTACTGTAACGAATTTCGGGCATGCTCGAACTCGAACTTGGAGGAACTATTAAATTCCCAGCTAAGGGAAGAAAATATTCGAGTGCGTGGGAAAGTGAGTCTTTGAACTTAGGAATAATGTTATCAATAAAATGGTTTGTGGAAAGCTTGGGGTCATCATAAAAGACTAGGTGTTGGGTAATTGATACATGCAAAAACAGCACATCAAGATATGTTAAAGGGAGAGACATTTCTGTGGCCGCTGTCGACGACGGTGGCGTGACCTGAGAACGTTCTTAAGCACCGTGACCGAGTCGGATGTTGCCATAAGGGTATCTGGATTTGTTTATCTTTGGTAAAAAATGGCTCAAAATTTGCGTGAAGAGTGCAAAAGTAGTACAACTATTTATGAATGGGGATATTTGGTAGAAACTTTTTTTCCTATTTATGATTCTTTAAACAACATAGCTGTATTTGCAGGACAATTTGCACATGGGAGTAATTGCTTTCAAAACATTTACGTCTCATCTTTAAGAGGACTGGACCTGATCATCACTAGGCTCCATTTTTTCCTGCTATCTGCTTTCCCTATAGAGCAACTTGCCAGCAACACAGTTTGAAAAAGTCTTTGCGACGCACACCGTTATGTGGATTGAGTATCCTAAATCTGATGCATCAGTTATTTGAAAGATTATAATACTCACCATCTGTATTATGAAATAAATAGCGCATATTCCATTGCTTTAACCTGTGTTTACTCTGCAGGACCAACATCTATAGTATTGTTTAACTTGCTGTTTTAGATACTAATCCACTTTCTCAGCACATGAAACCAGTCCCAAAATATTAGCAAGTAGGACAATTTAATTGTTCCCACAAAAATCCACAGATACAACTCTTCAATATTTTCCACCAAGTATTACGACTCGCCTAACAACTAAGATTTACCCAAATTGCCAAACAACTCGAATATAGACTACGCATAGACTTCATCCTATTAAATATGCACCGTCTTAATATTGATTTTATTCCACAATTTCTACCATACAAATCAATTAGTAGCTGCTAAAAAATGTCTTGATGATTTGCCTCGACTCAAATGACCTACACTTCTTTTAAACTTCTTTTACGAAAAAAGAAAAAATCAATCAGTCACGTCCCCTTTCAATTTTCAATAGGTAGTGAAAAAATTTGAAGGTTAGACAAGAATATGGGCATAGGCGTAGCCGTCAGCCCTGTCACTATGTTTCCCCACACATCTACTCTAATCAATTGAAGAAGCCATAGCCTGTTCCCCATCTTCGAACCGCCTCGACCATCGATAGCGCCCCAAACCACCAATCTTGAAAGTAAAGGAAAATAAATCTGGTATGGTTCCAGTCACGGTGAAAAAGTTCAGTTGAAAGTGGCACATGCCCGGGTAGGTGTCACAAGATTTCTACTTAACATGAACCCGACGTGCCAAGACGGAAGAAGAAGCCTGTAATGGCACCAAAATTTCGCCCAGCAAATTTTGGTCAGCCAACCCGTCTAACACTCGTGTTTCGTTTTTACTCGTTTATGGCAACCATTGCACACACAAAAGCACCCATTAACACACAAGCACGAAATTTAGGCAACACACAAGAGCAAAACACTGCCAAATGAAAGTAAACGGCACACAAGCAATTTACGGCCCAAGGCCAACCCTTGTGACACTTTTATTTTGCCAAAAGCTTACAATAGGACTTTTTACAAACAAGTGGTGTGCAGAACACTCTTGGCCTAAATCTTACCACAAATGGCTTGCCAAGTCTCTTACTACCATGTCTACGTTTTTATAGAGAAAATGCAATTGACAAGCCCAACCGCCTAGCTTTGCTAGATAAGTAAAACACTTACATCTAGGCTACTAGGCCAACTGACAGCACACCTGGCATGCCCATGCCTCAGAAGGTGGTAATTGTCCATAACCACCCACTAAGTACTTCTCCACGTGTTGCCCAAAGTTAAGGTTCAAACTAACTCAAGTTGAATTTGATTATTCGAATTCAAAACTGGATACCGAGTTCAAATTTGGTTAATCAAATTTTCTATCAAATTGAATTTAAAATCAAAATTGGTTAATGCTTTATAACCCTTTTCCGAATTTTGACCGATTTTGTTAATCGACTAACCGATGCATACTCTTAGTTACACTTTATGTTACATCACGTGATAGAATAACAAGTGTCTTTTATTTAAAATTTTTACTCATAATAAGAATACACATGACACCCACTAACACACACCACCTAGAGCACACTCCCAACTAATGTTAGAAGCTTAAAGCTTAACCTAGATTCGAAAAACTTGGGTTTCTACAGAAAATACTACGTACCACAATCTAAATATGCCACAACAAAATAGACACGCTCAGATTTCCCTTCAGAGTGTAGAATACAAAAGCTAATACATATTGTATTATTCCTTCAATGCAACAATAATGATAAAATCACAAAGGCTCTCCTAAATGTTAGGATTGGAGTCCAAAAAAATTTGTGAAGATTTCTTAATAAGTACTTAATGATAATAACGAATACAAACAAAAAGAAATATAAAAATAAACAAGATATACAAATTTATGTAGTTCAGTCAACTTGACCTACGTCCACGGTCGAAGAAGAGAATTTCACTAACTCAACAAAATTAATATAAATTGAAGAGATCTCCACAAACCAAACAAACCTCAAATCAAATATTCAAATATTTCAAATCGAGATAGCCTTAAACAGAGAGTGGAGATAGCACCCCTGTTATGTTTGGTTACTACATTTTTTTGGGGTTGTATTCTCAAACTCTCAAAATATGCCCAAAAGCCTCAATTTATAGGCCTTAAATTGCTTTGGATCCTACTTAAATGAGGAGACAACACAACTTTCCGAATGTGTACAATCCATCCGTAATCTACAAATTTTCCCAAGATGCAAAACTAAACAGCAACAATGTTTGGCTTTTAGTTGTTGGATGCAAGACATCCCTAACAACTACCTGACACTAAATGATCAAACTCGATACTCAACACACAAAACTAAGCACCAAATTACACTGAAAAAACTTCCCATTTTGCAACAATAATTGATCAGCACACACCATTAATCTTCTTCCTATATTAGTCACCACTTTTTCCAAGCTACAGCTATTTCCAATTGCATCTCAGGATACAAGAAAAATGGGATTCAATGACCACAAATATTGCTAGCAAAAAATCAAAATTTGGTCGCCATTTATAAGATGATCGCAAAGTTGTTGCCATAGCTTTGTCGCTAACAACAACAAAGTAACATTTCAATCTCTAATTCATTTAACAATAGCAACAAGTATTTGGTTGCCAATTGCTAAAAATCCTTGCCGCAATAATGAAATATTGTTGCTATAACCCAGTCTTGTACCTCATTTTGGCAACCAAATAACAGGTTTAATCTATGAAATGAAATGGTATAGCAATCATTTTTGGTTGTGAATTGTTAAAAATCTCATCCGCTATAGTGAAATCTAGTTGCCATGACTATTTATTGTACCTTATTTTGGTGACCAAAGAGTAAGTTTAGTTGAAAAATAAAATGTTATAGCAACAATTTTAATGGTTGCCAAAACATTTAGTAGCAACCAATGGCGGACTGTCACACCTCAAAATCAGGACACAACATGCTGCACTTAAGGGTACCACCCTCAAATGCAAGGCAACAAGATAAACAAAGCTACTAAACCTTCAGCTTTATAAAAGAAACAATTACTCCAAAAGGCACACTTGTTCAATAATAAATAATTGAAATGACATAATTCAATGTAAGTGTCCAACGCACCCTTAACAACAGGAAATAACAAAAGTCATGTTCTAGCATTTTAAGCCAAAGCAAAGAGACTTTAGTCCAAAAGCAAATTTATAAAACGAATGTATTAACTCCAATAATTGGCAATAGGTTCCCACTCATCAGTTTCATAGTAGTTCTCCTCAAACATCTGTAAAAAATTAGATAATAAGCTGTGAGCATTTACGTGCTCAATAAGCAGTGAAAGGTTCCTTCCCTAGATCGAGTATTACATATAGTTAATATATATGAGTCAACCATCAAATGTACACATTTTCATCATGCAATCACAGTCGACAATTTTACAAATTATGATCATGTTATAAATATCACGTGGCAATCTCATCCTTTTGAAGGTACATCAAATTCAAATATATCAAATAAAATAAAACAAAATAATGCAACGGCTCAAAGTCACAAAGGGCTTGTTGGTATTATAGAATATCCATCCTAACTTTATACCCGGTAGGAATAAGGTCATATGCCTCTAAAGGCCAAAAATACCCATAACGGGTTTGACCCTAAATTATATGCTATCTACTTGAACTATATTCCAATAAAGAAATTTGTTATTTATTATTTCTTTTTTTAACTTAATTTAACTCATTTGTTAATTATAAGGGTCAAACATGTTGTAGTAATATGTAGTGTAAATTATCTAATTAATTTTGTTTGTTACTATTTTATTTGCAATTTAATTTTACTTTTCTTTTTATCGTAATTAGCACATGATTTAAAATTTTATACTACATTATTAGTTGTTACAGTGTCATTAATTACTCAATAAAATTAACAATGTCCCTAATACAATTTATTCTTTCCCAAAAAAATAAGCCATCAATATGATTTTAGTTAATAATAAAAGATTATGTTAATATTTTAATATTATTTTGTACCATTATATTTTGATACAATATTTTTTCTCATGTGACCTGAAAATCACAGATTTAAGTCGTCATCTCTAGGGAAGAATACAAGATAAGGTTGTGTACTATAAATAATATGGTTTGACACTATGTAAAATCTGCATAATGCAAGAGTTTATGCATTGAATTGCTTGTTCTCATATGCTTTTACCCTTCTCCCCAAAACTATACTCACGCGTCTACCCTTGATAGCAACAAATTTTTAGTCTCTAAAAGTACACAAAATTTGTTCGTTGTTATTACATAGTGGCCAAATTAATTTAGTTGCCAAAGTTGCAAACTTTTGGTAAAAGTTTTCAAATTTTAGTTGTCAATGCAATAGACTTTTTACAACCAAATTAAAATACTATAATTTGGTCACTACAGTAAAAAGTTTTTAAGTTTTCAAATTTTAGTTGTCAATGCAATAGACTTTTTACAACCAAATTAAAATACTATAATTTGGTCACTACAGTAAAAAGTTTCTACAGTCAACAATTGGTGGCTAAGCATGTATTAGAAAAGAATAGTTATTAGTCAAACTATTTACAAGCACAATTAAGTACGCATAAATTAGACTCACCTGAACATAAAATACTTCAACATAGACTCTCACTAAATAAATTATTTATCAAATTCAATTATAAAGAAACAAAGTATTTGCCAAAAATACCTTGAAATTTGATTAAAATATGTCCATTCAACTACTAAGTGAATAATGTAAAATAATTTATTTAACTATGTTTCTAAATTTAAAACTAAACAATTTTATTGCTCTATAGTACACTAAGACCTTTAAAAATGGCCAGTTGTTCTTGCATCATGAATTTGCAACAATAAAAAAGTAAAAACCTACAATTCACAAAATTATATATATGAATACATGTTATGGTATTGGCAAAATATTTTCTCACTTTTTAAATTTTTTTTTTTAATACTTACCATCACTAGATTCATCATTTGAGCATAGAATTGGTAAAGTCATGCCAAACTTCTCAATCACAATGTCTTTCATTCAGTCAATCATCTTCTCATACCTGTTAAGCTTTTTCTTTATTGCAAAAAGAGCTCTTCACCGGTCTTGTCAAGCTTCTTAGATTCTTGAGTCAACTCTCTATCCATCTTATATTTGCTTGTCCACGGTTTAAGGTAGTATAGTTGTTGGAGATGACATTACTTTTTTAGGTGGCTTTGATCCATCACCCTTACCACGTTTATACCCTAAAATTGTTCCAAGATGTTTTGCAGATATTGTTTCCTCATTCACAAGAACTTCATCTCTATTGCTTGATCCAATTAGAATTTCATCTTTTTCTATAGTGAGATAATATAAATATATAAAAAAAATGCTTTTTAGCTCTCAATAGTTAAATGTGACAATATTGATAAATATTAATAAAAAAAAACTTACACATTTATCCATATGTTCCTTATCTATCCAATCTCCAATCTTATTAATGAACTCAACTTTATACAAGTCAATGTCTCTATATCCCTAAGTCATCTCAATTGAAACATGCATTTTAGAATAATATTAATGAAAATGAGATAATTTTTTCTTCTTAATAATTGAAAATTGTCACATCCTCATATTAGTATACCTAAAGTGAAATAGAACTACTACATCTTGGAAGAGTAGTTAGGCAAGCTGTTATATTCATCCCAAAGGCCCAATAGTTACCACTTTAACCATGAATAAATTTTGATCAAGTCCAATAAAATTTAACCTAACTTCAAAAGTCTTGAGGCTTCTATGTAGTAATATACTAAAAATTAGGGAGGTGGTAAAACTAGAAATATTAAGAGGAAATATGAAGACATTTATCACCTCATATCTTCCATGTTCCTCTTACGGGTCTTGTCTTCTTTTCTCTAAAAGGAGAAGCATATGGAGGACATGAATATAGAGGAATTGGTAGAGTGACTAATGAAACACTTGATGATTTTCTTAGCCAATATCAACAAGGTAATTCCTAATTCCACTACTTATCCCTGGTTTGAGCACCTAGGAAAGAAATCGACGTCTATTTGCAGCCATACATTAATGGATCAGCTAAAATAACTGTGAAAAATTGGAATTAAAACTTTTGATGCTAACACTGGTGAATATTATACATGCAACACTGTGACACTTAGGGCTTATAAGTAACTTCCCTACATATGGTGATTTATTATGATGGAGAACTTAAAGATATATAGCATGTCCGAATTGTGGTGATCATACATGCTCATATAGATCAAGGAATAAGATATGTTATATGGATTTCATAACTTCTTTACCAAATCATCACATGTGGCACAAAAGTCCCAAAGTCAATGGGAAGCACAAAAGAAGGTCAAAGTCGACAAAGCTATCTGGTGAAGATATCTTGACCCAATTATAACCCTTGAAATAAGTAAAGCTTTGGAAGCATCCAAAAAATAGAAAAAAAAAAATATGATCCTCAACTTATAATTGAACAAAGAGTATTCTGTTTGAATTGACATATTGGGAAGTTCTGAAAGTGCGCCACAACATTAATGTGATGCATAATTTGAAAAATATATTTAAGAATTTATTTGAAATTATGTTGAATATCGAAGGGAAAACAAAGGACATACAGAAGGCTCGCTTGGATTTGGAAGACATGAATATTCTGGTATGAGTTACACTTGCATTTGAAAAATGGTAAGTGTGTATAGGAGAAGAAAGAGTTTTGTAAATTTCTCAAATATGTGATGCTTCCTAATGGTTTGGCATCAAACATTTCTAAATGTGTGAATATTAATGATTGGAAAGTATCAAGATTAAAGAGTAATGATTGCTGTTTTTTTTGCAAGGAATACTTCCTCTTGGAGTTTGTGTATACGTGAATAAACACATAACAATTTTTGTGGATGAAAATTTCTAGTTTTTTTTGGAGTTTGTTTTTCAGAATTGTGAGGTTGGATGACCTAAAAGAATTACAAACCCAAATTGTTCTAGTGATTTGTAAGATGGAAATAATTTTTTTGCCTACATTTTTTGATGTTGTGGTTCACCTTAATGTACATTTTGTGGAAGAAGCAATGCTTGCATGTCCTGTTCAAGTAGTGTTTCCTATCGAGAGGTAAATTAACTTATTTTAATTTATTTATGAAAACTGCATTACTAATTTGTTTGATGACTCTTAAATTTAGTGTTTTTCATGTTGGTTTAAGTATCTTGGTCGTCTTAAAAGAAGTGTTTGAAATAGAAGTCGTCCTGAAGGTTCGATTGTAGAAGCCTATATTGTGGACGAGTGCCTAACCTACTCAAAATATCTTTAAGGAATTGAGACTAGTAGAGTTGAACCAAATGATACTATGATGGGGAGAATCCTTGTGAAAGGCGACTATCCATATTTTAGCAAAAGGTTCGTCCTTTTGCAAGAACCAATTACATTACATTAAAAAAAGTAGAGTACATTTCGATACATTGGTATGTTCTAAACAATTGTGAAGAGTTGAAACCATATCTCGAGTAAGTTTTATATTTCTCAACAAATGATTTATACTGTTTTAAGATAAATTTACAATTTTAATACATATTTGTTTTGTAAGAAGCACAAGAAGGAGTTAACGGCACAAAACCCAACTTAAAACCTGACGACAAAACAATAGTACAAAAGAAAATATTTCCATCATAGTCATATATTTTTTGGGAAACAAGTATGTATATATTTAAAAATTATCATTTTTTATATTTATTTGGGGCAATATTAAAATTAATTCTTTTTTTCTTTGTTAGATAGAAGATCTTTATAGAAAAGGCATTATACGATATATATGTATGTATGTATGTATGTATGTATATGTTCACCGGCCCTAGATCTTGACATACATGTTAGAATATACTCAAAATGTATTATCAATGGGATAAAGTTTCTCAACGAAAACCGTGACGCTTAGTGAATAATTCTAAACAGTGGGGTATGTATAGAAGATTTTCATAAAGAAAAGCACATTACTTTCTGTGGCATTTTAGGTGATGTTATTGACTTGAACTATGTAAACAACAATTGTAAAATAGTTTTATTTAAGTATGAATGGTTCATTCTGGACAAAAACAAACCCGTGTCAATTTAGTGTGTATTTCACTAATATTAATGTTAGTAGGTTGTGGTATGATAGTGATCCTTACATTCTTTCTACACAAACTATTTTTGTTCAACTTTCTTATGTAAATGACACAAAATTAGGAAGGATGGGAGGTTGTTTAGAAAGTTTATCATAGACATTTGTTTGATTCATCCTTGTTTAGTTCTTCTAAAGAAAATCTACTAGCAGATAATCAAGTAGTTCATAGTGATGCTTATCAAGAAGATATATCTTTCAATGTTCAAATAATTGATGAAGTTGTTAAGTCTAGTCCTTAACTAGGGAAAATGTTGATATGAAATTCTGTATGTGATTGACAGTGGCATTTAACAAAGACAAGAAAACTTGATTTCTATAAATGACCAAAGTAGATGGGAATGGGAAGAAAATTATGATAGTGATGATGATGACGTGCTCAGTCATTATGATGATGAAAATAAAGTTTATTTGCACCAAATTTCAAGTAGTGATTTGAATTAAGTTGTTAAAAGTATATGTTTTTGTTAAGTAAGTATGATTATTCATAGTTTTAATTCATAGTTTGTTAAATATATTATTGATGCGTATTTTCGAAAAACTTGCATATTACCCCATTTTCCTATTTAATTTATTATGTAACTATTTTTTTTTTCTGTTTATATGTATATTATAACATTAGATGTAAGTTTTCATGGTTGGAAAGATCATCGATGAAATTTTATGTCTTAATATATGGGGAAAAACAATAATTTCTTTCAAGAACTATATTTTGGTTTTTTTATCACATGTACTGATTTCAATGTATTACTTCATTTTGGATACTTATTACTTTTAGAAGTTACTAAACATAAGGTTTGTCGATGGAGTATTTTTATCAGAACATTGTGATGTATTCTATTTATTATTGCAAGATTTCATAATATTTCAAATGCTAAAATTGATCACAAATAAGTTTAGACACGTAAATATAGTTATTGTGATAAGAGTATCATATGATGTCAATATTTGTTAAATTGTACACAATTGTCCAGTATTTGTTCCAAAAAAATATAAGAAATGAGCACTTATTTTCTTTCTCCAATTAATATTATAGTTTTTAGCTTATTAATACTATATTTATTTTTATTTTTTGTTTCAATTTATAGGAAATAACATTAAAAATATTATTTATTCTTTTTCTTTTTGCATGACTCCAAGTTGTTGTTAACTAATATGTGTGTCTATAATAGTTTTTACGTTATTTTGGAAATGTATGTTAATGGTACAACGACAAAGTTATGTATAAAATTTTATTTACAATTAAGTTCTAAATGGAATATTTTTCTCAATAGTCCTCCAACTATTTCACTAAAATCAAAATAGTCCTCTAACTTAAATTTGCCCAATTAGTCCCCTAACTAAATAGTTGTATCCAATTTAGTCCCTAAATGGTGGTGCCACTCAAAACATATATTTTTTTAATTTTGACCAGTATTGACTAAGGGCAAAAGCGTCAATTCACTTAAATTTGATACTTTAAGTATTAAATCATCACTCAAATAGTTCTCTAACTTTTTTTTATAAAAACTGAATTAGTCTCTCAACTAAAAATTTAGTTAAATTATCGCAAAGTCCTTCAATTAAATAAAAAAAAAAAAACCTGTCTTTTACCTTCCTCTCCCCTTCTTCTTCTTCTATCAGCCCCTGTCCCCTCCCAAAATCTACCATCCCACTCAACCTCTACCAACGACCACCTCCTTCTCCACCCTATGTATCCACCTCCACCCCTTTTACTTCCTCTCTGTCTCTATCATCTGCTACCCTCTTGAACCTCTCTTTCTCATCTACTAACAGCCACCCTGTTTACCAACTCCAACCACCACTAGCCTCTTTTCCTTTTCTTCATACTATACCAGTAACCATTCTCTCCACCCACCCCAACCACCACCACTAAATCTAGACTAAATTGATTGATTTATTTCAAATTTATGGCTAATTCTGAGTCGTTTGAAGTACATGTATGAACCAATTATCCTCAAAGGGGGTCATAAGATGATTTTCGCATTGTGAAAAAAATTTCAAGTAAGAACTTCTTCAATTATTGGGAACTTAAGAGAAATAAAAGATCCAAATGATTTAAACTATTCCACATATTCAAAAGAAAAACCAAACCTGTTGAGTCAAATTGTCCTAGACATCGGAAGAGATATGATCATCATTTGCCTCTTCATACATGCACTTCTCCAAATCATCCTAAACCTCCCGGTTAACTTGCGATAGAGATAATCATCTGAACCTAAGCAAATGATGTTGGAATTTGAAACTTATAATCTGGATGTTGACTACCATCTAAATATGTTCCACAAAAATGATTCTGCTTTTTATAACTAATTCTTGAATCCCTTAATTCTAAGCAATGTTACATGTAAGAAGTTTTAATTGAGAGACCGATCTGGCTAAAAGTTCAGTTGTGGGACCAATTCAATTTTGATAAAAAAAAAAAGTTGGAGGACTATTTGGGTAATGATGTAACAATTAAAGTATCAAGTTTAGGTAATTTGACCCTTTTACCCTTAGTCAACACCAGTCAAAATTCAAAAAACTTATGTTTTGGGCAGTACCGCCGTTTAGGAACCAAATTGGATACAACTATTTAGTATTAAATGACTAATTAGGATAAAATTTAAATTGCAAGACTATTTCGGCTTTAGTGAAATAGTTAGAGGAAAATTGAGGTAGTTTCGCGTTCTAAATTTATTTGTGCTACAAGGATGGAATGGGAATTGATAGCTCAAAAGAGATTTCAATTGCCATATGTCTTCAGTGTCTACAAAATTACAAGTTGAAAACTAAGTTGTTTTGTGCTCGTTCTATTTGTATCAAATTTAAAATTAAAAGATCTATTTATTCAAAAGCAGTACAATGTAAGCTTTTGTTTTTCTTTTTCCATATACTTTTACATGTTTTAATACAACCAACTAATGTTTGTCAAAATTTTGGTCATATGTTAAGTGGGTAATTTTTTACACTAATATGAAAAAAGACCATGTGTAATGATGGTACTAAGGCTCACCTTTTATGATTTTTAAGTATTTCACATTTTATATTAACTGTGATAAAAATTTTCATGATTAGCATTTAGAAAAGAAATAAAAATTTCTTAAAGTAAAATTCGACTTCTTTGATTCCATATTATCAAGACCACTATATCTGTTAGTTAACAATATATAGAATTGGGTAATTTGCGATATTACAAGGTATATATAACAATGACCAAGTGAAAATTTCATCGCTAAAACTTAAACAAATACTTTATGTAAAACTTTCAGCAACTAAATTTGTTTTTGTCGCTAAAAGTACTTATTAAAAATAAAAAATAAATATTTTAAATATTCTACTGACCTTCTTTTTTTCATAGCTAAAATGGATTACATTTAGTGATTGAATTTTGGTTATTGTATCTACTTTATGGTTGCAAAATTAAATGTAGGAAAAGAAAATTTTGTAAAGTTTTAGTGATGATATTAACGACCAAGGTTATTATTTGGCCACTAATACTTATTATTATTATTTTTTTGCTACAAGGAGCGATTTGGCCGCTGTATACATATTTGAGCGACCATTTTTTCTCACTAGGTTTTGGTCGCTGAGACTCTTTTTTGTTGTAGCTACATTAGTTCTCTTCAGAACTTTCCTCATCATCGCCAACAAACTTAGTCATGACTCTAGCCGGGAGGCTATTGAGTTCGTGCAAGCCCTTTTCGATGTCTATGACAAGGCGCTCGGCCAATGTCGTTGAAAAATCTTCTCTTATCACGACATGTAAAACTGTTATGTGTTGTGCATCAGGTGGCATTTTGTAAGCCGGCACAATCCATCCAAAGCGGTGTAGAATTTCAGAAACCTCAAAGTCATTGTAAAGAGAATGCTACCAATGGAACTCCAATGTCTTTTGAAATAATGGTGAATTTTCCTTTCTTCTCTAGTCCCTCTTTGAGTACTCTCGCGTTTTCTTGACAGTTCTCCATTGCATTCTTATATCCCTGTTAGATAGAGATCCCAAATTAGATGTTACAATTTCCGAGTACTTATAATCCTAATTGCCACATTAAACAAAACTTTTGATGCCTCGATGAAGATTCCAAATTAGATGTTTCAACTATTTATAATACTTGGTAATTGTTACATTTAATGAAAATTTTTGATGCCAAGCTTCAAGAATTACGTACCTCGTAAGCCAGCCGAATGAGCTGATAATATTGAGCAATGACCTGACTAGACCCTAAGAAATTAAATAGTGTGAACTTTTAAATTTTGTTCAGAAATCAGGATAATGAAATTTATATTTACTTGAACAAGAGCAAATGATGACAATAAGTATGAATCATATGTACTTATCTAAGTTATTAGGTAATCTTGTGAATTACGTATTGATTCGTGCGTAGCACATACTGAGAGGATATATATATTATATATTTTTAACATAATAATATATTATGTACCAATATCCGTATCACGTAACCTAAACCCTAAATATGAATAAGAGACCTTGAACGAGGTAGGTTACCTTTGGAGAAATTGAGAGTGAAAGTGGGCAGCTGATCAGCCCCAAGATAGCTGATATGGAATATGAGCTCTTCAGGCAAGTCTTCCTTGCCCCTCCAAATGACCCAACCGTTAATTCCAGCATTTACAAGCCCGTATTTGTGGCCACTGACGTTGATGCTCTTCACCAGTTGCAACCTGAAATCCCACTCAAGTCCTGGGTAAAGAAATGGTGCAATAAAGCCACCACTTGCTGCATCCACATGAATTGGTGTATCCCACCTGCCAATTAATTATGCACACACATGATTAATTAAGGAGTATTCATCACAAATTCACAAGCAATTACCCATTAGCTTAAATATATTGTAAATGCAATTTTGTAATAATGCCTTATTGTCAATTACTCATGAAAAGTTATAAATATTCTTTTGAAAGTGACAAAAAGAGGTATTAAGCTGTTTCTGAAAACAACTTTTAACTTTTTAAAACATGAAAAGCAAAAATATTTTTTTTGGTTGTTGTTAATAAATTCTTCTTTAAAAATTATTTTTAATTCACAAATTTATAAGCAACTTTTAATAATTTAAAAAAAAAAAATTAATATGGCATATGTATGTACAAAAGAGTAAGTTATTTATTTAGTTCGATGAAATTTTTTTGAGAATTTATTTTTTCAATAAGTTGTTGAGAATTAACCCAAAAAGAAGTGGATACCCTGTCTGTTTATTCTTCTCAAGCAAGAGATCGTTCAAACGTTTGACATCTTCGAACTCTCCATTAAGGGTGGAACCAAGAATAGCGGCAACACCAATAGTGTTCTCATCAACCATGTCTACTGCCTTCTCAGGGTCCATCACATAGTATCCATCTCTCAATTTCAGCTCCTTTAGCTCAACTTCAAAGTATCTTGCAAATTTCTCCCAGCATAACTGTATATGATTAATTTGATATTGCTACTATAATTGCAGCTCATTCTGAACAAATATCCTAAGGAAAACATGAGATTAATTTCTTCCATATTTTGGACTGGAATTTAGATTCCCTTTATAAAATAAAAAGTTAATCTTTCCGACATTACTTACATGCACGGTGATATAACAAATTTTGTACACTCTGTGGAAAGATTAACTCGGATACAAAAAAACTTCGTTGATTTCTTCTAAGTGAAACTTGTTTAATAAACTTTTCACTTTAGCTAGTAATTAACACATTCTTAAAGTCAGATGTATTCTAATCTCTTAGGACGACTCTAATAAGTTGAATATACAAGAAGAAATTGTGGTCATATATAATTAAGTATAATACATGGACATTGGCACCAGTGACAATGTTGGGCTTTGTCATGAGGTTTGCCTAGTTCTTTCATCTTATTCTGTCACTTTCTCTTGAATGCTAAACCTGCAAGCATAATGCCTTCTGATGAACCTACTGTTCCAACTCCAACAGCAGCCTCTCCATCCCCAATAGGTGCATTAAAAAGATGCGCTATCATGTTAACGCATCGGTTCTGTATACAGAAATTCGAACATAGATAAGAACGTCAACTTTATAAAATCACTAATTAGAATATTCCTTAGTTACAGAAGATGATCAGTATTGCTATTAGCATTGCATATTCAAGTTGTGCATTTGACTGAGTATTACCCGACTGAAACTTGCCATTTTACCTCCTACTATTAAATTTAAAAAAAAAAACTAAAAATTAATTCTTCTTTTATTTGTAAAATTGAATGTTCTCTCAGTCCAAAGCTAAAATGAATTCATGAGTTTGAGATCTTTAAGGTTCACTTTTCAATGTTTTCATTTGCTACAAATTTGGGATCCCCTAAGAGGTTATGGAATTCCACTTTTTGTACCAATCTCAAGTTTTATTATTTGAATCTTATCACGTGCATTCTGACTTGTAAATTATAGTACATGAGTATTTAAAAGATGGGATATTCCGACTTGTAAACTGTAGTACATGAACATTTTAAAAGGTCCCATAGGGATTTGTAGTTGTGCATAAAGGGTGGAAAAGAACATCTAGGGTGCTTTGGAAGTCCCCTGCTTTCATTTATATTAATTGGGTAAATTACAAGAAACCATGCATGTAATTTGAGTTAAAATGAAACTGTTAAATATTTCGTTTTGAAAAAGTTTTATTTAAAGTGTTATTTTAGTCATTTAAAGTTGTGTAATGTGTTCAAGATTAATTATATATTTTAACTAGGCTTATGGATAATTTTTTTATTTTTTGTACAAATTTGTTAAGGTTTTTTTTTTTTTTTTTTTAAAAAAAATCATCCTTTTTATAAAAAATACCAAACCACAATAGGTGAATTGTAGATTTAGAAAACATAGAGAAAAGGGGTTGGGGGAAGGGGGAAGGAAATCAAACATTACCCCAAATTTAGTAAGGCTTAATTACACTGTCTTTGAAAATAGGGTTAGTTGTAAATTACTCCTTATGTTAATTTTATTTACGAATTGTCCCCTAAAACTTAATAAGTTTAACTTTTTCATCCAAAAGATATATAAAATGTCATAATTGTTTTCAACTTTATAGTTGCACTTTGTCACCCTAAAATTAGGCTGAATTTCACTTTAATACCATGAATTTCACTGTGATAGCATAGTAGTAAAAGGATATTGGAATATATTTCGGTAGACCTCATTTTTTACTCCACTTGTAAATTTAATTGTATAGACTGCTTTAATAGTGTGAATTTAATATTATGTAATAAATGATACAAGTTTATGTAAGTAAGATTCCCTAAAATTTAATCTTAATCACAAGTTCTATAGACGAGACTTAATACTGGGTCTACCTAAACACTTTTCAAAGAATATAATCAAAGTAAACAAGCAGGCTTTATTGAATAATTGACGGAATTTTTAAATTTATCCTAAATTAGAAAGTTTGAAAACTAAATATGTTTTGTCTAAACTTTTAAGAACTAAGATGGACCACAATCCAAAATTTAAGAGTTAAAATTATTAATTTTTTTTCCTTTAGAGATATTTTCTTCCCAGTGGCCCACCAGGGAATTTCTTACTTTGACCAAGAATTTATGGATGTTCTAGGAAATATTTAATTTTGCATGTAGAGGTTCAAATGAATTTAAACAAGACGGCACTTTAATGTTCATAAATTATTTAATCTTATTTGATTATTTTAACGAATTTAAAATTTATTTAAATTTGACTTGTTTATTTTTCGAGTTGAATTCAAACGAAATTTTATAAAGTCAAATTCGAATTGAAATAAAGAAGTTTGGAATTTTTATATGTAAATTCAAAATTTTTAACTTATAGAGCCAAGTTCGAGTCGAATACAAAAAATTAATCAACACTAAATTTTGATTTGATTATTTACGAACCAAATTCGTACGAAATTTATATTGTTCTATTTACAGAAATGAAGACCAAGTGTTCTATTTATAGTGTTTTTTTTGTTCATTAAGAGAAGGTAAAATCGTAAAGGTAAATGGTCGAAGGGGAAAAAAAGAGGAAAAAGACAAACGAGAAATTAGGAATAATTATTTATGTTCATACTGTTGAATGGATAAAGGGATGAATTATTAGAAAATTTTAGGGTTTTTTGAGAAATCATTGATTGTTCTTTAAAAGTTTCTTGCACTTTAAAAATTTTTGGGTCCAAACTTAAATAAAAAAATAAATAATTTCATAGCGAGATTTACAAATTTTAATGAATAGTTAAAAGATAATTTCATAATGGGATTGTAAAATTTTTTTAATTGGAAGATGGGTATTGGGTAGATAGTTTCCATTTGTTTTCTTTTGTACTTAACTCAATTGGAACCGCCCCTACTGCAATTGGCAAATGTGACTAAATAACTTTTTCCGCTTGGAAGTTGGGACTGTAATCTGAGTTTTTTTTTTTTATACAAATTAAGGAAGTGTTTGATTTATGGGTATGAAGGGAAGAAATGAGAATCAATATTAATGATATTTATAAATATTGTTTGATTAATTACTATGAAGTTATTCTATGAAAATCAAAATGTTAAAAAATGCTCATTTCATTCATCATCTGTAATTTAGATTTTAAATTAATTAATTTATTAATATAATAAAACCGATTCTTAAAATCAAATACAGGAAATATAAATTTTTGAAGTCAAAATTATTGGCATTTCTTGAGTGGTAAGCCCCAACAAACAAAGTAATATTACATCTAATATATCACACAACAAATAATTGCACTTATATAAACATTAACGATAACACAACCATAGAATATGAGAGGTAATACACAAGACAAATACTACTTTCCTCCTAAATTTTTTATCATTTTTTCGGGAATCAAACTTATTAGTAATAGTGTGTTGATAGTAATAATTGTTTAAGTCTTTACAATTTTATCTTCTAAAATTCAAATTTTGAATATTGTAGTATTTGTCTCCAGAAAAAGACAAATGGATAAAAATAGAAATGGTGTAATGATAATATTTTAACTTTTTGAATATGAAAAACATTTTAAGATTAAAAAAAATAAAAAACATGACACTTTCAATAAGATGGAAAGAGTATAAAAGTGAACACACTACAAAACACACCAAACGAAAGATTTGAGTACCAATGACTTATGGACATAAACACCATTCGGTGTTTCGGACCGGGGGACTTACCCTTGCCTTTGTTTACAACCCCTTAAGCCCTATTTATAGGGTGAGTATAAGTTGATTGTAGTAGTATCTCGAATTATGAGATTAGTCTTGGGTATTAAGAATATTCTAGAGTGATCAAACTAATTCAAGAATTTGCCAAGCTTTCTAGTCCTAGAGAAGTCATTGACTTCTTACAAAAAAATTAGCGTGTCGTATTTGGTTGAGAACAACCACGAATTTGTGAGCCTAAAGGCGCTATAAAAGGATTCAGGTTTAAATTATTGATAATCTTGTACGTGCTCTTGATCCATGGGTTTATTGCTTTTAGATCAGATTGATGTTGATGATATTGTGTTAATTATGTTGGTCTCACTTGTGTTTGATGAAACTATAAGTTAATTTCTTTAAGTTTATCGAAATACGTTGATCCACCATAATGTTTCTAGCTACATTAATTGCTGCTCAACATCACCAATGACAACACATGGGCATTGGGCAATAACCGGGGAAAAAAAAAAAAAAAAAAAATATGCTAGTGGCAAATGGCAATGAAGTTCGGCAAATGATATTGCCACAGCATAAATTTTAATGCCACAGCAATTCTTGCGTTAATGTGACAAAAATGCCCTGCTGGGTCTCACCCCTTATCTTATTACAACTAGCCTTCCGCCAGTCTCCCCAAACCGGCACACACCCCTGTCAAAATTACTCCTTCAGCCCCTTAAAATTTTTACTATTCACTCTTGAAGTGGATATTTTAATCCGTTAAATAATTAAAAAATAATAATAATTCTTTATTTTTTTACTCATTTCAACGATTATACGACACTCCAAAATACAAAGTAAGTAACCAAAAATTACCTCTAATTCCCCTTCTCACCACCGTCCCCCCCCCTCCTTTCTCATACACCACCACCACCACCTTCCTCCACAAACATCATCCTTCCGTACTTTGAAGAAAAAATCCCCACGGGAAACAAATTTCTTTCAATCTTTTTTGTTTTTTTCCCAAAACCCATTATTTTATTGAAATGAAATCGCTTAAAAACTCAAGAAACCCAGAAAAGAAAAAGAAAAAAAAAAAACTAAACTTCACCAGTCAAAAGACTTCCTTATTTCTTACTGAGTAGAGCAAGCTGTTGAGGAGGAGTCAGGTGTTTGATGTTTGACGAATTGGGGTGAAACGAAAATGGGTAAGCCGTAAATTTGGCTGGTATATGATTGAGGGCAGTCTTGACATTATAGCAAATATTGCTGTGGCAATAAGATTTATGCTGTGGCAATATCATTGCCCATGAAGTTCTCATCGACCAAGGCATTGGCCGAGTTGAATGATAGACATCCCTTGAGGACCAGTTGACCATCTTGAGAAACAACCAGTGTCCGAAAGCAAGAGAACAGACGAATCCCAGCTAGCAACTCCGCATAATAGTGTCAAGTACGATTGTTCGATGGTTCACAAAAATGAAAAATCTCTATTTATTGACAATTAGACTGTTTGCTTATGCAGAATTCCCAGCATTATGGGTGTTCATCCTGGTCCGTAGATCCGAAAATTTTGTTGATTTGATCCGATTCAAACCGGAAGAAGAGGATATCCGAACTGTATTTTGAAAGCGGATCGGGGTAGAGGGTCGTGTCACTCAGGTTGAGGGTCTAAGTACCCGACCCGGTCCATTTCAGGGATAATTTTGTAAATTTGATTAATAGGATTTCATTAGAAATTAATACTTATTAGGGTTATTGACAGTCTCTCACGTCTCTTTTTCAATTCATTGTCTTCCCTTCCTCTTCCTCTTCAATCATCTCTTCCCTTTCTCTTCCTCGCACCGTCATTCCTCGCACTCTCGTCTGTTGAGATGTATTTTGTGATTTAATTATTGTTGCTATTGGTTTGTTGCTACTTGTTAGTTTATTGCTATTGAAATGTAATATTGGGATGTATTTTGTGATTAAGATTTAATTGTTATTGATTTAATTGTGAAATTAATTTGTTTAACTATCATTATTTAAATTTTTATATTTTGTTACTAGTGAGGGTCGAGTACCCGGTTAATCCGACTCTCTTTTGCTGGTACCCGATAGGTCGAGTACCCGCTTAGTATAAACCGGGTAGAGGGTTGAAATTTTTTTGACTAGAGTTTCAGTAAAGATTGGGTACTTTTTTTACTTAATGGACCGTGTACCCGATCTATAAACACCCCTACCTAGCACACACCCATCCCGAACGCAAGAAGCTTAAGGCTTAGTAGATTCGGAAAATTTAGATTTTTATAGAAAATAGTACTATAATCTAAATATGTTGCAACAAAACATACACGCTCAGTTTTACCTCCAAAGTGTAGAATACAAAAGCCAATACATATTGTATTCTTCCTTCAACGCAACAATAATCATCAAACGCGATACTCAATACACAATTAGCACCAAATTATACTGAAACAATTTCCCATTTTGCAAAGATAATCGATCAGCACACACCATTGGTCTTCTTCCTATCAGCCACCAACTTTTTCCAGGCTGCAGTGATTTCCAATTGCACCTCACGAGCAGTTTTCTTCACAACCGCAACATTTTCAACACTCTGATCATTGGCAACTAACTTAGCGGCGACTCTAGCCGGGAGGCTATCGAGCTCGTGTAAGAGCACAGCAACCTTCTCGATGTCTATGACAAGGCGCTCGGCCAATGTCCTTGAAAAATCTTCTCTTATCACGACGCGTAAAACTGTTATGTGCTGTGCATCAGGTGGCATTGTGTAAGCCGGCACAATCCATCCAAAGCGGCGAAGAATTTCAGAAACCTCGAATTCGTTGTGACGGCTGCTGTCTTTCAAAGAGAATGCTACTAATGGAACTCCAATGTCTTTTGAAATAATGGTAAATTTTCCTGTCTTCTCAAGTCCCTCCTTGAATACTATTGCGTTTTCCCGACAATTCTCCATTACATTCTTGTATCCCTGATAGACAGAGAACCCAATTCAGATGTTACAATTTCCAACTACTTGTATATATAATCCTTAATTGCTATATTAAACAAAATTTTTTATGCCTAGCTCCAAGAATTACGTACCTCGTAACCTAGCCGAATGAGCTGATAATATTGCGCAATAACCTGACTAGAACCTGAGAAATTAAATAGTGTGAACTTTAAAATGAAGAATTTTGTTCAGTTAAATCAAGATTAAGGACATTTAAATTTCCTTGAACGAGAGAACAAATGATGACAGTAAGACCACACTTGCATAGTAATTCACTAGATAACCCTATGAATTGCATATCAATTTGTACGTGAAAATATATATTATATATTTTTAATAAAATTACGTACGTATTACATATCGATAGCCATATTACATACCAAAAATTATCACGTAATACCGATAGCCGTACCACATACCAGAAATTATCACGTATTCAATAACAAAGAATAAGACTTAAAAAGAAGGTTGGTTACCTTTGGAGAAATTGAGAGTGAAAGTGGGCTGATCAGCACCAAGATAGTTGATATGGAAGATAAGCTCTTCAGGCAAGTCTTCCTTGCTCCTCCAAATGACCCAACCAATTCCAGCATATACAAGGCCATATTTGTGGCCACTAACGTTGATGCTCTTCACCAGTGGCAGCCCGAAATCCCACTCAAGTTCTGGATAAAGGAATGGTGTCAATAAAGCCACCACTTGCTGCATCCACATGAATTGGTGTATTCCACCTGCCAATTAAGCACACACATAATCAAATATACATGAATAATTAAGAACTATTCATCACAAATTTACAAGCACATAGAAAATTTCCATTAGCTTAAACACATTGTAAATGCAATTTTGTAACGCCTAAGTTATAAATTGCTTTTTTGAAAATGAAAAAGGAGGTGCAGAGATTACTTTTGAAAACAACTTTTAAATTTTCCAAACATGACAAAAAAAAATACTTTTTGGCTGTGATCAACAAATTCCTTTTAATTTCAAAAAAATTATAAATAGCTTTTAATAAGCTGTTAAGAAGAAACCAAAAGAAGTGGATACCCTGTCCGTTTATTCTTTTCTTGCAAGAGTTCGTTCAAACGCTTGACATCTTCGAACTCTCCATTAAGGGTGGAACCTAGGATAGCAGCAACACAAATAGTGTTCTCGTCAACCATCTCTACTGCCTTCTCAGGGTCCATTACAGAGACACATAGTATCCATCTCTCAATTTCACCTCCTTTAGCTCAACTTCGAAGTATCTTGCAAATTTCTCCCAACATACCTGTACATAATTTGATATGTCATTACTAAAATTGCAGCTCATTCAGGAGATAAATCCTAAGCAAAACATAACATTCATTTCTTCCATGTTTTGGACTTGAGTTTAAATTCACTTTCTAAAAACAAATGATTAATCTTTCTTGTATTGTCGGTTTCAAGAGGAGGATGCAGGAATTGTAACTTGAGAAATTGTGGTAATAATCATAAGCAAGTATATATATATATATATATATATATATATATATATATATATATATATATATATATATATATATATATATATATATAAACCTGGACATTGGCACCAGTAACAATGTTAGGCTTGTCATGAGGTTTGCCTAGTTCTTTCATCTTATTCTGCCACTTTCTCTTGAATGCTAAGCCTGCAAGCATAATGGCTTCTGATGAACCTACTGTTCCAACTCCAACCGCGGCCTCTCCATCTCCAAGAGGTGCATTGAAAAGATGTGCTATCATGTTAACGCATCGGTTCTGCATGCAGAAATTCGAATTCCTTAGTTAAAGAAGATGATCCGTATTGTTATTAGCATTGCATATTCAAGTTGTGCATTTGACTTAAAAGTGTCGGCTGAAATTTGTCATTTTACCTCCAGAAAAAAAAGAGACTAATTAAAGGTTCTCTGTCAGTCCAAAGCCAACATCAATAATTCTTGAGTTCGAGATCTTTAAGATTAACTTTTCAATGTTTTCATTTGGTTCAAGTTGAGAATATTCTCTAAAATTAAAGGCCATGGGATTCCACTTTTTGTGTTAATTTTCAATTTCATTCGTTATATCCCGTCATAAGTATTCTGACATAGTAAGTACACGAGAATTTAGATTGTGAAATAAATATTTACACATAAAGAGTGGAAAAAAGATTCAATCCCTTTCATTTATCTCAATTTAAATGATTCGGCATTTAAGAAGAGAGACAGTCTTTAACAAAGCATCAAAATTGGATAAGATAAAGAAAGTAAAGAACATTTTTTTTTTTTTTTCGTGTGGAAACATGGAGCGGCAAAAGAAGAAAAGAACAAGTTAGTCAGAGTAAAGAAGCAGAGCAGGAAATATTTTCCTTCTCAGCTGGCCCCACCGGGGAAATTTCTTACTTTGACCAATAATATACTTTCTAGCAAATATACTATTTACTTTTGTTCGGCAAAACTCACAATTGTACCTAATTTGTTCTGATTAACGGTTTTAGAAGGGAACTCTACATTCTAACCGGAAGAGAAGAATAAGTCGACAAGGGAATTCCATATGAAAGAAAAAGAAAAGAAGAAAAGGGTAAATTATATTACAATTATATTAAATCACTAATCTATATTTTTAGATATTTAGTTAAGTTTTATTTTTTTTTTCGAATCTAGATATATCTGTCACTTTATCACTTTACATGTTACACTGATCAAAAAAATAGAAAGATTCACAACCAATTACATATGCTAGTATACTTTATGCAATGTACCAGAATTATAAGAATTGCTTATCCATAACATCAATGAACAGAGGCATTGGCACATGAAAAGGTCCTTTCAAAACAACAGACTAAAAGAAAGAAATAAAAGAAAAAACTTCTATAAACAATAAGATAAAAGCATAAAAGAAAGGATAATTTTATAAACTTCTCCTGACATTTATGTTAATATCATTTAATATTTTTGAACTTTTGAAAATATCACTTACATCCTTTTTCTTGTCAATGAGTCCCTTTATGGTACTAAAATACCTAAAATGATATTTATACCCCATATATCTTAGCCATATTACGAAAGGGTAGTTTCAAAAACCACCATGAGATTTTTGACAATTTTCACTTGACATCCTTTTAGTTTCTATTAACTTTTTTTTATCAACTTATTAAAAAAAATGTGCATGCATTAATTTGATTACTTCTATATATTTTAATAAAAATCTTCATCATGTAAAAATACATAATTAGTATTTTATTTGTGGAGAATCACAAACTCGTAAATAAAAAAAAAAAAAATTCTCTTGATAAATTTTTTAGCTCGTAAATTTATGAAAATATTGCACATATTAATGTATTTTTGGACATCGATTCGAATACGTAAAACACATCATATGCTATAATAAATAAATATAACTAGTACTATTTTGTTTGTAAATCAAAACTCGAAATTGAAATATGTACTTTTCAAAAAAAAAATCAAAACTCGAAATTGAAATATGTACTTTTCAAAAAAAAAATTAATAAGTTTATTTACAAAAAAATATGATTATGTAATGTGCTAGTATGTGTTGATTCAAACAAAAATTTGAACGCGTAAAAAAATTACCATATATTATAAAAACAAATATGATTCTAATTTGTTTGGAAAATCACAAATTCTTAAAAAAATAAATAAATTTTTTTGATAAAGTTTTTAGCTCACTTATTTACTAAAAATAAGGAACGTATTAATATATTTGTATGTGTTGTTTTGAATAAAAATTTAGAGTACGTAAATCTACATAATATATAACAATAAAAAAATGGTATTGGTGTTTTATTTTAGAAATTATTAATTTGTAAAATAAAAAATAATTAAAGTATATATTTTGACATTAATTGGTGAAAGATATGAAAAGTTACGGCTATTGTTATTTATTAATAATTATTTTATACCTTTTTTCTTTTTTTTCCAACCATTTTAATCAATGAAAGTTTTGAACTAGGTATAAAATTGGAAGAAAATAGTCTCTTTTTACTTAAATTAATTTTTAAAAGAATGCGCTAAAAATATTACAAAAAATTTGAAATAAAGGAGGTAAGTGAATTTAAACCTCAGAGGAGGTTTCTAAAATTATCCCTAAAAGAAAATCTCCATAAAAAATTTTCCTTCTACCAATATGACTTTGACAGAGATAGATAAAGAGCAAAATGTTCATGAACTCATTGGCAGCCAATTTTTTTTTAGTCTCACAAAATTATGAATTTCTCTCTCCCTCTCTCCCTTTTTATTTTGTAGTGATTCTTTACAAGTTCTGCGCACTGTTTTAGGAGGCCATTACTTTTCAACGTTTCTAAAAATCAATTATTCCATGAATATACTATTTTTGCTCTTTATTAATTTTTTTCTTCGTAAGATAATATCAAATTTTGAATGGGATAATATTTTATTCATTTTTCTATTTACTGTTAAGAGTAAGAGGCTGGTTTTTTAAATAGTTTTTTTTTTTTTTTACAATATATAAATCTTTTGTATTAATCAATCAAATTGGAAAACAAAAACAATTACATTTATTGTGTTTAAATATTGCATGACTTCTTGTGCGTTCTTAATTTTTAATCTCTTAGTATTTATTTTCTTCTCTTTTTTACATTTAATTATTGTTGACTGTAATATTTCCTTAATTACACTACAAAAGTCTGTAATCATTTTGCATAACCTTTTTTTATGTTATACATTTTCTTATCTTTCACATATTAAATTTCAGTTGATTGTAATACTTTAATTAGATTATACTAATAAAAATCTCACAACTTACAATATTAATTTTGTTAATTTTATCCTATACACATTATGATTTTGTTAACTTCTTGCCGTGTTTAACACCGGATTACATGCTGGTATTTGACTAATACCTACTTAGATTAACGTGAGACGCGCGTGCGGTCCTCAACTTTGATTTAAATGGCGAATAGCAGCAGATCCGACAACAAATAAATTAGACCAAACAATTCTTTGAATTAGTAGATTTTTAGTCCTTGGGCAAATGTAATGAGTGAGACTGAAAGGGACAGAGAAAGAGACACGTGTATGTGATGTCGCCAGTCGCCAGTTGCCAGTTGCCATGTTGGGAAGGCAACTGTCGTGGGGCCAAAAAGTCAGAAAGTTTTGGATTCTTAAAATGGAAATTCTCGAATATCTCGATATATGTTATCTCACATCAATTATTAAAGTAATCTGATGAAATATAGGGTTAATAAAACTTTATCCTCTTAACTAAGTAGGTAATAATATTTTATTTCCTGAACTAAAAAAATTATACTTTATTCTTAATTATATAATTTATTTTTTTTAAAATTTATAATATCATGTTAAATGATTTAAATACTCTTAGCATTATATTTTAATTTTTATATTTTAATTTTGATAATGATGTTATAATTATTTAAAAATAATAAAAAATAAATGATATAATATTTTAATATAATCCATATCAATATGTCTAGGTTAAATTTTTAAATTTTGTTATTTTATTTTATATTATTTCAAATTTGAATATTTAATTATAATGGTAGAACGATTTATAAAGGGGCTAATTTTCTATTGAAAATTCTTCTTTAAAGATATTGTGTGACAATATATATTTTTTTATAAAATTTGTGATTTTTTTTATGTCTCTTAGTATTTTATAATTTTAATATTTGGATGAACCTATACAAATTGTAATGTCAAATATAATATAATTCGACATTTTATCACATTTTCACTCCTTAATTATTTTGTTACTATATTTTGTTATAATATGTTAGTTAGTTATTATATTTTATTTCTTCTTAATTCTTTTATACGTATTAAACATTAAAATTAAATATATAAAAAATTAAAATACAATAATAAGAGTATTTCAATCATTTAACTTGATATTATAAAATTTTTAAAAGATAAATCATGTGATTAGGGAATAAAATATAATTTTTTTAGTTTAAAGAGACAAAATGTAATTAATATGGCAACTAAAGCAAGAAAGGGACGAATTGTAGAAACTAAAATATCACTTAAATGTGAAAACAGTACTAAAAAGTAATAATACGACTAATAATGCAATTTTTTTTTTAGATAAGAAAAATGTAAGTATTCAACTATCCGAGTATCGGGTATAAATATATATTATATATGAATTATTTAAATTTTAAAAATTATTTTTATAGGTGACATATATCTATATTTAATGAAATAAAAAATTCCTTACAACAATGTTTTTTTTTTTTAAAAAAAAAAAAAAAAGAAGTTAAATCCATCAACGATTCATCCAACCTATCTGATACTGAGTGATTGGTACCGATCTTGCTATATTGAAAAATTAATATGGTATTCTATCGGTATGAAACAAAGTTCTCTGTACTTCTATTTTAAGTAGTATTTTCGGTATCTAGTAGAAACTAAACGATTTTAGAGATTCCTATACACTGCTTTGAAACTAATATTGTTAATTCTAGCCAGTTGGTGCATTGTCATTTTCATATAGGGTAACTGTCCAATTTGATGAGGATTAGTTGACATTTGAGAAGTTAAGAAATTATCGAATATTTATATTTTTATCCTCGTATCAAACCAATAATTTTTATTTTTTTATTTTTAAAAAGAGTACTTCTCCCTCCTTAAACAAAATATCATTTTTAAAATCTTTATTAAACATAAATTTTATTGAATGAGAATCAGTAATTATTATAAACTTTTGATTATATAAATCATTTTGAAATTTTAGAACACATTTAACTATTGCTAACATTTCATGAGCAATAGTAGCATATTTTTTCTGACTATTAGATCCATTTACCAGAATGAAATTTAATTAAATAAATTTGTTTATTATCTGGATTAATTTGTTTTAAAATGCCACCAAAGCCTATATTAGAAGCATCAGTTTCTATTATTTTTGTCCATTTAGGAATAGCTAATGTTAAACATGGTAAAATTTTTACCTTTGATTTAATATTTTTAACTAAATTAGTTAATTTATTATTCCAAGGAATTCCATTTTTCTTAAGTCTATCATATAATGGAGCTAAATCTTTAGAAAGATTTTTATAATAAGGAGAAATATAATTTAAACAGGCCTAAAAAACGTTGAAGTTGTTTTTTATCTATAATTTCATCAGGAAATTTGGATGCAAATTCGATGGCTCTATTAATAGGTGTAAGCGTTCCTTTTTCAATAAAATGTCCTAAAAATCGGATTTTTGTTTGAAATAGAGAAAGTTTTGGTTTAGATATTACTAATCCATTTTGTATAACAATCTTTTAAATAATTCAAGATGTTTAAAATGTGATTCCCCTTTAAATAATGTTTTTGAATAAACAAGGATGTCATCTATATAAACAATAATAAAATCCATATAAGGAATAAAAATATCATTCATGATTTTTTGGAATTCAGAAGGAGCATTTTTTAATCCATATGGCATAACATTCCATTTGAATTGTCCAAAGGGAACATTGAATGCAGTACGATAAGTATGTTCTGCAAAAATTTGAATTTGCCAATATCCTGATTTTAAATCAAATTTAGAAAATATATTAGCCGTATATAATTTTTCTAATAAATCTTTTTTATTTGGAATAGGATACCTTATCCATTTTAAAATTTTATTTAAAGGTTTATAGTTTATAACAAGACGAGGAACACCTCTTTCTTGTTCAGCTTTGTTATTAACATAAAAAGCAGTACAAGACCAGGAGATTTAGAAGGTTTTATTAAAAAAATTAAAGTAAAACGTCAATTTCTTTTTTACAAAATTCTAAAAATTCAGAATTCATTTGACATGGTCTAGCTTTTGTAGGAATATCCTGTCACATCTATAGATTTCTGAATTTAATGAAGATAAATGTGAATATTTTAATTCAATAAGAGAATTAATATCTCGAGTAATAGGATCAGTTATAAACTGAAAAGAAATGTCTTTAAAAAAAATTATCATTTACATTTTTAGTGAAATGTAATTTCGGAATTGAAGATGATAAAGTAGATGATAATGCACAAAATTTAATATTATTATCAGGAATAATAATATTATCACTTGAAATCATATTTATTTGAAAATCTTGAAATTGAGAAAGAATGTTATAATATTCTTTATTTTTATCATCATGGATAGTATTACAAGAATTACAACAATTCTTTTGAATATTATCAGAATCTGTAGAATCATGTCATATTAATTCGATCAGAATCATAATCATCAGAATCAATACTAGTATTATCATTACTAGAACTATTATTATCTGTATTTATATCTATTATTTTGTAAATTTCATTTTTAATTTCGTCATCTAAATCTAATTGTTTAATTTTTTCTTTTTTATTTTCATGACAATTTGGGGCTATATGACCTTTTTTGCCACATTTATAACATATAATTGGTTTTTCCTAGATTTTCAGGTTGAGATTCTCTCTGCTTTTTTACGAAATTCTCTCTTTTCTTTTTGTTTTTCTGTTGATCTAACGAGTTTTAACCTTTATCTTTCGCCATGAAGGTCGTTGATATGATTTTTTATGTGTAGAAGATATGTCTTCTAAACCAAATTGACTACAAAATTGACCTAATTGTCTTTTTTCAGTTAATTGTTGTCGTTTTAATTGTTGATTTAATTTAATTTCATTACATAAAGCTATACCTTCTTGAACACAAGTATTGACCAATTTGCCATAAGTATAATATATTCACTGTCTCTTATACCTGTCTCTTATACACATCTAGATGTGTATTATCCAGATAATAGTTATTGTGGAAAAGAAATATCATGACAGGATTTTATTTATAATAATTATTATCCCACCAACCTTTAAGTTGACCAGTAAAACCGGCAATTATCATTGAAGCAACACGTTTGTCACTATTATTATTTGCTTTTGCTACTGTAGAATACATTAGCATGCGATGAATTAAATTACTAATTTGTCTTTCAGTATAACCATCCTATAAGAATTAATATCATTTAAATCTAATAATTGTATAACATGTTCATCAGAATTTAAAGGAATTGATTTTTCTGTTGTTTTACTGTACACAACATATTTAGATATAATATTATCAAATAAACCATATTTATAAATAACAGATGGTGAAATTTTTGGAATTGTCCACTTATTAAGTAGATTCATATCTTGAGGAATATCATATTCTTCTTTTAATTTATTTTTATCATATGAAAGAGATGATAAAGATAAGTTTTCCATTATTAATGAAAAATATATGTCGATTGTTATCAAATCTTAAGTCTCTGAGCTCTGATACCATTTTCACTAAAAGCCGGAATCTAGTCTTAATAAGAGACAGTCTTTATTCCATCTAAAAGAAGTAAGTGTTTTACATCTTAAACCATTTAATAATGTACGATTAAGGCTAAACATAGTTCCTGTACTCTTATATAACATCTAGATCAACATAAGAGAATTAGCCTGACATATTATGTCAGGACTAAATAAATTAAAAGGGAAAGGGAAGAAGGTACCTCAGAAGAGGCTGATGAGGAATACCTCGGGGTCTTCTGATTTTATTAAACAAAATAATTACAAAAGAATAGTAGAGATTTACAGTGGAGGGAGAGAAGAGTAGACAAAAGAAAGAAGAAACTTAAAACTTGGCTCTTGAAGACTTATCCTCGGCTATACAGGTTGAGGATATTTATAGACAGCCGGACGTCAAAATTTTAAATTTTGTACAGTAGGATTTTTATTATCCGCACAGTGAAATTACTGTTTCTACGGTGAATTTCTTGTTTGTGATATTTATACAGTAAATCCGTGAATGCAGTGATTTTCTTGTTTATACGATAACTATGAATAGTAAAATTTTTTTTGTAAAATTTTTCTTTGATCTTGTGATGATGCTTTGACATTTCTATCTTGAATATCGATGCTTGTGATGCTTTGATATTTTGTCTTGAATATCTTCATTCTTCTTTTGCTTGAGTGTGTCTAAAACACTTTGAAGAATATCTTGGTCTTTCAAGTGGTTGTGATTCACCTAAGGAAGATTATTAGAGTCCATAGAACGTGATTCATTATCATCATTTTCATTATCATCAATTTGATTAATGTCATGTAGATTGTGCACCTGTCTCAGCCTACACATCTAGATGTGTATTGCTTTCCATATAAGCATGATAATTTCATCTTTTGTCATAGTGCTGATTGCACTTGTAGTTTCTGGCAATATGCAGAAAGGACTTGGCTCCATTGCTTTGGTAATTGCACTTGGTATCTGTATAACTTTGAATTGTTTCTTTTATTTGATCCAATAATTCTTGACCAAATAATTGTTTGGTTTAAGGTCTATTTTCATGAGTTTATCCAGAATTTGGTATAATAGGTTCGATATAAACAGGAAATGATCGAAGGTATAACCAAATTCAGTTCCCATTTATAAATCCAAGGGATTGAAAATTCAAGAAAGAAATAAATGGTAGCTATTTCGTGGGTAAAGGAATATTTTCCGAGTATAATTTTTGAGAATGGGTGAGAATTTTATCCAAGAATGATATAATTGGAGAAATGGCTCGTAAAATTTTCTTTTTCAAAAGCATAGTTTATTTTTTTCATGATATGATTTGATGGCTTGGGATATTTTTGTCTCTATTGACCAGAGTGTATAAATCACGATTTTGTTGAGTGAAAGAATTATTAATTTCATCGAAAAGACAGTAAGTAAAATACATCTTAATCCATGCAACATAATAAAGTACGAATATTTAAGTGATTCTCTGTATACACGTGTTGTACAAATATTCTTGCAATTGACCATACGAATATTTTCATCTTTCGTTGACATAACGCCCTGTATTAGGATTAAAATATTGCTGTCTGTCACTATCCAGATATATGTGAATTATATAAATTTCTTCCTCCCCTAGATGTGTATTACTGGGGATCTTCCACCTCGTCCCCTATAAGGAGACTGAGAACTTCCACGTCTCATGAAAACTGTAAAAATTCTCGAGATAAAAAATCAGGTGATAATAATAGTGACAAACGTGTTGCTTCAATGATAATTGCGGTTTCTTGGAAACTTAAAGGTTGGTGGGATAATTATTTCACTCAAGAAAATCTTGATGATATTTTGAATACGGTTAAAACAGAACCTAATACATCTCATGTTTTTGAAGATTCTTCAAACACTCATGGTCAATATGTTTAGATCATTTTACAGGGCGTTATACAACGAATCATGAAAATATTCGTACATTATTAAATGGTTTAAGATGTAAAACACTTACTTCTTTTAGATGGTATAAAGATACATTTTTATCTAGAGTATTTGATCTTCAAGAAAGTAATAGTAACTACTGGAAAGAGTAATTTCTACCTGGCTTACCTGTCATTATACACATTTGAAAGAATTAAAAAAACTCTTAGGAAAGATAATATTCGCAATATCGATTTCAATTTAATTTAGAAGACATATCTTCTACACATAAAAAATCATATCAACGACCTTCATGGCGTAAAGATAAAAGGTTAAAACCTGTTAGATCAACAGAAAAACAAAAAGAAAAGAGAGAATTTCGTAAAAAACAGAGAGAATCTCAACCTAGAAAATCTAGGAAAAAACCAATTATATGTTATAAATGTGGCAAAAAAGGTCATATAGCCCCAAATTGTCATGAAAATAAAAAAGAAAAAATTAAACAATTAGATTTAGATGACGAAATTAAAAATGAAATTTACAAAATAATAGATATAAATACAGATAATGAACGATTCCAGTCTGGATAATACTAGTATTGATTCTGATGATAACATTTAATATTCAAAAGAATTGTTGTAATTCTTCTAATACTATCCATGATGATAAAAATAAAGACATATTATAACATTCTTTATCAATTTTAAGATTTTCAAATAAATATGATTTCAAGTGATAATATTATTATTCCTGATAATAATATTAAATTTTGTGCATCATCATCTACTTTATCATCTTCAATTCCGAAATTACATTTCACTAAAAATGTAAATGATAATTTTTTTAAAGACATTTCTTCTCAATTTATAACTGATCCTAATACTAAAGATATTAATTCTCTTATTGAATTAAAATATTCAAATTTATCTTCATTAACTTCAGAAATTAATTATAATTATATATTAAATTTCTTATTACAAAACCTTATTCCGTTTTGCAGAAAATATTTTCAAGACAAAGGATGATTGATAAAGCCAGTTCTTCTCATTCTTCGCAAGGAAGAGCATTGAAATTAAAATATTATTATGGAAAATATTCCTTCCATAGATTATACAAATATGGATTTCCCTATTAGAAATTATTATAATCAATCATTATAATAATTATAAAAAAGATTTAATAAGAAGTAAAAATTATTTTCGATCTAGAATTATTATAGCAAAAAATAGATTAGAAATAATAAAAAGAAGAATAATAACTCATGATTATATACAAGAACAAGATCCGTTATGGACACATGCTTTATTTCAACACGAATTGCATATAGAGCAATCAGAAATAGATTTCTGTAAAAATATATATCATTCAAAAATACGAAAATTATATGAATTGTCAATTTAATAAACTCTTCGAGAATTTTTACAGGTTCCATGAGGCGTGGAAGTTCTCGGTCTCCTTATAGGGGACGAGTGGAAGATCCCAGTAATATCTAGGGAGGAAGAAATGTTGTTCCTGTCTCTTATACACATCTAGACAGTCCATATAAGAGACATGATCCATATATTCCTGAGGGTATCTATCCCAAAGGATCTATATGATCGAATTTCATTATATGGACAATTGCAAGAATACTTGCTACAACAGCATAAAGGTAATACCTATGCTTCGGTTACTGAAAATGAATCTGAATCAGATTCTAAGTCTTATTATAAGAGACCAGAAAAAGAAATTATATTTCTTCTTGATGAAAAAGATTGCCAATGGCAGGATCAACCTTGGAATAATAATTAAGGTATTTGAGACAGCCTATTATACCAAATTATCAAATTTATTTGTTGAAAATAGAAGAAATATCAATTAGAAGAAGTTTGAATCTTATAATAATTTCTTAGAATTTATTCAAATTCATTTTTTCAACCGAAGCATCTGTTATCTATATACACATGATTTAGTTGTGTATAAGAGACAGCAATTATATAGCACATAACGTTAAACAATTAGATTTAGATGACGAAATTAAAAATTCACTGTAGAAACAGTAATTTCACTGTGCGGATTTCAAAAATCCTACTGTACAAAATAATAAAATTTTGACGTCCGGCTGTCTATAAATATCCTCAACCTGTATAGCCGAGGATAAGTCTTCAAGAGCCAAGTTTTAAGTTTCTTCTTTCTTTTGTCTACTCTTCTCTCCCTCCACTGTAAATCTCTACTACTCTTTTGTAATTACTTTTGTTTAATAAAAGAAGAAGACCCCGAGGTATTCCTCATCAGCCTCTTCTGAGGTACCTTCTTAATTTTTTCCTAATACTTTCTAATAGGGTATTCTATATGTCAGGCTTAATTATCATATGTTGATGGTTATTATCTTAAGTATTTGAACTATGTTTAAACTATTTTGAATTTCTTTCTTTCAAAACTTTTTAATAACCATTTATCTTGGTTCGGTTCTTAAAAATTTTTATATACCTGTCTCTTTAATTTATTTTGTTGGCCTTGAAAAGTACCCGCTTAGCCGTTGAGAAAGGCGTTTAGGGGAAGAATCGGCAGTTTATCAAAAGAAATTCAAAATAGAAAATAATATCTGTCTCTTATACACAGGTAGATGTGTATAAGAAATCAGACTATGATTATACACATCATAATTTTATAAGAGAAAGAATCTGACTTTATACCTCAAACATTTAAACTAGAGTGGCGTCTTGCTAACCGCTTTGATCTAAATTCTGGACTTAGTTTTAATACGATTTGCAAGCCAATACGGTGATAAGCCAATACGGGATTCCAATACGGTCTTGGGTTTCGTGTTAAAACTAGGTTCCGACTTTTAGTGAAAATGGTAATTATTTTAAAACGAATAAAGTATAAATTTATCTCAATAGTGTCTCAGCAGTTGCACTCAGTGCGAACCACCCCATGTGGCTGTCCTTTCTAACGAGTCCTAATACAATAAATGCACTCTAGTCCATACATAAATGGACCAACCATGCATCCTCTTTAGCTAAGATTTGGTACAATATATAATACTCTACATATAGGAATTTTTTTTACATAGAGACATAATGTCATGAATTTTTTATTTCATATAAGGTTATATCACTACATTTTACTTTATAAAGTAATATAGCCTTACATGGATTAAACGATTCGTGATACTATATCATGGATCAAATTTATGTAAGAGACTAAATGAATTAAATTCATGTAAGAATTTCTCTCGTATATAAGATTATTTTGTAAAAATTGTTTATTAATAGAGATTCAAACGTCTTACAAATATCTGTTAATAATCTTATGATTGTTGTGAAGTTTAATTTTAGTATTAAATTATTAAAAAATTCTATGGTAACGTTATGTGCTATATAATTGTGTTTTGTTATACAAATATTCAAAACATAATGATATAATATCTCCGAATCATAGAATTTTACTAAATTTTAAAGTGAATTTTATAATTTCGTTCATCGAAACTATTTCGTTGGTTTTAAATACTTATTAAAGTGTCAATTTTCATTAAATATAATATTATATTATATAAATATTTAAAATATAATAAAATTGTACTATTATCGCGAGACAGTAAAAAATTTCAATTATTAATATGATTTACGAATAATTAAGCCCGAAAAAAAAGAGACACTTGCCTGAAGCTCAGTGGTAACTGGGTATTCATCCATGTCAACGTAGTTTTTGATGCTGTCTATTAATAGCAGCCATAATAAGCTTATCACATTCTGGCTCCATCCATGTTGTAACGAAGGAAGCAAGATTCAACCTCGGATTTCCATCCAACATTAGTTCATCGTTTATGATCTGATACGCTGCTTCTTTAGGAATCGAATTCTCTGCCATCTTAAACCTATGAACAAATAAAAAATAGCATACATCGTAATTAGTCAAACTATCCTTAATTATCTTGCACACTTTTACTACTAGATAGATCGAGGCCTTATAAAAATTTCCTTGCACAGTTTTAGTACTAGATCGAGGCTTCATGAAAGGATTTCGAGAAAGAAAGAAAGATTTAATACCGAGGAAGAGATGTTCGAACATATCGAGAAGTGAAAGTGGAGTGGACGGAAACATCCGATTGCGATGCTGTCTTGGAGAGAACCATTGTGGTTGATGGTGGTATACAGACTAGAGGAAAAAGAATGGAGTAATTGATTGAGAAAAAGAGGGGTTTGATGGCAAGTTCTTGGATAAAATTTCTCCAAGAAGGGATGGACTAAAGTGTTTTATTGATAGAGTCTGTGTGTGTGTTTTTTTTTTAAATAATTAGAGAAAACTTCTTTTTAATATACTCCATAAAAATATAATTTTAATTTTTTTTTTGAAAATTATAACTGTTTATAATATAATTTATTATTTTCTTATATATTTGTTATATATAAATTTTGAAAATAAATAAATAAATTTTTTTATTTGATTAAACGTTTAAATTTTTGTCTTGATTTTATGGTTGAATTTTTGTGTTGATTTTGATCTATTTTACAATATCTAAATGTTTGAAGCAAATTAAATGATAAAACATTTTTGTATATATATTTGGTTTTAAAGTATGTTAATCATTTATTAAAACAAAATTATTGATATAATATGATAATTTTTTAAAATTTTGATTGTTTAAATATAAATGATCATTAAGAAAAATTAGATAGAAAGGTACTAGAGAAGATTCCAACCTGTAAAACTGTAATAAAAAAGCATGGTCTGATAAATAAATAAAATTTAAAAAAAAAAAAAAAGTCAAGAAAACGAGAGATTAGGAACTAATTGCTCTATTTATGTTTAAACGGTTGAATAGATAAAGGGATGAATTATTAGGAAATTTTATGATTCTTTAGTAAACTAATCGATTGTGATTTAAAAATTTATAATTTATATATATTTTAAAAAATAATATTGTACAAGTTTTAACGCACACAGAAAGGTGTTATAACCGGACTGATGAACTTCCCGAATTATTACATTTGTTCATAATGCGATTGGACGATGAGTAGGTAGGTTCCGATTGGTTTTCTTGGGTAAATTCAATTGGAACCGTCGCTACTAGTTGTAGCAATTATCAAGAGAATAATAAATGGGGCTCGGTTCATATTTCCACAAGGATGGGGACATAATCTTTTGTTAATTTCTTTGATTAATAATGAAGCGCGTATACCATTTTCTGTGACTAATTTGCTAGCTTCTGGTGTCTCAACTGCTTTTAAATTTTGGATGGGTCACACGAGTAATTTTAATTAAAGAACTTCTTTTTTTCCTTAATTGGGACTGTAATTTGAGTTATTTTGTACACGGATTAAAGGGTCAAGGGTGTGTTCGTTTGGATTGAAAATATTTTACATGAAAAATGAATAATTTTTCGATGTTCGGTTGACAAAATGAAAATATTTTGAAATAAAAATTTTTAACGGTTTCATTTTCAATTTTATGAATATAAATTAAAAAAAAATTATAACAATGGTAATAAATACCTTACAAGTAATTGTGGTTAATAAAAGATTGATTTTATTCAAAATTATGATAGTACAATGTAGTAGTAAAATATGTATAATGATAGTTATATTAGTGTGGGAGCCATGATTAAGAGAAAAACAAATGAAAAAGAATGGAAAACGAAAATAAGTTTAGTAAATGAAATTATAAATGTAAGTATTTGAGATTTAATGTCACTCTTGAATTATTTGAAAAATAATTTAGACTGAAAAATTCCGTAAGTTATTTTCTTTAAAGCCAGAAGAAGGAAAATTAAAAATTATTTTGCATTGGAAAATATTTTCCCTTGTTTGGCACCAAAAAAATTTTTGAAAAATATTTTCTTGAACATATTTTTAATCCAAACGAACACACCCCAAATGCATAAAATTTTCCTGAACTTACACTTTAGTTGCACTTTGCCCCCCTCAACTTATTTAATAAGCACTTTACCCCTTTTTTCATGTTTTGGGACAAAATTACCCTTATTATTTTGATTATTATTGTTTTTCTTGTTTCTTCTTCTTTTTCTCTTTTATTTATTTTCTCTATCTTGTTTTTATTTCTTTTTTTTTTCATTATTCTCTCTTGCTATTACTAAACAAATTACATTACTTTTACTAATTAATTAATTAAATTTGTAACTTTTCACGTGTGTCTAAACAATTTAATTTCTATATTAATCATGATTTAATACAAGAAATATGCCTTGTTGTAATATAAAATTTGTGATTAACTATTAATAATAAGATTAACAAATAAATATAAACATATAATTTTTGAGTTAGAGAAAATTTAAAAATTTATAGTATAAAAATAAAATTATAGAATGAAAAAACGTGTACAACTTTTATTTGTAGTGTAATATCGAAAAAATATAGTAAGAAAATATTACTACTACCTAATATAAGGGTTTTTAGAGTTACGATAAAAGTCAACCCAAATATGACCCGCGAATGATATGACACAAAAAAAAAAGTTTTGTTTGTATACATAAAATATATATTACAAATTATTTTATCTTTTTATAGTTTGTTTATTAGTTAAATATAGCATTAGTAAAACTCACAAAATCCATATTACATTATTAAAATATATGTTGCTTGTATTAAAAAATTTATTCATTCTATTAATTATTTATAAACATGTAAAAAAAATAGAACTTTTAACTAACCAACTACTAGTAGCCCTAGTGGGAAAGGCACGCCCTATGGGTGTGACTTTAAAAAATTTTATACAAATTTTTAAAAGAAAAATAATAGGTAGCAGAAATGTTAACAAAATAAATTATAAAGTAATAATAATATAAAGAGTGGAGGGTTGAGAGTGGGAAGAAAGTTATAGGTATTGGGTAGTTGCTCATATGTAATAAGGATAAAAAGAAAAATTTAAATAATGACGGATACCAGATTTTTCCTCTCTCCTTATATTATATAGAATAGATAATAATTTAGCGTTAGCAAGAAAGAATAGATAAGAAGATAAAAGGAAAAATATGAGAGAGAAAATAAATAAATTGATAAGAAGAGGAAAAAAGAAAGAAAAAACAAAATTATTAAAATATTAAGAATAATTTTGTCTCAAAACATAAAGAGGCAATGGTTAAAGTGTTTATTAAATAAATTAAAAGGAATAAAGTGCAACTGTTGTATAAGTTTAAGGGTTTTTTTTTGCATTTAACCCATGATTAAATTTTGATTGGCCATTATTGTGATATTTCTTAATCTTTTGGATATATTAGGGAACCAGGAGTACAACAGTATTTTTTTTTTTTTCCTATGGTACAATAACTAAATAAGTATAGGAAAATATTACTATAAATTTGATTTTGAGATCCACCTGTAAATCTGCGATCAAAATTAAATCTTATAAAATCTTGCTTACATCAACTGATATCACACATTTTATAACATTTAATCTAATCTATAAATAGAATCATAAATTAGATCTACCTAAATATTTTCTAATAAATATAACCCACGCCCAACTATGAAATTGCTAAAACGTCATGGTCACGTCTTCTCACTTCTTGGACATTCAACTTGAGAAGTTGCCACGTCCAAATCGTGCTTGTAAGCATGCTAGCAATTTATTGAAGAATACAGACAAATCTTTAACGTTAAACATATAGGCCATTGAGTTATCTTTGATTGTTATGTGAAATTTGGATAAAAATTGACATTGCAAATGCAGCCACCCAAAAAAATAATAATAATAATTAATTTTATCTTGGAGCTAGAGGTTAGAGTTCGATCCAACTAATATTTATCGTCCCTTATCCTCTGAATCCTATCCTCTTGAATCCTATCTTTCTTACAGTATAATGGTAATGTTAAATCTTATTTAAGTTTTCAAGATAAAAGAGGCTAGATAACCTCTTCATTTTTTGGTCCAACTTTTACCGCAAAAAACGAAGCAAATGCTACTCACGTGTTTGTGTTTTTTTTTTTTTTTGGGGTCCAGCTACCTTTTGTGAGGATAGATTTGAAAATTCAACACTTTGGAAAATATTTTACGTGAAAAAGTCAAATTTTCATAAAATTTTTCGGTGTTCGGTTGATAAAATGAAAATATTTTGAAATAAAAAATTTTAACGGTTTTATTTTTAATTTTATGAATACAAGTTAAAAAAACTTATAACGATAGTCATAAATACTTTACAAGTAATTGTGATTAATAAAATATTGATTTTGTTCAAAATTAAATGATAGTACAATATAGTAATAAAATATTCATAATGATAGTTATATTAGTGTGGGACCCATGATTGAGAGAAAAATAAATGAAAAATAATTGAAAACGAAGTAATAAGTTTAGCAAACGAAATTCTAAAAGTAAGTATTTGAAGTTTAATGTCACTCTTAAATTATTCAGAAAATAACTTACGCTCAAAAATTCAGTAAGTTATTTTTCAGAGGAAGGAAAATTGGAAAATATTTTACACCGAAAAATATTTTCCGATGTTTGGCACAAAAAAAAATTCTGAAAAATATTTTTCTGAAAATATTTTCACTCCAAACGAACACATCCTTAGAGTTAAGGGTGAAATTGTTCAGATTTTACTACTCATTTCTCATTCGTTTTCCCTCTCCTCTTTTGCACTGCTCTTCTTTCTTCCCCCTCTCTCTTCCTTCTTTCCTTTCCACCTTCCGCCCCTTCCTCTCCTCATCACCTCTATACATATAAACCACTACCTTACCTTACCTTACCTTACCTTCTCTCTCTATTTTTTTCTTTTTATTTTCTCTGCATGTTATCTTTCTTGATTTGAACCAATCGGATCTGATGTCTCTCTTTATTTTTCTTTTTTTCTTGGTATATAATGAGGGTGAACATTATATTTTGAGTTGGTTTGTTGGTTATATAATACTACTTGATAACGGTTATATATTCTGAGTTCGTTTGTTGATTATTTTGTGCCAGGATATAGCACATAAACTATGATTTCAAGTTGGATTTCATTTTTCTATTGTTTTGTTTTGATTGTACCTCACCATCTCATGAGAGATAGATTTTTATTGTTTTTGTGTAGATATTTGCTGGATATCATTAATTTCTAGAAGGGATCTCTCCAGTTTCGAGGGTCTTACTCTTAAATATGCAAATATTATCACTGATAAATATTTTTTCTCTCTTGATAATAATTTTTTGTTAATTTTTTATGAAAATTTTCTTATTGTTTTCTTCTCCTTTCTTTCCAGATCCGTAAGGTCTTACCCTTGAATATGTCAAGATTATTACTGGTAATTTTTTTTGTTTCTTAATAATGTTTTGGGTTAATTTTTATGAGATTTTTTCTGACTTTTCGTTCTTTTTCCTCTTTCAGATCCGTTGGTCTTACTCTTGAATATCTAAAGATTTTCATAGGTAATTTTTTTTTTTTTGCTTTCTAGATTTTTTTCTGATTTTTTTTTTTCCTTTTGTTGCCTTTTGTAGATCCGCGGATAAAGTCAAGGGATTTACCAATAATATTAGTTGAGAATGAGATGTTTTACTGATGTGTGCTTTTGTTTTTGACATAATACTTGACTTTTGGATAATATTAGAACTAATGGATAATCCATTGGAAAAAAGGAAAAAAATGTTTCTTATAAGTTTAGATAATAAAATATTGGTATTATATGGCATTTAAACTATGACTTTTGATCTGGAAAATGAAAAAGAAAAGGTTTTGATAGAGTTTTGCAACAAATTGCAATGGTTAGAATGTAAATGTATAGAATAAAGAACATATGTATTTGATGTATTTTTATTGCTGCTTATTGGAGGTTATGACAAAACTATGTAGAACTGTGACACTGATTTTCTGAGTCTTGCTTCTGGCTGATTTGAGGAAGGGAACAATTGCACTAATAGTGATTAAGATATTAAACTTTTTCCACTTATCTCTCTTTTTATGTGTTAGAGCTTTTATTTTAATTTGTATTCATGCATAGTAGAGATTGGTTTTATATTTGGATGGTGTGATGTCTAAGTCATTAAGATTTATTTCTTGCCTCTTTTTCTCTCTTCCTATTCCTGATTTTACTCCTTTCCCTTTCTTTTTATCTTCTTCATAAATCATGATTAACTATTTGAGGAAACAACAGCGTATGATAGTCGAATAATTTTTAATTCTTGATCCCTTGTTGCTAATTATTGCAGACTTTTTTCCCTTTATTTTTATGGCTTTGCCTTATGTCTTGATAAATTTATGAATTTTTCATGTTATTGTTTATTGTTGTTTTTCCCCCTCCTGACAGTTTTGGCGTTTGTTAGTGTTGAATGAGATCTAATAGGAGTGAGGTTTGTCAAAAGTTTTTTCATTGGTGGTTGTCATTTTACATCGTCGTTTGGTAGCTTAAAGTTTGGTGCTCCTCAAGTGAATCCATACTAATACTTAAAGCCTTTGGATGCCTTATGGTTGGTAAAAATGCTGAAAGAAATCTTTTACCCATATGAGGGATAACTTCCGATGGGTTTCTTTTTATTTTTTTGGCTGTTTAATGATTCCAATTGGTGATTACTGTGGTTATGATGATCTTGAATCACCAAATTGGGAACTTTGAGACTGAAAATAACAAACTTAAAAAATGAAATAAATTTCGGCTTCAATTTCAGTTTGTGTAGTTTGCTATATCAATTAGGATAAGAAATTTGTGGCCTAGCTATGACGATAACCGATTGTATGTTGCACATGGAAGACATCATCCTGTACCTTGGAATGGCAACTCTAATGGCATTTTCAAATGAGGGTTCTCTCTCTATTGCAACTGAGTTGCAGCCATGACAGTGTTGTCCATTTTTGCTTGAAATTTTGCTTATCTGAGTCTTTACTTGAGAAATTACTAAATCTTTATTTTTTGCTTCCAATTTTTTTCTCATCTTTTCGCATTTTTTTGTCAGTGTAAACAACACGTAGGTCATATTAGAAAAGGTATTCAGATGAGCTTTGATATAAGAAACATTCAACAGTTATAAGTTTTATACAAGAGTTGCAACAAATTAGAAAATCATTGAATTTGTATATTAATGGGTTTAACTTACTGCCATGATTTTGGTTTTCCCTCTAAGAAATAGCTTTTCTTTTGTCTTTGCAACTTTAAAGTGTGATTTTTCTAATATTTTCTCTACTATCATGTTGAGAATATGAAAAGTCACGCCACTTGTACAGTACACAAGTTGAATAGTAAGCATTGAAGAAATTCTGAAATGGAAGGCTGAAGTTAGATTAAATAAATTGATAGTTTCATAGCCTTTGTTTTTGAATTATGCTTACATATTGTGGTGACTGACAGGTTGTATTTACATTATGTAAATCTTGAATGGTGTCTAATGCATTTCTTGGTCCATAGTCGTTTAAGTAACTAGAAATCTTGGAATCTTTTTATTGTTTACTCAGGATGATGCATATGCTTTATACACTTGTCAATGTGAAATGCATGGAAGAACTTTTGAATTAATGCTTATAATTACTACGGTATATTGATATTGGTTTTTTGTAATACGTTTTTTTGGTTGGTAGTTAGATGACAGAATACAATGGATATGTTGCACATATAGATTCATGTGTCTATTCTTTTAAATTTTTTTTTCCCAACTTTTCTTAATACATTTTTCCCTAGGTTGTCATTGATGTTAAATTTGAAACCTTAGCATCTATGCTTTCATGCATGAAAGTTGATTAGATGCCATTCTATTTCTTTGTCTATATACTGTTTATTTGCTGGTAATTGAGCTGGAGGTACTGCTTATTTGATGGTAGCGGGGTTTCAATTATGCTAGCTGTCACAAAATCGTGCCTAAACACGCAGCGGAACCAAGCAAACGGGATTGTGATGGCCTAGCACACTAGCTAGTCAGCCAACTCATTTTGCTTGGTCACACACAAGCAATTGGCAACAAATGAAAAAGAAAGGAAAATGAAGCACACAACAGTTTAAAGCCAAAAACGGCCAACTTTTGTATCACTATCGCACAAGCATACAACAAGGACTTTTCACAAAAACCCAATGTGCAGCACAAAGCCAAGGTCTCCCTCCAACGTTCTCCCTTGGTTGCTGACTACTGGGTTAATTATAGGGGCATAGGGGACGGTTGACAAGGCCCAACCGTTGGCCACTAACAGCACAAATGGGGGACACGGGTAATGGGTCGTTGTGGCAGCCTTGCTGTCCACCCAGTCAGCCCCCACGTTTTGGGGCTGCCTGGTAACCGCCCGGGTAACCACCCGGGGCTTGCTCAGTGAATTTCCAGCAACAAGCTCACGGTCCACGTCTTGCACAGACCTTGCCAAGATGCCCCTACAGCTAGCCAACACCAAGGAACCCATTTTGCCATGCTTGGCTAACCAATGGTCCATGCACGTGCCTACCGTGCAGCACTGCCAAAACGTTTCCCAGCTCAAGGTGCCCGTGGGCTGTCCAACACCAACGTTTGCCAACTTCCGTCCCTAAGCCAACATGACCATGTCTAGCACTCTTAGGACATGGGGAAGGGTCCCAGCCATGCTCACGGGCTGCCATGCCAGCCTGGTGGCCAACCCCACCGGCCACCCCGAAAGTGAGTGAGCATACCCTTCCCTATATAAGGTTTGGAAAAAATTTCCAAGTGACAGCAGTAGATACCAAATAATTGAAAATCAGTAGAGGCGTTCGGGCCACCTTAGACCCAATTAAAGTTGCTCTAATTGCTGCCAAATCTTTCTTAAGGACTTCCAAACCACGAATGCATAAGTTAAAAATACTTAGCACGCAAACGGCTCAAGTCGGCCCACCTCCGTTTGCAATTCCCGCACACTGCCTTTGCCGACAGGCAGTCTGCTTAGCCGACGTGCAGGCAAGTTGGGCCAGGCATGCACGCAGCTTTGCCGACAGGTGAAATTATGCCAAGGGGGCTAACAAACCTCTCCCACTTGAAGAGGTTGACGCCCTCGTCGACCCATCAGCTTTCTGAGCTTCCCAATAAGTTGCAATATGATCCTCAAATTGCCACAAAGTCACATCTCGTTCCCAAGTCGCATCAGCCTCTGTTTCACCCTTCCAATGGATCAAGTAGTCGGTTCTGCGGTTCTTTTTACTTTGCCCCATGGTTCTGTGATCCAACACCTTGGAAGCCTCTTTTTCGAATTGCTTCCTTATAATAGGTGGGGCACGTTTAGCTTGCCTTCTTCCTTCATTCAGTTCATCCTTGTTGAATTTTTTCAGAAAACAAACATGGAAAGTAGGATGGACTTTCAGTCTATCAAGCAGCTTCAACCGGTAAGCAACCTTGCCAACATGTTTGATTACCTCAAAGGGTCCATCATATTTCAGAATCAAGCCACGATACACTGTATTGGAGCTGACCTTCTTCCAAATCTGGGAGGTTAACTTGAGCATCACCAAGTCACCAACCTGGAACTCAACATCCCTCCTACCCATATCAGCATACTTCTTCATTCGGTGCTGAGCTAGAGTCAAGCTGTCTCGAGTTTTCTCAATCAGCTCCTGCTTCGACTTAGCAAATCGATGAGCTGCAGGGTACTTTTCTTCATTTTGGGCAGCAACCCCATGAGGAGTTAAGGGCTGCTGGCCAAGCACCAACTTGAACGAACTCATTCCCGTTGCTGAAGATTTGTGCAAGTTGTAACAAAACTGGGCTGCATCAAGTAAATCCACCCAATTTTTCTGGCTTGCAGTCATATAGTGCCTTAGATATTTCTCCAGTAAGGCATTATCCTCTCGGTCTGACCATCCGTCTGAGGATGTGCTGCTGTTGAGAACTTCAATTCAGAACCCAGCATGTTGAAAAGTGTGGTCCAAAAATGACCAGTGAACCGAGTGTCACGATCACTCACAATGTCTTCTGGCAACCCAAACAGCTTTACAACATTTCTAAAGAAAAGCTCAGCAGCAACATCAGTTGGGCACGCACTTGGTGCGGCCATAAAAACAGCATATTTAGAGAAACGGTCAACTACAACAAAAATAGAAGCTTTACCTTCCAACTTTGGGAACCCGGAGATGAAATCCATCGAAACCGACTGCCACGGTCTCTCCGGTATCGGTAAAGGTTGTAGAAGACCACCTGCCTTTCTCTTTTCAGTCTTGTCCTGTTGGCACACCAAGCAAGACTTCACATAAGACTCCACATCGTCATCCAGCTTCGGCCAATAAAACTTTCTGTCCAACAGTGCTCTGGTTCGTTCCACACCCGGATGACCTGCCCACAATGTGTCATGGGTTTCCCTAAGCAGCTGCTGCCTCAATAAGCCGGTAGGTACATAGAGCCGACCACCCTTTTCATAGAGTAAGTCATTTTCCAGCCAATACCTGCGAACCAGCCCATCCTTGACCTGCTGTGCCGTTTTCATGTACACGGCATCAGCATAGGCAGATTGTTTTACCCGTTCCACAAAATCAGTTTCCACAGCCACCAATGCAGCAATATACTCCCTCACATGTTTTCGGCTTAAGTGCATCTGCCACGGCATTCTCTTTCCCGGGCTTGTGCAACCACTCGAAATCAAACTCAACCAGAAACTCTTGCCATCTAGCTTGCTTTGGGGTCAGCTTCTTTTGGGACTTGAAGTACGTATTTGCCACATTATCGATGATAACGGTGAACTTGATTCCCATCAAGTAATGTTTCCACACCTCAAGGTAATGCACAACTACAGTCATTTCCTTTTCGTGTGTGCTGTACCTCATTTCACAGTCTTTCAACTTTCGGCTCTCGTAGGCAATAGGATGGCCATTCTGGACAAGCACTCCACCAATGGCTCTATCACTGGCATCCGTATGCACTTCAAATGGCAAGCTGAATTCTGGCAAACCATGAACTGGTTCAGAAGCAACGGCCTTCTTCAACAGCTTGAAGGCCGTTTCACAGTCATGTCTCTTAGCTCCATCGATGTGTATCTTGAGACAAAAACAATACTTCACCACTTTGAATACTCTTGATAAACCGTCGGTAATAATTTCAGTTGAGCACAAACGGCATGACCAGAAACTCATAGGCTCCATATCTAGTTACAACAGTGATTTTCCCCTCATCCCCTTCCGCTATGCGGACTTGCCAATACCTAGCCCTCAAATCTATCTTAGTATAGATTTTTGCCCTAGCTAGCTTATCAAATAAATCAAGAGTGTTAGGAATTGGGTACTTATTTCTTGATAGTCAGCTTGTTGAGGGCACGGTAGTCTACGCAAAATCGCAAGGAACAGTCTACCTTTTTCTGAAAAAGAGCTGGGGCACCATATAGAGCTTTGGAGGGACAAATGAGGCCACTCTCCAGTAAGTCATCAAGCTGCTTCCTCAATTCGACCAGCTCTATTGGGGACATTCGATAAGGAGCTTGAGCCGGGGGTATTGCTCCAGGGATTTGTTCAATATGATGATCAATAGCACGTTTCGGGGGCAACATCTTAGGCAGTTCAGCTGGCATGATGTCCACAAATTTGTCCAGCACTGCCGCACAACAATTCGGCACCTCTTGGAACACATCAGGCTTTATCTCAACCAAGGCCGCAAGGTAAGTAGTTTCCCCACGTTTCAAGCCGTTTTCCAACTGTATGGCCGAAATTTGGCCACCCCGTTTGTCCCTGTCATTTTTAGACGAAGGATCAGCAATAGCATTAGCATTAACAAAAATCGAAGGTATGAAAGTTGGGCACCTTTCATCGACCTGAGTTTACGGCCTTGATACAGTACCCGTGTTCCTTCAATTCCAACTTCAACCGATAGACTTCGCGTCCAGTCACAAAGCTATGAGTTGCCCCGGTGTCAACCAAGGCCAGAACGTCCATGCCATTCACTTTTGCCTGGACATACAACAAGCCATCACGGGGCGGGGTAGATTTCTCAGCAGTGATGGCACTTACCAACATCAACGGGTTTATGCGAGTCAGGGCAGGAACGTCACCATCATTCGTTTCTGCCACAATGGCGTTCACCTTCTCACGTTTGGGGCATTCACGCATTAGATGAGGGCCGCCACAAATGAAGCAACCACCCTTCTTTTTGTTGGCTAGTTTGGAACCTATATCTCGTTTCCAGCCTTTATCGTTCCCGTTTCAGTCCCATTTTGTTTTTTTTTCTGTGACCACTTGCCATCTTTCGGCTCCTTTCTCTTGCATTTCTTGTCCCGTTTCTTCTCTTGGGTCGGGAGGGTCTTAAAATCCACCAACCTGTCAGTAGCCGCTACGGCTTGGGGCAAGTTTTGAACCCCTTGCCGACGCAACTCTGCTTAGGCCCAAGTTTGAAGACCAGCCATGAAATTGAAGAGCTTGTCCTCGTCTGACATATCCCTAATGTCCAACATCAAAGAAGAGAATTCCTTGACGTAGTCCCGAACACTGCCAGAATGTTTCAGCCGCCTCAAGGCATCTCTGGCAAGCCATGAGGTGTTCGTCGGTAGAAACTGCTTCTTCAATTCGTCCTTCAGGGCTGACCAGGACGTAATCTGATTGATTTTTGGGTCATTTTCCATCGTTCTCAACCACAGCTTTGCATCACCAGCCAAGTACATGCTGGTTATGGAGACTTTCTCTTCATCAGGACACACCGGCTGCCATGAAGTATTGTTCCAGATCCCACAAGAAATTTTCCAATTCTTTGGCACTTCGTGCACCTTCGAAGGCCTTTGGTTCTGGTACCTTCACTTTCATTTTTGTCATTTTGCTTGACGACGCCTCTGTCCCAGCACCAGAGGTAACGGCTTTCTTAGTCACCGACAAGTCTTGCCTCAAAGAGTCAAGAGTAGCATCCATCGTTCGCATGTGCTCCCTCAAAATGGCTGAGATGGCCTTTATCTCACGTAAATCAGCCATTAGAACGTAGCCAGCAGGCAAATCGCCTAGCCGTTCCATCAACTATGAGAAAGCTTGCTCTTGACGGGTCATTCTTTCTGGGATAGAATTGCCACTGCCCGTTGGTATATCATGAGCCATTTTTCCAGCACTACCCAAGCACAACCGTGCTCTGATACCAAATTGTCACAAAATCGTGCCTAAACACGCAGTGGAACCAAGCAAACGGGATTGTGATGGCCTAGCACACTAGCTAGTCAGCCAACTCAATCTAGTTGGGTCACACACAAGCAATTGGCAACAAATGAAAACGAAAGGAAAACGAAGCACACAACAGTTTACAGCCAAAAATGGCCAACCTTTGTATCACTATCGCACAAGCATACAACAGGGACTTTTCACAAACACCCGGTGTGCAGCACAAAGCAAGGTCTCCCTCCAACGTTCTCCCTTGGTTGCTGACTACCGGGTCAATTATAGGGGCATAAGGGACGGTTGACAAGGCCTAACCGTTGGCCACTAACAGCACAAATAGGGGAAACGAGTAGTGGGTCGTTAGATGGCAGCCTTGCTGTCCACCCAGTCAGCCCCCACGTTTTGGGGCTACCTGGTAACCGCCTGGATAACCACCCGGGGCTTGCTCAGCGGATTTCCAGCAACAAGCTCACGGTCCACATCTTGCACAGACTTTGCCAAGATGCCCATGCAGCTAGCCAACACCAAGGAACCCATTTTGCCATGCTCGGCTAACCAACGGTCTATGCACGTGCCTACTGTGCAGCATGCCAACATACAATGTTGGCATTCCGTTTCCCAGCTCTACGTGCCCGTGGGCTGTCTAACACCAACGTTTGCCAACTTCCATCCCTAAGCCAACATGACCATGCCTAGCACTCTTAGGACATGGGGAAAGGGTCCCAGCCATGCTCACGGGCTACCATGCCCGCCTGGTGGCCAACCCCACCGGCTACCCCGAAAGTGAGTGAGCATACTCTTTCCTATATAAGGCTTGGAAAAAAAATTCCAAGTGACAGCAGTAGATACCAAATAATTAAAAATCAGTAGAGGCGTTCGGGCCACCTTAGACCCAATTAAAGTTGCTCCAATTGCTGCCAAATCTTTCCTGAGGACTTCCAAACCACGAATGCATAAGTTAAAAATACTTAGCACGCAAACAGCTCAAGTCAGCCCACCTCCGTTTGCAATTTTCGCACACTGCCTTTGCCGACAGGCAGTCTACTTAGCCGACGTGCAGGCCAGTTGGGCCAGGCATGCACGCAGCTTTGCCGACGGGTGAAATTATGCCAAGGGGGGCTAACACTATAAGCCCTGGAAAAGAAGTCCCTCGACATCACAAAATACAAATATTCTCATTCAATGATCATATTCATGAATATATTCTTCTATTATTGCAGAGGACAAATGAAGAAATAGAGTGGTGATAGGATTTGGCATGAGTGTTTTAAAAACTCTCAACATGGAGTTAGAGCTTTAATTTAATTTAGTTAATATAAGAAAATTAGCCCATTTGTTGTTCCTATACATTCACTATTGTTTTAGTATACATTTCATTCCTTAATAATACTTGATTATAAAATGTCGTGGGCATTTATGTTAACTTTTTTTTTTTAACGCACGGTCTTACCTCCTAGTTTCCTATAAACTATATCTCATGAAATATAAATCTTTCTGATGAAAATAACCACTCATGAAAATGATTGAGAAATAAGAAGGTAGGAAAGTAAAATACTACTATATTCAAAAAATAATAATAATAACAAGTAAAAAGATAGGTAAAATTTCCAAACAATTTTTATAGAATAATCATTCTTTGGTTGGTAAACCTAAAGTCAAGGGCAGAGTCCGAACCTTAATGTTAGGGGAACAATGATTTTGAAGGATATTTAGGTATCATGAAAGTAAGATTAATATTTTTGGTACAATAAATAATTTTACATGCAATTACAGAGTCCAATTGAGTTGTCCTAATTTTTTACGAAGTAAAAAAATGTAGTACTATTATAGATAATTTTTATAATTGAAGAAACAATATATTGCTCAATTGTTATACAATATGTACTTGAAAAATGAATTTAAAGTGAATATTATATGTCTACTTTATATACTAAACATAAAAAATCTTCAAAATTTTTATATTTTCTAGTGATATTTGTTGGTAATTTTGAATATTGCCAATTGTATGATTTATGTAATTCAATTTTCTAAGGGTTAATGTAAAGAAAAAGATAAAATTAACAAATTTTAGGAGATATGATCATAGAATAAAATTAAAATTTTAAAATTTTGCTTTACCTATTCTATAATTTTTTCAAAACTGAGTGGGACACACAATGACACGCCACTGCCTAAAGTCATCTCGTTGTCAAAATTGGATTCCTTCTTTTTTGCTACCACTAAAATGCTTTGGGTTCCATTTGGTTACTAAATAATGGCAATTATTTGTCAATATCAAATGTTGTTTCGGCAAATGATGATTATTCACCAAATAATATTATACATCGTTCATGTTTTGTCTTATGCATTATTTGCACTATTCATCTAATGTAACTCATCAATTATTTACATTGAAAAAAATCAACAATTATTGTTGCGTTTGGATTGCCGAAGTAATTATGCTATTGAAATCAATGACTGAAAGACAAACTGAAGGAGCTATTATGCCAATAATTTGAAATTTAGAAGTTCGAACCTCCAATCTTCTAATAACTTTCGAAATAATTATCCAAACGTTTGACAGATTATCTGTAGTAAAACTTATTTTCCACTTTTTACATAACTTAATGCTCTATTCAACTTTAACTTCACGAGCTGAAAAGCAAATATTACTTCAAACGGCACTATTTTAGTCAAGAAATCTACTGAATTCATGCTCTTTAAAGACGAAAATCCACTCGATTGAAAGCCTACAAATTGTGGTGCTAGTAAATTTTTAAGACAAATTGCAAAGGTGCTTCTTCCTTTTTTCCTATCTCTTCAACCACATTTTGTCCTTTAATTATTCGTAGTAGATCTACCATTTCAAACGCTCTATTATTCAATTTTGTTTGATTTTTTATCTAACAAAAAAAAAAATCACAGATATTATTCTTTTTTTTTTCAATTACATTTATTATGGATAAAATAAAGGGGATATACAAAATTGTTCGAATTACAGAAGTATTAAGTTAATGAGTCATACAATGAACTTTTGGGAGAGGGTGATAGAAAGAAGGTTAAGAAACAAGATTAAGGTATCAAATAATCAGTTTGGTTTCATGCCAAGGAGATCGATTACTGAAGCTATACATCTCTTAAGGAGACTTACTGAGAGATACCGTGATAAGGAAAAGGATTTACATATGATTTTTATTGATCTTCAAAAGGCATACGATAGAATCCTTAGAGAAATTATGTGGAGAGTTTTAGAAAAAAGATAAGTTAGAGTAGCATATATAGAATCAATAAGGTGATGTATAGGGATGCGGTTACAAGTGTGAGAATATCAGGAGGGTAGACACGAGAGTTCCCTATAAATATAGGTTTATACCAAAATTCAGCTCTAAATCCTTATTTAGCATTGGTCATAGATGAACTTACAAGGCATATACATGAGGAAATACCATAGTGTATGTTATTTGTAGATGACATTGTTTTAGTAGATAAAATAAAAAGATGGGGTTAATAATAAACTTGAGATTTGGAGAGAGTCACTTGTGGCAAAAGGGTTTAGAACTAGTAGATCAAAAATAGAATATATGAAATTTAAATTTAGTAAGGGTGCACGTAAGATTAGAATAGGGGTTAGCATCGGAAATCAAGAAATATTCATTAGTGAAAATTTTAAGTATTTAGCATCAATTTTTCAGAGTGATGGTGATATGTTCAAAATCGAAATGTTACAAATCGAATACAAGTGGGTTGGACTAAATAAAGAATGGCATCGGGAATATTATGTGACAACAAAATTCCTTTACAACTTAAGGGTAAATTTTATAGAATGGCAATTAGGCCAGCGATACTTTATGGGTCTGAGTGTTGGGCAGTGATATACACATGAGCAAAAAATGAGAGTAGCAAAAATGTAAATATTAAGATAGGTGTGTAGGTACACTAGGATGAACAAGATACACAATAAAGCATATTCGTGACAAGATTGGAATAGCATCTATTGATGAGAAGACGAGAGAAATACACTTAAAGTAGTCAGGTCATGTGTTAAGACAACCAATAGAAGTGCTTGTTAAGCCAGTAAATTTTAGAGAGAGTAGCCAATATAAGAGGGGTAGGGAAAGACCAAAAAAGACTTGGTGAGTAACTTGTAAGAAATATATAGTCCATCTAAGAAATGAGGAGAATATGGTTCATAACAGAACACAATGATATAGCAAGATTCAAATGCAATCGACCCTACTTAATGGGATGAAGGTTTGGTTTGTTTTTTTGTTACATTTACTATGGATAATTCTTTTTTAGTATTTAAGAAATATAGTGCATATTTAAAATAAAAAAAAAAACTCTCATGTCTAAAATGTTGAAGGTTAATTTTTCCATATCTATTAGTAGTTATATTTGTACAATTTCTTTGGGGCTAAACATTTTGGCAAGAGGTGTATTAGTTTTGCTGTACATGTTGACAATGTGTGCGAAGTTCAGAACTCCGTTCTCTAAACCCAGCTGCCGAACACGATGCACCGAACTGTTGCCAGTAAGGTGCCCAATGTGTTCGGTAAGTATCGTTCGTACTGTGATTTAGTCGTTTGGCCCTTTGAAGTCATCAAATCTTGAAAAGCAAAATTATTGAACCATAATTTCTAATTACTGTAATTTATAATTCTTCATAGTTAAAAAGTCAAAAGAAAATAATAAGCATTTATTATTTACAATCTAAATGATTATTTTGAAATATTATTTTGTATTCAAACAATTATTTCATTATTTCAAAAGTCAACATTATTTTCAAATACCATTAAAGTCAAAACTCAAATAATCTTTGCCAAATAACAAAGAATTATTTGTTATCCAAATATATTTGGGAATTTTTTTGGATGCATCTGTATAAAGTGATAAAAAAAAAATATTCGACCTAATATCTATTGTTGATTCAATAGGATTTTTCTACGTGAGGTGACTTTGGAAAGTGGTTATGAATTTGTAACTTTGTAAATCATTTTCTTTTTTCTTTTTCAACATGTGATGGATTGAGAAATTTCTTATATAAATCAAGCGTTTATGCATATTTTGTGCACCAAAAGCGAAAGGTTGTAGACCTCATTGTGGAATGGAACCCACAGTAGGCCTGCAAACTGATCGATACGGAATGAAACTCGTAGTTCCATACCCAAATTTGATTAACAATACCAATTTCGGATCCGTTTCGATAATCTGACGAGTCTTATACATGTAGACATCCTATCTTTGATTTCTATCGGATCCATTTCGATTAACATGCAACCGTCTCCGATTCCGATCGAATCTGGATCCGGATTGAATATACCCATCTAAAAAAACTATTTGTAGGTACTCAGTAGATTTCTAAATTTCAACATGCTAAAAGGTAAAGGTTTATAATTAGTATGAATATATCTACAATCTTTACTACGGAAATGTATATCATTTGCTAGATCAATCAAATTCATGGGAATGATGATCTCAAGCCAGGTTATTATTATCTGCAAAATAGATTTCAAGAAAAGAAAAAAGAAAAAAAAAAGATCGAAGGAATAGAAAGAAAGTGGAAAACGAGAGAAAAATTTAATAGTAATTTATAGATCTGGAATTATTCCAGATCTAGGGAGAGAAGAAAGAGAAGAACAAGAGAGAAATGAGTGATTTGAAGAAAAGAAAAACAGATCCTGAATCTTATAGTCATCATTAACCATGAAAAACCTACATTAATCTTCTAGAGTCAAGATCGAGACAAAGTCACTTGGTATGAAATCCAGAAGAAACAGATCTTGAAAGTAATAGATATGGAGAGTAGAAAAGGAGGGAGAGAAAAAGAGTAGAAGAATCATGGATGTTATCGGCGGCGTCGACAGTGATTGCATCATAGAAAAGTAGAGGTTAAGAAATGGCCAATGATATTGCCGCAACAAATATCTTATTGCCACATTAGTTTTTTAGTTAAATGACAAAATTATCCTTTTAATAGTTCTTGTTTTGTGAATCATTAGCACAGGCCTTCCAATTTCTTGAGCCTTTTATCCCAGCGCCGCTGCCTCGCCCTCCATCCCCTCCCTCTGCCATCGTACACCTCGTTCTTTCCTCCAAAGAGAAAGAGGGAAAAAATCCAAAGAACTTCGCAACTCATCTTCTATTCTTAGTCTCCCACATTTGGGGGATCACTACTCAACATCTCAATCCTATTTCTCTAAACCTCTCAAAAAATCTTTTTCGGTTGAATACTCATGTGAGGAGGCTTGTGAGTTGTGACATGCCTACATATGAGAGCAAGGAATAATGTTGGAGTCAATGGGAAATCAAATTGCAGCAGCAATTAAGGCCGATAGGTTCAATAAAAAAAAATTGGGACCCATTTTTGCAGGTTTTTGAAGTTTGTATAGCAAGGCCACCTGGTAAATGAAGTTTTGGAAGGTGGAAAGAGGCTGCCCAAGATTTGAAATGTAGAGAGGAGAGAAGTAGTTCATGTAATAATTATTTGATTTTGGTCTTTGTTATGGTGCAATTGAGAGAAGAGGAGGAGAGAGGTTGAGGGGAAGAAGGCTTTGTTGTGGTCACTGATCGGTCACAAAATAGGTATAAATACTTGTGAAGATAATATTGTCATTTAATGAAAATATGATGTGGCATTAAGATAGTTACTGTGGCAATATCATTGCCTTAAGAAATTATATACTACGAGGTTAAGAAATCATATAGATATATATAGACGCACACGCTAGAAAGAAACATGTGTTTTGCACGTATAATATTCTGATTTGTTAAAAATCTTATTATTTTTTTTAAAAATAAATAAATATTTAGTGAATGATAACATAAAGTATCAAGTATAAAATTCTATATGTTGAGTTTTTTTTATGCAAAAGTTATATATTTTAAATATATAATATCTTGCTATTTTCTTTGTGACTATTTGCACCTTTATTTTTTTCATATTATTTGTTATTTGTTACAACTATATATAAGTTTCATTTTTTCTTAAATAATTAAACAAACTTTATCTTTTATGAGAACAACATTTGATATTTGCATCTTACTTCAATTTCTTTTCTAACCACCTAGGTTATAATTTCCTATAGCGACACTACCATAAAATAAAAAGCACGTACTTCGCATGTGTAACAGTCTTGATTTATTAAAAAAAATTATTTTCTAAAAAATAAATAAATAATCAGTGAATGATAACATAGAGTATCAAATATAAAAATTTTATGTGTTGAGTTTTTTGATATAAGATTTATATATTTTAAATATATCTGCTCTTTTCATTGTAATTAAGATTAAAATTTATTTTTCATAGTATAGAACTTTTTAATGTATCTATATATTCTTTGTCATTAGTAAAAGATTAAATCAATATCAAGTATCAAATATTATTTTATAGATGAATTACTTTAAAATTCTATAAGTAGCAAAAAAAATTACAAGAAATCAAATGATATATGGACAATAATTACAAAAATAATTAATTAAAATTTCAAAAAAAAGAAAAATTGAATATATTAAAATGTAAAGAACGAAAAACAAAAAAATATGTCTTATGTATATGAAGTGAATATTATCATAAGTTTAAGAAATATAAAAAAGTACAAATATATTCTCTATATGCATACACATTTTAGACAATATGTTAACGAAAATTAATTATGATAGAAATTTATGTAAATTTTCACTTAAAGTAATAACGTGTAATTTTGTATATCTTTAAAACTATATGTCTTTTCATTAGCATTATGTGCATTCTAGAAAAAGATAAAGGATAACGCTTTGTACTGTCCACTCATTTTGAATGGTATAAACTATGGTTAATTTTGATTCAAAATAGTTTATATTTCTTTTTTAGATTTCTAGATTATATTGATCAATTAAAGATAAAAACTTTTCCATATATTGAACTTTTTAAATATATCTATATATTATTTATCATTACTAAAACATAAATTCATTATCAAGTATCAAATATCATTTTATAGATAAAGTGTCTTGTATACTCTAATGACATCCGGAAGGTTACTCTAATGAAAAATATACAATTCTAAAAGTATCCAAAATAACACATAAGTTTTATATAATTTCTATCACAATTAACTTTTTTTTTTTAACAATGTCATGTAAAATATGTATGCATATAGAGAATATATTGGTATTTTTTCACATTTCTTAAGTTTATGATAATATTCACGTTATTAATCCATTGACGTTCTGAACTCTTATATTCATCTTCAATGGCATCGAATGTATTAAATATATATAAACAAAATTAAAATTAATAAAAATGTATGAATTTATTGTTTGATAATATTTGTCTTCTTTTCAATTAATTCCTTGTGTAACAATTGCATTATACTTTTCAAAGTTGGCATGTAAATTCAATGTATATCTGTAATTATTTTAGAGTATTGAATAGTATGATTTTATTTGCACAATTTATATTGTCTTTTAAACTACATGCCTACTTATTTTTTTAGATTGTCATTTCTGCAATTTATACATAGTATTTTTGTAAGTCTTGCAATGATTATTCTAGAATATTTTGGGCATGCATCGTATCGTGAGTTGAATTTTTTTTTACATTATCAATAGTTATTCTAAGCAAATATTTCTTTGTTGTATTGTCAACTATTGTATCAATTTGCGTTATAGTTCTAAAGTTGAAGCAACTCTTTGATATTTAAAAAACGTGTTAAATTTTAAATTTTAATTGGCATATTGTGATTTTTAAATTGGAGTAAAACTTTAATATTAAAAAAATTTGTTATTGAATGCAAATCAAATAAATTCAAACAGAATGCATAAAATTTGTGCAGTAGATACATTTCATGTTCTTCAATCTCTTTTTTGTGAAATATATAGTGGAGTTGAATTCTTTTTACAAATTTATTAACACTAATATATATAATAAATATATAGTTGTATTACAAAAAATAAGTAGTCTTGTTATATTAAATAGAGAATATTTTAGATATGCCAATTATTCTTCATTAAGGACATGTTAGGAATGAATTATTTAATTATTGGTATATTAGGTATGACAAAAAAATGAGAAAAATTAGTAAATTATATCGGGTAGGATTAAATTAGGATTATTTTAGATATGTCAATTATACTTCATAAAGGGCATGTGGGCATGAAATTATTTAATTAAGGGTATATTAGGCATGACAAAAAAAAGGAGAATAAAGTAGTAGATTACCGATAGTTAGAATAGATGAAGAGTAATTTAATTATTCTTTTATTGACAATTATATTTCATTAAGAATGAGCATATTAGACATCACAAAAAAAGAAGATAGGTAGTTAGAATAAATGAATGAGTAATTCATTTAATTATATCGCTTATTGAGAATTGAGAATTATATTTTATTAAGGACGGATATTTTAAGTATTACAAAAAAGGGAGAAACACTTAAATATGGAGTATTTTAGATAGGTCAGTTGTACTTCATTAAGAATATTTTGGGCATGAACCTATATAACGAAGGGCACATTAGGCGTGACAAAAAAAAAGAAGAAAAAAAATAGTAATTTATCTAAGATATGATTGCAAGACTAAAAAATAGGTGGTAACATCCTAAAAAATTGATAAAATGTATGATGAGTAATTTAATTATATTTTTCTCTTGAGAATTGAAAATTATATTTCATTAAAAGTAGGTATTTTACGCATCACAAATAAGGAAGAAATACTTAAATATGTTTTGCTAATAAGAATTGGAAATTTATATTTCATTAAGGGCGAGTATTTTATATATTACAAAAAAAGGAAAACATTTAAATATGTTTCCTTTTGGAAATTGGAAATCATATTCTATTAAGTGTGGATTTATTTTAGATATTACAAAAACGGAAAAATACTTGAGAGTTAGAAACAAAAATTAAAAAAAATAACTCGTATATATATATATATATATATATATATATATATATATATATAATATCAGATCCGAGTCTTAAATAGATCAGAATTAATAAATTCATATTCGCTCCGTTTATAAAAGGGTTTAATTAGATTCGGATTAGATCCAAATAAACGACTCTATATCTAAATCTATACCCAAATAAATATATCTCTGAATAGGCCTAACCACTGTGAGATCCAAAATAGGTCTTGCATGGGAACCACAAGCTTACCCTCTTGGTTAGCATATTATGAGTAAATACCTTGATGTGTGTAAGTATTTATATGTGAATTGGATAATCTGTACAAGACCAGACCACGACCACGACCACGATTAAAGTCGTTGTCCTAGCTTACCGTTTTCAGTTTAAGAGAACTCAAAACTCATAAGAATAGAGAGAGTGGGCGCTTTCCTCCTCAACAGCTTATTGAGTGGTCCCCCTACCTGTTTCCCCGTGCTCAAATGGGCCCAAAAAGAATTAGACGAACCGAACCTCAGTCCCAAAAGGCCGAAACAAAGCAAAAAATATCACTCCCCTTTCTACCCTCTCTCTCACGCTCGATCTCTGGCGGTCTCGGCATCTGAGTTAGATTTTGCAAATGAGGACTCGATTTTTATCCAATTTATTTCCCGCCAGAAGCAAGGCAGCCGCGAAGGCCTCGTTGTTTGTCGTCTCAGCCACCGGCATCGCCACTCTCGTAGACAACCCTAACTCTCTCTACTTGCCCCCGCCATCTAACGCCACCGATTTCGCTTTCCTTTACGGCGCCGTTCGCTCATCTCTCTCGCTCTTCACTGTACTATCCTATTCTAATTCAAATCTCTAGACAGGAATTTCTATCATTATTATTATACGATTTTCGATTAATTTTTTGCTTTTTTTAATGCTGCTTCTTGTAGATGGTGTCGACTGTGGTTGATTACAAGTACTCTTTACTACATAAAATCTATATAGCTTGCCGGAATATTCCGACGAGTATCGGAAAGTCCTCTCCGAGGTTTTGTAGTTGGCAATTTCTTTTCTTTTTATTGAATTTAGATGCTAGATTTTCAGTTAATTGGATGTGACTAAAAATGGAGGTGGAGCTTAATTTTGTGTCAAATGTCTGAATTTTTTTTTTTCATCGAGTATAGGTTCATTTGCGGTCAGCAAAGAGAATTTTGAAATTATGCGAATTTAATCGAGGTTTTTATGTGAAAGCTGGTCAATTTGTTTCTGCTTTGCGGCAAGTGCCGAAAGAGTACTCATTAACTCTTGCTTCGTTACAGGATCAGGTTTCCCATATCATACTAATTTTCTTTTAATTTTATTTTGTTGGAGCTAAGGTTCATCTTTTAGTAAATCAAATTCTGTAATTAACGAATTTTGGTTAATTGTGATCTAGACAGCTCCTTGCCAATTCAAAGCTATTAAAGAATTACTTGTCTGCAATTTAGGTGGGGATTTATCAGAGTCATGTAAGTTGTCATATAGTATACAGCTTCTAAGAATACATTTGCTTGCATATTAACATACTATTTTGGTTTTAACAGCTTCAAGTTATCAGCTTTTGTTGTTAGTTATCTCTATTGAAGAATGGATTGTTTTTGAGATCTTAAATGCTAGGAATACATAATTGCATAATGCGACTATTCTTATATATGTTGGATTGTGGAAAAAGGTGAAATACTAAGCATGGCCTACATCTATTGAAATATTTGATACAACAAGAAATGGTTGAAGTTGTAATAGAAGATGAATTTATAGAACATGATTGATTGGTTTGGTATGTCATGATTCATGAAGATGTGCATGTGATTGTGATACGAGCAGTGGAAGATCAAGTTCAAACTGGATAACATAATATAAAAGAGACTTTTCCCAATAAGTGTTTCAAGCCTTAGATTTTGTAGAATAGGCTAAGATAACTCGCGCAAAGATTTTCAAGTTGTTTGGATAAGGATTCTGGGTTGAACTAGATAGGTATTATGCAGTACAATGTTGATGTCACAATAATGTTCATAAACGTGCTATGATAATACCTTCCTAACATGAAGTTTTGAGCTAAATATTATTTGAAAAACAAATAGATGCAGGATTGTAACACCTCTGCTGAAACCTGAGAGAATTTTTTTTTTTTTTTGGTTTCTTATTAATATCTTTTGAACTTACCTTGATGGCAAAGCTGCTTAAGAATGTGTTTTAAACTCGTTGTTTTGCTTTAAGGCCATGTTGCATAACTGATTACCAATTTATGTTGTACTGGATGTTAGATTTCTTTCATTTGATGAGCAACCAGTTGCAGCTGCTTCTATTGCTCAGGTACATCGTGCTATATTAAAAGATCACCAAGAAGTGGCAGTAAAGGTAGGTTTATGTTCTGTTTTTCTCAGTTGTTCCTTTGTCATTTTCGGTGATAATGTGGTTCTTTGGGTACTACTAAGCCATTTGGTTCAGCATCTAAATGAGGCATTTTGCATTACTACGAGACTTTTCTTTCGTTAACTTTGACTTTTCTTTTTTCTTTTTCCTCTCTGAAGATAAAACCTTTCCTTTATTTATTCAGATGCCCTTCAATAGAACTACTTCTGCAATTTCTTTTATTATAGGCTGGATTTCATAGTAAAAATGTATGTTCTTTGATTCCTAGTCTGATGGGATATGAAAAATTCATCGAGTTATTCAAGCAGATTATACAGAAGCTTCCAATTAAAATGGCGAGAAGCCTCTTATTTGGCATATTCCCATTTAATTCATGTAGAAGCATTTGGTCCAAAAAGCAACTGCCCAACACTAGTACTCATTTGAAAATTAAGTTGATATGGTGCTTGCTGATTTAAAATTAATTTGTTCATTTTTTTCTTTTTGGGTTTCTGATTCAAGCAGGACCTCTTTAATTGCTTTGTGCCTTTTTAATTGTAGGTGCAATACCCAGGATTGGAGAAGCAGATGAAGTTTGACCTTGCAACCATGTCTTTCCTCTCAACATAATTTGTTGCCTGGGTATGAACTAGTTGCATTGTCCTGCAGTGTAATCAAAATAAAAGAAGTGGCAATAATAACTAAGTATATGAAAGAACCTTTTTTTTTTTTTGATATCCTATGATGCAGATGGGGCTTATGTAAAAAATGAATGAATTTATATAGTCATTTGTAGCTCTGGTGGCGACTATAATAACACGTTATTGCTTCAAGAGAAAACTCCCATTGATGTTCGCTGTGAATCTGTTTAGCTGTTTATTGTTGACTGTAGTATGTAGCGTTGTTAGCTTTTACTTGTCCAAAGAAAATTCTATGTTGATGCTTATGTAGAATCAGCATAGGCTTTAAATGAACCTTTTTTTTTAATTTTTTTATTTAAAAAAAAAAACACTGTGGAATGCTTTCCTTCATATTGGCCTTTTGACTTAGAGTGGGATTCACAAAAATAAATAACTTCACCTTGAGGCTGTGATTGAATTTTCATCAGCATCAGATATTGTGTAGCTTTTTCTTTTAACTGTAGATTAAGTAAGTTTATATACAAGGAGAATTCTCTTTGAAATATAGGGTTTGAATGCTGAATTACCTCAATTTCATGGTCTTCGTTATTTGGTGCATCTGTCTGTTTTGCTACATTTCTTAGTTTCTTCCTTTCATATTCATTCTCGTGATTTAATATTTTAAGTTATTATATTCTTCCCCCATGTGGCTCCACATGCTTTATATTTTACTTTTTGTCCCCTTTTGGGCAGTGTTTTCCTGAATACAGGTTTGGGTGGATAGTATCAGAATTTTCAAAGTCTATTTCTTCCGAACTTGGTGCGTAATTTTTTGGACGTTGATAGACAAAATTTGATTAGATTATGTTTTTAATTGTTATCTTGATTTCTTAGTTCTCTTCTGAATGACTTGATGTGCTTTTCTATCCTCCCTTGCCCATCTATTTTGTTTACATGCATGTGTATTGAATCTTGGAATGGTAGATGAATTTTACCCCACCCAAAAAAATAAAAACAAAAAGCAATTTATGCATTTTATCATATATTGGGGGCTTTCAGTTGACTAATCAGTATTTGCTGCATTTTTCTTTTGCACAATTCTTTTTCTTACTTCTGTAAGGCATCATCACAAGAAAATACAAGATGAACAAGATCATAGTGGAAAAGATTTTTCGTAAATGAGAGTGAAGTTCACCATTTGTTGCTTGGAAAATTTTTCTCAACTTCCCTTTCTCGTAGCTGAAACTAAGCCTTGGCAGTTTCTGAATAATACATTGACAAAATTTGAACTGCGAATGCTGATCTTGGTTGCTTTACAGATTTCACTCAAGAGGCTAAGAATTCAGAAAGAGTAGCCAAAAATTTCAGAAGCAGCAGTATGGTCAGGATTCCCCGTGTTTTTTGGGTATGGTATTCATGACTGTCATGCTATTAGGTTTATGCATTAGTCCGTGTGTCTTTGATATTTTACTATTGCTGAACTTTCAAGTATTAAGTTTGTTTTGCCTTGAAGTAACAATACAATAAAGAACTATATCCAGGACTTGACAACCAGCCAGGTTTTGACAATGCAATTTTGTGAAGGACAGAAGGTACAGCTTCCGGCCTGCTTCCATGGCATGAATAGTTTATGGACAATGTCTATTGTGTATCACAAACTAAGATTTAGAATGTATTTTCTCATAGACTCAATAGTAACCTGGACGAAACAACCATCGGAGTTACTTCTCTTGGCACATATTTACATTAGTAGCCTTGAAACTCTACTAGCATTTGCACATTTGCAGTTAGTAAAAGCAAACAACTTACTTACTTAATAGGATTTAATAATAAAATGTGGATAGATTTGCAGATGAATTGTGAAGGTATTATTTTCTTGTCTCCTTTAATACCATCTAGCATGAAAAATCATCATCTATATATCAAATTTTCTTCTTGGTATCAAAAAGTTTATTCTTAATTCCCCTTAATTGGGAAAGAATGGATGGCTTTCCATGTGTTGTGGTTGATTGTTGTTAGTACAACATGCTATTCCGCATTGGTATAAATCATCTTGACCACCATGCATTTGTATTGACTGTTTATATGTGCCATTAACAGGAACTTCCTTAGCTTTCAGGTTGATGACTTGGAATTTCTGAAGCGAATGGAAATTAGTCCGACCAAGGTTGGGCTTTTGAATTGGCAGGATATTTAGGGATCTGCATGGTTTTCTTTTCTGGAAGTAGAGTGTCTTTCACAGTGGATCATATTTTCAAAGCAAAGACATTTCCTCATAGCATGTAGAAGGATTAGGGAAGCATCTTACCTAGTCATATGGGTGGTGCTTTTCCCTGTTTGACATATCTCTATTCTCTTCTTTTTATTGGCTTGATTCATAGGTCGCAAAAGCCCTCACAGAGGTGGTTTCAGAAATGATTTTTGTCCATGGTTTCTTACATGGGGATTTACATCCTGGTAATATATTGGTTTCTCCAGAAGGGCAGAATGGCTTTTCTTTGGGTATGCAGATACTTCTTTGAAAGATTAATCGTTAAGAAAAGAACTAATTTTCACTCAAAGGAAAAAGTTTGAAAATGTTTACATTATGTGATGGTGCAGTTCTTCTGGATCATGGGATCTGTAAAGAATTGGATGAAGCTTTTAGGCTGAACTATTGCCAACTTTGGAAGGCTTTGATCTTCATGGACTCGAACAAAATTCAGCAGTTAGGTGAACAGATGGGTGTTGGAAAGTACGCCAGATACTTTCCTGTCATATTCACAGGAAGAACATTGAACAGGTGATTAGTTGTTACTATTCAATTTATTACAATGATTTCCTTGAAAGTTCATGGCCTTGTTCCTCTCCCTTATCTATTTTTGGGTTGTTGGGTTTCATAAAGTTAAATTTGTACTCATATGTGTCAGGTAGAACAGTCAAATTGTATCTTTTAGCTGAAAATTCTATCAAGGAGATTGTAAATTAAAAATTCTTCTTTGATTTACTGGAGAAAAAATAGTCCTATTGGTTTGGCATGAAAAGTTAATTATGAAGTAGGTCAATGTTTGATGTGTTATTAAAAAAGCATTCAGTTTCTACTAGCGTTCTTGTGTTAATACAATTGTACGATATTTTCCCGAGTTTCTGAAATTTGCAGTAAATCAGCACTTGGAAGAGGAATGTCAGATGAAGAGAAAAAGGATTTAAAGCAGGAACTTACATCCCTCAAAATGGACGACATATCTACGTTCATGGAATCTTTACCTGCTGATTTTCTAACAGTACTGCGTGCCGAGTAAGAATGATACCTTCATTACCCGCCCCTTTCCTCCCATTGAAATTGCATTTGTTGTATACTTTAATGTCCAATATGATGAGCAAAAGTTTTAGAATGTATACTTTTTCTTGAATAATTATTTTCCCACCTTTGTTCTTGCAGTGGGCTACTTAAGTCTTTGATCAGCAAGTTGGGCGTCCCTCAACGAGTCCGGTTGCGGGCTTATGCTAAATACGCATTCCATGGTCTCTCTACCAAAGAAAACCTTGAATCTGGTTAGCTTACCTATAAATTTATTCTTGTCTCTTTCTTTTTGTGTGTCAAGAAATTGCACATTTTCTTTTTGAGGTGGTAGGGGGTAGGATGGGGTTGGAGGATTCTGTATGTAAAACTATGATCTATGAAGGACTTTTGAATTCTCTAGAAGTATTGTCAGAACATGATTTTAGAGCATATGCCAATTGGACAACGTAGATTTCCAACTTCTACAGATCTTTCGAGGGAGTTGTTTCTGAGTGTTTGATATTTTAAACACTTCTGCTTTCTGTTTGAATAATAAATTATACATTTCATAGACTAGGAGCAAATTCATTACTATTTAGAAAGACGGGATGCTAACTGATTATATATCTTTAGCTGCAGAAAGTTATTTGTTATTGACCTTTGGTGCTCTTTCAGATACCAGAATAAAAGCACTATTCTCCAGATTGGAGATGGGCATAAAAGACACTCAACTAACTCTGCTACTTGGTAATTGTGCTTAGATGTTATTACTTGACCACATTACTGGCAAGTTAGCTTGTGAGCATGGAATAATGGAGAAACTTGCATGTTTAATGTTGCAGATATATTGGAGGCGCTTTCTTTGATGGCAGCTTTCATCCATTCATTCACTAGAAGGTTCAAAGAGATAATAGTCTCAGCTGACTCTGTAATTAGAAACTTATTCACTCAGCTCCGTATCATTTCTTTTGTTTAGTCGTATTATCTATTGCAGGAGATGTTTATGCGTTCCGTGCCCCTCCGAACCTTCTCCCTTCCCAAACGAAGTGTGGTGTATTGTTTTGACATAGTTATATTTACGAAAGAAGGGGAAAGAAAGCAAAACTCGTTGAGGATATTAAAGAAAAAGAATTTTGAGTATGCAGTATCTCTTTCACTAGGAGAAGATATTTTGTGGTCATTACATATACACAGAGACAGACAAATCCTAATGGTAAAGGCTGAATGAAAACGAAAGCCTCGATGAGGATAGGATAATTGTAAATTGAACCCCTTAGGAAATGAGATCTATTTCTAGAGAAGAAGACTCGTGCCAACTCAGAACTCCTGAATGACAAGGATTGTGGATTGAATATGAAAGTATGCCTCGTCTTTCTTGCTCAAGTTGACTAAAACTTAATATTATAGCATGTACTAGGAATTTTTGGCATATAGCTATTCACTCAACATTGCAGAGTGTGTATGATAGCGGTTAAAATAACTAAAAAGTAATGAGGTTTTACTATTTTGTAATAATCTAACATATTGAAATGTTCACTCCACAATAAAGAATGAGTAATGAAGAATTTTTAGATACAAAAACCGAAAAAATAAACATTTGCTATGACAAGAATTTAATTAGGAATATAATGTTGGATTGAAAATCAAATGCATCTCTCCATGAGAGCAATCCAGTATCCTTATGACCATTCTTCCAACAATATTCTCTTGTTCCCTTTTATTTCTTCTCAGCAAAAACCTGAACAGCCAGAAACAGAGCCTTCAACTTGTCTACAGAGACCTGAGAAGAAACCAATAGCACTGTCTCTTATACACATCGAAAAGAATATGAGCTCCTGTTAGCTTACAAGTTTTTGTATGAAGAAACAAGTAAAAGCACTGAACCAAGAATCAAAGAAACTGGGAACAAACAATATTCAAAAAAAAAAAAAAAAATAGAAAAGAAAAGAAAAGGAAACTAGATCTTAGGAAAGGAATAAGCAGAAAAAACTAGAAAAGAAAAACTGGATAAATATACAGATATAAGTGTGAGCAAAAAACCCCTTTTGGAATCCACTTTGTCAGTTACGTACACTCATGATATGCAAGAAAGTCTTGATCTCAGCTCATCAGCAACAGCATCTATGAACTCTTCGGTATTCAGATACTGGTCTCAGCTTAACCTACACAACCACCGAGGAAAAGGAATTTTATAAGCATTCATGAATCAAAATCAGAATCAAAATCATAAACACTACTAACAGAATGAGTTTATATTTATTCCCTTTGTTTGGTTTGAATTAGAATAAGTTTTATTATGTTAATAGATTAACTACTTCGACTCTATCCAACTTAAATCACAAGTGAGGAATAAAAACGAGTATTTTTAACACTTTCATTCTCAAAATAATTCTTATAGTGCTCAACCAAATAACGGGTATCACTGACTTCGATTCACATTTCTACTCCTAATATCCATAAACTAAAGACCTACTAAAAAAATGGCCTTCTTGGATCCTCCTTTTCAACCAGTGTGAAGGAGAGTGCATAAACAAAGAATACAGGAAAGGCTGCTTACTTGGATCCATTGATGATAAGTTCAAGATCCTTTTGTCATTTTTCCGGACTCAACAGTAGTAATGCACGCTGACTCCAGTTTCTCAGTGAAGTTCAACAGTCTAAGATTGTCATGCCTAGCAAAGCAGAATAATTTTTCATTATCTTCTTATCTTGAGAATAATATTTCATAATCATTTCATTTTATCTCACATATATTATATTCAATAAGTTGTTACCGTAATTGTTCTAATAAAATTTTAAATAATAATTATTTAAACAGAGTTATTTTCCATATGGAATAAATTACTCCTGAGAAGCCTTTAAAGGCTAAAGGTGCCAGGCAAGTAGATCAACAACTATATATACCTGTGGGCGAGCCTTCGTGCCCAAGCAAAGATTGAGGCAATGCTGATATCGTGTAACAATTTCATGGGTTGCTTCAGTCTCTATTGTTTTTCCATCAGCACATACCTACATCACATGTGACTTGGGTTAGACATGAAATTCAAGAGGTTGGACAGAATTCTGTTACACGTAGGTCATGTTAGTGTATGCCCTAAAGCCAATTAATTTTAGGGATAAATTACGCTTTTATATTTATGTATATTTTGTAATATGATATTTAACGAATAAAATATTTATATGTGAAATCATAAGGAGTTATGATATAATTATAGTTTATTCGTATATATCCCTAATCGTAGTGTATGACACTAGTAGATTAGCACATAAGAGTATGTGGATACTTATTGAGAATAAGTGCATCGGATTGACCCGCTAAGAATATTCCACACGGATTATTATAAAGACATTAAATGCATTAATCTATTTGTGATAGTAGTGTAATAGTCCTTTGACTTGAGATCATGAGTTTATCTTGATTGTAGATTATTATTCTTTGACTCTATTAGCGTTACTCTTAGTGAGTCGCATATACTGTATAGTTCGGGTATAATATGAATCATGAGAAGATAAGATATGATCAATAAAGGATTTACCATTCCTTATAATAGGAGAGTATATCCCAGTATGGCCACTTCTTGAAATACGATTCGAAAATCTTTGCGCAAAGTGGAAATAGAATTAAGAGTGTCTTAAATTCTATTTCAAGTGAGTTGTATTTTGGAAAGAAGTAAAATTTGATTAATTCGATAAGAATTGGCATTATATCTGTATTCTTGAATTAATCTGAATTAATCAGGATATAGGTTGGTGAAAGGATGAAAATTATCGGAGAACTAGTCACGGATGAGTGATGTCGAACCACTTGACATATCTCAACTTGGGTGGTCATGATCTTTGCAAGAAGCCAAATATCTTGATCTATAAGTGTAAATTAATTAATTGGAGACTTAATGATAAATTAAAGGTGTTTAATTTATCTAATTCTAATTAATTTAGGATTATAATTTATACTTATTACCAACGTGATTGGGAAGTTAAAGGGTCACACACTTAAGGATAATTAATTCAGGATTAAAATGATTTGATAAGTATGAGATACTTATGGGTTAATTTATGAGATAAATTAACTTTTGGATTTAATTGTAATAAGTTATAATTATTAGGAGTTAATATGTAAGACATATTAATAGTCCTAATGATTTTATAATTATTCATATACCCATGACCTAAACTGATTGGGATTCTAAATTATTACATATATAATATATTATATTATAATATATTATTACACATGTGACTTGAGTTAAATATGGAACCCAAGAGATTGGCACGTGGGTCAGATATAAGAGACATTGAAAAGTTGGACAGAACCCAACACATATGTAGACGAATAGGAAAATACTTGAGAGTTATGTCTCTCTGATATCATATTAAAGAACATGGGTTTTCATCTCAAAATCAATTGGTAATAAGTGGAGTGGTTCATGAACTTATTAATTAGATCAGGATCTTTTGCCTAACCGATGTGGGATTTATATTTTAACACCCCCTCTCACACGTGATTTGGGTTGGACATAACCCTGTTATACGTGGGTCAGACGTAGACTGAAATTTTGTTACATGTGGGTCAGACGTAAGAGAGACGGACATGAAACCCCGTTATACATGGGTCAGACGTAGACTGAAATTTTGTTATACGTGGGTCAGACGTAAAAGAGTTTGTTGGAAGGAGTTGGACAGAACCCTATTACACGTGAGTCCAATGTAAGAGAAATCGTTAGAAGAGGTTGGACATAATTCTATTACACGTGGGTCTAAGAGAGCTCGTTGGAATGAGGTTGATAGAACCCAAGACATGTATGGATGCGAGAAAAACTGAGATTAACTCTAATACTATGTTAAAGAATATGAATTTTCATTTCAAAATCTTAATTAGTGATAAATGAAGTGATCCAAAAACTTTTTAATTAGTTCAAAATCTTTAGATTAGTCGATGTGAAATTTACATTTTAACAAAACCAAACCCATTCTTACTACTAACTTAAATAGCCAAATGAATAATTTGTCAAAGAAATGCAAGGCATCAATTAACCACATAATCACACTAACAAAAGTAGTATAGAGAATGTGATGGAATTTGTCATGGAAAAGAAACATACAAGGACTGATTTCAATAACCCAAGAGATCCAAACCGTGAAAAAAGAAATCAGAAATTTGAGTTCGTGCAAACATTGAATATTTGCACCAGGGGCGGAGTAGAGTCTTGACGTTAGGGAGGTAATGGATTTGATAGGTGTTTAGTGATCATAGGTGAAAGTAACTTTTTTATATGATGAATAATTTTACATGTAATTTTAGTGGTTATCCTAATTTTTTAAACAGTTAAAAGAAATGATAAAATAGACAATTTTAGAACTAAGAAAATCAAACAGATATATTTGAAAAAGGAATTCAATCCTCCATTTTATATATTAGATTTCAAAAGCTTTTGAAATTTTTATATTTCCAAGCTACACGTATTCATAATATTGAATATACCATCATTTTTATTTACATTATTTAAGGACTTGCAGTTTTTAGGAGGCAAAAAAAAAAAAAGAAAAAAAAAGACAAATTTAAAAGTACAATTATAAGATAAAATTAAAATTATTACAAAATTTATTTTAACTATTTTGTATTTTTTCACTCAAAGGTGGCTCTGCCCCTTATTTGCACTACCCAAAGGTCTTTTATTAATTACTAGTGATAGAGTCCTTTTCGATGTATGTACATAATTTCGTCAAAAATTTTTATTTTGTAAACTAAAGTATGTAAAGGGGAAAAAAAAAATACTATACAACAAAGCATATCTAAGTAAAAGCATACAGAAATATGATACATATTACTTGTCGTAATGGAATTCTTGATATTGGAATTTCGAGAGTCTTAGAATGAGCATCGATTAGATTCCTGGAGCATTGGAAATTTAGAAATGTGAAAAAAAGGAAAGCATGTATATTTATTTTGTATGTAAGATCGAGAAATTCTGATATTTAATATTAGTGGTAGATAATATAACTAATAGTTATAGTAGGTATAAATGGAAGTTACAAATAATGGCACTGTGGTAGTGTTGTGGTAGTTTTTTTTTTTTGAAAAAAATTCAAAATATACAAATAAAAATCAATCAGATAATATTTTATAAGGTCAAGGATAAAAATAAAAGATTATAAAGTGACGAACTCTAATAAAAAAGTGCAATAACTTTATATATTGTACAGATTACCTTTAGAAAAAGACGTTATAGAAGTGTATATTTCTTACCTTGTGAAATGAAATCACTTTGAACCTCCCCATCATAATTCTTGCAAGCCCATAACCTCCTTCACTCTTCAGTGCATAAGCAACCATATCATCAATAAGACGGTGTTCGTACCAGTAAAATTAATCACACAATTGTTTGCGCTAGATTCCATTAGAGACATTTATCAAACACTAGGGGTGTTTATTTTGACATACTGATTCGAAAAATTCATTGAACTCATTTCATCCGAATCGAAAAAAGAGGATATCTGAACCGTATTTTGAAAGCGGGTTGGGTAGAGAGTCGGATAGCAGATTACATTTTTGTGACCCGTCGGGTATCCAACCTGGTCCATCTCAAGGGTAATTTTATAAATTTGATTAATAAGATTTCATTAGAAGTTAATACTTAGAGTTATTGGGAACCTCTCACCTCTTCTTTTTCAATACTTTGTCTTCCTTTCCTCTTCCTTACATCCTCAATCCTCACACTCGTGTCTGTTGGGATATATTTTGTAATTAATTGTTGTTGCTATTGGCCTGTTGCTACTTGTTAGTTTGTTACTATTAGGATGTAATATTGGTATGTATTTTGTGATATAGATTTAATTGTTATTAACTTAATTATGAAATTAATTTTTCTGATTATTATTATTTAAGTTTTTATGTTTTGTTACTAGTGACAGGTCGAATACCCAATCAACCCGACACTCTTTTACGAGTACCCGATAAGTTGAAACCTGTTTTATATGAATAGGATAGATGATCAAATTTTTTTTGATTCGATCAATAAAGATTTGATATTTTTTTAATTTATAAATCAGGTATCCAGTCCGTAATCACCTCTATTCAAACACTGAAAAAGCTAGGCAGCATAAACGAAGTATAAGAAAATCAGTGGCCCACCAAATTCCAGCAGCCTCAAACTTTGATTTCCACTTGGCTTCATGCACTTCTTGGAATATGTAGAGGTTCTTCAACCTTAGAACCTTGAACCTTGAACCTTGGACCTTTAAGGGTTATAATATTAAATGAATGGGAGAGACCCCCGCGAGCGGGGGGTGGGTGCTGAAATTATATGAAGTGAGAAAACATAAGACTGGCAAGTTTTAGGGTGTTTTTACTTGCGCTAAAAATATTTTCCATAGTTTCTTTTGGCGTAAACTATTGAAAAATATTTTGTTAATTTTGCTTTTAACCCACACGGATGAAAATAACTTGCAGAGAACTGTAATTAACTTTTTCATGTCCTATGAAAAACATTTTACATCCAACCAAACGGGCCCTTAATAATTAAACTGGAAATACCTTCCATCATATATTTTGAGAACGGTATTCTTTGTGCTAAAGCAAAGTGGCCATTTCTTCTGGTATGCAGTGTTCATTGAGGCATCAGCAAAAGCATAAATAGACTGTTATTTCAACAAACAAAGGAAAAAGAAATCAATGAGTCACCAAAAAAAAAAAAAAAAAAAAAAAAATCCATTGAAATTTTAATCATTAATTAAGAGCCCAAATTTGCAAAATCAGACTTCATCTGTGTTGTACATGGATAGAGCTATTCCACCTACTCTAGTAAAGTTGTATACCTCTAGCGCTGTCGTTTCATCAGCTCCTTCTGCTACTGGTTATGGGAAGTCGGTTAAAATGCAGGAAAAGAATGGATGGGGAAAAAAAAAAAAAAAGAATTTGCAAGACAAATAGAAATTTGTTTATACAGGTGATAGCTCAAGAAAAAGGAAAAATTACCAAACACCAACTTAAGTTTTCCAGCTCCTTTGATAACAGTATCAGTTGATCTGTATAGATCTCCAAATGCATGCCTTCCAATGCATATTGGCTTGTTCCATCCTGATAGAAAGTAGTGATCAATAGAAATTCATTTCGTAACTATATACACTCACTTGTTTCATTTTAATTGTTAGTTTTAGTTGACACTAAAGGATTAAAAAAAGCTATTAAATTGAACCCATTTTATAAAAAGATGGTTTAAAATTATTAATTACCCTTTGACATTAATATTGCCCAATTACATCTTTTCAGTCCTTTAGTATAGCACCAAAAAAGTTAATACATTGACTTTTGTGCTAAAGAAAAATCTGTCAAAAAAAATTAATATTTTTTTGATTTTTTAAATTGACAGATAGTTTGGCTCAAAAAAAAATTATTTAAAGCGACAAACAACCAGTGTTTTGAAAGCCGGACCAAACCGGCCGGTTCGACCGGCTTCCGGTCGGACCGCGAACCGCGAACCGGAAGAACCACCGGTCCGGTCTAATTACCTATCCGGTCTGTCCAAAAAATAAGACAGAACCTTTAAAAAACCGGAAACCGGTAAAAATCATTTTTATTTAGATAGATTTTGTAAATTATACACATAAAAAATGATTTAATTATTTTAAAAAATCTATGAATCTGTCTCTTATAAACTCCAAAATGTGTAAACATTGAACACACCAAAGACTAAACTATTAAGTTATTATTTTTTTCATCTTTTTTATACTTATTTTTATATAAATTTCACTTTTCTTATTAGAAATTTGATTAGTAATTTTGGGTATTAGGACTATAATTATCCAAAAATAGTGTTTCACTTATATTTTAGATTTTATATAAATATATTTTAGGTCATTTTAAATTATATCACACTTTGATAAAAAAAAAAAACCTTAATTAGTGAACCGGCCGGTCCGACCGGTTGAACCGCGAACCGGACAGGCCACCGGTTCAATGGCCGGTCCGGTTTTCATTGTTAAACATTGCAAACAACAATGATGGAAGTATATTTCAAGCAATAACAAAACTAGAAAACTTACCTAGGGGGCTATAGTGTAAGTTTTAGAAAATGTTGTAGCAGCTAAATAAACAATTTTAAATTTCATATGTAAAATTTGTAATTTTTTTTAACAATGTATGGTGCAGTTGCCCTTGCATGTCCCTGTTCCCTCCGCCACTAGTTTCAAGTATGAAAGTTTGAACTAAGATGAAGTTTTCAGTAGCTGGAACTAGACGGGGAACATTTTTAAAAAGAATTGGCTGTTTAAACATTGTCCCTCCAGTGAGAGAGAGAGAAGGAGAGCAAATTGTCATGGGGGCCATTGAATGCTATTGCAAGAGGGTGAAAGCAAGTTGAAAATTGAAACTCAGCAAACCATTCAAATGTTTCTAATTGTCGCATTTGGACAATTCCACATACTCCTTTGCACGAGCATCATCTTTAAGGTTCAAATAAAGAACATGCAAAATTCAACTAGTGACCTTAGCAATATCATACTACGTAGTACATTCGGAAAAATAAAGCTCGGGCATCCTGATATTTCACAAAAATTAATCAAAATATTAGAAGGCTTTCATATCAAGTGTTGCCCTTCATTATTATTGCGATGGTCGGACACTTAATTGCCACATTCTACCTAGAATAATTAAACCATATAAATCAGGCATGCATTGAAAAATACACCTGAAGAATGCAAGCAGGTAATCGCAAAATATTTAAAGCACAAAACTAAGTCACTGAAAGACAACCGAGTAGTGAAACCACATTTGTAATTATCAAAGCTAGATCTATAATGTGAATCAAATTACTCGATACTTGAATTGAATTTGATTCAATATGAATTCGTTTAAAATTGGATCATCAATAATCAAATCAAATTTAGACAAGATTTAACGTTCGTTAAATTTTTTAATTCAACTCGAGAAGTTTTCAATTTTTAAATTTAATAAAAATTCGTTTGAATTCATCTCAAAAGTTAAATGATCAAGATCAAGTTTAAACACATTTACAAGATCGTTAAAATAATCAAACAAATTTGAACATTAAAGTATTCGATTTGTTTAGATTTTTTTACGGCCCTAATCAAAGGTATATCCAAATGACATCTAAAAATTAATTAATTTGTCCTGAAATAATATATTTCAAGAATTTGAAATTACAGAACAGGAAAAAAGAAGTCATTCTTCAAAGTAGCTTTTGCACTTTCAAATGTAACTTTATCATCAGTGGCATCACGGTGAGGAAGGCCAAGGTCAAAGTACTTTATATCCAACTCCATGAAACGGAGAATGAGCTGTAGAATATATTTACTAATTAATTCGTCATTCACATAAAATTGCAATTTTGCAAAAGTTACTACAAAATAAGCTGGGAAAGTCCACCAATTTAATTAAATATTTGCATGGCAAACTTATTACCTTGTAAAGAAGAATGTAAGAAAGTGAAAGTGGCATTCAAAAATCCAAGACCATCTGACCACATCCTAATCATTTTTTTGGCTTCATTGCAGTCTAGCACTATTGGACAAAGCATTTTAACATTTTATTCAATATTATCACCCAAAAAAAAAAAAAAAATCAGAGTTCTATATAGTTAATTTTGTCATAGCCATCACCAATAATAATTAATAAAGTCTAGGAAGAACTGTTTTATTATACATTTGAGTTATCTTTTCAACTGTGTAAAATTTTTTTTTTACACCAATGTATATAAATGTATGTCACGTATACAAGAATAATATTTGAAAATTCTACAAATAATTACACAACATGCATTTAAGTTTAATTATATATCAAAAAAATACATCGTTCATGTAAGAAAGATTAATTCTTTTAAGTTATAATAACTATTACAACTGATCAGTTGCATAACTCCGTTGGGGACCCCGACTGAAAGATATGTCGACTTTAGAAATAGATAAGAATATAATTAACATAGAATATTCATGGAGTCGATAAGTTATTGTTATTGTTAGTATAATCCATTAATGATCCAAAAATCAATATATGAAATTGATCGATATTTCTAAAAAGATAAATAAGTAAATAAATAGCCCAGATTTGCATGACAATCAATCAACCACATGGACAATTAAAGAGATGAAAAATGGGAGAGAAAAAAAATAAAAGAAAAAGATCTAACCATTCATCTCAACAATGGGGTTGGCAACCTTAATCTTTTCGAATGCCTTTTTTTTTTTTTTGGGTTCAGATTAAAGAGTGAGAGATATGAGATGGGGTTTTCTGTTCAAAGAAACAGGCAAATGCAGGCAGAGATATAAGCGGCCTAGTACTTGAGTACGTACGGTGGTTACATAGGTAGGAGTCGTGAGAGAGAAATGGAGGAGAGTAGTGGGTTAAGGTTTAGGCTAAAGACTTAGGTAGATTCAGTTTTTTGTCTCACTTATAGATTTTGTATGTAGATTAAATCTTAAAAAATTTATAACATCAGTTGATATAAGTAAATTTTTTTAAAATTTAATTCTGACCACAAATCTACAAATAAAAATAAAAATCAGATCAATTATCTAAATATTTTCTCAAAGTTTTTTGTTAGTAACTAAAACCTAGAAATAGTTGTCCTTTTCTACATAAATTGACTGACAGTGAAAGAAAAAAAGGGTCAAGGGTGTTCCAAAGATTTGGATTTTGTCGTCCATGTACAGTTGATTGATTTTACCTTAGTAAACAGGTAGTTGATTTTGAGAAGGAATATTGTGGTTATTAAATAATTAATGGTATTTAGTAATTGTTTAATAATTAATAAGAGTGAGTCATTTGTATAGAGTAACTCATTTTATTACAAATTGAGGAGGCATATTTTGTCCAAATGAGATCCTTTTATTAATTTTTAAATAATTACTAATATGTCAAATAATTATTTAATGACCATAATAAATTTTGCTAGTTGATTCTACCTTTGTAAACCTAAAAATTGCTCCACGATCGATCAAAGTTCTCTTTTCAAACCTAGCTCACTTCTTCCCTCCCCAAGATCGAATTCTTTCTTGTACTCCCACTCCGCCATGTACACAATCAGTCTAGATTTGGATGCTGGTATTTCTTTTAATGGTAAACACTTAGGTAGACTTGGTTTTTTATTCTACTTGTAAACTCTGTGGTGTAGATTAAATGTAATGGAATCTATGACATCAATTAATGTAAAAAAGATTCTATAAAATTTAATATTAACCACAAAATTTACAAGTAAAACAAAAAAATCAGATCTATATAAGTATTTTTCTATTTTAATACCTTAGCTTTGCGAGGTTGAATAATAAATTGTGTAAACTAGAAAGTTTCATATCTTTAGGTGCAGAAATTTTGACTATTTTGAATTTGATAGTACTAGTACATCTTTGTTGTCCCTTTCGGGTAAGAAAATAAAAGCACTATTCTCTAGACTGGGGATTGGCATAAAAAGAAAAAAAGAAATTCATACTAACTCTGCTACCTTGTAATCGCTCTTGGATGACATTACTTAACGTATTTTTTTTTCTTTTTGTAGAAAAAAATTTAGGATCCACGTATAGGGGCAAATAATTACAAAGATTTAATTACCGTAATAATTAGAGAGATTATCTACTAAAAAATCTTAAAAACAACAAGAGTTGAATATAAATTTTTTTAATGATTTAATTATCTTACTTAACATCGGAACCGACTGTTGTTGGCACTTAACCACATTGCTGTCTTATAGCATAGAATAATGCAGATGTATTGGAGTCGCTCTCTTTGATGGTAGTTTTCACTTTTCACTTCTTTATTGATCGCTCGAAGATTCAAAGAGATATTAATCTTAGCTGACTGTGAAGTCAGATACTCGCCTACTCTTCCCCCCCCCCCCCAAAAAAAAAAAAACTGTATGTGCTGCATTTCTTTTAAGAAATTTTTTTAGAAAATCATTCTATTATATTTTAAAAATCTGTAGAATATTATATCATATATTTCAAAAATTTATATTGTACAAAATTTTAAAACTAACAAAATAATTCTCTCAACGAAAGTTATAGAATTTCCCTTTTATTTATTGGGCTGAGAAAGCTTGTCGGATGACAATCATTTAATATTTCAATCCGACGAAAATAAAATTTTTCCAAAAGCTCCAATGCAAAGTTAAAAAATAGTTACCTCCTAGACAAAAATACCAAATATTTAGGTCCCTCTCATCTTAGAAGTTTACTATTACATCATTCAAATTGCACGAGCTAGGATTGGACAATTTATAATAGGAAAAGACCTTATATATTTATATACATAGATACAGTTTTTAACCTTATCTACAAATTTTGTAGTGTGAATTAAATATTATAAAATTTTATTTGCATTAAATTTAATCTAAATCATATGATTTATGAGTTAGACCAAAACCAGGTTCATACAAAATTTTGCCAAATAATGATGTAATATTGTATTACATAACACTTGGGAGTGATGTTTAATAGAATTTCGAAAGGTATAGTCATTGAAATGGTAGATTTAGACTTGTAGACAATAAGACGCAAAGAAGTGTGTATATGTGGTATACAATACCCAAACTATTTAAGTTTTTTTCTCGAAACTAATATGGTGGTTTGGCAAACAAAAAATTCCAAGAAAAACCAACATTTAATTCAAAAAAATGTCTATGTACAATATGAAATTGAAGTGTTGCCGTCGCAGAGGCTGAACATAAAATTGAAGTGCACTAAATTTGATCGCAAAATATCACCAAAGCTTTATTATAATCACTTTTTCAATGAACCATGCAATACTTAGAGATGATATATTCATAAAATGACACCCAATAGGGTAATGCCATTTATAAAGTTCATTAAGGACAAAATATCAATTATATACAAATTAGCTATGAAAGTTGGGTATCCTATAAAAATTTATAGATAGGAGGCTTCAGCCATCATTTGTAACTTCAATTAACTTCTACCAATAAATTATACTTTTTCTGTCTCCCCTCTCCTTTAAACATTTTAGAATTTATCAATTGGCATTATTTGTCGAAATCGATACAAAAATCAGTTACTTTTTATAATTTTTCTTTTACCTTTCTCGAGACTGGAAAAAAGATTACAAAGACTTACCAAAACTAAATTCCAAAGCTGAGAAAAAGCTAGGTGGATTAGCCAAAGCTTCTGGAGCTAAGCTAAGTTTCTACGTTACTAATTTAAGATTTGATAGATACATGCATGAAATCATTTTACTGGGACAATTAATGGACATGAATTAGAAACACCTGCACCTGACGTTGAATACAAAATACATGCATATAAAAATTGTGTACTTCGTGGATCGCGACCAATAGCGGCCGACCAGCTTTAATGCATGCTTATTGTGTATTGTATTGAAGCAATTTTTGCCCTTAATAACATTATTTTTGACAATTTGACAATTTTGGTTTCTGTTACGCTTTTTAGTGTAAATAAATAAATATTAAATAAGTGGTATATATTATTCTATTATAAATAAATATTAAATAAGAGGCACATCACTCCAGTATCACACAAGTGTCATACACACATATATATATATATATATATATATATATATATTTTGACATATTGGGAAATGTTTGAATAAATGTAAATTTTTTGAAGTTTGTTTGGGTACATAAGGTATCGTGCTTGTTGATGCAGAAGGTATCGTGTTAAGTGTTTGAGGTGATGAGGATGAACTCATCAAAATGTTTGAGGGAAATATCTGAGCTTGTCCTGGGATGGACAAGGCCTGTTGAAATTGCAGCCATTGTTTGAAAGTTTCTCCAAACTGTGGATTGTCTTCGGCAATTTTTGCCCAAGATTTTTGAGCTACGACCTGTAGGGGCGTAGGGTTTTGAGTAGATGAAGAGGCTTCATCTGGTTTGGATTTTGATGGTTGAGGATCACTCTTTTTCTTTCTGGGCATTTCTGCCCTGGAGGAATTCTTTGGTAAGGTAATCCAGCAAAAAATTAGAACTACCTTTGATAAATTCAATATCAAAATCAAAAATTGATAAAATTGCTTGCCATCTAGCAAAAATTTGTTTTGAAACAAGATTTTTTGCATCTTTTTGTAAAACATCTTTGGCAGCTTTGCAATCAATACAAAACATATATATATATATAATATATATATATATATATATATACAGAAAACCCAAAACCCAAATTATCTTTCTTGAAATCCAATTAATAGCCTTACTTTTTTATTAGAATTAGGGGTAGTTTTGATTTTTTTGTATAGATTCGTTAATTTTTTAACACATTGTTCACTCCAGTAAAAAAAATCCAAACCACAATCACTTATACAAATTATAAATATGCAAACTATAAAAAGAAAAAATTTAAATATTAACCAAATTATAAGAATTATTTATAATTTATCATTTTATTTTCCGTACTCTACTCCTATCAACGCGCGGATGCAAAATTTGTAACATTATCCGAGGTAAAATTTTTGTCACCACTTACGTGTTCTTTCTTTATGATTTATGCACGGTGAATTTCTTCCATGAATTTTACATTATACAGTAAAGCAATGTTTAATGCGTATGCCAGATACGCTCATTCTAATTCTCTTTTTCGATGGCAGCCAAGTGCATGGCAGAGCCTGCAGCAACGTGATTCTGCAGTCGGAGAATGTACGACGAGGACTTCGAGCTCCCAAATGCATGTCGTAGCCACGGTCGACCAACGAACAAGCAAGGCTCAGGCCGAATTCCAAAATCAGGGGCATAATCAGGACCAGCAACTAGCTTTAATACGTATTGACAACTGTTGTAGCAAAAATAAATAAAAATAAATAACAGAATAATTAGTTTTAAATACAATTATAAAAATTCGATGACGGTAAAAAAAAATTATGGTAGAATAGACCATTTTAAAACTGAGGATAATGGGTATTCATGGATAAGATATGTTGTCTTTTTAATAATTAATCAACCTGACCCAATCATATCGAGTGAGGAAAAAATTGACCAGTTATCCGATCCATGTATATGACTGATTGGACATTGTGAGTCCGGTTTTGCAAAACCCAATCTCGACTTACAAATTTATTTAGATTTCGGGTATTAATCGGGTCGGACTAAATTTACAAAGGTGAAACTCATACTCAACTCACAAAACTTATTCGATTTCGGGCTTTAATCGAGCTAGCTCAAACTCACATTATCCAATAAAATTTTTTTTTATAGTTTTTTTGTTAAAATTTTATTTTTTGCACCCGATCAATACAATATGGAATAATATGTACTACTTATGTCAATAAATTACTGTTAACTATATCATTGACCTACAATATTTTAACTAAATTGACTAATGATGTTAGGTTATTATTTTTAATTACCTGAGTTTAGGTAAGTTAATAGAATACTAGAATTATTAACCATTATCCACATAAAGTTAAGTAATACTATTTAATGTAGGATTAATTAGTTAGTATTATATATATATATATATGAGCCAGATTTTAATCGGGTTGAGTCTAATAAAGCCCAAACTCGACTCACAAGTTAATCGAGCCTAATATTTAGGCCCAAACTCAGCCCAACTCAATTTAACACAGACTCAGCCCTTTTACTTTTCGGGCGGGCCGAGCTCGGGCCAGCCCGACCCAATTGACAGTCTTAATGATGCTAAAAGTAAGTTGGCCTAATGACCGGGTATTTGACCCGGCCTATTTGTGATAATTTTAAGTTTAAAAAATTTTAAAAAATAAAAAATAAACTAAAAAATTACACAAATACATATGCAAATAGGAAGGGAGGAGAAAAAAATTCACTAATATTAAGTCATAACATGTAAAATTACACAAATAGTCATAAATAAGACTGACAATTTCTGACACGACCCGATAATACGACACAGACATGACATGAAATTAACAAATTATGACACGACTCAAAATTTGTCGGGTCATTATTGAGTCAACCCGTTTATGACATGAAATTAAACGGGTTGGGTTGGGTCAACCTATGGATTGATACGATAACACGTTAAGTTACTACTTGAATAGATTTTGCTAAAGTTTTTTCTTTATTGTAATTTAATATAGTATACTTTAAACTTGTGAATAATAGATTTAATATTAGATTATTAATCAAACCTAATAATTATTTTAAATATTATGTCAAATTTTTTAATAATTTTAATTATGTGTTTAAATATGTATTATGATAACAAAGTTAGTATTAATAATTGTGTATGTTATTAAATAATTAAAATTTGAGATTTTAACTCAAATGGATCGTAAGTTATGTAATTTGTCAAATAAGCTAATACTTTCTGTCGATAGTAAACGAGTCATACACAAACACAACATGAATTCGAACGGGTCAGATACGAACACAACACGACAAGAATCGAACCCCACAAAACACAACACGATAACCTGACAACCTGGCCCACTGACACCCCTACCCATACAAATGCGAAGAAGAGGAGAAAAATTCAATAATATTATGTCATAATATGTAAAATTACATAATTAACCCTGTATATGGATTGGGTTAGATACTCTTCGGGTCGCATATTCCTGACCAGCTCATATTAGTAATTGACCTAACGACTCGCTATCCGACTCCCAAACACTAACTGGTTCGATATTATGATTTGAATGGGCCAGATCAGCAGATCGAAGTAAACACCCCTAACAACATGTACTTACAAAATGGATTTATAATTTAAAAATTATTTTTCATTTTATGCTTTAAACTTCAAATTTTAAAATATTTATTTTTTAATTGATACTTATTCTTAATTTTAAATATACGATCATTTTTAATTATATGATATAACTTCAAATTGAGGGCAATACAAAGAAAAAGGAAACTTTTACAAATTTTAGGGGTACAATCATAGTTGATTGGGGCAATTGCTCAACCTTACTTACATGTGGCTCCGCCTGCACTCTAGATTATAAATTAGTAATAATAATAACGAGAGCAGGTTGCAATCATCGACGAATAAAAAAATAAAAATAAAAATGATCAACGGAAATAGGAAGTGAAATGCACAGAGCTTGAATGCACTAACAAGGTTGGTCGAGGAGGATCATCATCTAAATTTGGAAAATATAAATGTAGGATTAATTTATATATTCAATTATAGATATTGTGATTATTAAATAAGTAATATAATGTCAGATGACATTAATATATCTCACATGAGTGATTTCATCTGACAATATTATAGGACTCATACGACTTCTTAAATAAACATAAAGTCGCTGAATGAATTCGTAGACCAAACCTAGTTAAATATTTTCTTTCAATGCTTACCCTTCTCTTATACACATCTAGAGTGTATAAGAGATAAAGGTCTAAGAAGCAGGGCCAATCACTAAGGTTGTATTTGTATGGATAGATTTAAATTGCAAGAAGGATTTGAAATTGGGTAAATTTGAAACGACATGAATTTTGAGTAGATATAAAATTCACTCATTTAACCATTAAAATTCCACTCATTTGTGAATAAATTTCAAATTCCCAACCAAATCCCTTAATTTGTTTAAATAACTTATTTAAATTTCAAATCAAATTTTCAAATTTCTCCATCCAAACGAAACCTAAAATTCTCATCATTGATGGATTCATGAGTCGTATGTTTCGTCTTGACTTAAACAAAAGTCGAGGCCGACCAAGGTCTGGAAGATATCGTGTCCATTATTTGTTTTAGTGCACTTAAAGGACTGAAGCTTAAGAGAAACCAAGATTTTCCAATCTAATTATAGCAACAACAACACAGGTTTTGGAGTGGTTCCAAGAGACAAGCAGGGTCAAGTGCAAAGTGGATAATGATGATACATAAATCGTCACACTTATAATATATTGATATTTGACTAGTTTGATATAATTCTTTAATGATAAATATGTAATTTATATACATTAGTAGGTCGGTACGACAAGCTCCGATTGGCTGAGTTCTATTTAGAAAATAAAGTATAAATTCCATGATCAACTTCTATAAATAAGAGCTTACCCCATCATTGTATATAAGACCAAGAGGGTCCCTAATTCATTCACAAGAATGCATCATTCCCTCTCTCTACAATTATTATCTCCTCTTTCTCTCTAACAAATACAAATCAAATCTTGTTTCATCAAATAGAGCGTCTGTGAGAATCGTAACAAAAAATCATGTATTGTGTACGATTCTCGGTTCCCTTCTTTGCAAGCAAGCAAAAAAAAAAAAAAAAAAAACTAAAAAAAAAAAAAAAAAAATCCTAACTCCACAAATTCGGATCTAAACTTTGGAGTGAAGATTACACAAAAATCTGGCTCCACGAAGTTGGATCTAAACATTGGAGTGAAGATTACACAAAAATCCAATTCCACGAAACTGGATCTAAGCTATGAAGTGATGATTACACGAAAATACTACTGTACAAAGCTGAATTTAATTAGCCACCAAAGTTAAATTGGTTCCGCTTTAAAGTCAAATGGGACAAGCAGCTTTACTTTGACTTCAATAAGATTTTGGAGACGCTCGAAAAAGGAGTTCGGACTGACAAACAATCGTTAATCCTCTAGCGAGTGCCAAGGAATAGAAGAAAATGGCTTATAAAGAACATGAGCCACCAAGGAGGTTCCTAGTGAGCTTAAAGGAGGAGGGATGATGAGCTCTTGATATCAAAGTTCGAAGTTTCAAGTTAGCCTTGATCTCAAACGGATCTCAGGGCAGATTAAAGGAAATGAATTTATAGCCTCGTTCATAAGATCTCAACCCACGACCCAGATCGTTGTGGAACCAAACTTCAAAAAATTGAACAAGGATGCAAACTTGCTACCACAAGATAAGTTCATGACTTCTCAGCTTTTAATTTTATAACGCATGAATATTGATTACATGCTTGTGCTATTATAAAGAAGTAACTTTTTATTATTTTGCATGGTATGACAATTGATGGGGCTTAAATTAGGAATGCATGGCTTCATTATGTAGTGCATGCGTGGGGCATTAAAAGAGTATTTTGCAACTACATCATCAGTATTTTGATTTGGCCCAAAAAAACAAAAACAAAAAAAAAATCTTTCTGACCAAATCTGAGAGGTTGTCTTCTTTATGTGATTTTTGCCGCTGCATCTCTCGCATAGATTTTGCTATTATTAAAAGGGTAAATTTCATAAACCTCCCCTGAGGTTTATACTAATATCACTTAGTACCCTTGAACTTTAAAAAATCTCACAAACCTCCCCAACTTTACAGATGTTGTAACAGTTTCTGAAAGCCCAATTAAATAAAATATCATTTTAGGAGTGAGAGAAGGAATAATGCTTCCATTTTTACCCCTAGTAAGAAAAATCAATTTGGTATAACATTGGAAAAAAGAAAAAGAAAAAATTTGGAGGACTTAAATGAGATTGTTGAAAAAGAACATTGGTAAGCACATATTTATTAGTTGGAACATATAATTACTTTTAGGATTAAATATAGTCAACCCCCTTAACGCTTGGGTTGTTTTACTCTAAGCCCCCTAATGTTATTTTTTTCTTACATTACCCCTTTGACTAACGATTAAAGGTAACTCCGCTGTTAGTTTTTTCAAAAAAATAAATTTACCTCTAAAGGTCAATTGCGATAAGCCTCCTTAAAGTTTAAGCAAGATTTCACTTTACCCCCTCATGTAAGTTTTGTAACATTTAATACATTTGAATGAAAATAATATTCAATAATGTTGTCACTATTGTTAAAAATATAAATATGCTCCAAATTAATTAATATTCCAATTCTCGAAGTTATACTTTCTTCAATATTTAAAATTTAAAAATACGGTGAAATAAATAATTTTAAATTTTTTGATGAATTATTAAAGGTATTTCATCTAAATTATTTTAATTTGAGTTTTTATTTATATGATAAAGCTACTCTATATAATTTAGGTGTTAGTTAAATTACATTAACAAAGGAAAAAAGTAAGAAGAAAATCATTTTAAATAAACATAAAAAAAGTAAAATGAAAATAGACTGATATAACTTCAATAGATAATTATGAGTTTCGTATATTTAAAAATTTATTTTTACATGAAAATAAAATATAATGAAAAGACTAAAAAATACTGATAGTGTTAGGGAATTTTGGTATTTAAATTTTTTCACATTTATTTTTAAAGAACCACTGATGTTGGTTGCATCATTATATTTTTAATTGTTTTAATAATATTTTTATATTGATTAATAACTAAAGTAGGTTAATGACACAAAACTAGAATTAGAGACTAAAATGACAAATATAAGAAACTTCGTTTAAGGGGTTAATTTATATTTTCTTATAGTCTCAGGGGGTAAAAAAGTCTTTTTTGATTTTTTAATAGTGAAATTACTGATGTGTACTAACGGAAGAGGCAAAGTGAGAAAAAAATAACATTAAAGGATTTAGTGCAAAACAGTCCAAACCTTAAGGGGGTTTCCTGTGAAACCCAAGAGAAAAAAAAAGTATATATTAATAATATATTTAGAAATTAATACACATTATTGGGATACTAATTACATATAATTTCTATAAGTTAATGGGTTGATTTAATCTAATGGATTAAGGAGGATTAACTTAGATTTATTAGGGGATTATAGTCTTTTTGTGTTCCTATTATTATTGAGGGGTAAATCATTTGCCTACCTAATCCTTATTGCATGGGGAGTTGTATCATTTGGTATTCTAGCTATTATTAGGGGGATAATAGTAGTTCTATATATATGTGTGTGGCGCAAGGCCATTAGAAATATATGAGAGTTAGTAGATTAGCAAACAAAGAATAGTTCTATCAGAAGATTGTATTGGAAGACATAAGGAGTTTGGGTTACACTTGTACACTTTAAGTGATAGGGATCTTTTTCTTCGTTCTAAAAGTATTTCAAGCAAATTTTGGCAGCAAAAGATTTGTAAAAAAATATAATGAATATGCATATATATGTTGTTTTTGGCAACTTTTTATATAAGAGAATAAACCAATAGTTATAAGACTGATTGTTGATTGAATTCTATATTCGTATTACCAATAGTGTTATTTCTTTAAATACACAAATTCATGCAATTTTTGTACATTAGTTTACACCGTGGAATTTTTTTTTATAGTTATTTAACAAGTTCTCTAAGAATTAAAAATGGATAGAAAACTTTTCTTATGTGATTATAAATTAGATACATATACTGTGGGTGAACTGATCATCAAATAAGTTAACTTAAACTCTAGTGTAGAACACTAGAATCTTAACATTATATATTTATATAATAAAAAAATACTTAATTTAAATGAAGAACCAAAAACGAGACTATTTCAAATAATTTCTTGTTATGGCTTGTTTTCATATATTCTTAATAGAATATATAACTAGTAGGAAAATTTGAATGGGTGAACTGATCATCAAATAAGTTAAATTAAACTCTAGTATAAAACACTAGAATCTTAACATTGTATATTTATATATTAAAAAAAATACTTAATTTAAATGAAGAACTAAAAACGGGTTCAAATAATTTCTTGTTATGGCTTGTTTTCATATATTCTTAATGGAATATATAACTAGTAGGAAAACTTGAACGGGTTATACCAGAGAGTTCCTATAGGGCAGAAATGCCCCGCAAGAAAAAGAGTGATCCTAAACCACAAAAATCCAAACCAGATGAAACCTCTTCATCTACTCAAAATCCTACACCCTTATAGGTAGAAGTTCAAAAGTCTTGGGCAAAAATTGCTGAAGACAATCCACAGCTTGGTGAAGCTTTCAAACAATGGTTGCAATTTTAACAGGCCTTGTCTAATCCAGGACAAGCTCAGGTATTTGCCCTCAAACATTTTGATGAGTTCACCCTCATCATCTCAAGCACTCAACACGATGCCTTCTGCATCAAAAAGCACGGTACCTTACGTACCTAAACAAACTTCAAAAAACTTTGTTTCTTCAAATATTTCTCAATATGTCAGAAAAACTGACTATCAAACCCTAATCCAAATTGAACCAGAGTGGTTCACTAATAATCCTTTAATTGTTGCCCAAAAAATCCTTCCTACTGGATTCAATTTTTTGCCATCCTCAAACCAAAAAACCAGAGAATTCTATGAGTTAATACTTAAAGATTCTCAATCCATTATTCCAAAAAATAATATGCATGCCACTCAAGCATATTATACACATTCAACATACCAAATTCTAAAGGTTCTCAGACCTTCTGAATGGGGCACTGATCTTAATAGATTACGTTCCTTCTCTGGTCCTGAATCTCAAAAATATCCTGGATATTCTTACTGGGATATTCTGGTCCTGAAGACCTACCAAAATATTGAGAATAAACATTCTTGTTTATTCTTATTCAAAAAGAATAAAACCTATTCTTTCCCAATCTGGTTTAATAGATTTTGGTCTTTAATTGGACCTAATGAATCCATTTTACCTACGCCAATTTTAGAAGGCTTTGAGTTTTTTAAATCAAAGTTTTCTCAGCCCAACTCAACAATGTCTACTACACTCTAGATTCTTCTCAAAATTTGCATTACCTTGGATTTTCCAATGGAGGTTCGAATTTGTTAAGAATAACAATCAAGCTTTTCCACCTTTACTGGTCAGACAAGGTTCAATCAAATGGTGGGATGCTTATGATGCCAGCAGTGCTCATAAGGATCAAATTCAAATTTGGTTCAGTAGGAATCCATAATTCCTATTACCAATAGACAGAGAAACTACCCAGTTTCTTCAACAAAGGTCTACAAATACTGTCTTGTTAGCCACTGCTAAAAACAAAGACGTCTACATCAAACAACTGGAAGACACTCTCTCCCAGCTCAAAGGAGGAACTTCAATTATGCTACAAGAAGATTTCGCCCAATCAAATGAGGACGACTGTTTCGGCATCAACCTCAACAAAATTGAAGAATCCCAATTGTAATAGATAGGATTCTTTTCAAATTATACTTTACTGTTCAAATGTACTTTACTATTCAAATGTACAAATACCGTTCACTGTACACTGTACACTGTAGCGGCATAAATCAAGGAAAAGTTACTGTTCACAGGTCACTGTTTGACACTGTAGCAATAGTAAATTTTCTCTATAAATAGGATGTTTTCAGTAGTGTTAAGCATCCGAAAAATTTCTAAGTTATAATTTCTTTTCTCCCCTTCCTCTCTTCCCAGAGTACCACTAGCAGAAGTAGGTTGTACCAACACTTCGCCTGAGGTATTTCCTCAAATCTGTAACTATTTAAAGTTTTAATAAATTTTCGTTTTATTTTACTTTCTTGTTTGATGGTTGGCTAAGCCACCTGAATTATTTGTTTAATTCTGTGCTTATTTTGGCTCCCTTGTCCCTTACCCTTCTTCCTCTAGGTTTTTAGGGGTCCCCGGTTATATATTAGTATTTTTTCTACAAGTTAAACTCCTTATTGGTATGTCTTACACTTATAATATATGTTTTTCTACAAACTATAACTTCTTATGACATACTCTATACTGGCATTATACATAAATCCAATGGTCTTAGAAATATTGTAGTGGTTATTGAAAATTTTTGCACGCACAGATGATTTTGCATGTTGTGTACTTGGCATACTCATGATAAAAACATACTCATGAGATAAATTGGCATGTTGTGTAGTTGAATCTTGGCATTGAGATAAAAACACACTTATGCTTACGATATAAATTTTGATGTAATATGACTAATTGACCATCAAGTGGATATGTCTTTGAGTGAATCCAAAAGTAAGATTTTGGAGAGGTCGTGAACCCAAAGGGTATACTTTGGAGAGGTGGGCCCTTGTCAAGTGTTAGTTTAGGTCGTCCGGGAAAGTGTTGGACTGACGGTGAATCTAAATGTACATTGACACACTCTTTTCAGCAGAGCTAGGAGGTTAGTTTTGTCCTCAATGGATATGTTTGAGATCCGGATTTATTTTGTTAAGTATATTGCCAGCATGGCAACGTGTGTGTTGAGGTTGAGCAAGTCATGCATGCAATTTTGCCAGGAGAGATAAGGGTGGTATTTCGAGAATTAGAATAACTATGTGAATATGCCTTACATGTCCTGATTGTGCATATCGTTTCGTTATATTTTTTTAAGTTATATTATTCCTGTAAAATTAATCAATTTTACTTTAGTATCTAAGTTATTACATTTTGATTGTGCATATCGTTTCGTTATATTTTTTTAAGTTATATTATTCCTGTAAAATTAATTAATTTTACGTTAGTATCTATGAGTTATTACATATATATATACACACACACACACACACAAAATAGTGAACTTAAAAGGCATGTGTACACACAATTCTTACTGGGTTTAATAGCTCACACATTTTTTTTTTTATTAAAATTTTTTCAGATATGTAGTATAATTGAATTGACAAGTTACATGTTTAGAAGTCTACTCTAGAGATGCTTGAAGCTTTGTTAATAAATAATGACATTGAAGCTTGTATTTGAATAATTATGCTACAAATTTCATTTTCGTGAATTTAGTAGTTGAAGTTGAAAGTTAAGGGTTGTATTCGTGTATACAAGAGCTTTGCCTTATATTTGTTATTATGAGTATTCGTAATTATGGTAATTAAATTGTATCCCATGGTTTTTATAAATTTCATCTAGGTAGTGAGAGTTAGAACATCGTCCAGCCTTATTGTCGCTACGAAAGATTGGGTCGTTAAAAATGATATCAGAACATTAGCTATAAAGTCAGGACAGGATCTTTGGTCTGTGTTCGGCACAACAATTAGAACCTTTTAAGCATGAAATTTTATAGAGTGATTATGAATTTATTACCAAATAGATAATTTTTCATTTTTGATTGGAATTTTTCTTTGTTGGATTAAGGGATGGCTCAAGGAAACAAACTTGTGATTTACTACCACTTAGCACTTGGGGAGCTAGGTTCATGTATGTGCCACCTACTTATCATGGTGACATTGGAGTTCAAAATTGTCATTGTGGAAAAACCTACCTTGTTCATGTCACCATACATGTTGTCAGGAGAGAGATCACCTACTTGGCGAAATTGAGGCTTATCGTCAAGAAGTTGGAGTTCTGAGGAATAGAAATGTAGAGTTACAACAAGCAAACACAATGCTCTAGCTAGAAGTTCAACAAGAAAATAATTTGCTTTATGAGGAGTTTGGTCGGCGACAATTTTGGCAGGTACCATCATTCAAGGAATACCTATAGACATATCCTTCAAAATATTCGTCATATGCTAAAACTGGCATACAACCACACAATATTCTTGGGGTTGAATGGGATAGATGGTGAGGGTGACAAAGGTAATCAAGAAGAGCATATACCAGCCTAGGAAGTTGAGCAAGTGCAAGGACAACCAATTGGGGAAATGAATGGTATGATGGAGGAGTTTGAGGAAGATCTCGAGGAGGATATTGAGGAAGAGGCTGAGGAAAACCATGGAGGGAATGTTGAGAAGAAATCTGAGTCTAGTGATGGAATCGTGGTGGTGGACTTGGAATAATAGGAATGAAATATTATGTTAGTATGACTTTAAAAAAAAAGGTTATTATTAATATTATTATTAGAAGGTTAAGTATCTTAGTATGGTTAATTTTGTTTAATTAAGTTTTTTTTAGTTAAGTATTGAAGGATTAATTAGTGAAGCTTTATGCAAAAAAAAAAAATTGTGTAAGAACTTTAAGTGTTAATGAAATGTTTGTTTTTGATTTCTTTCTTGAGATTACTTTCACTTGATTAAGGTAATATTTTTTTATGCTTTTACTTCTTTCCTTCTACTGTAATTTATTTTCTTCACATATGATCAGATGGCAAGTGAAAATAGTTTTAATTCTGGGACAAATGACCATACTGGGTCAGGAGAGTTTAGAGATTTTGTGGATCCTCTTATGACTCAAATGGTCTCAGCAATTACTCGAGTAACTAAGATCCTTGAAAGGAAAAATCGTCAAGGAAATGAAAATTTGGGTGAGGATGGTGCACTTGATCGTTTCCTAAAATTCAAACCATCTGAATTTGTTGGTGACCTTGATGATGAGAAAGCCGAGGCTTGGATTGAACATATGGAAAGCATTTTCGTAACATTGAAGTACAAAGATGAAAGGAAGATTGCTTTTGCTGCATTTTAACTAAGGGAAGCAGCTCGTGAATGGTGGAGAACAATCAAGTGGAAAACAACAAAACTAAACGTACTTGGACTAATTTAATAAACTTTCCAAATTTGCTCCACAAATGGTGGACACTGGAGAAATGAGGGTGCGGCCTTTCATTTAGGGACTTCACCTAGAAATTCAGCATGCCATGGCCACTACAAAATCTAGTACTTATAGTGAAACTATTAAGATAGCTTCAAGGGTTAAAAGTGGCGAGAATATGTTGAAAGTGCGTAGGAACCAAACCAATAAGTGATTTGGGCAATCAACTTGGAAGGTACGCAAAAAGGATAACAAGAAAGAAAAATTTTCCTCTGGAGAGCAACAATCTCAAGTTCAAACTCGTAAGACCTGTAATTTCTGTGGTCGTAGAGGTCATGATGAGAGCAACTGCTAGAGAAAGGATAAAAAGTGTATCCATCGTGGTAGCACTGAGCACTTCATTAAGGATTACCCTTAAGCAATTTCAACCAATCAGGGAAGTTCAATTCAAAGAAATCAAGCAAGGGATGGTCCTAAGAAACAGGTAAAAAAGCCAAGATTTCAGGCACGAGTGCATGCAATTGAGAAGAAAGATGTTCTAAATGAATCTGGGGTGACTGAATGTATGTTTTTAATCTTTCAGCATATAGCTAAAGGTACTTATAGACCCTGGTTCTACACATTCTTTTGTTACTCTAGTTTTCATTCATCAGAATGTAGAGTGTAGTGAGTTACCTTATTACTTGAAGGTAAGTACACCTATGGCTGAGAGCTTAACTACTGATTCAATATACAAAATGTGTGAAATTGAGGTGGGAGGTAGGAAATTAATTGTTGATTTGATATCTTTATCTATTCAAGGTTATGATATTATTTTGGGAATGGATTGGTTATCCCGACACCATGCACAAGTTGATTGTCGAAATAAAATAGTAAAATTTTGTGAGCCAGGAAAACCAATAGTGGAACTTGTGGGGAAAGGAGGAAGGATTACAAATCCAATAATTTCAGGTGCCAAGGCTAGGAAGATTTTATGGAAAGGAGGTAGAGGGTTTTTGGCATATTTAATAAACAAGTCAACAGATAATTTGAGGATGGAAGAAGTTTCTCTAGTTAAAGAGTTTCTTTATGTTTTTCCAAAAGAGCTATCCTTGATAGCATTTGTTCCACGAAGAGAGAGAGAGTTCACAATAGAACTTATTCCGGGACCGGGACCGGCACCGGCACCTATCTCTAGAGATCCATATCGGATGGCACCAGTTGAGTTACAAGAACTCAAGAAATAGTTAGAAGAGTTGCTAGAAAGAAGATTTATTCAACCCAGCACTTCACCTTAGGGTGCATCGGTTTTATTTGTTCAGAAAAAGATGGAACATTACGATTGTGTATTGACTATAAGGATTTAAATGCAGTCACCATCAAGAATAAATACCTCTTACCATTGATTGATGAGTTGTTTGATCAATTACAAGGAGTAAGGGTATTTTCAAAATTCGACCTTAGACAAGGGTACTATCAGTTACAGATTCGGGAGGAGGATATTCATAAGACTGCATTTAGAACTCGTTATGGCCATTACAAATTTGTAGTGATGCCTTTTGGCTTGACCAATGCACCAACAACATTTATGGATCTCATGTACAGAGTCTTCCAGCCTCACTTGGATAAGTTTGTTGTATGGTAGTAATTTTTATCAATAATATTTTGGTGTATTCCAAAAGTATCAAGAAACATGAACAACATTTGAGAATGGTATTGAAGACTTTACGAGAACATCAACTTTATGCAAAGTCTAGGAAATGTGAATTTTGGATGGAAAAAGTATCCTTTCTAAGACATATTGTCTTATGCGATGGGATTGAAGCCATTTTAACTTGGAAGCGACTTGATATAGTTACGGAAGTTCAAAATTTTCTAAGTTTGGCTAGATATTATAGAATATTTGTTAAGAAATTCCCAAAAAATTGCAGGGCCCCTAACCCAATTGACCAAAAAGAATAATAAATGTGAGTGGGATAGAAGGTGCGAAACTAGTTTTGAGGAGTGAAAGACAAGATTAACCGCAACTCCAGTGTTAGCTTTGCCTGATGGCAAGGAAAACTTCGTAGTGTACATTGATGCATCCAAGGAAGGGTTAGGTTGTGTCTTGATGCAAAATTGAAGAGTTATAGCATATGCATCGNTAAATAGAAAATTGAAGCCTTATGAGGCAAATTATCCTACTCATGACCTATAACTTGGAGCCATTGTGTTTGCCTTAAAGAAATGGAGACACTACTTATATGGGGTAAAGTTTGAGATTTTACTGATCATAAGAGTTTAAGATATTTGTTTTTCCAAAAGGAATTGAATTTGAGACAACGAAGATGGATGGAATTTCTTCAAGATTATGATTGTACTATAAATTGCCATCCTGGCAAAGCAAATGTAATGGCAGATGCATTGATGAAAAGTGCAAATCTTTAGACTCATGGTAAAGGAAAGGCGTATGCTTGAAGATATTAGTGATTGGAATCCTAGGATAATGCAAACAAAACTTTTTATGGCTAACATCAAAGTTGACTCTGACTTAGTTAATCGAATTAAAGAAGCCCAAAAGAAATATGAGGGGTTGCAAGCATTACGAAAGAAGATTAAAGATGGAAGGTTATCTGAATTCTCTGTTGGGCCGAATGGAATTATTTATTGTTAAACCCAAGGTAGTTTATATGTGCCAAATAATTCTAAACTAAAGAGGAAAATTCTTGAGGAAGCACATAATTCGAGGTATACAATTTACCCTGGAGGAAACAAGATGTATAAGGATCTCAAAAGGAATTTTTGGTGGAATAATATGAAAAAAGAAATTGCAGCATTTGTATCCACTTGCCTAATTTGTTAGCAAGTGAAAGCGGAACATCAAAAATCCTCTGGTTTACTTCAACTCTTACCAATACCTAAGTGGAAATGGGAACACATTATGATGGATTTCGTTAGTGGATTATCTCGCACTTAAAAAGGTCATGATGCTGTATGGATGATCGTTGATCGACTTATGAAAACAGCTCACTTTTTGCCTATAAGCATGCGATATTCTTTGGACAAACTTGCACAAATATACGTGAATGAGATTGTCAGACTTCATGGGGTTCCCGTGAGTATTATTTTTGATAGGGATCCTAGATTTACTTTCGATAATGGCCTCGCTTTCAAGAAGCCGTTGGGAACAAAATTGAAGTTGAGCACATCTGCAAACAGATGGCCAATCGGAGCGGACTATTCAAATTTTAGAGGACATGCTTCGTGCATATGTTTTGGAATTTAATGGGAGTTGGGATCAACATGTGATGCTAGCTAAGTTTGCCTATAACAACAGCTATCAAACAATAATTGGGATGCTACCCTATGAAGCACTTTATGGAAGAAAGTGTCCATCTCCTATTTGTTGGGATGAGGTTGGCGAAAGAAGGATAATTGATGCAAACGATATTCCAGTGGTCAAGGGAATATTTGAAAAAGTCAAACTGATTCGTCAGCTTATGTTAGCTGCGCAAAGCCGTCAAAAAAGTTACGCTGATAATCGAAGGAAGGATTTGGAATTTAAGGTGGGCGATAAGGTATTCCTATGACTAACTCCACAAAGAGGGTTGATTAGACATGGAAAAGGAGGAAAATTAAGTCCAAGATATGTGAGACCCTTTGAGATAATAGAAAGGGTTGATTGTCAAGTCGCTTATCGTTTGGCTTTACCAGCAAGTATAGGGTGAATACATGATGTGTTTCATGTATCAATGCTTAGGAAGTATTTTCTGACCCAACTCATGTGATAAATTCTGAATCACTGTCGTACAAGGTGAAACCGAGAAAAATTGTGGATCAAAAAATTAGGGAACTTAGGACAAAAAAAATTCCGCTTGTAAAAGTTGCTTGGGAACACCATGGGATTGAAGAAGCCACATGAGGAACAGAGAACAAAATGCAAAGGGAATATCCGAGACTTTTAAAACAAACAGGTGAGAATTTTGAGGATGAAATTCTTTTAAGGAGGAGAGATTGTGAAAGCCAAGAGAAAAAAAGTATATAGTAATAATATATTTAGAAATCAATATACATTATTAGGATACTAATTATATGTAATTTCTATGAGTTAATGGGTTGATTTAATCTAATAGATTAAGGTGGATTAACTTAGATTTATTAGGGAGTTATAGTCTTTTTGTGTTCCTATACTTATTATTCAGGGGTTAACCATTTGCCTACCCAATCCTTATTGCATGGGGAGTTATATCATTTGGTATTCTAGCTATTATTAGGGGGATAATAGTAGTTCTATATATATGTGTGTGTGGCAAGGCCATTAGGAAGATAAGAGAGTTAGTAGATTAGCAAGCAAAGAATAGTTAGAAGATTGTATTGGAAGACATAAGGAGTTTGGGTAACACTTGAACACTTTAAGTGGTAAGAATCTTTTTCTTTGTACTAAAAGTATTTCAAGCAAATTTTGGCAGTAAAAAGATTTGTTGTTTTTTTTAAAAAAAAAATATATTAATTAATATGCATATATATATTGTTGTGTTTGGCAACTTTGTATGTAAGAGAATAAACAAATAGTTATAAGACTGATTGTTGATTGAATTCTATATTCGTATTACCAATAGTGTTATTTCTTTTAGATACACAAATTCATGCAATTTTTGTACATTAGTTTACACCATGGAAATTTTATTTATTTATTTATCCATTATTTTATTTTTTATAGTTATGTAACAAGTACTCTAAGAATTAAAAATGGATTACACCATGGAAATTTTATTTATTTATTTATTTATTTTATTTTTTATAGTTATGTAACAAGTACTCTAAGAATTAAAAATGGATAGAAAACTTTTCTTATGTGATTATAAATTAGATACATATACTGTGGGTGAACTGATCATCAAATAAGTTAACTTAAACTCTAGTGTAGAACACTAGAATCTTAACATTATATATTTATATAATAAAAAAATACTTAATTTAAATGAAGAACCAAAAACGATTTCAAATAATTTCTTGTTATGGCTTGTTTTCATATATTCTTAATAGAATATATAACTAGTAGGAAAATTTGAATGGGTTACTTTTCTGAATATATAACTAGTAGGAAAATTTGAATGGGTTACTTTTCTAACTACGATGGTTATATATATGTATATATTTATTTATTTATTAGTATTTTTGTCTACAAGTTAAACTCTTCATTGGTGAACATGTCTTACACTTATAATATAAGTTTTTCTACAAACTATAACTTCTTATTGACATCCTCTATACTGGCATTATACGTAAATCAGTATGGTCTTAGAAATATTGTAGTGGTTATATGAAAATTTTTGCATACACAGATGATTTTGCATGTTGTGTACTTGGCATACTCATGATAAAAATATACTCATGAGATAAATTGGCATGTTGTGTAGTTGAATCTTAGCATTGAGATAAAAATATACTTATGCTCATGATATAAGTTTTAGTGTATTATGGCTAATTGACCATCAAGTGGATATGTTGTGAACCCAAAAGTAAGATTTTGGGAAGGTCGTGAACCCAAAGGATATACTTTGGGGAGGTGGGCCCTTGTCAAGTGTTAGTTCAGGTGGTTCAGGAAAGTGTTGGATTGACGGTGGATCTAAATGTATCTTGACACACTCTTTTCAGCAGAGCTAGGAGGTTAGTTTTGTCTGAAATGGGTATTTTTGAGATCCAGATTTATCAGACCTTAACTCTTTTGTTAAGTATATTGCCAGCATGGCAACTGGTGTGTTGAGGTTGAGCAAGTTGTGGACACAATTTTTTCGAGGGAGATAAAGGTGATATTTCAGGAATTACGATAACTATGTGAATATGCCTTACATGTCCTGATTGTGCATATAGTTTTGTTATATTTTTTTTAAAGTTATGTTATTCTTATAAAATTAATCAAATTTACTTTAATATCTAAGTTATTACATATATATACACAAAATAGTGAACTTAAAAGACATGTGCACACACGATTTTCTTAGTGGGTTCAATAGCTTACATTTTTTTTAATTAAATTTTTTTTAGATATGCAGTATGATTGAATTGACAAGTTACATTCATGTTTAGAAGTCTCCTCTAGAGATGTTTGAAGCTTTGTTAATAAATAATGACATTGAAGCTTGTATTTGTACAATTATGCTACAGATTTCATTTTCGTGAATTTAGTAGTTTAAGTTGGAAGTTAAGGGTTGTATGCGTGTATACAAGAATCTCTACCTTATGTTTGTTATTATGAGTATTCGTAATTATGGCAATTGAATTGTATCCCATGGTTTTTATAAATTTCATCTAGGTAGTGAGAGTTAGAACATTGTCTAGCCTTATTTCCGCTACGAAAGATTGGGTCATTACATTTACTGTATTTAACCCTTACTTTTATTTATCATAAAAAAATATACATATATGTTTTTTTTTTTTTTTAATTTATGAGTTTGTGATTTTTTGAAATAAAAAACTACTAATTATAGTTATTTTATTATAATAAATAGTGTGTTTCTACATATATTAAGTTTTTATTTAATTAGAACACAAACAAATTGACGCGCACGTATTTTCCTAAATAAGTTTGACAAAAAGAATACATTTTAATTTTTTTTTCTTTACAAGTTTTGATTTCCTAAACAAAATACAAACAACATTTTTTATTATACTATATGGTTTGCTTCTAATTGTTCTATTTTTTTATTGAATGACACACAATACATTTTATTACCGTGGTCTTATTTAAATTTTTTTAAGTAAGTTGACAAAATTTTTTTTATCAAAAATTATATTTTGATTTTTTAGTTTATGAGTTTGTGATTAACCATACAAAATATCAATTTTTTTTTTTTAAATACTGTGTGTTTATACGTATTAAGTATTAAAAAAATCAAACTAATAAAATAAGTACATTACTCACACTTATTTTCGCAAATAAGTTGACAAAAAATATGTTAAAAGACTAAAGGGTGAAAAGTGAAATTATTAGAAACCTTTGGGGAGGTTTTTAAAACTACGTTTTCGTTATTTTACTAAAGAAGAAAGGGTACAATTGTCATTTCATCCTAATTAGGCCCCTATTTATAAGAGAAAAGAGGTAAGTGATATTTCTAAAAGTTAAAGAGTGCTGAGTGATATTAGGCTAAAGCTCAAGGAAGGTTTATGAAATTATCTCTTATTAAAATGATGGCAACATGAGTAGTGGCGGAGTTACGAATAATTTCTACTGGAGTTAGGAATAATTTCTAGTATGGGGGCACAAAAAAAATACTACTTGCTCTTAATTTTTAAAAACTAAAGCATAACAATAATTACCCATATACCAAATAAAATCAATATATAAATTCAACTTATATAATATCAAAGGTGATGCATATATTTTTACAATTGCTCACGACGAGTTTTCATATTCTGATGACGGTTAATAACCTTTGCATTGCCAACTCTACGAAGTATATTCTTTTCAATATATGTAACTAGACAATCATTCATCCAAGAGTCTCCATTCGATTTTGTAACCGATTCTTCACTATATTCATAGCTAAAAAAGCTCTCTCTACAGTAGCCATAGCAACTGGCAAAATCATGACTAACTTTATAATCATATACACCGAATGATAAACAACATGTCTTTTTATCTCCACCAATAATTTTTCTTAAATTTTAAAACTTTTGGGTTGATTTCATGTCAATAATATAAGTATCTAATTCAATGTCCAGTGCATCAATCTCCAACTTAGAAAACTCGCAAGGATAAAATTATGCAAGATGGATCACTTTTTTCTTGTCAAATGCTGAAAAAGAATTACTAGGATTCAAATATGGCATGCAAAGAAGTAACTCCATGTTTATTTCATTGAAACGGTGGTTGAGTTCTTGGAGTTACAAGTCTATCATAGCACAAAATAATTCAAACCTATAGTGATGAAGATTTGTGATTCCTTGAGGTTTTCTTTGTGATCTTCAACTAATGACAGACATTTCATCCATATTTGGAATGATGATCTCATGTTTTTCACAAAACAAACAAATTTCAGCAAGTAAAGAATCCCATCCATTATTACTTGTAGAAATTTTAGTCAAACTTGTTGTATTTACAATAATATCTTGATCCTTCCTTTATAGTGCTTTAGAAAGTGCATTAGTAATCCCCATAACCTTTTTCATCAAGTATAAATACAAATTCAAAAGATTGTAAAGAATTAAGGTGTGTATGCTTGACCTCTTATCTCCACAACACCTTCATTTTCAATGATCATGACAAGCTCAAGAACATCTATCACAAAATCAAACATAAGAACCAATCTCAATAATGAGGCAAAATTTGAACTCCAACGCGTGTCACAAGCTCGTTGAAGGCCAGCTTCTTGGTACAAACCTCGACCACTTGCAAGTTCACCACTCATTAAATCATCAATCACTTTCTTAAGTCGCTTTTCTCTGAGAATTTCTTGTCTCTTAGATGAACCTTCAACAACATTTTACCAAGGTAGATAATGTATTGTACATAGAAGAAATTTGAACATTTTTCTTTGTAACTCCTACAAGTGATAATTGGAATTGATGTGAAAAACAATAAATATAATATACTGACCTATTTTCTTTCATAATCAGGGTTTTTAGACCATTGTATTCATCTCTCGTGTTACTAGCACCATCATAGCATTGACCACAAAGTTGTGATATGCTTAAACCATGTTTTGAAAATAATATATCAGTTGCCATCTTAAGTGATTGAGAAGTAGTATCACTTACATGAACAATGCTCAAGAAAGCGCTCGATAACACATCCTTGTGAATCCACATATTGTATAACAAGGCTAGTTGCTCCTTCATTGATGCATCCTGCGATTCATCCCCCAAAATAGAAAATAATCCATTTCCAATATCATGAACAATGATTTGAGTAGTCTCCGTTGCCAAGGCATTTGTAATACCTTTCTGAATATTAGGAGTAATGAGTTTGAGATTTTTAGGAGCATTTTCTGGAACCACTTTCTTAATATCATCATTATGATCTGCAAGGAAATGTAGAAGTTCAAAAAAATTTCCCTGATTATCAGAAATATCAGACTTGTCGTGACCGCAGAAAGCCAATCCTTGATGCAAAAGATATCTAACACAATCTATTGAAGCAGATAGGTGAGTTCGATACTCCATTTTCATTTTCTCCAAGTGTTTGTGAAATGACACTTTGATGAGCCGATTTTGATTTAGTAAACTATCACATTTAGTCCGAGCTAGATTGTGTGCACTGTTAGGACCACCAAACATGAACAAGAAATATTTCTTTCTTTTTTCCAATTTGTGAATCCTCCTACAATAAAATTTTCACCACTTGATTGATACCATGCTTCTGATCCATAAAGATAACGATATAAGCAAAAAGTAGCATCTTTAATAATACTATATTCCAACCAATTTTCATAATTACGAAACCACTCCCGTAAAAATCGACGCAACTTTTTCCCTATCATTTTTTTGTGAAAAATTATGCTCTCAAGGTTGACATGGTCCCTTTTGTAGATAATACCTTCGAATTTCATCTTGAAGGTTTGGATGATACTCTGAAATTCTTTTTCTTAATCTTGGATCAGCCGATAATTCATCAAAATTAATTTCTACATGAACTTTCTTGTCATTATTTTTTTTTTCATTTTTGTTATCATTGGTTGCTTTATTATTAGGTGACTCTTTCACCATTGTCTTCCTCTTGTAATATCTCACCATAACTAAATAAAAATAAAAAATAAATTAGATTCTAATAAAGTTATACATCACACGTATAATGAACTTAAAAATAATTATGTTTCAGGGCTAAAAATAAATAACAAATAAAATAAGACAAAAAAGTAAATAAAAATTGATACTATTTGAATCTGGTTGAATCTGTAGATTTTATGGTGCTATATTAGGGAGAAAGATAAAAGTAGCAGTAGAATATATTATATGTTTTGTATTTTCTTGTAGAGATAGAGAATGAAGACTTCTGTATCTTAATAGGACAGCTCAAGACAATTTCAGGGTAGTTACCCCTTTAAATTGTATTTTGTGCTTTTAATTATGAATGATGTTGTTCGTTTAAAAAATAAAATAACAACAACAACAACAACAACAACAATAATAACAATAATAATTACAATAATGTTATAAATCATTTAGTGGATGTTCACCCATATTCTCCATGATCTACCTCATAATCTACACATCAATTCTTATAACTCCCATTATCCCCATGATTCACCCCATGATCTTCTATATTATTCCATATAACTCCAACTACCCTATGTATATACACACATAACCTGGATATACATATGTAATGTCCAAATAATGTTATGAGAATGGGTGAATCTTAAGCCTATAAATAGAGGCTTAGGTGAATGAAATGGAAAAAGAAAAAAAAGTGAGAATTTCTTTATCTCTACTTTACATTATATTGTTTTTTACCACTACTTTCTAGTTTAGTCATTAATGATATAACATAATACTACTAGTGCTTAATAGTAGTTTTATAAAACGTTATCAGTACGAATCTTTAAGCCAATTTCTCTACACTTCTATTCAGAATTCTTAACACTTCCATTAGGTAAGTTGAGTAAGTTTTGTTTATTTTTTTATTTTCAATTATCATTACGTCTAACCTTGCAAAACTTGAGTTTGTGGCTCTTGATATCACGGGAAAGAATTACTTATCATGGATGCTAGATGCTGAAATTCATCTAAATGCAAATAGTCTTGGAGAAACAATCAAAGAAGGAAGTAAAGCCACAATCAAGAAAAGGCCAAAGTAATTGAATCATTATTTCTCCGTCACCACATTGATGAAGGGCTAAAAAACGAGTCCCTTCATCTTGTGGACTAGTTTGAAGGAGAGGTATGAACACCAAAATACGATTATTCTTCCGAAAGCTCATTATGATTGTATGCACTTGTATTTGAAAGATTTCAAAACTGTAAGTATAATTTAGTAATTTTTCGGATCAGTTCTCATTGGAAATTATGTGGAGAAAAAGTAACTGATGAGGATTTATTGGGGAAAGTATTTTCTACTTTTCATGCATCTAATGTGCTCCTGCAGCAGCAATATTGTGAAAAGGGTTTTAAGAAATATTCTAAAATAATTTCTTGTCTCATTGTTGCTAAACAAAATAATGAGCTTTCGTTGAAAAATCATGAAACCCGTCCAACTGGTGGTGCTTCATATCCTGAAACAAATGCGACAGTCATACACAGTCTAATAATAGAGAAAATCGAGGCCGTGGTTGTAGTTGTGGACGTGGTTGAAACCGTTTTAATAATCATGGTAGTCATGCCAAATACACAACTTACTGCCAAAGTGGAAGAATAGTGATGAGAAAGATAGAGATCAAAATAAAAAGAAAGTAGATAATGAATGCTACTGATGTTGCAGGAAAAACCATTGGTCTCATACTGTCTTATGCAAAACATCTTGTTGATATCTATCAAGAATCATTAAAAATAAAGAAAAAAAGATAAAGACTAATTTTATTAGTAATGATGTTCACCATGGTCTTGGTGGAAATGGCTTTACTAATTTTACTTCTTTGGATATTACTAATTTCTTTGTCAATCACCTTGAAGGTGATACTAGTCACTTGTTTAGTGATGGAAATGTCCAAGAAATAGGTCATTTTAGTTAACTACTCTATTGTAATAAATTTTCATTTGATATTTTTTTAAATAAAATATTTATTATTGATTTCATTTTTTCTCAATGTTTCTTATATTTTATAAATATTGTACTTAAGAAGAAAAAAACATCTCATTATTCTTTTTTTTTTTTTTTTTAACTTTTGATGAATAAGAGAATATGGATGTTTCAATGATCAATGACAAAGAATTATATTTGATAGACAGTGTCACAACACTCTCTATACTTAAAGATAAGAAATATTTTTCTTATCTAGTAATGAAAGAAATATACGTTAGTACTATATCTGGTAGTACCAAATTGATTGAAGGCTTCGAATAAGCAATTATAACTTTGTCTGGAGGAACAAAATTTTGCATTGATGATGCATTATTTTCTTCAAAATCTCAAAGGAACTTATTGAGTTTTAAAGATATTCGCCGAAATGGATGTCATATTGAAACTACATGTGAAGGCAGCATTGAATATCTGTATATTACAAGTATTATTTTTGGAAATAAAATTGTATTGAAAAAATTATCTTCTTATTCCTCTGGATTATACTACACACATATTAGTGTAGTTGAATCGTATGTAATTGTAAACCAAAAGTTTACAAATCATGATAAATTTGTTATTTGGCATAACCGGTTGGGCCATCTTGGTTCAATAATGATGCGAGTAAGAGAATTCTTGAAAATTCATGTAGTCATTCTTTAAGAGGTCAAAAAGTATTACGATCTAATGAATTTTCATGTGCTGCTTGTTCTCAACGCAAATTGATCATTAGGCCGTCGCCATTAAAAGTTAAAACTGAATCTCCTGTATTCTTGAAACGCATACATGAGAATATTTGTGGGCTTATACACCCACCTTGTGGACCATTTCGATGTTTTATGGTTTTAATTGATGCATCAACGAGATGGTTACATGTATGTTTATTATTAACTCACAATTTGGCGTTTGCGAGATTGTTAGGAGAGTTAATTCGGTTGCGCCTCATTTTCTAAATTATCCCACTAAGATAATTTGTCTTGACAATGCTAGAGAATTTACTTCACAAGATTTTAGTGATTATTGTATGTCTGTTGGGATAAGTGTTGAACATCCTGTAACTTATGTTAATATACAAAACGGTTTGGCAGAATCGTTTATAAAATGCTTGCAATTAATTGTTAGGCCATTATTCTCTTATGAGAACAAAATTTTCAATTTCTGCTTGGGGACATGGTCTTTTGCATGCAGTAGCGTTATTTCGCATAAGGTCAACAAATTATCATGAAGTCCCTCCATTACAATTGGTTTATGATCAAGAACCGAATATTTCCCATCTAAGAGTTTTTGGAAGTGCAGTGTATGTTCCTGTTGCTCTACCACGACGAACTAAGATGGGCCGATAAAGGAAGTTGGGTATATATGTTAGGTATGAATCTCTATCTATAATTAAATATTTTGAGCCAATGACTGGAGATTTATTTACGGCTCGATTTGCTGATTGTCATTTTGATGAATTAGTTTTCCCAACATTAAAGGGAGAGAAAATAAAGCTGTATAAGAAAATTAGTTGGAATGAATTATCATTGTCTCATTTTAATCCTCGTACAAAAGAATGTGAGCTGGAAGTTCAAAAAAAAAATTCATTTACAAAATTTAGCAAATCAATTATTAGAAACTTTTACTGATCAAAGAGAGTTACTAAATTTTATGTACTGGCTATAAATGTTCCTATTAGAATTGATGTCCCTAAAGGACAGGCGACCACTGCTAATGAGTCAAAAGCACGTCTGAAATGTGATAGACCAATTGGTTCCAAAGATAAAATTTCTCGTAAAAGAAAAAGAGTAAATAATCAAGATGGTTAAAATGAAGAACTACAGACTCCTAAAGAGTTCCCAAACATGACTGATGATAAATTTTTAGAAGAAATTTAAGTACCTGAAAGTAGTGATAATAATGAGATTTCAATAAATTACGTCATGAATGGAAAGAGGTAGAATCGAAATAAAATAAATATCGATGATATTTTTGCATATGCAGTGGCAAAATACTATTATGAACAATAATGAGGATCTTGAACCTAGACTTATAAATGAATGTAAACTTAGAAATGATTGGCTAAAATGGAAAGGGGTAATTCAAACTAAATTAATTCATTGTCTAAAAGGAAAGTTTTTAGATCAGTGATACACACACCTAAAAGACAATGTGTAACCCGTGGGATATAAATGGATTTTTGTGCGCAAGAGAAATGAGATAAATAAAATTGTACAATATGAGACATGTCTTGTTGCATAAGATTTTTCCCAAAAATTTGGTATTGATTATGATGAGACATATTCTCCTGTGGTGGATGCAATAATTTTTCAATATTTACTTAATCTAGCATCATGTGAAAAACTTGAAATGCATCTCATGAATGTTGTTAGGCCTATTTATATGGCTCACTCAATAATGACATTTATATGAAACTCCTTGAAGGATTTAAATTCCCACAAGGGCATGATCATATCTTTCGAGATCTTTACTCGATTAAATTATGTACATCTCTTTATGATTTAATGCAAGTTGGATGTATATGGTATAATTGCCTTAGTGAATATTTGTTAAAAGAAGTCTATCAAAATGATCTTGTATGTCCATGCATTTTTATTAAGAGATCTGCTTCAAGATTTGTCATTATCGCTGTTTATATTGATGATTTGAAAAATCGTAATGGAATTCCTAAAGAGCTTCAAAAAGCTACTGATTATTTGAAGTAAGAATTTGAAATGAAAGATTTTGAAAAGACAAAATTTTGTCTTGATTTACAAATTGAACATTTTGATAATGGCATCTTTTTGTACCAGTCGGCTTATACTGCTAAAGTGTTTAAACAATTTTATATGGATAAAATACAGCCATTTAGCACACCTATAGTTGTAAGATCACTTGATGTGCATAAGATTCTTTTCGACCTCGTGAAAATGATGAAGAACTATTTGATCCAGAAGTTCTATATTTTAGTGCTATTGGAACATTAATGTATTTTGCTAGTTATACACGTCCTGACATATCATACGAATGCATTGGAATGGTATTAACATGTATTTTGTTACCTTCAAGGTATGGATAGATATGGGTCTTTATTATAAATCACTCAAATCTGAACTTATAGGTTATGCAGATTTTGGATATTTATTTGATCCGCATAATACCCGATTACAAACGGGTACATATGTGTTCACATGTGGTGATATTGCTATTTCTTGGCGTTTAATGAAACAAACCATAACTGTCACGTCTTCTAATCATACTGAGATACTAGCAATTTATAAAGTAAGTTGGGAGTATTTTTGGTTAAAATTTGTAATCCATCATGTTCGAGGAACATGTGGTTTGCAGTTGGACAAGGTAGTCCTCACTACTTTGTTCGAGAATAATGCTGCATGCAATGCTCAACTAAAGGAAGGATATATAAAAGGCGATAGAACAAAACACATTTTATCAAAATTCTTTTTCACTCATAATTTTCAAAAGAATGATGAGATTAGTGTTCAACAAATTCGCTCAAATGACAATCTAACAGATTTATTCACAAAGTCAATACTAATTTTAACATTTGAAAAGTTGGTTCATAATATTGGAATATGCCGACTAAAAGATATCAAATGATGTGCTCAAGAGGGGGAGTGATTATACACTGTACTATTTTTTTCCTTAACCAAAGTTTTTTCCCATTAATGGGTTTTCCTGGTAAGATTTTAATGAGGCAGTGTCACATTTGAGAAAATATACTATTTTTTCTTCACTAAATTTTTATCCCATTAGGTTTTTTCTAGTAAGGTTTAACGAGGCATTTTTCTTAAAGATGGACATCCAAGGGAGAGTGTTATGAATTATTTAGTGGATGTCCACCCATATTCTACATGATCTACATCATAATCGACACATCAATTCTTATAACTCCTATTATCCCCATGATTCACCCCATGTCTTCTATATTACTCCATATAACTCTCATTATCCTATGTAACACATATAACCTATATATATATAATGTCCAAATAATATTATGAGAATTGACGAATTTTAAACCTATAAATAGAGGTTTAGGTGAATGAAATGGAAGAAAGGAAAAAAAAAAAAAAAAGGTGAGAATTTCTTTATCTTTACTTTACAATATATTGTTTTCTATCAATACTTTATAGTTTAGTCATTAGTGATATAACATAATACTACTAGTGCTCATATAATAGTAATTTTATAACAAATAAGAATAATAACAATAATAATAATAAGAAGAAAACAACAACAACAACCATAACAACGATAACAATAAAAACAACAATAACATTAATAATTATAATAACAATAATAATAATAATAAGAGAAACCAAGAAGATACGCACTGTACTCTCCCTACACCACAGCTTAATTTGCCAAGGCCAACCCACAAATGAAAGGAACAAAGCTGAAGCCTTAACAAATTTGAAGCTAAATTTGCCGAAGCCGATCGATCCACAAAGGTGAAGCCTACGGGCCGAAAAGGTGATTAAAGTCGATCAACAAATATAAAAAGATGATTCAACATTTTGCAAGATTCATGGATATTACTCGTTTCTTCAACGATAATAACACAAATCAAAGCCGATAAAAAAATATTGACAAAAGTGATACACAATTAAAGCCGAGGCCGACTCTGAAATACAAATTTACTGGAAATGTGAAGATTTATTCAGTACCCTAGTGCAACAACCGGCCCTAATTCACTTGAAAACATTTTATCTTTGGGAAATTCTACAATCCTTTTTAAGGAACCATTTCCTTATTTTTTAAATTTTTGTACAGTACAACACCATATATTTAAAAAATTTGTACTGTTCAAGTTTTTAAAACCAAAAAATAATTCCCTAAAAGGGACAGTAAAATTCTCCTTTTATCTTATCACATATTCAAACTAAAATTATCTCATCTAACTTTTTTTTTTTTTTTTTTTTTTGGGCTTGGGGAGAGATGAGTAGGTGGAGACCTTGATATTAAGTCTTCTTTTTTTCCAGATCTCTGGCAACAACTAAAAGATCTCATGAAATACATTTCCAAAAATTTGGCACTATGCCTAACACCCTTTCTCACGTTTGCTACGCAGGAATAGATTAGAATAGAAAAGTCATTCTAAACCGAATTGATTTATATTCTTATCACATATTCAAACTAAAATTTTATCTCATCTCACCTTAGTTTTTTTTGGGGTTGGGGAGAGATAGTAAGTAGTGGAGACCTTGCTATTAAGTCTTCCTTTTTTCCTGGTCTCTGGCAACTACTAAAAGATCTCATGAAATACATTTCCAAATATTTGGCACTATGCCTAACACCCTCCCCTCACGTTTGGTACGCAGGAATAGATTAGAATAGAAAGGTCATTTTAAACAAAATCGATTTTTATTTGGAATCGACAGAAATACTTATTCGTACTTAAATGCTTCATAGTTTAAGTTGGAATGGAATATATGTTTTATTTCATATTTAGTATAATTTTTTTAGATGTTAAAATACAATAAATTTTAAATTAAAAACTTTTCTTGTTTTTGTTTTTGTTATATAATTAAGAAAATCTTTAAATATTTTGTGTTAAAACTAAAAAATTATAAAATTATACTAAATTTTTTTTACATTTGAATAATTAAATTGTACAACTTAATTATTTGAATACAAATAAAAATTTAATATAATTTTGTAACATTTAACATTATATTGTATAATCTAACTACTTTATCTTAATGATAAAAAATTATATATAACTATATTATGCATTCAAATAATTATATTGTACAATTTAACAATTTATTTTAATGATAAAAAATTTTTAAAATGCATATTAAATTTATTTTACATTCAAATAATTAAATTATATAATATCTTATTTATTTATAAAACAATAAGATTACAACTATGTAACTAAAAATTGAATCAAATTTGCAAAAAAGAAGAAGATAAATTTGACATTCCATAAATTTCTCTTTTTAAATTAGAGTTGAAAAGATTTTTTTCAAGATTTTAAGGAATGGCTTTCCAAGATATAACGGGAATAAATTTTCCTTATTGAATGAATGAATTTTTCCTTATAGAATGACCTTTATAACTTAAATTTCCTATACCACACAGGCCACAAATATACCTGTCAGCATCCGCTCTTCCGGATGACAATGATTATTGAATGAATTTGAAAACGCAAATACTTATGTAAATCCGGCTTTTAACCCCATTTGTAAACTCTGTGTAGTGCAGATTAAATTTTAGAGAATCTATGACATCAACTAATGTAAGTAAAACTCTTTAAAATTTAATTCTGATCACAGGATCTACAGGTAGGATAAAAAATCAAGTCTACTTAAGTATTTTCCATTTGAAAATATCCCTATTCTTTTTTGCTGCGCTTAGTTAAAAGTAAACGCTGTAGCATGTAATATGAATTATCATTTATCAGGCATAATGAGAAAGACACCTCCCAGAAACAGAAAACAACAGACATTTGCATTGTCAAGAGCATTTAAAATAGGTAAGAAATGTTAGATTGAAAATCAAATGGTACATCTCTCCAAAAGAGCAATCCAGTATCCTTCCGACCATCCTCCCAACAATATTTTCTTGTTCCCCATTATTTCTTCTCAGCTTAAACGACAGCTAGAAACAGAGCCTTCAGCTTGTCTACAGAGACCTGAGAAGAAAACAACAGTGATGAATAAGAGCTCAGGTTACATGTTACAATACGGGTTTTTGTATGAAGACCAATATGATTAAAAGCACCGAACCAAGAATCACAGAAGCTGGGAGCAGACAACATTAAAAAACAAAAAGGAAAGTAGATCTTAAACAAAAGGTGACGAAAGGAACAAGCAACAAAAACTAGAAAGGAAAGCTGGACCAATAAACACATAAATGTGAACAAAAGCGCCTTTTGGAAATCCAGTTCTGACTTACATACACTTACGATTTGTAAGAAAGTCTAGCTCTCAGCTCATCAGCGACAGCATCTATGAACTCTTCGGTATTCAGATATTTGTCCCTACTTAACCTACAACCATTGAGGAAAAGATATTATATCAGTATATAAGATAAAAAAGAATGGTCTTCTTGGATCCTCCCTTTCTACAAGTCTGAAGGGAGAGTACATAAATAAAGAATTCAAGGAAGCTGCTCACTTGGATCCATGGATGATAAGTGCAAGATCCTTCGTCATTTTTCCGGACTCAACAGTACTAATGCACGCTGACTCCAGTTTCTCGGTGAAGGTAGCTCCAACAGTCTAGAATTGTTGTCCAATTTAGCCCTGAAAACCAGTAAGAAAAGAAGTATGCTCCATTACTCCTATGATTCTATGGAAACCAGAAAACTGTTTTGACCAAAATACATGGGAGAAGCCAGCATAGGCAAAACTGGCAGGCAAGTAAAATCAACAACTATACCTGTGTGCGAGTCCTCGTGTCCAAGCAAAGATTGAGGCAATGCTGTTAGTGCTAGTTTCCCCTCCTTTCTGGTGAACCCTGTAGTGCCGTGTAACAGTTCCATGGGCTGCTTCAGCCTCTATGGTCTTTCCATCAGGACATACCTGCACCAAACCAAACTCATTATCAAATTAATCATATGTACGCATAAGGATGATTGTCTACACAACACTAAAGTAAATAGCCAAATGAAAAATTTGTTAAAGAAATATGAGGTTAACCACATTATCACACTAACAAAAATACAGTCGAAATGTAAGGGAACTAGACATCAAAAAAGAAACATACCAGGACTTTGATGTCATCAATCCAAGAGATCCAAACCCTGAAAAAAGAAATCAGAAATTTGAGTTTGTGCAAACACACTGAATGGTATGCATCACCCAGGGGACTCCCATTTCCCCCTCAGAAAAAGAGGCAGAATTTAGCAACTCTTTTAATGCCCAAAACATAATCACATTCTATATACATCAGTAGAACCAAAAATCAACTGCTTGATGGATAATGTTATAAAAGTGTATATTTCATACCTTGAGCAAGGAAATCACTTTGAACATCCCCATCATAATTCTTGCAAGCCCATACATAACCTCCTTCACTCTTTACAGCATAAGCAACCATATCATCAATAAGACGGTGTTCATACCTGTAAAATCAATCACACAGTTGCGGTATTAGTAGACATTTACCATTCTGAAAAAGGCAGTATAAAAAAAGTAAGAAGAACAGTGGCTCACCAAATACCAGCAGCCTCGAACTTTTGTTTCCAGTTGGCTTCATATACTTCTTGGAATATGTCTTTCTTGAACCTTTAAGGGGTAAAAAAAGAAGGGGAAAATGGGAAAGAGAGCCGAAAAATATAAATTGGAAAAAAGATAAATTTTAGTTACCAAACAGAAAGTAATTGGCAATACTATTTGGGGAAAAAAAAAGGGAAAAAAAAAAAAAAAAAAAAAAAGAAGCCAAAGGAGAAGGGAAGAAACCATTAGATCAGTACATAAATTCCTAATGGCGCATGCTGCGGCATACCTTCCATCATATTTCTTGAGAATGGTATTCTTTGTACTAAGATAAAGTGGCCATTTCTTCTGGTATGCAGTGTTCATTGAGGCATCAGCAAAAGCATGGATAGACTGTTATTTCAACAAACAATGTAAAAGGAAATCGATGAGTCACAAAAAGATCCACTGAAAAATTAACCAATAAAGAGCCCAAAATTGCAAAAGCCGACCTCATCTGTGTTGTACATGGATAGAGCTACTCCACCAGCACCAGTAAAGTTGAATACTTCTTGCTCTGTCGTTCCCATTATCAGCTCCTTCTGGTAATTAGAACACCGAGTTAAGAATGCAGGAACAGAATAGGGGAAAATTAGATAATAACCAAAATAGTTTAGAAAACAAACTTTCTTGTTAGTGAAAAAACAGAATCTGCAGGACAACCAGAAATTCATTTTGAGGAAAAACATACGGAAAAAACGAAACATTACCAAACACCAATTTAAGTTTTCCAGCTCCTTTGATGACAGTATCAGTTGCTCTGTATTGATCTCCAAATGCATGCCTTCCAATGCATATTGGCTTGGTCCAGCCTGATAGAAAGTAATCAATTGAATTCCATTTCGTCAATTATGTTTCAAGTACAAAAATTTGAACTAACATGATGTTTTCAGTACCTGGAACAAGACGGGGAACATTTTTGCAAAGAATTGGCTCTCTAAAGACCGTTCCTGCAGTAAGATGCAGTGACAGCAAATTGTCATGGGAAGACTGAATCATATGCATGAAGCATCTACTACTAAAAACTTGCAAGTCAGGAAGAAGGCAAGTTGACTCCACTAACCATTCAAAATGTTTCTGATTGTCCCATTTGGACTCTTCCACATATGCTTCAAGCCAAACTCCTTTACACGAGCTTCATCTGTAGTGTACATTACAGAACACGAAAATTCAGTTAGTGAAGCAATATCATACTACATTCGAAAGCAAAAAGCCCAGGCAACCTGATATTTCACCAAATAAAAAGATAAAGGCTTTCTTATCATAATCAAAAGTTGCCATTCATACCAGGTGTGATGGTCGCACACTTAATTGCCACATTGTACCTACAAATTAAACATATAAATCAGGCATGAATTGAAAAATACAGTTGAAGAATACAAGCAGGCAGCCACAATATATTTAGAGAACAAAACTTAGATCATTGAATGACAATGATATAGTAAATTCACATTTATAATCATAAAAGGCAAATGCAAATAACATCTAAAAATTAATTAATTTGTCCTGAAAATAAAACATTTCAAGAATTTGAATCATTTTTTATAGGACAGCAGAAAAAAGTCATACTTCAGAGTAGCTTCCGCACTTTCAATTGTAACTTTATCATCAGTGGCATCACGGTAAGGAAGGCCAAGGTCAAAGTACTTTATATCCAACTCCAGGAAAGGGAGAATGAGCTGTAGAATATATTATTATCGATTTTACACTAGTTATTAGTACAAAAGAAACTACAAAATTCCACCAATTTGAATATTTGCAAGGTAAACTTATTACTTTATCCTTGATTGATTTCCAAATGACTCTGGTCATCTCATCTCCTGCACAGTGCAAATAAGAAGGTAAGAAAGTGAAAGACACATTCTAAAGCTGCAGAAATACGAGAACATCATAACCAAGTTCTAATCTTTTTTCGGCTTTGTTGCAGTCATGCCACTATTGGACAAATTATTTTAACATTTTAGTCAATATATTATTCCATTTTAAATCAGCCATAACCAAGACTCAGAAAACCAGCATCTGAATCTATATGGTTTTGTCATAGTTCCTTCAGCAGTAATCAGTAATAAAACCTAGGAAGAATAAACCTATGTTCTCTGTCCTATATATATAAAATATAGTAACCATTAAAACTTGTTGCAAAACTCCATCAGAATTATTTATTTTTCATTTTCCTGATGACAAGATACTGGTCTTTCAGTTGAAACGTTGACATAATATCGTAGTCAAATCAGTTGCTTAAACTGGTCTTACAACCAAAGCACATATATTCAAGAAAATAGTTTATACAAAGTCATCAAACCAAGTGCTTACATAAGTACTACATAAAATACTGACATAGCGTCATGGACCAAGGCATTTTTATCTTTTTCATATTCTAATAAACAATAACCACAGCATAACAATGCTTATTGCTATCAATAAAAAATCACCATCATTTCATGCAATAATACATGATCCTCAAATAATGAATCTAATCATCACCTGAACAACACTTGAAAATATTTTTAACAGATCAACAAAGCAACTTCAAATGGCTTTTAAGGTCATGCTTTAAAGATGCCATACACAAATTGTAAATATAAAAAACCACAATCTTATTGAAAAACAAACCAGCAATAAAGAAAAAAAAATGAAAAAGAAAGGAAAAAGAAAACTGGATCAAGATATTTTCTACAGATGCAAAAGCTAAAAAGATATCTCTACTAAAAGCAACAAGGTCCCAACAATTTTCATTCACAAATGAATACCAAGATTTTGTTCTTTATACTTAAAAATTCATAAAGATCAAATTTTTTTTCCTCAAAATTTTATTCAATTTGACTCTCCAATTTATGATGCATTAGTACTAAATAATTCCGAACTGATTGATATCTCAAAAAATAACATTAGCCCAGATCTGCATGACAATCATTCAATTCAACCAAATGGAAAATTAAACATATAATGAAAAGTTTGGATTAAAATGGAAAGAAAAATACAAGGAAAAAGATCTAACCATCCATCTCAACGATTGGGCTGGCAACCTTAATCTTTTCGCATGCCATTTTTTTCCCCTTTTTCTTTTTTTTAATGAGGGGTGGGGGGAGTGGGGGTTCAAACAAGGTTATCAGATTAAAGGGTGAGAGATATGAGACGGGTTCTTGATCAAAGAAACAGGGAAGCGCCGGCAGAGGAATCAGAGTAAAAAACAGCGAGAAAATATAGGATTCAGGATTTGGTGGGCATACAGTTACACCAAAAGAAAAAAGAAGCATGGGAGTAGGGACAAGGATGCGCAAATGAAAATTCTTGATGAGTAATATGTTATTGGGGAATGCCTTTTAAAAATTATTTTTTTAAGTATAAAAATTTGTTTTATAAATATTTAAAGTAAAAAAGAATTATTTCGATCATAGAATTTTTTTATGTTATTATTGGTTTAAGTTAAAGATTAAATTTTATTTATATTATTATTTTATTATTTTTAACATTTAAAATTAAATAATTTTAATTGTTATGTTATTTATATAATAAATTTAAATTTAAGTATAGAAAAAAGAAATACTTAAAAGAAATGTAATTAAATTATAATATTATAATTACTTTAATTTATTAATATATTAAATTTTTTATTTGTTGTAAGAAATTAATTAAATAGTTTGAATCTTAATAAAATAATTTGATTAATTTTTTTTAAATGACAATAATTTTTAAATTTAATTAATTAGAAGAAATGAAAATTACTTAATTTTGTTATAAAAAAATTAAAAAATAATGATTTGACAAATATTATATTTTAATTATATATTTAGATGAGGAGTCATTTATTTAAAGAGATAAATAAAAAAAAATTATTTACTGTCTCTCCATTATCCATTTACTCTGAATGAAAAAGATTAGCAGTAGTTGGTCATGTTACGACAGTGAAAAATGTAGGAGGTATGGGTAAATGTCTTTTTTTCTCAATGTCAAAATATTCTACTAGTTTAAGAAATTTGCACCTAAAACAAATGGAGAAATTTCTCAATTTTTAGTACGTACTGTATATTTTTTTCCTCTTACACCAACAAATCTTAACCACTCCTAATAATTTAATTACACTATTGGTGCTGGTGTTTCAAAAAAGTGGTTGTACTACTCCATTATAAGTCATAACAGAAGAATAATTGAATCGATTAATATTTACGAGTTGAGTATTAAATTATTTAATTAAATTTTTATGACTTGTCTGATACTCTAATCGGGCTACGATATTTGTGAAATTTTATATATTAAAGTTAATAATGAGGTTTAAAGGACTTTGTTTCCTCACCTCATTAGTCTCTCTACCCCTGAGTCTCTACTTCCTGTACTAATGTTAGTACTCAATTTTTTTTTTTTAAAACTTATTTATGTTGAAAATTAGAATAAACTAGCTATCGGTTACTAATTTATTTCAAATCATTTTTATTGAGTACCGATCTATATATAGACCGAGTAACATGCCAATCTTTTCTGATTTGATGGATTGCTTATTCGACATATGACATGATATTTGGTTCATGGACAATATTATTTAATACTGTAATAAGTTTTTGAGATATGAACATTGCTTATGCTACTAATGAATAAGTATCCAATATTTTGTGCAGTAGAAATATTAGGTTTGGATTATTAACAATTCTAGACTGAATGGATATTACTTATAAATATCTATTTACATATTTATTTATATATTTGTAGCATTACCCCTTGGCAACTTAAAAGGGCAATTTTTTTTTGTCTCTGTCAATTAATTTTATTGGGCTCCTGAAAAAATCCGCCTTATCTTAATTATTTGTTGAAGTGATTCTAATACATAACAAAAATTTAAGAAAATGATCTGGAAAATCTGTCAGGACATCATCAATTTTACGGCTATTATTTTCTTATTACTCCTTCAATTTCAAATTCAATTTTTCACTTGAAAAATGAAGAGTGCTCCTTTTTTTCCCCCTCTTCTTCTCCCCAAGAAGTTGCCCGTATTCAGGATTTTATTACCATTTCCAATAAAATCAGATTGGCAGGAGCTGTTTGGATTAAATTTTTATTCATTATTCTTCAAATAATAATTTACAATTTCATTTAGCATGTTTTTTTTAACATCCATGTCTTATTTCACATATATATCACATCTCAAATAGTTACTACAATAATTATTCTAAATAATATTTTAGAATATTCTAAATAATGACAATCTAAACAGTTATATTTTTCCACCCAAAAAAAAAAACAACAAAAAAACAGCTATACTTTTTCTCTTTAAAATGGATCAATGCAGATTCGGTAGCATAGAATATATAAATTCTCAACAACCAACAATAGCCTAATCATTATCTTTTTTGGCCTTCCCTCAATCATGTTCTATATAAGAATTATCACCATCACTTTCAGAAGATGAAGTATATCCACTAATGTGCATCATCTATCCTATATACTATATAGAGTGGGTAAAAAGAAGAACGGAAAACTAAAACAAAGAACAAGCTTTTAAATTGTTTTTATATATAATTCAGCACAGATGGTAACTATCTTCTAATTGTTATTGTGAAGCACAATGACTCGGTCATTACCAGAGCCAATGCAAATGACTGCAGGCGGAATTCCTAACAAATGTCTGACATGATGATTCCGTAACAATATTGCTAGAGGAAACTTCAGATGGTCCCAAAAATGTGTACACTTACAGACGCAGGAAAAAAATCACGATATTTGGATATTTCAGTAGTATACTGAAGCTTAAGTGAGTCACAAGAAACACATCGGGAACAATTTTATGTATATATATATATATATATATATATCATCATGTCACTAGAACAATTAGTAGAAGAATGAAGACCTTACGAAATTAGCAACTGAAAACATCATCTATGTATCAGAGTCATCAGCTAAACTTGCTATTCTTACTTGAGCTCACACACATGCTTATCTAGAAAAGCCTGAGCCAGGTTACTGAAGCTCACGCTAACTGCACCAGCCGATGCATATCTTTTGATGACATCCACTACTTCTGGCTTCAAGATATCTTCCTTGCTTGATGTGTTGCAGAGATAATACAAAGACCCAAGAGCATAGTTCACCTGCCAAATTGAGGTTTATCTTCAGTAGCTACCACAGATACATGCACACATAAAGTCGCACACAGGCACATATACAAAACTGTAGTACTAATAAGGTTCCTAAAGATGACAATTCATTTCCTGATTAAATTTCAGCAAAGGAGTGTTCAGAAATTCTTTTTCTTTTTGGCAATATTTCACGTGTTTCTCTTTATGGTTCTTATGGAGCTACATTGCAACAAATCTTCTTTTTCTGCAGAGCATTGCTTCTATGATCTTAGAAGCACTGGTCGCCATGGCCCAAACTAAAGTCAAAAGACTTCTAGCTTATAGTTCAATTGGACGTGTAGGTTATATTTGTGCTGGTTTATCATGTGGAACCATAGAAAGAATTCAAAGCCACTTCACATCCAGATAATCACAGCATCTCCGGAAGCGAAAGTTGGCAATAAAGTATTAGCAGGGTTACTGGGCAATGACTACAAAGTTGGCATCACTCCATCATGCAGCTAAATTAACATATTAATGAAAGTACACAAGTCAATGAAAAGGGCCAAGCATAGGTTTTCTAGTTCTTTTACCTGATCAATGGCTCACTTGAAACAGCAAGCATAAACTATAAATCGAGTGCAAACAGATGGTACAGAACTTATAAAAAAGAAAATGGAGGAAATTAGTGGCTACCATAGAATTCATCTCAGTTTCTACTGATGTTTTTGAATATCGGCAATTAACATGATGGTGAATGAATAATAAGTAATGGGCAATTATAATTCTTTTCCATATTAGACGTAACGAATCATGCACTTTGGATATGTGATTCAAGACCTCATCTAAATTAGTTCCTACGTTTTTAAGCATATGTAGCAATGTGGCATGCAGAAAATGGTATAAGAGAGCCAGAAAGGATACATTCTTCCTCGACCATGCTTCGAACAGGACTGGAAAGACAATGAATGACAAGAGGGACTCCACCACTCTGCATTACAACTGCTGCATTCAATGGATCTACAATAATTTCCAACAAGTCAATTTATACACATGAATTACCTGTTGCCAAAGAGAACCATCGTATCAGTCTTTGAAAGTATGCTCTTATTAAGTCAATTTTTCTATGAGAACAAACAGAACTTACCAGCAGAGGCATTGTAGATTCCTCCAACACCAAGTTCCACAAGCTTCTCGTTAGGCTCGGTCATGCAGTCCAGGAATAGTTCCAAAACATTAAGCTGCTTAAATCACACAACGGCTTTCATATTATAGAAGAAACTAATAAATTAACAGGCTAACAAAATTTGTGAACTACCTGGCGCAAGAAGTTGTAATTGAATGGATCATATGCAAAGTTTGCTAGATTGGCAGCAATTCTCTCTTTTGTTTCTGTAGTAACAAGAGCTTAGATGTTAATTTAAATGGCCAAAAACAAGATGAAGACTTTCAAAGATAGATTCCTATTGGATTTAAAGCTGTTAGTAACACAAAGGTTCTAATATTTATAAGATAAAAGGGATAGTCAATTAAACATAGATGAAAAACATATTGGTTTGCATGAATTGGAACAGCCTATGGCCCACAATTCCCCTGTCCACCCCATCCCTCTCCCTTCCGTATGGGACCATAGGGACTGGAACATGAATCTTCCAATTGAAAGCAGGCATCATATGCAAAAGCAGAAAACTCAAACAACCTATTAGGTGCTCATCAAAATGGATTATTTTCATGATCGAAATAGTGTCATTACTGCACTTATGAAAGCAGATTATGACAAAAGTTCCATAAAAGTTATGAAAGCAGATTATGACAAAAGCTCCATAAAGCAAGTCCTGAGCATAATAACCCAAAAAACAGGGGGCAGAACTTACTTTTTAGTTGTAGAAATTACAATCTTTAAGTTTGTTAACTACAAAGACAACTGTCTCTATAGTAGTATTATTGGGACAAAATTGTAGTTCTTAAAATTTACCAATCTCCTTCCTCGAATCCTCCTAATTATTGCTCAGAAACTTAAGTTACACCATTTATGCTAGATAAGCTCTCCACATTCCTTCGATAGTAAAGAATTGTGCACTCCCATGTAACCTTTCTTCATCGATATAATTTAAGGGCCAAGCCTTGAGGCATGTTCAAGAGTAAACCATGTTGCTTCTGTGACATATGAGGTATGAATTCAAAGAGGATCGAACTCTTTGCTTTTAGGGCTAAGGCTGATGTAGTAGGAGACTTATATACTACTTTTGCTCAATTGACCCTTGAATAGGTATTTTTTACCCCTCCAACAAACAGGTCTTAGTCTACCCTTGCACATAACCATTGCAGGGAGAAACTGATTATTTAGCGTCAATAGAACAAGATTTACAAATCTGCTTTACAAATCAGTATCCTTATATTCTGTTAGAAGATGTAGTCCAGAGCAGACCCCTGTTACTACATGCTTATGCAAACAATAACTTCAACAGGAAACGTCAATATCATAACTCCTGAACTAAAGAAGAATTGAACATGGCATACCTTCATCCGTAGTATTCTGAAACTGACTAACCAATTCCTAAAGCAAACAAAGGAAACATGGAGCTGAAGTTATAGTACTAGTTGGTTAGTATCAAATACCACTTATGCCCACACAAACAAAGGGGGAAAAGAACACACACACAACAGAAACAGTGTAAAAGATCTACAATATGTGAGCTACAGCAATAACCAGAAAGATAACCTGAAGGTATTGCATCCGCGGAGTTCCATATTTTGCAGTGCGCTCTTCCTGTCTCCTGCTATTTGCAAACATGTGAGCTGCAATAAGAAATGAGAAACTGAGATTTTTCGTCGAGCCAAAATTCACAGCAAAATTTTACTATAGAGCAGCCCACCTCATCTGGGAAAAGGTAAATTTCAAGAAAGAAACCATTAATTTACCCATTGAAATCTTAAGGCTTACAACACATTTTGATAGACTAACAATCTTGAGAAGAAAATAACTATTAAAAAGGTAAATTTCAAGAAAGAAATCGTTAATTTACCCATTAAAATCAAAAGGGCTGCTACATAGGGAGTTGTGAAGTTGGGTTTTGGTTTGGTCGTTTGACTAGCTGGGGTTATTTGGACATTTTAATTGGAAAAATATTTAGGTAAATTCGATATTTATCTTAAATTTTGTGTTCATAATTAAATTTTAAATAACCTTACTTACATGATGTCATAAATTCTCTAATATTTAATTCACATCAAACAAATTTATAAATAAAACTAAAGATCGAGTCTATCCAAATATTTGCCTTTTAACCGGTGATTTAACAGTAGAGGGGAAACGCAACTGCAACTGTCATTTTGTTTTGTCTGCTTCAACTTCTTTCTTGTTGAAGGCTGGACATTTTAATGGGTCATTTAACAGTAGAGGGGAAACGCAACTGCAACGGTCATTTTGTCTGCTTCAACTTCTTCTCCTTCTTGAAGGTTAATGCAACGTATAAACCCTTCGTTTTCTCCACCTCAAATTCTTCTCTGGGGTCATTCTTTATTTTCTCCGCCTCCGTTTGTCTTGGGTGATTGGATCCTTGAATGATGGAGAGTATGGCATACCAGCTTTAATAATTGAATGGGCTAATTGGTTCCAATACCATATGAGGTTTGTATTGCTGCCTTCATACTTATACATATGCTTCCATAGGGATCGTCAAAGTCAGGAATAACTTCATATGGAGTAAAATGTATGGAAAGTTTCACTTGTGTTTAATCAGCAAAGAATTGCGCAAGCTTTAATTCCTTTTGTAATTTAATTATTCTATTTTTGGTATGATTTGGCTGCTGTTATGATTGCATATTGCCCGTGTGTGTGACATTTGGAGAGTTTGACATACCAGGTTGAATAATAAACGAGCTAATTGGTTCCAATACCATATGAAATTTGTATTACTGCCTTTATGTTTATACATATGCTTTCATTACTACTTTCATGCTTACGTATGGTTCCATAGGGATCGTCTTTCTGGTAATCACTTTTAAATTGCACATTCCCTGTGTGATAAAATTCCTCAAAGAAGATACATTTTTAATCAAACTTCAATGTATTATTTTTTGTTTTTATCACTTTATAATTTTTGACGGGTTTATTTTTTCTTTACTGGGTGGTTTCTGGCGTGGAAGCTTGTGCTTGTTCATGTCCCTTTGGTCCAAGAGATCTTTGGTTTGTTGGAATTTTTGTAATTATCCCATGTGATTTTATTTTTGAAATTTCAAATATTTGATCCAATATTTAGTTCTGATATTTATCAATTTGACTTAATAAATATCTTGTGATAATTATCACATTGTGATAATTATTACACTTGTGATAACTATTTATTCTTACAGCTTACGTTTTCTGATGGGGACAAACGTTATAAGTATACAGAGTATTTTGGGTCCCTAGGCCTGACATTCTATTAGAAAATATACCATCGTATCAGATTGTCTAGGTTTAGAGTACCCAGATAGTTATTTTCTATTTCTCTTTTATTTGACAGTGACCCAACAACATCAATGGCTGGAGGTACGTTCCTCGATTCTATTCCGCATTTGATATTCTGTGATATTATTTATGCACAGATTAAATTCATTTTTATAGATCTCTAAGAAATCTATCATTTGGTATCAGAGCTTTTATGCCTCTGCCTTTGATTTGCATATATGTATATGTCGATTTGGGTTTACTGTTGACATGTTATTGAGAAAATCTAGAATTATAATTTATTTGAAATTGATTCTATGATTTTTTTTTCCTTAATTAAAAACATCTATTGGTGTTATTTATTGCTGAGTTATGGCTATATATTTTTATATATGAATTATGGATCATGAACATGGGTTTATGATTTTGATGTTTTTATTGAAAACTAAAGTTAGAAATCATTAGAAAATTAGATTTTCATGTTTTTTGTGATTAAAACGCAATTTTTTGATGCCCAAATGGCTGGGAATATATGCGAGTTGCATTCGGGTCGCAACTGGGTCGCACATACCCGTTTTTGTCCAACTGGGTGAAGAAGAAGATGTAAAAAAAAATGCGAATTTTCCGTGGGAAGATTCGAACTGGTGACCATTTGGTCACCAGACCCATGTTCTGACCAATGGGCCACCTGGGATCATGTTTGTAAAAAAACAAAGGTTTTCTAGGGTAAGATTCGAACTTGTGCCCCGCAGGGACTGGACCACTTTGTGGTTTATGGAAATTTTGAATAAGATAATTTTATAAACTAGTTCTCTTTATTAAAATAAAAACAAAAAGGGTGGTTGCCTTGGTTCGAACTCGTGACCATGTGGAAGTAGGTCACGTGGCCATCAAGCCATCAGCTGTGATTGTGTTAATTTGCAACACAACGATTTATTTTATAACAGAGGTGCTGCTGGAAGGTTTTGAACCTGAGACCTTCAGGTTAAAGGTTAGGCAGTCTGACCAATTAAACTATTCAAATTATTTAGTTGTAGAATGTATTATTTATATATATGATACTTCCAGTTTGTTATTTGAACATATATATATATATATATATATTTCTGTAATTATTAATGTCTGTGATCTGTATAAATATGTATATATATTTTTTAATTATAGAGTAGCCGCAGCATCTTTAATTAAATATATATATATATGTGTGATGTGTGTACAGTAATTCTGTAATATATTATATTGTGTGATTAAAAGGGTGAAATATTACATTATATTCCTTAATTTACCCACAGGAATTAAAGAAAGGAACATGATTTAATAGTTTCGTCATTTTGATTATATGAATTTATTTGAATTAGGAATTTAGCCTACAGGCTATTTCTATGTCATGTAATTCATATTATTACTATGTTTTGCATTGGTAAAACATAATAAATGTTAATTTGCCTCAAATTTTAATATAAGCGTGTATGTAATTATTTGTGCAATTTTTCAACCTATGAATTTTCATGATATGAAATGTGACATTCCCGACCTCAAGGGTGACAACTATAAGTTGTGAAAAGAGAGAATTCTCCTTCATTTGGGGTGGATGGACATTGATTATGCTATCAGGAAAGACGAACCACCTTCGATTATTGAGAATAGCCAACCTAATGATGTTGAGCTTTATGAAACGTGGGAGCGATCTAATCGTCTTAGCATGATGTTGGGAACATAAAGACCAACATCTCAACTGACATTCGGGATTCTGTCGATCACTATAATAATGTCCGAGAGCTATTGAAGGCCATTAATGAGCAGTTTGAGTCTTCAGATAAGGCTTTAGCAAGCACCCTAATCATGAAATTCTCTACCATGAAGCTCACCAGTATCAAAGGAGTGCGTGAACACATCATGCACATTAGGGACATAGCGGCTCAACTTAAAAATTTTGAGGTTACAATGTCTGATTCCTTTTTTGTGCACTATATTCTGAACTCTCTACCACAGCAGTATGGGCCTTTCAAGATCTCTTACAACACACATAAGGACAAATGGTCCATCAATGAGTTGATGACCATGCGTGTGCAAGAGGAAGAAAGGCTGCTTATGAAAACTGGAGAGAGTGTGCATCTGGCAACTCAAGGAAAGAACAAGTACAACCAAGCCAAGAAAAAAAGAAAGAAAAAGATGTCTCCTCAAGGAGATATTAAGAAGGAATCCAAGTGCTTCTTCTGTAAGAAAATTCATAGCACACACATGTCATCAACCTGTCTCTTATACACATCTAGATGTGTATAAGAGACAGACCATAGATTTGTATGTAATGAACCTAATATGATAGATGTTAATCATAAGCATGTGTATATTTACATGGTTCTACAATCCATATTACGAATTCCTTGCAGGGATTACGAAACCTAAGGAAGCCAATGGAAAGTGAGGAGTTCATCTATTCAGGAAATAAGATGCGGTCTCACGTGAAAGTAATTGGGACATGTAGTTTAGTTCTCAGTAGTGGCTTTGTTTTAGATTTGGAAAGGACATTTTATGTTCCAATTTCTCTAGAAATTTAATTTCATTGTCAAAACTTATACCATCTTGGTGTATAGAGACTGGTATTGTTCAAATGTTGGATTTAGTTTGTTTTATAAATCTGACCTTATCGGGAATGGTATTTTGTTTAATGGTCTTTTTCAAATTAATTTGCAAAACAATGCTACATTAAGTAATTTGCATGTTCAAAATAATGCTGGTAAAATATTAAAAGATGTGTTATGAATGAGTTTTCCTCTATATTATGGCACCGGAGATTGGGACACATCTCCATTCAGAGAATCAAGAGATTAGTGGATGATGGAGTACTTAGTACTCTAGATTTTACTGATTTTGAGACTTGTGTGGCCTGCATAAAAGGTAAGCAGACCAACATGTCGAAAAAGGGAGCCAAGAGAAGTTCGAAATTATTAGAAATCATACATACTGACATATGTTGTCCGAATATGGACACATATTGTCAAAAGTATTTCATCACCTTCATAGATGATTTCTCACAATACATGTATCTCTACTTGCTTAATAACAAAAATGAAGCACTAGACGCCTTTAAGGTGTTTAAGGCAGAAGTAGAGAAACAATGTGAAAAACAAATTAAAATTGTGAGATCTGATAGAGGTGGTGAGTACTATGGTAGATACACCGAAGATGGACAAACACCTGGTCCTTTTGCAAAGTTTCTTGCTGAGCATGGGATTGTTGCCCAATACACTCCATCTACACCTGGTTCTCCGAGCCAAAATGGTGTAGCAGAAAGAAGAAACTGAACATTATTAGACATGGTGCGGAGCATGCAAGCATGCTCAAAACTTCCAGAATCTTTGTGGAGTGAAGCTCTCAAGACGGCTGTGTACATATTAAACCGAGTTCCAACCAAAGCTGTCCCAAAGACACCATTTGAATTATTTAAAGGTTGGAAACCGAGTTTGCGACATGTATGCATTTGGGGACGCCCATCTGAAGTGAGAGTTTATAACCCACAAGAAAAGAAGTTGGATCCAAGGACCATTAGTGGGTATTTTATTGGATATGCTGAAAGATCTAAGGGATATAGATTTTACTGTCCATCTAATAGTACAAGAATTGTGGAGTCAAGAAACGCAAAGATTCTTGAGAATGATCTAATTAGGGGGAGTGATAGATCATTGGGTATTAGATCTGAAACAGAATATTCTATTCCACAATCTTCCACTTCTAGTCATGGACGGACTATTGTTATTCATCTGACACTCCTCGAGATCAAGTACGTGTTGAACAACCAGTCCTTGAAACTCCACAAACTGCTGATAATGATCTAGTAGATCTTGTTCAACCAATACCTGAAATTGTTGAACAACCAGTTGAACAACATATTCCTCAGGCTAATGTTGGAACAACATTGAGAAGATCTACTAACGTAAGGAAAACAACAATTCCTGATGACTATATGGTATATCTGCAAGAGTTTGAGTATAATATTAGAGCCGAAAATGATCCTGAAACATTTTCACAAGCCATAAAATGTAATAAATCAAACTTGCGGTACAATGCCATGAAAGAAGAGATAGAATCGATGACATCGAATGGAGTCTGGGATCTTGTCGAGTTGCCTATTGGTGCAAAAACCATAGGATGTAAATTGGTTTTCAAAACCAAGAAAGACTCATTAGGCAACATCGAAAGATATAAAGCGAGACTTGTTGCCAAAGGATTCACTCAAAAAGAAAGAATCGATTATACAGAAACCTTTTCCTTCATCCTGTATCTAAGAAAGATTCTCTTCGAATTATTATGGCATTGGTTGCCCATTTTGATTTGGATTTGCATCAAATGGATGTGAAAACGGCGTTCCTTAATGGAGATCTAGAGGAAGATGTTTATATAAAACAACCTGAAGGATTTTTCTCTAGTAATGGTGAGCATTTAGTTTGCAAGCTTAAAAAGTCTATATATGGATTGAAGCAAGCCTCCCGTCAATGGTATTTAAAATTTTATGGTGTGATCTCTTCATTTGATTTTGAAGAGAATATCATGGATCAATGTATATACGAGAAGGTCAGTGGGAGTAAGATTTGTTTTCTTGTTCTGTATGTAGACGACATCTTACTTGCAAGTAACGATAAAGGATTGCTACATGAGGTGAAATAATTTCTCTCCAGAAACTTTGATATGAAAGACATGGGTGAGGCATCTTATGTCAGTGGCATAAAAGATCCATAGAGATAGAACTCGGTGCATTTTGGGTTTGTCTCAAGAACCTATATATAAACAAAGTTTTAGAGAGGTTTCGGATGAAAGATTGTTCACCAAGTGTGGTACTTATTGTGAAGGGTGACAAGTTCAATTTGGACCAATGTCCGAAAAATGACTTTGAGCGGGAACAAATGAAAAACATTTCATATGCTTCTACTGTAGGAAGCCTAATGTATGCTCAGGTCTGCACAAGGCCTGACATTGTATTTGGTGTAGGAATGTTGGGAAGATATCAGAGTAATCCAGCTATGGACCACTGGAGAGATGCAAAGAAGGTAATGAGGTACCTTCAAGGAGCAAAAGATTACATGCTTATGTACAGACGGATTGATAAATTAGAGGTGTTTGGCTACTCAGATTCAAACTATGCTGGCTGCATTGATTCTCAAAAATGGACATCTGGTTATGTCTTTATGCTAGCCGGTGGAGCTGTGTCCTGGAGAAGTTTTAAACAAACTTTGATTGCAACCTCTACTATGGAAGCTGAGTTCGTTTCTTGTTTTGAGGCAACTTCGCATGGGTGTATGGTTAAAGAGTTTCATGTCTGGGCTTAGAATTGTGGATTCTATTACTAGGCCATTGAGGTTATTTTGTGACAATTCAGCTGCTGTTTATGGCTAAGAACAATAAGAGTGGTAGTCGAAGTAAACACATCGACATCAAGTACTTAGCCATTCGAGAACGTGTTAAAGAAAATAAAGTGGTCATTGAACATGTTAACACTGAATTGATGATTGCCGATCCCTTGACTAAAGGCATGCCACCAAAGATTTTTAGGGATCATATAGTTAGAATGGGATTTAGTTCCATGATGTGACCTAATTTTACATGTACGTACATTTGATATTTCCATTGAAACTCTTATTCAATTGTGTTTTTCATATTCAGTTGCGCATACTTATTTAGTTATTTGAGAAAAACACACTTAAGTTGGACCTATAATAAGCATAAGGCTTATTTATTAAGGTATGTTATCACATAAAAGTTTAGTGTTGAAGAGACATAATGCATATTAATACAGTGTGGAAGACAATACTTGTTTCTTAGAGGACTTGTCGCCATGATTCATGTATTTTGGATCTTACTTGTGACATTTGATAGTTTGTATATCGAATGAAATATGTGGATCAAGTGGGAGAAATGTTGGAATTTTTGTAATTATCCCATGTGATTTTATTTTTGAAATTCCAAATATTTGATCCAATATTTAGTTATGATATTTATCAATTTGACTTAATAAATATCTTGTGATAATTATCACATTGTGATAATTATTACACTAGTGAAAACTACTTATTCTTACAGTTTACGTTTTCTGATGGGAAAAAACGTTATAAGTATACAGAGTATTTTGGGTCCCTAGGCTTGACATTCTATTAGAAAATATACAATCGTATCAGATTGTATAGGTTTAGAAGTACCCACATAATTATTTTTCTATTTCTCTTTTATTTAACAGTGACCCAACAACATCAATGGCTGGAGGTACATTCCTCGATTCTATTCCGCATTTGATATTCTGTGATATGGGATATTAGTATATTTATGCACAGATTAAATTCATTTTTATAGATTAAAAAATCTATCATGGTTTGCGTAAAAAACCGGTTAAGCCCAAACCTGAGAATCACCGGCGGCATCACGCAGTTTTACAACAGCATTCGGTCCATTTTTACATATGCTTCTATAGGGATCATCAGAGTCAAAGTAACTTCATATAGAGTAAAATTCATGGAAAGTTTCAATTGTGTTTAATCAGCAAAGAATTGTGCAAACTTTAATTCTTTTTGTAATTTAATTACTCTGTGTTTGGTATGATTTGGCTGCTGTTATGATTGCATGTTGCCCGTGTGTGGCATTTGGTTTGCTCCGCCTCAATTTCTTCTTGGAAGGCAATATATCTGCCTTGTTTGTTTTCTCTATCTCCCTTCGTCTTCGTTGATTGGATCCTTGAATGATGGAGAGTTTGACATACCAGATTTAATAATGAATGCGCTAATTGGTCCCAATACCATATCAGGTTTGTATTGCTGCCTTCATTCTTATACAGGAACCTGTCTCTTATGCTTCCATAGGGATCGCCAGTGACTGCAAACTTGCAACAGCTATGCATTCCTAAGAGTATTCCTTTCTGTGGTTTCTTAGTTGCATAATTTTATAGGAATATTCTTCTTTTGCAAATATCTTGATACATTTCTGTGCAGAAATTCCTAGTATTATGGTGATGAGTCACTTAGAAATGCCTCATATGGTAATTTATTGCATGGAATTGGTGCAAGCACTATGAATTACAATTCATCCTCTGCTTCACAACCTGAGCCATTGAAAGTGGAACACCTTGAAGTTGAACGGGCAAATCATTATGCTTTCCCTTCATCCACACCAGGTTATACTTTTGAAAATTCTCAACAGTTGATCATTGGATTCTGGGAATCTTAGACAAGCTCCTAGATGCAAAATCTTTCTACTTTCTCAAATGTTATGGTAAATAATATTGTGCCCTTCCATCAAAATCATGTTAAAGTTGCTTAACTTCTGAGGAATTTGCCTTGGGAATGTCTTGCCTGAAGAACAAATATTTCGTACATTACAATGATAAAAGAATCTTTTCTTAAGAAAAGTACTACAATGTTAGATTAGGTTTTTAAAACCTTTTAAACAATAGAACCTTACTGATCTTGTAAATTATGTAGAAGATGCAAATCAATCTTGTTTGAACTTATGAACATATGGAGACATAAATTTTTTTTTTGGACTGGAGAGATAATGAGGAGACTTTCTTCTTGGGAGGATGAAGGTAGAATTAATGCAAAGAATATATTTAATTAAAGAAAGGGGAGAGGGTGGCATGGTTGAAAAATAATTTAGTTTATTTTAAAGAATAATAATAGTTGTTGAACTTGAAGGTATATATTAGCAGGTCATGAAAGGAGCCCGGTATTATTTGGGCCTAAAATCCTCACATTTCCTGTTGGGGGATCTTTGCAATGCTGGCATTATTATGGGGTGGAGGAGAACCAATAGTTATAGTACTTTGATTTTTTCAAGGCTGGGCATTGGTAAATTATTGGCTGCAACGTGGCTAGCTGCAGTAGTTGCTTGCTTTACCATGATTACGGGGATAGAAAATGTTGCTCTAGCATATGTAGCTTATTAATTTGAATTTTGGTCACTCTTGGATGCTGTGTCTTAGAATACAAGAGATTTATTAAGTTTGATTTAATAGTATTACATCAAAAGTATAATTATTCATTCGTATCGTGTTCATATCGTGTTACCATGTTGAGTCAAAAATTGCTAGTCCTAATCTTGGAATCTTACAATGCTATCTAATTCAAATGATCCTACAAAAAGGATTTTTGAGCCTTTTGGATAATATAATGTTTATTATGTGGGAATAATATAATGATTATTATGTGACGATAATATAATGGTTACAAACAGTAAAAGTGTTCATACGTGCATACTCATTTAGAAAATGATGTAAAAAAAAGGTGGTCTAAAAACAGAAACTTGATGGGTTTAATGACATTTCACAATAGAATGTCCTTTACCACATGAAGCCTGAATTCTAAATGCATCTCTAATCATGGTAGAATAATAGCATTTCAATTCCCATCTCAATATAATATCTGATGTCTTGCTTGCTTTTAGGACAAGAGTTCTCAATAACTGAATCTTTGCATCTATCTTTGTTTCAGGTATGCACTTCTGTCTCTGTCTCTCATTTATGTCTCTTAATTTATTTTAATGACATCCGAACTCCAAATTTATTTGAGTATACATGCATTTCTCTAATCATTATCCTAGCCTTCTTAAAAAATTCCAAACCTATTCTAGAACAACTAAAATATAATTTCAGCATTTTCACAAATACTAAGGATTCAAAAATCTTTGTTTTTCTTCATACAACACAGATTTAGAATGTTAACTCACACATACCTCACACAATTCTTAATTAACTCTAGCATACATTTAAAAATCGAAGGAGGTAACAAAATCTTGAATTTTTCATATTAAAGATGCGCTTTATTGGTTGCTCTTCATATTTGCATCTTGTCTTATGATACAACAAAACCAGCTACGAAGGAATTTGGATTATCTAAAGTGGTGTGTTGCATCTTTAACTGCTTACACCTTTCAAGATGAAAGTTGATCATATATCTTATGTACACTTGTAGTGACTTTGAAAGTGAAACACTATGTTATTATAATATGCTCCAATGCCTTTCAAAGGTCCCTGATATACTGATATTTGAGATATTAGATTAAAACTTAAGTATAAGAAAAATGAATTGAGTGTTTGCAGAACAACAAAAAATTACAAAAATCAAGGCATCTTAGGAAGTTTCTAATCTGGGATGACCTTGCCAACATAAATTACACATGGAGAGTAGCAATAGACACCTTAATAATACATCCTACAATATTTTTCTCCTGCCATCAAACAATCAAGGACATTGAGTATGGTAATATCTAATTTCAAAGGGATGGTGCTATGAGAGACTAAGTACTCTTCAATTCATAAGTACCAGAAACTCCACGATTTGGTAAATGAATAACAATTGGAGAGCACGTAGAAGAGTAGATGAAGTAAGAAGCTCTCAGTCAGATAAAGCGACCATATGGAAACATTAAACTCAGATGTGAAGGTAATTCGGAAGTGACAAGAAATTCCCTTTTAGCCTCAGTGTACTTTTACAGATTCAATAGATACATCACTTCATTAGTTAATCTGTGAGTGAGTAAGTGAGAGAGAGGGAGAGGGAGAGGGAGAGGGGGGGAGAGAGAGAGAAATGCCTGAAAATTTTCATAATTCATGCCTTGTGAAAATGAACCCTGATGAGCAAGCTGTACACCATATAGGAAATGTTCACAATTGCATAAGCATTAGAAAACAAACAACAAAGGCACCACTAACTTGGGAAGAAAATCATTTTCCAAAACTTCAATACTAACTTGGGGACTATGCCCGAGTTGCATACCATCTCTTTTTGCAGACTTGTCTGCATCCTTTGCTGACCCCTTTGTATCACCCTAATTGAAAACAAAAGTAATCAAACATGCAAAATAACAAAAGAAAACTAATCCACAGTTACCAGTAGCCAAGGGTATAGTATTTTAAAAAAATAAAATAGAAAATCCCCTTTCTATTAAAAAAAAAGTGTAGTAGAAAGTCATTTACCTCCATCTGCAATAGCCAATTGAAGCAAGAACAAAAGAAAACGAAAGATTATCAGTCATTAACTGCTCATATGAATGCTACCAAAGAAGGACACAGTTTAAAAGATGTTAAGCAAAGGTATGTGAAGAATGGTAAGAGTACCTCTCTCTATCTTGTCAAGTAAACCCTGAGAGGATCAATATAATCTTCAAAACCTAAAGTTGCCATTGCCCACAACAAATCATCTCCATTGATAGTCTTTCTCTTCTCCATTGGTATCTAAAGTGATATGCTGCATCTTTAATTCCTTGCACCTTTCAAGATGAAAGTTGATCATACACCTTATATACATTTGTAATGATTTTAAAAGTAAAACACTATGTTATTATAACATGGTTCAATGCCTTTTAGAGGTCCCTGATATAGTGATCTTTGAACATTAGATTAAAACTGTGTAAGTATAAGAAAAATGTATTGACTGTTTGCAGAACAAGAGAAAATTACATAAATCAGGGGATCTTAAGAAGTTTCTAATCTGGGATGACTTTGCCAACATAAAGTACACATGGAGAGTAGCAGTAGACACCTTAAGAATGCATCCTTCAATATTTTGCTCCTACCATTAGACAATCAAAGACATTAAGTATGCTAATATCTAATTCCAAAGGGATAGTGCTATGAGAGACTAACTCCTCTTGAATTGATAAGTAGCAGGTGCAATGGTTAACATAATTTCTGGTATAAACAGTTTTGACATCATGTTTATTTCTAGGTCATGTGCTCGAACCATGGGGGCGCATACGTTTTTGTTGAACTTAATCTAGTGAACTGGACAGTTGATAGTTTTCCCATAGTAGTTTATGTAAAGCTATTAGTTCCTGTTTATAATTTATTGTTGCATTAATAGATCCCATCCAAGCCATCATATGTTAAATATGCTTACATGCACGTTTTCTCCTTTGTGTTTTCTTCTTTCATGCTTGTCAATTCTTTTAATTTTATTATCAAAATTCAGGACAAGTATGGATTGGACGTTTTTCTCGATAGATGGAATACAAGTTGATCTTGGCTGGTACTTTTGGGTGAACATAAAGAATCCAAATGGATCAATGCAGATCTTGGTAATAAAAGACTCAAGTTATGACTTGGGAAGAGTCCTATGTTTATTTTCTTTTCATTATTCTTCCACTATTACTCCTGTTTATGCTGCTTCTTGATTGCAACACTTTGTTCACAAAATAAATGTATACAGTCTTGATTGTTATTATCTGGTTTAAGTTATGACAGTGGTTAGTAATATTGCATAAGAGACATTAATTTAAGCTTTGGAGGATGCAGAACCAAAGGAAGGAGTTGAAAGACATGTCATGTTGCAGAAGACATTGACAGGCACTTGTTACATATACTAAAGATGGAAACTAAAGAAGCAAACAAAGTTGTAGTTGCAAATCCTGTAGCATGAAGACCAACTTGTTCCAGTTTTAGATCCTTCACAGAGCTTCTTGCTGCAGCCATTAGACCAAGGACACTGAGGTTTAAGCATGCAGTGAACCATCCTTTGGTTGGGATGGCTTCATTCTAGGTGATCATTTCTCATTCATTTACTACCCTTTTTCTGCAAGATGTACTCTATAGATATCTAACTGTCATGTCTTTTAATTTCAAGGCTGCTCAATCTGGGGAAATTGTTTGTTCTCCCTCTAATAAAGACTTGAAAGGAAATTCAATGTGCTGTACCAACCTACGGCTAAGCTTGTTTCCAAGACAACACTTTCTCTCTTGGAAAATATGGTCAGTATTCACACCATTGGAATTTCAGCCCCATCATCCTCTCCACTCCTTGTGCGTGAGCATACGCAAGCACCATGGCATAAATACACACTGCATATTTAACGTATTACACATAACTCACTCTTTTAGGTCTCTTTTAGCATTATGAAAAACCTATGTTCACAAGCATGATTGGTGAAATGATTACACATCTAGATGTGTATGTTATGCCTATAAATATTACTTAGTCTTTTTGGTTGGAGAAACACTTAGGTGGATAGGTGTCAAATTAGTGAAACCAAAGCATCTTTAGAGGGCTTTGTCACTAGCACTTGCTCATCAGGTATATCTTTATGCACAGTTTATGAGTCTTGTATTTTCTTTTGTTTCTATTCATGTGCTAAAAGTCATCTAAACTTATGAATGAAAATTTTCTTTTCTATCCCCAAAAAATTGGAAGATAAACGAAGAGTCATTTAAACTAATCAATCAACTTAAAACCATAGAAAAAGAAAACAACAATTAATGTTTAATTATGTTTCTTTGAAGGCATTATGTTGGATAAATTTTATTAATTCTTGCTATTTTTATTTAACAAATTCAACTTTTCACCATTTAAACTTTTATTTAGTAGCAATAATGCAGTAAACCAACAGTTTCGTAACTGCCCCAACTCTCATATTCAATTATATTTATTTTCCATTATACCTCATATTTAAAGGTGAAAAAGTTGCATAGAATATTTAGTAAGAACTAATAATATAACAAACAGTTTTGTGGCTGTCCAAATTATCACATTGAATCATATTTATTATTTGAACTCAATTGCACCTTATATTTAAAGGTGGCAAATGCCCAGTCTTTTTAGCACTTTAAAATTGAATATTCTGCAACTCTTTCCTTTTAGTTCTGATCATACTACTTTACTCATAAAATGGAGAGAGCTACCAAGAAGATAATAGACATCACTCCAAACACCCAAAACTGGACTGCACTTGTGCAAGTGTATGAGAAGACTCGACCACTTAACTCACGTAAAGGAGAAACATCAAAGAGATACTAGCGCATAGTGTTGATTGATGAACTGGTATAATGAATACATTCAATTATTTTAATGAGTATCAAATTTCTGATTTCACCATACTTACAAGTTCATTTTTTTCAGGGTACTAAAGTGCAAGCACTAATATTTGGAACTGACATTCCATTCTTCCGCCAATACTTCAAGCCATATTAAAAGGTACTATTTTCAAATGCGAAAGTGAAGTATTTAGATCCAAACTATGCAACACGCCACAATGAATACTTTTGGACTATTGATAACTCCACAATTGTCGAGCAAGTTAATAAAAAAGGGCCACCTGAGTTCCCACCTATATTTCAATTTACTCATTTTTTGAAGTTTTTTGATCACATGGAACCATATGCACACATTTGTGAGCACCATGTATACATTGAAATTCTATATTTTTGATTATGCATACTAACCAAACAAGCAAATGTATTTATATATTCTGTAATCATACCTTTGAAGATGCACTTGGCATTACTGTTCATGCTTTGCCAAGTAAACCAGTGAATGGAAACAATGGACCAACCACGGCAAGAGACATTGTCATCATCAATGAAGAGTAAAGAACAACAACATTCCTTAAAATAATTTTAGTTTTTACAATGAATTACTATCTCATAGTTATTCACATGCAGAAAATGCCCACTTTTTCTAACTCTATGGGATGATTTTTGAAATGTTTGAGGGAGCTACCATTGCACAACAAATTCAAACATTTCTAGTAATGGCAGTTTTACGTGTCAAAGTCACAGCTTTTAACGGTAAAGATTCAAAATCCAACCCTGGTTACCTATAAAAAAAAAACTATATACTAATAAATGTTTTATGCTTCCCACAACTTTAGGTTTGCAATCAAAGTTTGGATCTGCCTTCCTCATAGACCCCTTATTCAAGAAGCAGGCTCCTTAAAAATTTGGTATGTTTGAATATTAATAGCAAAAAAATAGTTCAATCATAAGTTTATTTAATATGCAGCAACTAATATAATTGCTACTGCTCAGGGCCAAAAACAAGCCAGATAGAAATTGAAAGCATGATGGCCTCAAGAGCATACACTGACAGATATGCATTACTTCCCATTCCTGAAGATGATGATATAGCTTCTATAAGATATCTCCTAAATCTAAAAGAGGTAAATACCTAATTACATAGCCTAAATTTCCTACCTTCCTCATACTTAGTACAGATATAAATATCTCATATACATTTTCCACTTCTATTATATGTAGCAAAAACCAATATGGGTGCAAGGAATTCCAAAACTTGTAAACAAGGAACAGCGACTTTCATACTAATGCTGCCCAATATGTTGGAAGTCTATACACTCAAATCCATAGTGGCAAACTAAATGCATGCATGCAGATTATGGATTAACGTTGAGGCAGGGTATTACGTATATAAAGTTTGTCATATTCAATTAGACATATTGTTCTGCTTACCTTCTAATAGAATATTTTATAAATGTCGACCAAATACAGATGCCGCTTAACACTGCATTTTTTTGATTACTCTAGATCCATCACCATTGAATTATTTGGAGAAGATGCAAAGCAGTTGATACCCTTCACTTCTGCACAAAATGAAGAGTAAACTGAAAATGTACATCCTTCTCATTATGTCCTTAACTATATAATCACACATAATTTCTTCTTGATATTTGCTTATCTCCAAACTGTTTAATGTGTTATTAGTATATTATGAAAATTTAGAAACAATCATGACATTAAATTTGTTGCACAAGTAATAATAGTTATTGAACTGGTACTACAAAGAAACTTATGGTAAATTTCTATTGTGTGAACAAAAGTATACCTCCCTTTATACACACACATAAAAACACTATCTTACACATATATGATATAACAAAAGATGAACCTTGAAATTAAAAATTTTAGAAGTTTAATCATTCCATACTTCATTCATTTGTAAGAGAAAAACCTACCGTAAAAGACAAATATTAAATATATCATAATTTGCACTTAGTCACAATAAATAATTTCCCACATTCAAATATATTAAATGCATTCCTAGATATGTTCTACTACCTTTATTTCAAATTTTACAACCTAGGGACTTCAAATTACAATGTCAGCAAAAAGCTAAAAGGTGTAATTATGGAATATATTACTTAAATTGCAGGAAAAGCTACATGTTTTACCATTTATAAATTGCCTTTACTATTCCATAAACTTTATACCACTCATTGTATGCAAGGGAAAAAGCAATAGTTCAAACAAAGGTCCGTATACAAATGACTAAAAGTTTCATTGTGCAGGACAACATTCATTTTGAAGCTATACAGGACTTCATTAATTAATACTCACTCATTTGTCTATTGAAGAAAAATACCAACCCATCAGATACTTTAAATGAGGCAAAGTACATAGCTATTATAGCGCATTGATTTCAGATTAGTGAAGAAGCAACAAAAGGTATCATGAAGATAGTACTCGTACAACATGAAGTTAAAGAAGCAGATACTAAAGAGCACAATGAAGTCACCAATCCAATATTGTTGCCGGAAAAAGATCATGACACATCAACAAACAATGCCACACCATCCACTGAAAATCAAGATTATGAATATGAAACATCAGCTAATGCATCAGAAGACACCCAAGAGCAGCCCAAGAAACAGCATCGTACTTGATCATGTTATTCCTCTCATGCACTCATCAAATAAAGCTGACACAGCTATATCTTCAACCCACAGCCTCACCACCTCCTTCTACCATCAGCTAACTATCTTATGCCATGTTAGACCTACTATATCATCACTTATATATGTAGTTCTCCTACAAGTTTTTGCTACTTAATAGTATGGCTATAAAAGGCTAGACAAAGCAGCAGCACTTTGTGTACAAAAAGTTATAGCTGCATCAGTTGTAAATATAACTATGCTTAATTTGCATTTTCTAAATACAAGTATCTATATTTTTGTACCACCTATGAACTCTCATACTTTTGCTCGCAATGCACTATTTACTTTTATTCAAAAATTGATTTCTTTGTTATTATGTTGCTAATCATTTCATTTTTCCTGATCAATATGTACTTTATAGCCAAGACATTTTTCCTATTCATGCCTATAAGAAAAAAAGAGAGCATTTATATTTTCTTTACTCATTAACTAAGACTTTGATAGGAGTTTTAAGCTCCTACTGGAAAAAAGCAATGTAATACACCTGGAAAAGTTAAAAAATAAGAAAAAGCTTTTGAAACTTCCATTCTGACAAAATAAAAATAAAAAATAAATAAAAGTAACAATGTAATAGACCTCAAAGAATAATAATTGAACAATTGAGACTGATGTGAGGACCCTTTTTACCCTTCGACCTCTGGCTTGCCCAAAAGGGCATCTGGGCCACGGGAAATCATGTTGCTGAATCTGATTTGGATTCATTTGAAGAATTCAGGGAAGCTATTTTAAGGAATTTTGCATAGAATTGATGTTAAGATTGTAATTGACTTGGAGCCTGTTAGGAGTGACAATCCTACTTTCTCTATTGTTGGGGCTGTGACAGTCACAGAAACTGCCCGTGAGGGTGATTTCGCATTTGCAATCGCTTCTTGGTGGTAACATTAAGCTTTTGTGTGATACTATGGTGGAAAGTGTGAGAGAGCTTACGAGTTATGACAGGGCAATCATGTACAAGTTTCACGAGGATAAGCTTGGTGAGGTTGTGTCTGAGAACAAACGGTCAGAGTTTGCCATGGGAGAATGCTGAAATGGATGCAATTCACTATTCCTTGTAACTTATACTACGAGATTCCTTCAAGGATGTTGAGGAAAGCAATTTTAAAGTCGCTGTTCAAGATCAGAAGGCTCATGAGTTGCAAGGGATGGATGAGCTCAGTTCTGTTGCCACATAAATGGTTAGATTGATAGAGACTACAACAACACCAATATTTTCTGTAGATGTTCAAGGGCGCATAAATGGATGGAATGCTAATATTTCTGAATTGATAGGCTTACCAGTTGAAGAAGCTATAGGCAAGTCCTTGGTTCGGGATCTTATTAATAAAGAATCAGCAGAAACTACTGAAAAGCTTCCGCGTCATGCTTTAAAAGGTGCGTTCTTTCATTTATTATCTGTTTTCCTATATGTAGTTTAAATAGATTGAGTTTTACCAAAGTACTATAAAAAGTAAAATATAGTGTTGATTATAATTAAACCTAGGTAAGCCCTTTTTTGTTGCTACTTGTGATTGTATGCAAATTTTTTCCATCTTCTTACTTTTTTCTTTTAGAAAGAAGAAAGGATTGCAAAATAACCTTTTTAGTTTGCAAATCTTTGATGAAATGGAATAAATTCAATAGGGTCTCACTTGAACAATATCAAAAGAAAATAAGTGATAAATATTAACATTTACAAAATTCTTTCTACTTTATTTATATACTTATGTAAAATGGTAATGGGCTATAGTCTTCACAATGCAATCCAGGTATCTGAGAAGTTTGACATCCTGTCTACATGTTTTTTGATGTTTTTGGTTCTGTATGACCAAAAAAATTGCTGTATTTTATTGAAAAGTTACTGTCCTTTTGTGTCAAGATATAATGTTGGCAAATTTAGAATCTACTGGTTTGCTATAAAGCAAATGTACATGTTTGCATCCAATTTTTCTTTCTCCTTCTTACTGTTGAATTCTTTTCAAAATGTGTGTCTGTATCTACAATTAATTCTATATTCATGCTCATTTACTACAATTTAGTAGGATTTAGTTTTCCAGTACAAATTGTACCCCCCTCCCCCCCAAAAAAAAAAGAGGAAAGCCAAAAGTTGTAGTCTATTACTTTAAAACTATTCATTACATTTAACGACTTATTAACTGTTGGATACCAATGGTTCATAAGAAATGAAAAGCCAATTGATAATTAACACCATCTTTTCTACTTGGAATTCACTTCTACCTAATCATTTACTATTCATATTGTCTTTTAGGAAAACAGAATATACTTCATTTTAATTCGTCTTCATAGACATCTACTACTCAATCACGTCTTCAATATAAAATAGAAATCTGTAAACACATATTCCTTTCATGTAAGACTAATGCAGGTAAATCTTTATCGAAGAAAACTATATCCTTTCTTCTATTTTTACAAACTCATCATTATTTTGAAAATACTTCACTTGTTTTGTTTAGTATAAATAACTACAAGTTCTTTTTAGCAATATATAAAATATTGTTTATTCACAACAACATTTACTGCAGATGGACTGGTGAATAAGCATTTATGTGACATACAATGGACTCATACCATAAATGAAGGAAGCAAAGCTATTAAGTTAGCAAGAAGAAGACAAGCTTATGCGGTGCGTAAAATGAAAGCATCAAATTCTGAGCAAGCTGAAAAATTGGCAAAAGGAGACAAATTTATGCAGAAAGACCTAAACATGAAAAAAATCAAACACTTGAAGAAGAGAAGGCAGATATTATATGTAGAACAAAAAAAATACAAAACGTAAAATGCAAGTAGCTACTGCTGAAAAGGTTGATAAATTGAAAAAGAGAAGAGAAATGAATGCAAAAAGGAAAAGTGAGCAAGGCCAACATGATGCAATTGGCCAAAAAAGTCCAAAACAAAAATTGACTAATAAGTATCCATTGCCAAATGAACATGACATATCAAATAAGTGTAGCAATTGCTAAAAGAAAGAAGGAATCACAGTTGGGATGATTAAAACAATTGTTGAACATCCAGTAGAAGTATGCAATCACAAAAGAAACATATCAACTTATACTTTTATTTCCCCAATTTAAGCTGAATACATATATTAGTTCTGTATATATAATTTATACAACCAACATTGTCTTCACACCACAATTTTCATTTATATGCATTGTTCGTTGTTCAAACCTTAGATTTTCAGTCTACTTTATCAATTCCTAAAAACAGTGAAGAAGCAGAACTAGGTACGTATTGGAATCTTCTTTTCTCAATTTCATAATTCGTATGTAATACGTTACATTGAATGTGATATGTAATGACTAACTAAATTATCCTGCAGCTAAACACAAAGCCATAAGTGAGGTGCTGAAAACTCAAAAATTAAAAGGGGTAGAAAGCCAATTCAGTACATACGAACAAAGTAAGTTTACTTAATATTGAATTCACAACCCAATAAATATGCCATTTTCAAATCATTAGTTATCAATATTGTTATAAACTAACCACTTTTACTATTCATAATTATTGATCATAACTATGTTCTTTAGGAGAATCATCAAATCCTGCGGGTTATCAATTATGTGATCGGTGTTTGTCAAAACCATATTTGACAAAAAAAATAACAAAAAAATTATCATACTCAGCCACTAATGCTTAGAAGAACTGCGCTAAGAATTCAACATAGAAAAAACAAAGCTCTACAACACACCAAGCTTGCAATTTATCTGCAAAGAAAGAATCCAACAGAGGTATATGTAAACTTATATATATATATTTTGCATAAATATTTAACTTAATCATTTGAATGATCATTTAGTTATTAATATATATAGAAAAAAGGACAGTCAAAGGTACAAATTTGCTCACTACAATTCAGAATGAATCTGATATCTTGCCTTCTCAATTTGATTGCCCATATTGTGGAGCCAAAAAGTTCTATTTAGAATCAAGCGCCTTTTGTTGTTCTAATAGAGAAGTCGTGGCGCATGAGAATAAATTTTATGATATTTTGATTGACATACTTTTGGGTAATTCTGAAGAAGCTAAGTCTTTTCGAAAGTTCACAAGGACATACAATAACAAATTTGCTTTCACTTCTCTTGGGATTTGCTTACGACAAGACTCTTGCTAAAAAAACAAAAGGTGTTCATGTATTTAAAGTTTAGGGACAAGTTTATCACTTCATCAATGAACTTATCCCACACAAAGGAAAAGCTTCATTTTTGCAATTATACTTCCACGACACCGAACATGAAGTTGAGAATCGTTTGGCTACTTCAGAGAAATTTGTAGAGAGTATCACTGTAATGCTTATGGAAGCTTTACAAACAAATCCATATGTTTGCTTCTTTTGAAATATGTGAAGTATTCAAAATTTGGATTCATATCATATTGTGTTGAAAATGCACCCAGACAATAATCAGCGTGTGTTCAACAAACCGACTGTATCTCAAGTTGCAGCATTGTGGGTTGAAGGACAAGAAAATAGAGAAACATCTGGAAGGCAAATTCGTGTTTACATCGAAGAAGGAAATAGCTACCGTGTTCGATATTACTATGGTTGTTATGGTCCTTTACAGTACCCTCTATTATATCCTTTTGGTGAAACTGGTGAATCTTGGCATGAGAGAATACAAAGAATAAAACGAACAGCTCAAAAAGATGGCCAACACAAAATGTAAGAAGAAACTACAGATGTAAATCCAAGAAATGCAAGAACAGCTTCTGAATTACTTCATATGGAAGAACAAAGTAAGAATCTTCAAACTTTCTTCATCAATAATATGTATCTTATGAATTTCCACATCTTTTCGCCATGCTTTGCTAATAAATGCACTTTGATTCCACAGATCTAAACCATTAAAGGCAAAGTAAGAAGAATACAGTTTCCATGAGACAGTACTATGTTTAAAATTTTCAATGAGGAAAAACAGTCATTCACTATTATTGCACATTGGAAGATTGTTGCAATAGTACTCAAATTGACATGTGTGAAGCTTGAAAATCAGAGGTTGGATTTTTATCGAAGCAAGCAAAAATAGGTCCAAAGAGAATAGCTGCAAGGCATCATGGATAGCGTTGTCCAAGGACAAAATCATGCATCAAAAGTTAGACAACGAGTTACGCTTATATTACCCACATCATTCATTGGTGGTCCATGAGATATGAAGAGGAGATATGTTGATGTAATGACTTTAGTTCAAAGGTTCGAAAAACCAGACATATTCTTGAAAATGACTTGCAATCCATCATGGCCAAAGACTAAAGAGAATATTTTAAGCATCAATGAAGTTGAAAATGGGCTAGATCTTGTGACTCGAGTTTTCCATGCCAAACTTCAGCAATTTAAAGAACGTCTATTCACAAAACAAATTTTCAGTGAAGCTGCAGCTTTTACATACGTGGTTGAATTCCAAAAGTGTGGCTTGCCACATGCACATTTTCTACTCATCATGAAGCCGAATTCTAAAATATATTCTGTTGAAACTTATGACAAAATAGTTTCAGCTGAGCTACCCAATAAATAGCTATTCCTTCATCTATACAATATGGTAGTCAAACACTTGATGCATAGCCTATGTGGAACTTTAAAGCCTCATAACGTGTGTATGAAAGCAACTGGAAAATGTGAGGAGTAATTATCCAAAAAAATGGGCCCTAGAAACTAGTAATGCAATCAATGGTTATCCAATTTACCGAAGACATAATGATGGTCGACAAGTAGACGTATGTGGAAAAATCCTTGATAATAGATGAGTGGTTCCATATAATCCCTACTTGTTAGCAAAATTTGACTGTCATATCAATGTAGAAATTTGCTTGACTATCAAGGCTGTCAAGTACATCTACAAATATATCTACAAAGGTCATGATCGAATTAATTTTCAACTAAACAGCTATGATATGCAGTCAAACATTGATGAAATCAAAGATTTTCAGTAGGGCAGATGGGTCTCTGCTCCAGAAGCAATATGGCGGATCTTTTGCTTTCCCTTAAATGAAATAGAGCCACCCGTCATTCATTTGCAACTTCACTTAGAAAATTTCCAAATCATGAGTTTTGATGCAGATGAAAACTTGCAAGATATTCTCAGGAATTCTTTTGCCAAGAAAACTATGTTGACTGAATTTTTCACCACGAACAAACATGACGATAAAGTCAGAATCTTGAATTTGACCTATGCAGCATATCTAGAACAATTTGTCTGGTACCAAGAGGAGCGCAGATGGAAACCAAGGCAACAAAGAGCTGTGATCGACAGATCGTATTAGCCAATCCAACAGAAGGTTAAAGATACTTTTTGCAATTGCTACTACTAAATGTTAAGGTCCTTACCTCATTTGATGATCTGAAAACAATAAATGCCAAATAAGTTAAAACGTTTTGAGAAGTTGCTATACTAAGAGGTTTATTTCAGAGGAATAATACCTAAGAACAGTGTTTACAAGAAGCTACCATGTTTCACATGCCATATGGTTTGAGACGCCTTTTTGCGACAATCTTAGTCTACATACCTGCTGATGATCCTTGTGCACTTTGGAACAAATTTAAAGGTGTAATGATAGGCTAATTACAAGAGATTAAATGCATACTCTAATGAAGAAATTGAAAGAGAAACGTTGCGCCATATCAACAGAATTTTGCAAATCCATGGGCAAGGAAATAAACTCACTTGCACTTGTGCACCGCAAATTAAAGTTTTTCGATGGCAATGTAGATACCAGGGATGTAGAAAGTGAGAAAAATGTTACCAGTCCACCTGAAGACATAGCAGCAGTTGAAAAGCTAAATGAAGACCAAAACATGCATTTGAACATATCCTTGAAAGAGTGTATAATAACAAGCTTGGATTATTCTTCATTGATGGCCCAGGTGGAACCGGTAAGACCTTTCTATATCGTGCTTTACTGGCTAACATAAGATCAAAGGGCCACATTGCCTTGGCTACTGCAAGTTCTGGAGTAGCTGCATCAATTTTACTTGGCGGTCGCACAGCACACTCGTATTTCAAAATCCCTATAAACATTCATGAGAATCAAATTTACAATGTTGCAAACAAAGTGCACTTGCAAAATTGATTCAAGATGAAAAATTGATCATTTGGGATGAATCTCCAATGGCACACAAGGCAACTATAGAAGCTGTAGACCATTCTATTGCTAAGAGATTTGATGGAATCTCCATTATACTTTGGTGGTAAAGTCATAGTTCTCAATGGAGACTTCAGACAAGTTTTACCAATTGTACCAAAAAGTGCGAAATAAGATATCATCAAAAGAAAGTTTAATATATCTTATATTTGGCCTGCTTTTGAAAAGATACAACTAACACACAATATGCATGCAAGGTCAGATCCTTCTTTTACTAATTACTTACTGCATATTGGAAATGGTATTGAATCCAATGCTGATACAAGTGACATTAAAATCCCCGATTCAATGGTGTTACCTTTCATTTATGAAGAAAGCTCATTAAGCCAGCTAATACAAATTGTATACCCCAATTTCGATGAATTCTTTGATCACAACAAGAAGGATACTTTGAATAGGGAAATCTTAACTATAAAGAATGATTGTGTTGATGATATCAACAATTTGATGATTGACAAATTCCCTAGAGAAGCTAAGGAATACATAAGTAGAGATAAAATAATTGATACACATGAAGAACAAGGAATGTATGAAGATATTCTCAATAGCTTAACTCCTAATGGCTTCCCATCACATGTGCTGACTTTGAAACCAAACTCTCCAGCTATATTGTTGCGCAACATAGACCCTCTTGAAGGTTTATGCAATGGGACAAGGTTGATTTGCAGAGAATTAAGAGATCATGTGATAGATGCTATGATTGCAAATGGGAAAAATGCAAGAAAATAAGTATTGATTCATAGAATTACATTAAAGTGTCTAACGATGACATATGCCCCATTGCTTTTGAAAGAGTTCAATTCCCCTTAAGATTATGCTTCGCCATGACTATCAACAAAGCTCAAGGAGAAACATTAGATTTCGTTGGTATTTATTTGAGAGAACCAATTTTCTCACATGGACAACTCTATGTTGTTCTTTCTAGAGCTAAATGTAGTAAATCTATGAAGGTCCTTATTCGCCCACCCTTGCAACATTCTATACCGAATGACTTCACAAAAAATATTGTATAGTACTCGTGAAGTATTGTCCCTCAGCAAATCTGGTTCTCAAGTAATCACAGCAAGTACTACCATTCCAGAAGAAGTATAAATCAATGCTCGTTTCCTTCACTCCATGCATATATTTTAGAAGGAACATGTTCAGGTATGTATTCTTTTCATATTTTCATATGTTTTTTCCTGTTTAGATTTTCCTTACTCAAACAAAATCTGAACTTTTACAAATCATGTTCAAATACATTGATCAACCATTTGAACAATATGATGTTGTCTTAAAAAATTAATAGTATGTGTTATTATTGATTTTACATAATTCTTTAGTATTTATAGTCTTTAATCATGAACACTTCTTTTGATTCATTTGGTTATTTGCAGGGAAAGCTGGTACTAGTAGTGATGAGGTTGGAATTTCAACTGATGGAAGGCTGAAAAAAAAACATGATCAAACAATGTTGTCTTCCTCCTGCTTCAGTCAATTAATCTAAGCTGCTGATTACAGGTTATAGCTACTCACTTACAGTGCTTCTTTGATGTTTGCCATTGGTCCTAAGTATTACATATCTTTCACGTACGCATGTGTTAGAAGTACAGTGAAAGAAATTCATGAAAGCTCTCCCCAGTTTCAACTTATGAGCTAAATAAAAATTGCTTTTTTATTCTGTAGGGGATAACGATAACAAGGCAGAGACGGTAGTTGATATATTCCATAAGCCTACTCAAATAACGATTTTTCCACTAAGCAGAGGACTTAGCTCTATAACAACAATCATGCTCTTCAAAGCATTCAACGGGAGGATCGAGCATTGCCAATTGAAAGGGATGGATCTTCTATGGTAATTCCTATTCACTTGCAACACATGGTTAATCTGTTGGACACTCAGATACTACATAATACCCAATCCTAAAAGTATTCCTTTTTCTATAGTTTCTTAGTTGCATTAATTTTGTAGGAATATTCTTCTTTTGCAAATATCTTGCTACAATTCTGTGTAGAAATTTTGAGTATTATGGTGATGAGTCGATCAGAAATGCCTCAATGGTGAAATTTATTCCATGGAATTGGTGCAAGCACTGGGAATTACGATTCATCCTCTGCTTCACAACCTGAGCCATTGAAACCGAAAAACCTTGAAATTGAATGGGCAAATCATTATTCCTTCCCTTCATCCACACCAGGTTATACTATTGAAAATTCTCAACAGTTGAACATTGGATTCAGTGAATCTCAGACAAGCTCCCAAGTGCAAAATCTTTTTACTTTCTCAAATATTATGGTAAATAATACTGTACCCTTCTATCAAAATTATGTTGAAGTTGCTAAACTTTTAAGGAATTATGCCTTGGGAATGTCTTGCCTGAAGAAAATATTTCGTACATTACATTGATAAAGGAATCTTTTTTAATAAAAGTACTACAATGTTAGATTGGTGTTGGTAATATATTTCATTGTCCTTTAATATGAATTCCTTTTATTTAAGTGTTCAATCTAGCTCCAACATGGCACTGCAGCAGTTGCCTGCTTTACCATGAATACGAGAATAGAAAATAATGTTGCCCTAGCATATGTAACTTATTAAGTTGAATTTTGGTCACTTTTCGATACTGGGTCTTAGAATACAAGAGATTTATTCTTTGTCTTTGGAAGCTTTTTTAATGTACATTTGCATGTTTTTAACAAAAAGTGAAATGAAGCAAGAGTATACTGTCACATGAATATTGTAATATCGCCTTTCCCTCATATAAATGTCTGGCTTATGTTATTTCTACAGCTTTGTTCTCCAAAGATAGTCAACTTCCAATTTCACACGTGTGAGCCTGGCGATTTTTCCTGTATTCTTCTACATCTCTGCAAATTGTTCTTGACATATTATTAGCATAAGAGGAATGATGTATATAGATCTTTGTTTTATCTTCAAACTTTATCGTTTTCTAAGTTAACTGTATGCTGGCATCTGAGTTATTTGACATCTGCAGCCGTTCCAAACTTGTCTTAGTTATTTACTTGTTGCATAGCTAACAAATCAATGATGAGCAAGTTGTTAGACATTTCAAATTTAATGTTTCATCTTCATACTCCTCTACAAACTCATATTTTACTACACAATTTATATAGAGGTACCAATCTCGTGCGAACTAGTCTTACTATATATAAAGGACGATATGGTAGTCTCTTTCTTTGTATCCAATTTAATTTTAAATTAAAGAAAAACTACCAATAAGTTTTTTTTTTTTATAAAAAAAAGCTTCACACATATTTAGTTAGTTACTAAAAATTCTCTCTTAATTTATTTAAAAATATACTTATTAATATATATATATATATATATATATTGTGAAATAACACACATATAACATGTAAAAATTACTAATTTTAATAATGTAACAATCTTGATTATTAAAAGGTAAAATTCAAGAAATAAACCATTGATTGGCCCATTAAATCTAAAGGGTTACTTTAGATTTTGATAAAGTAACAATCTTGAGAAGAATATAGCTAGCTAATTAGGCCTTCATTGGGGTTCAAGGAAGCCTTTTTCACACTTGTCAGCTTAAACTTGCCAGGTCTTGGTCAAAAACTATACAAAAATGACCCAAATCCTAAATACAAAATTAGCAACCAATCATACAATTAATCACAAAAAACTGATACAGAGATTAATTTGTTAAAAAAAATAGAAATGTGAATCTCGCCAAATACCTATCCTGCTATTTGAGATAGGAGGAGTAAAACGGAGAGTAGCCGGGGCAAAGAGGCAAGAGTGGGGGAGGTGAGGGTGTTTTAGGTAGGTTAAGTACATTTAAAAAAAATGGGTTGATTTTAGCTGGTATGATAACAATGATTTTACATATTTAGTTGGATGTAAATCTTGACTATTCACTTTACAATGAAGGGGGGTATGACATCATTGGAAAATAACTGGATCCTATTAATTTTCAATCATCTAATTGTAATATCCACTCTGCATGTGGAGTCAGCAACAAAGAATTTTCACTTTTTCGGACATAATTCTAATAAGACATAAGTGTTATAAAAGTAAACAAAAATATTAAAAAAAAATGTATGGAATTGAGAGAGAAATGAGAGAAAAAGTAATATGGAAGACTAGATTGTTTCTTATTCCTCATGTAATGTATGTATTTATAAGAATAAAATGATCCATAAGTTACGTAATGTAAATAACGTAACTTGTATCTACAGTTATCAGATATTTAGATATAGATAGACTTGCACTACAACTTATCAAAATTAAAATACATGTGTAGACATCCACAACCAATAGAATTTGTAACACTCTCCCTTGGATGTCTAATAACTAGATCATGTGCCTCGTTAAAACCTTACTAGGAAAACCTGATGGGACAAAAACTTAGTGAAGGAAAAAAAGTACACAATATTTTGTAGTATACTTTTGCATGCTGCTTCATTAAAAACCTTGCCTGGAAAACCCTTTGGGACATACACCATGGTCAAGGAAAAAAGAGTATGGTGTTTACTATTACTCCTCCTCATGAAAACATCACTTAATACTTTTGATACGGCGCATTCTGATATTGCAAATTATCTTCTCAAATATTGATATGGTAGTAACAGCGCCTTTGTGAATAAATCAGCTAGATTATCACATGTGTTAATTTATTGGATATCAATATCACCATTCTTCTGAAGATCATGAGTGTAGAAAAATTTTAGAGAAATGTGATTCTTTCTATCTCTTTTGATATAACCTCCCTTTAACTGGGTTATGCATGTTGCATTGTTTCATATAATATTTTTGGCAGTTTTTCTTTCAAAGTTAAATCACATATCTTCTAGATATGTTGGGTTAATGACTTTAACCAAATACATTCTCTACTTACCTCATGTATAGCAAATAATTCTGCATGATTTGAAGAAGTAGTGGCTATAGTTTATTTTGTTAAACGCCATAATATAGCTATATCTCCACATGTGGCTAATAAATATCTGGCATTTGCAATACCAATTAATTGTAATCTAAATTAATTTGAATAAAGTAAATCCATATCAATAGTCTCTCGAAGGTATCTAAATATATGCTTAACGTTATTCCAGTGTCTTCGTGTTGGAGAAGAGTACTAAATCTTGCTAACAAGCTAAAAACAAATGTTATATTAGGTCGTGTATTACTAGCAAGATATATTAATACTTCTATAACACTTAGATATGGTACTTCAGGACCAAGAATTTCTTCATCATTCTCCTGAAGACGGAATGGGTCTTTTTTCACATCAAGCGATCTTACAACTATTGGGGTACTCAATGGATGTGCTTTATCCATATAAAATCACTTTAATACTTTTTTTTTTTATATAAGTTGATTGATGAATGAAAATTCCATGCGTTAAGTGTTCAAATTGTAGACCTATACAAAATTTTGTTTTACCTAGGTCTTTCATCTCAAATTCTTTCTTTAAACAATTCATTGTATTTTGAAACTCTTCAGGAGTTCCAATAATATTTATATTGTCAACATATATAATAATTATCACAAATCCTGATCCAGTTCTTTTTATAAAAACACATGGGCAAATTGGATCATTTTTGTAACCCTCTTTCAAGAGATACTCACTGAGACAATTACGGACCACATATGCCCAGATTGCTTTAATCCATACAAGGATTTACATAATTTTATTGAACAATTTTCTCAAAAAAATTTATATGTGTTATGCATGTTAAATCCTTTAGAAATTTTCATATAGACATTTGTATCAAGCGAGTTGTATAAATAGGATGTCACAACATCCATTAAACTCATTTCAAGTTTTTGATGAACTACCAAACTAATAAGATATCTAAAAGTGATTGCATCCACCACAGGATAATATATTTCTTCATAATTAATGTCGGATCTTTGCGAAAATCCTTGTGTGACAAGGTGTGCTTTGTATTACATAAGTTTATTCTTCTCATTTCATTTTTGCACAAATATCGATTTGTCCCTTTAGGTGTTTGGACTACAGGTCCAAAAATTCCATATTTTGAAAGTGAATTTAATTCTACTTGACTTGCATCTTTCTATTTTGGCCAATCATCTATGTGTCGACATTCTTCGATAGATTTATATTCTAGATCCTTGTTTTCATAAATTCAAAATATCAACTACTATATTATAAACAAAGTCATTGTCGACAACAATATCTTTTCGGTTCCATCTTTGTCCGTTAGAAACATAACTTATCGAGATCTCTTCATTTTAATTTTATTCAGGTACCTGATCCGTTTCTAGGGCTCCATAATTAGTAATATCTAGGGTCTCTTTGGGAGCACCCACCTCTATTATATGACCATCTTGAATAGTTGCCCCTTTCCTCTTTTGAGGATTCTTATCTTGGGAATCGACTGGTCCACCACGCTTTAAAATGTAGTTTACTATCATTTTCACTGATAGGTTGTTCTACCGGAACTTCAATTCTAATTGGAGCATTTTCAGCTGGTATATGAGATTTAGTAATTCATTTTAGGCAAGTAAATGAATTTGGCAGTTGATTCGTAATGAATTATCTTTTGAACTTATAATTCACATTTTTTGTATGAGGATCAAAGTGCGACAATGGTAATTCATTCCATTCAATTTTTGTATCTAACTATTTATCTTTTCTCCCTAATGGTGGGAAAATGTTTTCATCAAAATGTCAATCGACAAATCATGCTCCCCTATTAATATTTGAAAATATTCATTATAGAGGGTGAGTCATATCTAATGTGTATTCTCAACATTCGTTTAAGGATCCATCTTTGTGCAATTTGGAGGAGCAATTAGAACATATACCTCACAACCAAAAATTTTTAGATGGGATATATTAGGCTCCTGACCAAAAGTCAATTACAATGGGGAGAACTTAAAATATATCTTGGCCGGATGCGTCAAAGTGCTGATGCATGCAACATTGCATGTTCTATAAAGAATTATTAATTTTGTTCTCATAAAAAATGATCCAACTATCAATTGGAGGCATTTAATAAATCATTCTACTAGACCATTTTGACTATGAACATATACTTCAAGATATTCAATATTTACATCAATTGGCATATATATATATATATATATATATATATATATATATATCATTAGATGTATGGGATATAAATTGCCACCAGCATTATCAAGATAAATTTTCTTGATTGCATAATTTGAAAATCATGCTTTTAATCAAATTAATTTAGTTAGCAATCTTGCAAACTCCAGGTTGCAATTTGATAATAAGTACACATGTGACCATCTAGTAGATACATCTTTTGAAATTATAAAAGATCTAGTTGGTCTGTAACATAGGTGATTGGATCCATAAATATATATCACATTGAATTTATTTTGAAAATGTAGGGGATTCAATTCTTTGTTTTAACTGGTGATTATCTAAATTAATTTCCGTTGAGAACAATCAGCATAAGAGAATTCACTGAATTGAAGAATCTTCAGGTTCTTCAATAGATGTCTGTGTAAATTTTTTGTGATTTTATGCATCATAATTGACCCGGGATTGTCTGACCGGTATTGCCAAATAATAAAATTCTTTGAATCAATAAACTTCTGGTTTACTGTAGCATATGTTTCAATTGTATAGTACAAATCAAAAGAAAAGTAATTTGCTGATACTATTTTGTGATATAAAGATATTCAATATTTTTCCCATTTACATTCTCAATATGATATCTATTTTAGCATATATCTTTGAAATTTAGCAGATTTTTTTTGAAACTCTATGGGTAATAATATGGTGGTTCTTCTGGAACCATCAATTGATTTAATATTATCCGACGAGAAAGATATTTATTATTATTATTATAGTATCAAATATGTGGTTACACTATCAGCGAGACATAATTCTCATATTTCAGATATATTTAGATATATATTCATATGTTTCTTATTAAATAAGAAAAATATAATAACAAAATAATATGATATAATAAATTCATGCAAAAGAATAAGATATATAGAATTTTAAAACTATAATAAATATATGCAAGATAAAATATCACAATATTTTATTTCTTAAATATTTTCACCACGAACTAAATAGTCAATATTTCCTTCAGGGAAGAAATCGTCAATACTATAACCATGGCCAAAATAATTACAGACAAAATTTATTTATATGAACTTTAGCGTACAACAGGTACGTGAAGTCACTTTGTCCATGTTTTGGCATACGACAGGTACATGAGCAATGCATTTTTCATGTTACAACGATAATATTCATTTTTCAGTATTTTCTGACAAGATTATTTTAGTTACTATTTTTCACTTTTCTTCTTTAGAATTAATCCACTTCTGGTGGTATGAGTAATTATTACGGCCTCGTCTACGACCACTGTCACGTCTACAATCATAACCATAATTATTTTTACGAAACGTTATACATAACTGTATTCACTTCAGGGAATGAAACAGATCCAGGGATGATAACATTCGTTTCAGGGAATGAAACAATTCAGTAGTATAACTTTCATATTTTATTATTGACAATTCATTATTTAATTCAGCCAAAATATGACATCAATTAATTCGAATAATTTCTTAAAATCCTTTTGAGATATTGCTGTGCAGGAGCATATTTTTGGCAAGAAAATTAAAAATATTTTCTCAAACATATTTTTAATTTTCTTAAAGATCTACTGGATCTTTTAAATAATATATTATTTTTTCATAAATCTGCAGGATATTTTACAGTAAATACTCATTTTTAATCCTTTATATATATATTAACAAGGGAAAATCATTAATTTTGCCATATCCTGGTTGGATGCAATATTTTCCTTCTTGATGGTGTCTTCAAGGCCCATAAATTCCAAGTGTATTTCAACATTCAAATCTTGCCCGTTACGTCAAGGCCTATAAATTCGAATTTGGTAAGATATGATATAAACTCATTTAAATAATAGTAAATAATGATACTGAGGTAGTACAATTCAATCAAAGGTACATGAAAATTAAACATAATAACAAAGAATACTCGATATCAGATCATACCTTGGTTGTGATGATTTAAATTTCTACCTTGTTGTGATATTCTACCAATTATAAGTTAATTGATTAGAGTCTTGTGCTCATAACGTGTTATAAAAGTTAACAAAAAAAAATGTATGGAATTGAGAGAGAAAGAGAGAACTAAAAGAAATATGGAAGACTAGTTTGTCTCTTCTTTTATTCCTCATGTAGTGCATGTATTTATAAGAGTACAATGACCCATAAGTTACATAATGTAAAAAACGTAATTTGTATCTACAATTATCAGATATTTAGATATAGATAGACTTGCACTACAACTTATCAAAATTAATATACATGTGTAAACATCTACAACCAATAAAATTTGTAATAATAAGTAGCTTTGTCATTTGTTTTTTAATTTGTTTCCTTTTTTTTAAAACATTATCAGTGTTTTTAAACTTGAATGGTTGGCCAACCCAATGGGTGAGCAAATTTGAGTTTCACAAGTTTAATGGGTTTCACTAGTTCAACATTAGTTTAGAATTTTTTAAATGAAAGAACATAAATTAAATGGTTATATATTTGAAGTCCTAATAAAAATAAAATCTACAAAATATAAAATGCAAAGAATAAAAAAAAAAGGATAAACCAACTCTGAACTAGATTGGGCGATGATTTTTAGTTGAAGTTGCAGAGATAGTACAATTTAGATTGAAAACATTATTGAGTAGTATAACATAATTAGTGATTAGTGACTAGGAAACAAAGAAAACTCAGCGGGTATATTCATAAGGATGAGTGCGAGAGTTTAAATTTAAAAAGTAAGACAAAAAATGAGATTGGATAGTCAACATAATAGAGTAAGGAAAGAGAGTGGTTGGTTAGATTGAATTGAAGAAGGTGTATTTGTCCTACCAATAAAAAAGAAGAAGAAGCTGTATTTAGACGTTTATTAAAGTCACACTACACCTTTATTTGTAGGACTATCGTTTACCATAGTAAGCACCAATAAGATCATAACAAGATGCAGTTGCATGTCCTCCTTGGCATTTGTAAAGTGTAAACTAAGGAGAAATCGACAAGCTTTACATTTTGTACATGGCACAAAATCGCTACAGATTAAGATATTGCAACCTTAGAACTGCGATATGCCCCAAATATTATTGAATTTCACATCTTTGATTTGAACTTGCGAGATCCTGATGAACCACCCATTGGAGGCAAAATAGACAGTACATTTGATCAATAATGATAGAAGGTTGTTAACATTTTCAACTAATATTTGAAGCCAAACTAGGAAAAAAGTGGCCAAGTTTTTATACTCTCACCATTTTGAGTATTCTTGAAAGTGGTGTTCATCATATTTATGCCCATAACATATTGTTTTCTAAAGACTGTTCCAAGGCTTCCATTGTTGATGAACATACAAGACAATTCCTCTCTAGAATTCCGTAAAATTAAGGATTCCTTTCTAGAATTCTCACTTGTTTCGATAGCAATTCTACAGTTTTCATTGAGAGCATATAAGGCAATTAATATTTGGATTGCTAGCTCTTATATGTGTTCATGTACGTATCCAACATATACGTGTATGTGTGTTTGTTGTTACTACTAGTATTTTATGTTGGGATATGCATATCCAGTCAAGCTAATAAGAGCTACAAGTTGTTTGATGATACATCAAATAACTGAATTTTAGCCACACTTAAGGTAGATACTACTTTAGCTGAAAAGAAGATTGGAAATCCCAAGAGCTACTCCTGGAAATAATGTTGAGGATAATATAAAGAAAGACTTGATGCTAGAATGCCATTATTGAATAGTATAATTTAACATAACTAGATTTTGACATTCGTTGAACAATAAAAACAAATTGATCATGTAAGTTTTTCTCCTGATTTTGATTTTTTGCATGCTTATAAATTGTTTGATTAAAACATCGAAAACTATTAGTAATCTAGAGATGATAAATCTAAATCTTGATTTGTAAAGCTGTAGATGTCCACTTAGGGAAAGAGTTGAAGAGGGGATATCAATATGTAAAAGATCCCTAAATGCCCTTGTAGTTGGTTCTTCTTTTAAGCTAATTAATCTTAAATGCTGCATTTGGAATTTGGGACTTGAAACATATAATATTTAACATTTTTTTATTGTAATTTATACTAGCATCCTCCAAGTCATCATTCCTATTTTAATACGTAAAAGTTTCATGTGTTTATTGAACATATATAACACTTTAGATCAACAATACTTTGGTGATCTGTAACTATAGGTTTTACTTTGCTCAATCCTTTAACTAATTAGTTCGTCATTTTGTTGAAGTCAAAAACTTTGAAATATGATATACGAGGAATATCATGATTACAATCTTATGATAAAATTCAGTTTTTATGAAAAATATATGTGCTTTTCTTGGAATTTATAGAACAATCCATAGTTCATAAATACATTAAGATAGAGGATGGTTAAGTCATAAGCTCATGACTCATTAATAATAAATATTACTACATGAAAATTCATTAAAAATACAAGTGTAGTAAAAAAAAGCTATAGGCATATGAAACTAAATGATCATGATTTAACCATTGTGCATCATTGACCAATCAGTGATAATCCTGAAATGGAAGTTTCTGAAAATTGAGATACATCATGCATTTATATATGCTCAGACTTGTATATCTGTATGAGAATAAAATGAACTATGTTTCAACATAAACAAACAATAGATGAAAATTTTATGCTACTATGTGAGTTATGAACTGAAAATAAATCGTGTTTTGACATATAAATAGTATAATGACATAGGTGTATCTAGCTTAGGAATATTACTGGATCTTTAATGATGCTTAGAGATTTCCAAAGTGGGCGTGCATGCTTTTTAAATATACGATATGCATGTAAAAAAGTGAAGGCATATGAAACAATGAAACAATTTAAAGTGATTCTGGTTGTCAATATGTGATGTGCATATACACATCTGAAAGTATCTAAAAGATTTATAATATGTCTTATATCCCATTTATTTTGTGTTGTAACATGTGTGAAATTTTAAATATGTAATCTAGATTTCATGCACTAACCTATCATGTAATACAACTTTTGATCATTTTAGAAATTGTGAATTATATAGCCTTCTTATCATAAGATATCTTATGTAATAAAACAATTCCTAATTTGAGGGAAGTTTTCTCACTTTTTAGCGAACTTTCATGAATATAATGCATGGAAGAAGTGGAGATCATAATTAAACAATGTTTACATTATTTAAGAAACTCTCAGTTTTCTAATTTCTTTGAAACAATAACGGTCAAATACCTTTGATAGAATTTAGGATATTCCAACTGCTTTAACCTTTTGTTATCTTGTTTTATTGTCTAAAAACCTATATATGTTTATGGTTTAGTTTCCAGTCCAATTCCCTTTCCCAGTCAATACTGTCATTATAAACAAGGCATAATGCATAAATTTTGGCCACACTATTGTAGTTAACTGACATGAGAAGAATAGGTGATGTATAATTTTCATATTTTACATACAAGTTTATAAACATCATCACTGTCAGTCCCCCCATTTTTAAACAAGTCTTTGGTGTAAAATCCTCGTTTTACACAACATCCATAAAATGAAGGTATATACACACACTTAAACACTCACTATCTTACATTATCCTTGAGGTCTCAAGGCATTAAATGAAGAGTCTACTATAAAAAAATCAGAGTTGTTCCAAAGCCTCATATACTTTTATCTTTTTTATTAACATAAGGTAATAAGGTAGGCAGAGGTTTACCATGAGTTTTTTGACTTTAGTATAGAGCCTTCCTCATGCTGGCCACTTCCACATCTTTTCTATACATATTGCTACTTTTACCTCCTAGAGTTGCCAAAAGCTAATGTTAATTTCCCATAGAATGTTGTTAATGAATCCCTGGGGATGCCATACCAATCACTGCCTATAATAGTTGATCATCCATAGATGGCTTAAGCTGTGATAGTTTCCTCAATATCCAATAATAGAAGGTTGCGTTTGAATGGAGAGATTTGAGTGGATTTGCATTTTAAATCTAAATATTTCTTAGGTTATCCAAAATAATTTAAGTAATTTAATTAGAAATCTGAAACCAACAAACGAGAGAGATTTTACTGGTTAAAAAACACAAATTTTAAATTCACTTTATTCCATGTTATTTTGAATTTCTTCATTTCATCCTTTCTAAAATTCAAATCCACCCATTCAAAATGGATCTTAAGGGTAATTCAACCCTTCATAAGCTTCCCTTTTTTAGAAATACCTCATGTATCATTGCAGCAAGAAGAAGTCTTTTTTTTCCTGGGAGAAATATTTCAAATGTATTTTAAGTACCAAGAACTTATTTCACAACTCTAGATTTCTAAGATCAATTCCCGACCTTTTTGATGCACATACTTCCTCCAGCCGATCTAAGCCCTATACTGTGGTTTTGGTTCACCAACCCATAAAAATATTGCTAATACGCTTTCTACTTTCTTGATTGCTCTCTTTGGGAGAACAAATTTACTTTTTTAATACAAGAGTGGACTTATCATTTTTATCTTTAATAAAACTTTATTTTTGTGGTGAGAAAACAAAATTAGTTAATTATAAAAGCATAGTAGCTTTACTTGGGTTTAGCCTCCATAGATTAATCATGATTTATGCTAGTAATTGCTAATTACAATATTAGATGAAAGAGAAGTGCATATACACTATGAATAATTCTACATATGTAACAATTGCATTTGTACATTATTTTTTCTCTAAAACTTTTCTAGTATGTTTGAGTTGATAAAACACATTTCTTTATATGATGTTTCTTTACAAACTATATTATTGTATTTAAATGTATAGAAATTCATTTTGCAAGATGTTTATCTTTTAGTAAATACATAATGTTATATTTTCCATGCCTTTTTACTTACTTTGAATTATTCTCTCTCAATAAGTCCCCACAAAATATGATATCCATTATGTGAAAATCATTTATGTATTTAATATTTGGTTTTATGTTTTCTTTGGTTGTTCTAAGTTTACAACCAACATTCCTATTGCAAAACCCTTGTGTGATTCAATTCTAGCAAGTAAAATCTATATACTATCATAGGTGGTAATCGTTCTTTACGCAGTATGCATAATTTGAGATCTTCCAGGTGGCTTTTGTAGGATAATTAAATGGTTTTTGTATTGACTTCTTGTTAACTATGTATTTTTTTTCATGTTAAAACTAGAACATTCTTTCAATAATTTTTTGGACATACACTAGCTTTTTGTGCCAAGATCAATGTTTCTATAAACCTATGTTCTAAGGAAATTATCGGATTAACACTTGCAATTTAATAATACAATCTTTTTGTGAACATTTGTACAATATATGTATGCAGTTAATTAACAATTTGATTAATCATAGTTTGAACTATCCCTATTGTGCAGTTCGATCTTTTATAGATGCTAACATCATAAAGATGATTTTATTAAGTCTAGGTTAAAAGAATAGCATACAATTCTTTTGTAATGCAAAATTATAGAGTTAAAAGAAATTGATAGAGACAATAGGTCATCAATTACATCATCAAAAGATAGAAGTAGTGGTCATCCTTTATTGAAAAGGAATTATTACTTTTGGAAGTCTAATATTCTTCCATTTTGTTCATAGTTGTCTTCTTAAAAGAACTAATAACAACTATAATGACAACAATAATTGTTGTTTTGGAATCAATATTTTTTATGCTATAACTTTGTATTGTATGATATTTGAAAAATTCTTATGAAGTAAACAAAAGTGGTGAATCATTGAGGTTTTTTATATTTTGTGATGAGGAAGAACATGATTCAAGTATGAAAACACTGTTATAATATTCTTTGATCAAGTATTACGGACATTTTGATTGAACATAACACAATGGTGAAATTCATATTCTAATAGCAATTAATATTATTATTTAGGTTTACTTAGGGATAGAGAGTTGATATTACCTGCCTTTTGGAGATAAATTATTTTCAGTTCTCATATTGGAAAACAAAGAATAATATATATAGAAAATGGTAACTAATGACTAGGTATTAAAACTTGTGAGAAATTTGTATGGAAAGAGTACATCTATTTCAAGCCTATAGTATTTCTTACTAATTAAAGGAAAAGCAGTGGACTTGTCCTTGTCTCTTGAATATTTCCATTTATCAAGAAAATTTTAACTATTAAATGACTCATTGTAATGATTATTTTTCCTTTTCACAAAAATCTAATATTAGTTATTCCAATGATTTAATCTAATTAAAGAAAGAAAACATTTGACTTTATTAGCTATCAAGTTCTTCAAAGAAAAAAGAATTCGATTTGAGTGTGAATTCTTTTTGATACTTCTTAATTAGAAGGATTTGAAATGTATATTGTGAAAAAACTTACATGTGAGGTTTCCTGGAACGATAATCAAAAGTTTCTAAGCACTATTTGGAAGGTTTTTTTGGAGTGCTTATCCTCACAAGGTGATATTAAAGAAAAGTAATTGATGAAAACGTTATGCCTGATAGTCCAAAGATATCTAGTTGAAGTTCATAAAATTAACAAAATATTTTTTGTTTAATAATATAAATTCTACTTTTACTTTTCACCAATTCTACTTTCCATATATTGTTTTTATTCATTCTTTCGTGTTTCTTAAATTATATTTGGATCTTGAGGTAGGTCGTTGACATCGAAAAGGTAACTCGTGTCAAATGACAGGTTAAAAATAATGAATGTTGATATTTTAATGATTGGTTGAAGTCATATATAACAAGTTTTTTATTTTCTTTAATACAAAAATCTAACTTTTCTTTTTTCACTGCTTTCAAGATTCTTTGCCATATAGGGAACCGCTTAATTTACTTTCCTTATATATAGTAACACATATTTTCAACATAAATAAGAGAACAACAATGGCTATTATCATTCACATTAAGAAAAAAAGAAAAAAAGAAAAAGGCATACAACTTTAATCTGAAACATAAAAGACCAGGTAGAAACATATATTTGTTTTCTTTTCTCTGAACTTATTTTTGTATAATGGTTTTTATTTTTTATTTTTGGTTGAATATGATGTTTCAAATCAACTATAAATGTTTTGATTTTACAATGTCTGCAAAAGCATTAAGTGGATAGGTTAAATAGAGCTAAATTTTGTAGTTCTCTATACCTTTGTGTCTTAATTTACTTTAAAAACTTTATTATTTTAGCATAAAGAAAGACATGGATTTGGAACACGGTGGTAATGGATTCGGTAACGAGTAGTTAATGAAGGTTCATCCGACTCAGGCAATAGCGAAAAACAATATCATCGGCACTCTGCAGAGCAAATTCAACAACTTGAAGCGTAAGATCATAATTTTTCTTGCTTACCCCAGTAAAAGTGTTTCTACAGCTAAAATGCATGAGTTTTTATCTTGATGACCACGATTTAGTTATATATTGTAAACATGCAATTTTCTAACAGTATCTCTTGAGTAATTGATTAAAAGGACATTTTTAACTATAATTTGAAAGACTAAAATTACTTAATTCCAGTAAATCACCATGAAAGTAAAGCACATTAATTATGGTTTTCCAGTTGTGATGCAAAAAATAATTGTTCTCTTTTTTTTTTCTTTGATTGAATATCTTGGAATATATATGCATAATTTTTGTATTGTACTTATCACTTCTATGATTTTAGAAATCATTTTTTGTAACAGAAATCCTATTTCAATCAATTTATTGGATTTTTAATTCATTTTTACGCACTAGTTCTTGTCTAAACTTTTAGACTACTTGGTCGTTTTTAGTTTCTCTTTAATATTTTTTGACGTGCATGATATATCTTTCATTGAATCTAACCTTAAGACAACTTTGTTGTTTTTCCTTTCATGCATCTTCAAGAAGTATAGATTCTTTAATCCCTTATCTAAATAAATTCCATTGTTGGTGGAATTGAAGGTTTTTTAAGGATTGTTCTCATCCAAATGAAAATCAACGAGAACAATTAGGTAGGGACCTAGAGCTTGAGCCTAAGCAAATCAAGTTTTGGTTCCAAAACAAAAGAACCCAAACAAAGGTACATCATTTCCTGTCAATATTGACTATACTTTAAAATTGCTACTTTGTATATGAAAGAAGTGCAAGAATCAGTTGGTTAATTTATTAATCGGTGAATAGAAATTGGCTAAACTAACCATATATGACTCAAAATTTTTTAACCAATTTTGACTTCAAAAACATATTGATCTCCAATAATTTGGTAATTGAATTCATATTCAGTTTTCGTTGGATGGGAAGTTAGCATCTTTTCATCTTGGGCCAATTAGGCCCATCAACATTGGACTTATTTTTAGTATCTTATATAACAAGCTTTAAGCTTGTCGTTTAGCTATTCCTTTTCCAACTTTCCAAATTTCATGAGTGTTAAGTATTTAGTTTTTGTACATTTTCTATCACATATAATTTCTATCATATTATATATATATATATATATATGAGCGTGCATGCATGCATGTGTTGTGTGTTTCATTTTTCCTGTCTATTTTTATACTTGTAGTTCTTTTTATCTTTTCCTAAAAAAATGTAGCTCTATTTTTTTTATAAGTATATGATTGTAAAATTGTAACAGGTTTATATACAATATTTTGCCTAAGGTTGATTAATAGTCCAATATTACATAATTAAGTTCAATAATTTGTAGATTAGCAATATAAATATGTATAAGAATATATCATGGGACTCATAAGTATTAATAATATATCTGTGATAAATTATATCATATTACTTGTAAGTAATAATTCAATAACTAGACAATATAAGTATGAGTAATACTTGGATTATATGAATTAAAAGTAACAAATTAATTGCTAACAATATGTATAATTTTGTATGCTTACCAACTACATTTATATTTGTTTATGGCCACTTCTAATTTTTAAAGTTCTTTAAATTCTATAAGGTAAAAAAAATATACATTTAAAGTTACTAGATATATAGAAGGTACAACTACATTTATCTGGTTAAATTCATAAATATAATGTATAGACACACTAATATAGGTAGATGATGTATTATATATATAACATATAATAGAATGATTTTGAATTCGATTAATTGATTAAAAAATGAAAATTAATTAACCATTTACGGAATTGGAAATTTGATTAAATCAATATCTAGCCACATAACTAACTAATCGATTTCAAAAAACCGAATGCGATTCAAAATTGGTCAAAATTTTGATTTAATAGGATTTTGCACACTACATGCACGAATTGAAAAAAAAATTTCATCACGAATTGGAGAATGTGAGCTCATTACATTGTCTGATATTCAATGCGTTACAAATGTATTTTTATTACGATTCAATCGATTACTATCTATTTCATATAAGCATAATTTAACCACTTTTAGATTTTGTTATGATTTAGGCTCAAAATGAAAGAGCAGATAACAATGCTCTTAGAACAGAAAATGAAAGATTTCGTCGTGAAAATCTTGCAATGAGAGAAACTATAAAAAACCTCATGTGCACAAAATGTGAGGGCTCAGAATCCAGGGAAGCAAGCCTACAAAATATACAAAGATTACGAGTTGAAAATGCTTGGTTGAACAGCGAGGTGGAGTCATATCTTTGTTATAAAGTCTAGTTTCCAATTTTATTTTTTTTTCTTGTTGATGCTAATTTGTGTTGTTACCTTTGCAGTATGAAAAAATAAATAACATGTTATCTGGTTTCTCTAGAAGACCTAGTACATTAGGATCTTTTATTTCGACAGACTTTACACCTCATTCAGATCCACCAGAAGCCAAGTTTTTAGGTGAATAATAGAGACGCATCACTCTCTATTTCATCTTCAACATATGTCAGGATCTTCAATGAACCCTATGATACCATACAACTTTCATGGAATAGATGAGATGGAAAAATCTGTTATGCTTGAAACTGCTGTTGCTGCCATGGATGAATTAGTTGAACTTTCTCGAATATACGAGCCTATGTGGATTAGATCTCCAACTCATGGGGGATATTTTCTTCATCAAGAAAGCTACAATAGGCTTTACCCCAAGACAAACCGCATTATTAGTTCTGAAGCTTGGATAGAATCATCAAAAGAGTCAGGCATTATGTCAATGGCTGCCATGGATTTGATTAATATATTTCGAGATCCAGTAAGACTAATCTCTCTAGATTGATTAATTTTGTTCAAATTGAGTACCTATAACATCCATTGTTTGTTTAACATTATATTAACGTTGTAGCAAAAATGGATGGAATTTTTCCCCACCATTGTCACTGAAGCAAGGATCATTGAAGCACTTGATTCCCATAAGTGATTCAGGGTGGTTCTTTATATTTGGTAAACTACTAGATAATTCTACTGATGAATGAGTTGAATATTTAATGGTTGCTTAACTTAAAAGTAAAATTTTAAATGGATGTGTAATTGCAGATGCACGAAAAGTTGCACGTTCTTTCCCCTCTTGTTGCATCGAGGGAATTCAAGTTCCTTCGTTACATTCGGCAATTTGATTCGACAATGTGGGTGATAGTGCATGTATCTTATGATTTCTTGAAGGAGCTAGAAGATGCTTCTTCTGCACGATATTGGATGTTTCCTTCAGGCTGTATAATTCAAGACATGCAAAATGGAAAAGCAAATGTGAGTTCATGTCATCCTTCATGGTTTTCATGATTTATTTTATAACTTTACTTACAGTAACTACAATAAGTAAATAAACAGAGGCTAGTCCATGACAATTCGAATATTCAATTATTGTTTCTCTCATAAGATTCTTCTAGTGTAAAACAAGAAAAAAAAAAATCAATGGATATCCTTGAATATGTGCTTAATACGTGCTATATCAAAGATTGAGACTTAACGTGTTTGAAATAGTTAACAATAAAAAGTGCTTAAAATGTGTTGGAATGACAAAATTAGTTATTTAAGCATACAACATGAAGAAACAAAATCTTGTGGATATATTTTCTTAGGCCGAACTAATCATTTCAATATTCAAAAGCTAACAAAACTCCATCATATTAACCAAAATTTAAGATTTGGGGCACAAGTTCTTAAGATGTTCAACTTGACCCTAGTGTGAGGGCACCTTAGGTTGAATAGTGAAATTCGATACGGGCAAAAGATTGAACAATTGTGTTTGAAATGTTTTGTGTTGAATAATTTACAATGTGATGTATACATACAAGTCAGTTAAAAGTAGATAACAATAATATCTCAAATATAGTTTCTTAAATATGCAAAGATGATATCAGATGAGTAAGCTTACAAGAATGCCTTAAATTGCATGAATTGCTAGAGCACTAATATATGGACTTGTTCAAACAAAAATATTTCTAGGTAACTTCGTGCAACTTAAGAGAATGAAAGAAGGAAATGCAAGCCTTGCCAGCTTATATGCAATATTTCCTGCACCTCACATTGTTTCTTTAGTAAATTATCATGAAGATTTTTAAACTTTTAGTAATTTGATGTAGTTGTCAAATTATCAACAAAATTCTATTCATAAACTTTTTAGTTTGGTAAATTGTTTGTAGATATATAGTATTTTAAAAAGGTCTTTCAAGTTAAAAGACTATATCTCCTAGATGATCATGCTACCTCTAAATCATGCTTAATCAAATATATCCCTCGTAAAGTGTTCCATTATTATATTTTTAATTCATGTTCTCTCGTTGTAGCATAATATTGAAATTGGTCTAATACATCTCAAAGTAACAAAATTTTAGAATCATTCTACTATTGCTTTACTTTATTGATATTTGATATAAAAATTTCTTTGAAATTTTTTTGTCAACTAGTATTTTAACTTTGACTATTAAATCCATGGTAAACTTGTATTAATTAATTGATTCATTAAAATTAACGAGACAATTGACTAAACTAAACCTATTATCTATCGCCAATGTGTTAATTACGTGCACAAGTTCAAGAATAAAATTGAACTACAAAATGAGTTAAATTAGATGAATAAAATTTTACTATTGAATAGTCAAAATTTGAAGTTTTTAATAGCAAAATATCATTACACTAACACTTTGATGGTACAAAGTAGAATCCATCCTTTCAAATTGTGGGATAGTAGATGTCTATATGCTTTATATGGCTTTATATGTATATATAGTCATTGTTGTCCATAATTAATAAATTTCTATGATATATTCGCAATTGTATGAAATTTTTTGGGTCGAATTAGATGTATTATTTGAGTGGAAGTATGTATTTGATTTGTGCAAGAAACTATATCTATTAGTTAAATTTGCTCAAATTTGAAAGATGAAGAAAGAAAATGAATTTATCATAATTCAGGAACTAAACATAATATTTAATTCTAAAAAAACTTTACAAGCTTTTAGAGTTTTCGTTTCTTTAACTATTAGGCCAACTACTTATCTTCATTCTAATATGTATGTCCTTATTTCGCAGGTGACATGGGTAGAACATGTTCAAGTGGATGACAAATCTCCTACTCATCAACTTTACAAAGATGTAGTTCATGATTCTCAAGCATATGGAGCTAGGAGATGGATTATTACTTTACAAAGGATGTGTGAGAGATTTGCATTTTCAACTGGATCAAGGACTATACCAAGACATGAACTTGAAGGAGGTAATAATAACTCAATTCTAAATTCAATTATGTTAGTAAATGTTTTTTAAGGTTTTATTCATGTTTTCTTTAGCTTAATTTTATGCATTGCTCTTTCATCCAGTTATTGATGCACCTGAAGCTTGGAGAAACTTGACAAAACTTTCTCAAAAGATGGTCAAGACCTTTTGTGAAGTCTTAAGCATGCCAGAGAAATTGGATTTGCCTCAATTATTAGAATTAAACAAGCAAAGGATTTAAAGTCTCACTTCACAAAAGTGATGTTTCTAGTCAGCCTAATGCAATGATTGTGTGTGTTGCCACGTCCATTCGACTTCCAACATCTTTCGAAAATCTCTTTGATTTCTTCAAAGATGAAAATGCAAGAGCTCAGGTTTGTATTTTTTTTTTTTACTATTATTGTAGTCAAGTGTAACTCTATATATTAAGAATTTTAGTTCATTTATATTAACTTATTTATATATAAAAGTAATTTAAATCTACAATTGCGCGAGGAATGCACGAAAGCATTTCATATTTTTTAACATAAGCATACTAAACATATACACCTATATGCAAATGTAAGATAGCGCTAGTATTAATACTTCTCAAATGTTGATTTCTAGTGGGATGTTTTGTTCGATGGAAATTCTATTCAGAAGATAGCACATATGACACTTGGAACTCACCCTGGAAATGCCATCTCTCTCATGCAGGTAACCTTTTTTTCTTTTATTTTTTTTCCTTCTATTGGTTTTTTTGTGATAGTAGTACTCTAAATATAAGTTTTTAGCCACAAAAAGAAATTAAATTCTCAAATATCTTAAAAATAAATTGTACGTGCAAAATATGTGCAATCTTTGCAATGTTGTGAATTCAAATTTTCTTGTACTAGGTACAATCAAGTGATGGAATACCTTATGAGCTTTGTAGTTTGCAGAAATAATCTTGAATATTTGACAAGCACTTGATCACTTACAAACTCCACAAATTGTACGCGATAAAATAAAAATATTACTTGGATTATATGCTTACTAGTAAAACATCAATTCTTTGTAATAATCAAAATTTCTTAAGATGAGTTCCCAAACCAATTTTTTCTTGGTTTTATTGTTACAGCATCCAAAGGACAACAATAAGTTGATACTTCAAGAAAGCAGCATCGACTCATTAGGGGCCTTTCTTATTTATGCTTCAGTAGAACTTTCAGACATCACTTCTACAATCAATGGTCAGGACATCACAAATATATGTGTGAAATTTACCATCTGGATTTATGATCTCAAGTGATGGTGGAGTTGATAGTGGAATTGGAGCATCAACCAGCTCTGGTAGTAGCAAGCCATCTAGTTCATTGCTGACTTTGGTTTTCCAATTAGAGGTTTGCCTTAACACATCATCCGAACAACTAAATATGGAGTCGGTGGCTACGGTTCATACCCTTATAAACTCCACTATTCAAAAAATTAGAGTGGCCTTGGGTTCTAAGTTTGAGTAAAACCATATTAATCTTTTTGTAATTTGATTTTCTTATATTTGGTACGGTATTTTGACATTTATTGTTTTGTTAAACTATATCAAAGTTATTTTGGTTTTCACTTTTTTGTTTGAATTAGGTTTATGATTTTGGATTACTTTGATGCACTTCATCCATAATTTTAGTAACAAAAATGACTCAAATATCTAAAATTATTTAATTAATTACCCAACCACCTACTGTCTAAAGGCATGTGAAATAAAGTATATTTTCAATTTTCTAGTGTTATATATATCCATAAAAAGTTTGTAGTTTTTAGTTCAAAGTCAAAAAGTTTACACAAACATCTGCTTTGTTCGAAAATACTTGAAAAGCCTAACAAAGTAATTTTAGAGTAGTTAAATATTGGGATTTTTCAAATACTTTATTTCTATCTATTCTAAAATTTCTTATGAATATAATGTTTTTCATAAAATAAATAAACTGCAAAGAGTATTTTTTTTATTGCTTTACTAATTTATTATCTTAAAATCAAGCTCAAAATTCATAATATTTGTATTATTTTATTGAATATTTAAAGGTTTTTCCCGAATAAAAAAGTGAGATTTTAGAAATGGAACGATAATCTTGTAAATAGAACTTTTTTTTTTAGGTATTGTAAATAAAACTTTATTACGAATATAACAATGTGGAAATTGATAAAGGAAAAAAATACAATGAAATCAAATATTGTATCTTGGTATTTGAAATATCATGTGCAAAACATGTGGGTGGTATTGAAAGTTTCTCTGTACATATTCTCCTAAGTCCCAACATTGCACCTGCATCCATATGTTTTTTTTTAGCTCTTTCTTCTTGTTATCATTGGTGTCAATTACTACATTTTCTTTCATATTTTTTTCCGAAACACTGGAAAGAATTCAAGTTATTATGTCATAAAACACTTGCTCATTTGAAACCAAGGATTAATTTTTAAATGGACGGGTAAATCAGGCGAGCCATTTCATTTCCAGATCTTCAAAGTTCCTATCCTTCTTTATTTATGTTGATATTTTTCACTTAAATGATATGTGAGCAAAATTAATAAATTAATTTGTCAATAGGTCTCTGAAGAATGTTTTCTTTTCATCTTTTCACTTGATTACGTTGCATATATGACACATTTTCTCTTAAAAAGTGAAATATGTGATACACAATTTCTTTTTCTGAATCCAATTCTTTTTTTTTTTTTTTTGGAAGCCGGTGCTATTTCAAGTGATTCCCATTATGAGATCTGCTTAGCAGATAATCACCAACACTTGTACTAGTTCAAGAAAATAAATTTCTTTTTTTCCCCTCCTTTTTTGGGAAAAGGCTATGCACAAATGTTTTTAATATTTGAAGTAATAGCCAGTTTAACATTCTTTGGTTCAGAAAATTTCAACATATTTGCAATCGATTTGACAGACGAATAAAATCTTAACGTAGATAACAAAATAAAAGAGGGAATACAACTATAAAATCTTAACGTAGATAACCGTATAAAAAATGGATTAAACAGAAACTTAAACATTTGAATGTAAGATGAAAAGTTTAGCCTGAACATTGAAAATAATGACAAAAGTTCTTGGGAGTACAATTCTAAAAGAAATAGGAAGATTTGAAGTTTTGATTCCTTATATATGGGTAGTGCGCAAAATTGATCTCCAGTGTAAAATATATTTTTCGTTCTCAAACTTTCAGTTTTTTGCATAACTAGATTAATAGACAGGAAAAATACAATATCCTAAAGGTTACTGTTTAGAGTTTTGTAGGATGTTTAATGGCCATTACATGCAGCGCACGTGACAAAAAACTATTAAAATTTTATACTTTTTTATCTGTTAGCCAGTTCCGCACAAAAATAAAAGTTTGATAGCTAAATTTGCATTTTCGAAAATTGTACACTATCCAAAGATAAGTAACCAAAACTACAAATCTCTCAAACAAATATATTGTTTACTCTTATATGTCCTTTGAAAAATGTACACGAATTTTTGGTTTCTTACTTTCTTTTGCTACAAAAGCTATCTGAAGTGAAGATTGCTCTGCCCTCAAATGATAACTCTCATCCAAACACTTGTATCCACAGCAGTGCCAATTGTTGCAAGTCTAGTGGTTCAAAAAATCAAAAAGAACGGGAGATACTTAGACCCAACATTAAACCCACTTGTAGACCCTCCTGGTGTGGATTAAATTATATCGAATAAATAACACGATATAAGTAACATTCGATAAAATTTAATCTTGATTAAAATATTTATAGGTGAAGCACAACACCGAATCTATCCAAATACCATTTTCTCTACAAGATATCAAGTAGAATTCATAAACATAACTTACACCTTATAGCTTGTTGGCAAGGATAAAAATTAAAAATCTTGAAAACCTGTAAGTGTAACATCTTTAGATTTAACTAAATCTAAGAAAAAGAAGCTTAGATCCAACAAATATCACAGATCAAAATCTTGAAGGAATTGGCCTCGCATATGCAGTTGTTACTGCCTTGCATATCTCATTTAAAATGACCGAAAAGCAATTATAAAGAAAGACTACAAATATCGCCTAAGTGCACCAAAAATGACCAACAAAAAACGCAGTCCACTTATTTTTGGTCTGTCAACCAAATATCCCTGATGTTGGTAGATGCAACCAAGAAAGCCGAATAAGTGAACATATAACCTATATAGAAGTTATTTTACTGAGTCATTACAACAAAAAAGTTCTTATCACCTTTGTAAAACCATGTATCACTTCGAGAGCAATAGAACTCCTATGTATCATCAGGGCCATTATATCATACCGTTAATTTGGACAAGAGCAAACATGTAAAGCCAATTTGCTATGTCAACACCAACTAAATTTTTGAAAGGTTGTCAGCAACATAAATTACCTTATTTGCAATTACATCTCTGCCAGGAATTTCTAACTGGGTTCTAAGTTTTGCTGTGATTGTTACTGTCCCCTACAAATGAGAGCAAAAAGGAAAGAAAAGGAGAAATTAGTACACGTGTGATGAAAATATCAAGCGCCCAACCATGAAGGCAGGCTTCAGAATGGGCTACTGGAAGACAAGCAGAGAATGTTTATTACCTTTAGGACAACACCAGCTCCAAACCAAACATCCCGCTGTTCGGCGAAATGTTGATTTGGTTTTTAAAAATAATGGTATTAAAAGAAAACTTTAATTATTCTAAGGGTTAATTATACTTTACCCCTTTAAACTTTACTGTCACTAACACTTTAGTCCCTAACGTTATCTTGTGAGCACTTTACCTCTTCCGTTATCATAATTTAATGTTTTGACCATTTTAGCCCCTATTCCATTTTATTCCTTTTTTTAGTTTGATTACACTTTACCCCTTAAAGTTTAAAAAGACGAACACTTTAGTCCATAACGTTATTTTTGACAATAAAGTCCTTCGGTTACACTTATTATATACTTGACAATTGTAATCCTATTTATTTTAATATCTTTTTTTGTTTATTTTGATTTTATGAATATATATTTCCTCAAAAGAAAATTTGAATTAATGTAGAATTAAATATGAACAAATGTCTAGAAGTTTAATTAGCATATTTACTAGACTTTTTTTATCTGAATTAGCCTCACTTGTGTGCCTTGCAATTTAAATAGGATGCACATAATACTTATAAATGATGTATAATAATATAAAAAAATGAGGATGTGTCTCTTAATTTAACCACGCGTTTCACAGGTAAGACCTGAATTGGACATATAAGAACTTTTCATAGTTAGTGAAGGAATTTAAATTAAATGGAGACAACAATATAAAATAATAAAATAGAATAGGGATTGGAATGATAAAAACGTTGAATTGGCAAAAGCGAAAGGGATTAAATGCAAAAAAAAAATAACATTAAGGATTAAAATGTTAGTAATTCAAAAGTTTAGGATTAAAAATTAACTCATGGGTATTTTTGTCCATTTAGCCAATTTTTCTGACGCCGTTAATATTGACCGTTAGCCAAGGGGGTTTAGTGCTCAAAAGATAACGTTAGGTTCTAAACTGTTAATGGCACTAAAGTTTAAGGGGGTAAAGTGTAATTAACCCTTATCCTAATCAACTCCCACTCACTCATAAATATACGAAGTGAGTTTGTATATAAAATGAGTAAGGATTGTTTCCACGAGAACTATTGGAACCAGTGTTATTAAATTCGGTGGTGACCCCTGGGAACTCCATTTTGGTATGTGCATTTTGGAATGGAATACGATCGCGTATCGGAACAAGATTTTTGATGTTCCGAATTTAGTATGAGATAGTTGGAATTTTACCTAATTTCAAAGTCAAAATCGATGGGCCAGATGTACACTAATTAAATCCTTCTCCTCTTCGGCAATGACGAAAGTTCGGCGAAGACAGAAGTCAGGCAACCATGAAACATCTTCATTTCTTTTGTTGGATTTGCTGGAGGAGTCAAATTGACAGGAGGGAAGAGATGTAGAAGATGGAATGATGGAATCCTTGATGAAGAAGGAAGGCGGGAGGGATAAAAAAAGATGGTTCTAAATATTCTGATTCTCTAAAGTCTGAAGTATGAAGATGTTCTTTGGAAATATGCAAACGGGAGGCGACTAGAACTTTAGAGTTAAAGATTTTATAATTTCAAATAAATCCCTAGATATTTTATAATATATGTAATTGCCAAAATTTTATAATTTACTCTTGAATTTTAGTTTTGTTTCTTGTTTGTATTTTTTTTTTTGGGGCCAAAAGTGACATTTTTGTTCTAATGGGCCAAAATTAGTTATTAAAATAATTAGGACTAGATAAATAAAAACTAAAACACTTTCCTTATAAGAATACAATTCCGTGTGTTACTATATAGGCCAACAAAAAAAACTTTCTCTATTATTATTGAAGCAGATCACCTTTTAATTTTATTTTTAGGAATATTTTTTCCTTCTCATATTTTCACGTACTCATTATCATGGCTTTTGGCAAGAGAAAAAGGCAACAACCTGAACAATTTCAACCTGAAATTCAAGAAATTGAGAAAAATTCAAGTGATGAAGGTGTTGAAGAAATTAGGAGGTGTTTGGTTTTTAATCGGTAATCGGGAATCGGAATGGGAATGGGAATCATAAACTCCACTATTGGTATGGGTTTATATCATTCTCTCTTACTTGTTTGGTTTGAAATAGGAATGAGTTTCATTATATTAATGAGTTACTCAATTTGAAACCCATGTCACAAGTAGGGAATGAAAGTAGGCATTTTCTAACACTTTCATTCCCATAGAATGATTCCCATAGTACTCAACCAAACAACATCTTTGGTATCATTAATTTTGATTCTCATTCCCTCCTCTCACACCCATAAACCAAACACTTCTCCTTAATTTGACAACCACTCAATCTCAATCCACAAAAGCAGATATGTCATGCTTAGAAAGTTGGCAACCAGATAACAAGTTGAAGCACTCGTGAGTGAAGTCACATACGTGGGTGCTGCACAGGGCAAAAATATTAGAGGAGCCAAAATTTGGTTATGCAATCACTCTAAGACTCAACACACTTCTACTTATACAAGAATTCATTATCATTTTTTTAGTGCTCCACCGAGGAAAAATGCTGAAATTGCATAATGTAGTGCTATGTTGAAAGATAAGAGTGCATATGAAAAATTGAAAAAATAGTGCGTGCAGCTGAAAAATCTGATGTTTCCTCATCCTTGAAAAATTCAACCCTAACCATACCCCAAATGTTATTTGCCAAGCCGATCGAGGATTCTTTTGCATTAATAGAGAGGGATGCAGTTGCTATGACATTTATTAGGGGTTTATGTGCCAATGGAATTCCGTTTAATGGTTTAAGAAACCCTCAATTTCATGAGAGCTGGTGTCAACAATAAATAGAGGTCCCAAAGTACAAGGCATCTTTTTACGAAAAGCAAGAACTACGTTGTTGGATGAATGCAAAAGAAATATTAAAAAGGATTTAATTCGTGTCAAGATATTTGGTACACACAGGATGTTTCAATTGTTTCGGATGTATGGACTAATTGCAAAAGCCAAACCTTGATTAATGTTATTGCAACAAATAGCAGGGAGCAATGTTTTTGTATGTGAAAGATTTTTCCGGGGTCGAAAAAATGGGTAAAAATATTGCCTAAATTTTTGTTAAAAGCTATTGAAGAAGTGAGTACTTGTAATGTTCTCCAGGTCGTAACTGATAATGCAGCTAATTGCAAACTTGCTGGAAAGGAAATTGGTATTGTACACCCCCTATTTTTTGGTCACCATGCATTGTACATACTTTGAATTTAATTTTGAAAGAATTTGCAAATTCTTTCAAATGGCTCGAAAAAACATATAAAATGGGGAAAGAAATTTTCAAGTATTTTGCAGTTTCAATCAATCACATGTTTTAACTATTTTTAGATCTAAATTCATGGTTAGAACTTTTGAAAGTCACCAAGACTCGATTTGCTTCCCATTATATTTTATTAAAGCGACTTACTGATTGTAGGGAAGATTTGGCAACTACCGTTGTTCTTAAAAGTTGGAAGGTTTGGGTGAAATAAGGGGATGAAAGAACGAAGGATATGGATTCTTTGGTTGCTGATACAATATCTAATGAAAATTTTTGGGATGAAGTGGATAATATATTAACAATCACCAAACCAATTTATTTGCTGATAAAGTTTTGTGATGGTGAAGGACCCAAAATGGGAGAGATTTATGAAAGAATGGATACGATGCTTGGAGAATTAAAAGACATCATGAAGGATAACAGGTACATAATAATTTATTTTTAATGCATTTAGTTTATACTATATATCTATACTAGTTACATATTAAAAGTTTTTTCGTTAATTGATAGAAAAATATAAATAATGTTAGTACTTTATACTTATATTTATAGTATTTAATATTACGTAAAAATGTTATATATATATATATATATATTTGTAAATAGACATTAGCGAATGTCAAAAAATATTAAAAATAAAAGTTAATAGTGAGCAAGTTATATGTACTTTTTAATCATTTATATGGAACTCATACGATAGAATAAAATAATATGTATACCAATAACTAATATATCATGTGGAATATATCTATATATTGGATCACACATGGATTTCTATGATAAATTTTAATAAATGCATTAGGATTTCTCATATTTCGCATATCTACTAATATCTTTAATTTTTTAAGGCATTGGGATTGCTATGAAAAGATGGAAGAGATTGTGATAGGAAGATGGACAAAGTTGAATATACCCATGCATTGCCTTGGATTCGCACTAATGTCTCAGTTTTATGACCACGAGAATCTCTCCTTATCGGCACCGGGAGGCATGGCTAGAAAAGCTCCAAATGAAGACAAGGAGGTTATTAGTAGGGTGATGCAAGTACATTTGAAAAAAATAACAGATTGTAGTGAAGAAGGTAGAATTTTGCTCGAACAATTTGCTACTTTTCATTCACATAAAGGGTTGTATGCTAAGGCTATAGTACAAGTTGATGCCGTGACAATGGATGCAATTGATTGGTGGGCTACATATGGATCAGAAACTCTAGAGTTGACTGATATTGCTAGAAAGGTTTTATCTCAACCAATTACAAGTTTATCTGCTGAGAAGAATTGGAGCATCTATTCATATATTTTTAGTGCTAAAAGAAATAAACTCAATGTTACAAGAGGTGACAAATTAGTATTTTTCCATTCTAATATTCGTCTGCATCTTGTTTCACTGAAAATTACAATAACAGTCCTTATAAAAAGTGGGATGTTGATCCTGAAGCTACTTGTATAAATGAATCTAGTATTAGATTAGAAGAGATGAAGTGGAATTCTTTGAAAGGTGGTATGCTGAAAACCCAAGTCATTCTAAGAGAGAAAGTACGGAGGCATCTTATCCCGAAATTTACTCCAGCTCCAGCTTTTAGTGGCTATATAGAAGATTCCCTATCTACTAGATCTCAAGTTCGTGGACTGCAGCAAACTCAAATTTCTAGATTCACATCAAGTAGTAGTGCTAAGGGACAGGAAAAGACAATAGATTAGGAAAAATTTATTTAACGCATTTAATTATTTTGATTTTCTTTAAACCTTATTGTTATTTGGTTTTTGATGAAGTTAATATTTATATTTGTGAAACATCTAATTTTAAAAAATATATGTAATTTTTTTGAAGGTATATATATATATATATATATATATATATATATGTATATCGTACCGCGAATTAATTGGGAAAATATAGTGTACTGCGAACCGAAAAGTGCGTATCGATGAAACCTACCCCTACGTATTACGAATTATAAAAACTATCGTACCCCGTTTTCGTATCCATACTGCGTACCCCAACGAACCGATATTGTGCGACACTGAATAGAACAAGTACTAGGTTCACAAGCCTATTTACTAGTTAGACGAAAATAATTAATAGTGTTTGGCTAAATTTAAACTAAATTTAATTACAAGAAATGAAAAGAAAGACAAGAATGCAAAATACTATTTTTACGGAAAGCAATTAAATATAATTGACTAAACCAAATTCAATTAACTCTACTTGCAAGACTTTAATCAAAAATGAGAATTTAAATTAATTTTCTCTACAAAAGCAATTAAAAACAATCCAATAAAACCCTAACTACTAAACTACGGAAGCAATTAAGAGTTTAAATGCAATAAAACAAGAACGATAATTAAGAACAAGAAAGCAATGAAAACAGAAATTGAATTGCATAGTCAACATAAAAATTCTTTCTTTTTTAACACCCCTACACTTTAAACTGTACACCATTCATTCTAACACTCCTATACAAGTACCTTCCATTCTTATATCCCCTTAATAATTAATGTGACATTAAAACTCTTAAGCGACATTTAAGATAGCTCACAAAGGTAGAAAAAAATTGAGTTAAAAAAATGAATATGTGCTTCTGTCCATTCAAAACAAATTAAGGCTCAAGTAAGGTATTAGGGATAAATTTTAATGTAAGGTTGGCTTGAAAGGCTCAAACGTACAAAAAAATGTCTACCTACATCTTTAAATCAAATCAAATTAATACATTTCGCCATCATCTTTAAATCAAATTAAATTATCTAAAAGTTTATCTAAAAAATGTAATAAAGCAAGCGTTTGAAGTGCAATGTAAGTGAATCTCTACAATTATCTTTTAGTGTAAAAAAGCTACAACATTGTAGTGTTGTTGGTGCTAAAAAATTAGAAATCATGTTAGAAAAATATTAACACTGACTACCCTTCTCATAACAATTTAGTTCAAAAATTATCGAGCAGAAAATCAAAAAAAACTTGTTAAGTAATTTGTGAACAAAACTTTCAAAAAAATTGAAAAACTCTCAAATCAAAAGTTAAGTTACAAATATGTAAACAAAAATTAAACAAAATGAACAAACAACCAAACAAACCACCAAGCAACAATAGAAATTAAGAAAACTCTGCACCCCACACTTAGAGTATAGTATTGTCCCCAATGTAAAAACAAATAAGAGAAAGGGAAAAAGTGATGCATCTTTGTCAATAAAAACGTTTGATGCTGTTTATATTGGATTAAATACCCTTAAATCGAAGTGGAAAACACCAACCACTAAAACAAAAACAAAACATAAAAACCTGTAAAATATTAAGAAAAACTATAAAACCAAAAAACTAAACAAAAACATAAAAAATAAAATTTAGAAAAAATATGGGTTGCCTCCCATGTAGCGCCCTTGTTTATAGTCTTAGGGTCGACTATTGCACTCCCACTCATGTGAAACATGTTAGGGTGGTTAGCCACCCTTTCCTTTAGGCCTCCGTGAAAAAATTTTAATCGCAATCTTTTAAACTGTCATTTCTTGATTCCCGACTTTTCTTTGAAAAATATACGTTTCCTTGTAGTCACCAAAGTCGATGTCCTCAGTAGCACATTCAATTATTTTTCGAACCTGTCAAATTTCCTTTTCTTTTTGCGCTCTTTAAATTTTTGGACATCAAAAATTTTCCGATACTTTGCACAACTTTCTTAATCCTTTCTCACTCCACACACATCGTCAAGTAGTTTTGATTCTTCATTTGACCTGCTCATAGAAGGATCAAGTGAATGATTAGCATATTTTTCTTCAAAAATAGGAAAATTATCAATATAATCAAAAACATCAATTTCAAATTATTCATTTTCAATTTGTAAAATCAACTTCCCTTTATTAACATCTATCAATACTTATGCGATTGATAAAAATGGCTTTCCAAAAATCAACGGTATTTCATTGTCCTTGCCAATATCCAATACTAAGAAATCAATGGGAAACACCAACTTCTTTACTTGCACAAGCACGTCCTCCAACAAGTCATATGATTTCCTTTCAGTCAAATCTACAAGTTGGAGTGTAACGTTAGTTAGTTTGGTGCTGGTAATTCCTAACTTATCATAAATAAATTTTGCATAATATTGATGTAACTAACTCCTAAATCACAAAGTGAATGATATAGCGTTGTTCCTCCACTATTCACCGGCATAAAGAAGTTGCCAGAATATGGGTTTAAGGGGTAATCTCCGTTGAAAAATTGCACTACACTTGGCATCGAGATAAATTTTCTCACCATTATCCCATTTTTCGCTTCCTTGATAATAAATCCTTCATAAACCGCTGTAATTGGGCATTTTGGTGAGCACATCAACTACAGGAATGTTGACATTAACCTTTTTGAGCATGTTGATAAATTATTGAAATTGCTCGTCTTTTTCCACCTTTCTAGAATTATTGAGCCATTGAGGGAATGGAATCTTGACTAAAAGATGCAAATTCAAAGGCTCTACTAGTGCTTCTTTTTCAACTCCTTATTTTCATCCACTTTTGTCATCTTATCATCATAACAACCAACTTCATTCTTCTCCTCAATCACTTTGGAGTTTTTCTTCTCTTCTTCTTTACCATCCTCTTGTTTTTCATTGGGCACTATAGTATGTCCCAATTCTTTTCCACTTCTTAGGGAGATAGCATTGTATTGCCCTTTCGGGTTTGGGATTGTATCACTTGACAATGCTCTAATCGGTCTCGCATTATTTTGTCGAGCTATTTGTCCCAATCGTAACTCAAGGTTCCTCGTGGCAACCCACAAATTTTCATACTCCCTTTACAATCTCTCAAAATTCCTTCTCAAATTATTATCATTGGGTATATCATGATTCACATATGCAGAATAATTTAGATTTTGAGATGGTAGTCTTGGTAGTGGAGGTTGGTATGACCTATTTTGTTGAGTTGAAAATTTTTGGGCATACCTTTGATGAGGTGGTTTATATGGTCTAAATAATGAGATTTGGTTGAAAAAATTTTTACTGTGGTTGGTTGGGCTGAAATAAAGGATTTTGGATATTGTTTTAGTTAGTCCAAAAAAAGTTTGGATGATTTCGCCGATAAGACTTGTACGTATTGCCATCGTATGTGAGCTGATTATGTGAGCTAAAATTTTTTGATTAGAAACGTATTAAACCTGCTCATCTTGCATCACCGAAGTCTCACAAATGCCAATTTTGAAAATTTCCTCCGCAGAAATTACAACTCAAGAACTCTTGGGATATCGAACTAATGGAGTTCACTGAATTTCTTCCCATATTCTCTACAGCCTTGGTCAAATTTGTAATGATACTCATCATGTTCTGCTGAGATATGAAAGTGTCATAACTAAGTATATCTCCTTGTTGGACGTTGACTTGATTCACTTATTGTTGTCCAACTACGAGAATTATTTTCCATGATAATAATGAGTGAATGCCATTCTTTCCAATAGTTCTTGCACTTCCTCCGAAGTCTTGTAGGGAAAGAATCTCCCGCACTGGCATCAACAATCAATTGTCTCCGAAAATAATCCATTATAGAAGGTTTGGACTTGCAACCATAGTAGTATAGCATGGTATGGGCACTTCCTCTATAGCTCCTTGAAACGGTCTCACGCTTCACCTAAACTCTCTCTAAATAATTTGTCTGAATGATGTGATCTCGTTTCTGAGTTTAATGGTCCTAACCGATGGAAAGTGTTTGTCTAGGAACTCTTGAGCGAGTTAGTCCCATGTTGTAAAAGTATCTTTTTTATATTCCTGCAACCACGACCTTACTCTATCACATAAAGAAAAAGGAAATGCTCTCATCCGAATACAATCGAGATAGACTCCATTGTATCGGAATATATCAATGACCTCCTGAACTCTGATTAAGTGCTCATAGAGATTTTCATTGGGTCCCTCTCCAAACATCACGTGTTGGAACATTTGTATTAGTGTAGACTTGATTTCAAAATTGTTCGCTTGCACGGGCAGTCGAGCAATGCTAGAACTCACCCCTTCGAAATTAGATATGGCATAATCTTTAAGATGTCGGGGTTTAGCACTAACATTAACCTAATTGCCATTATTGCCTTCAATCTCTTCTTATTCATTCTCAAGGAGGTTTGAATTCTTCATTAGATTGTCACCTTAGTTTGCTAAGTAGTCTTGTCGTCTACGGTTTCTACTTATAATCCGTTCAATTTTCAAGTCAATCGGATAAAGTGGTTGATTGGATAGACGAGTATCTACCATAAACCACAAGAAAAGAAAACTAAAGATCAACAATCGAAGACAAAAATCCAACACAACGAGAGAACAAGAAATAATTATAAATAAATAATAAAAGAAATAAAAAGTCTAATCTAATAAGACTCACTACGCCTAATATTGTTACCAAACAAAAATAGTCCCCGATAACCGCGCCAAAAACCTGTTCGGCGAAATATTAATTAAGTTTTTGAAAACAATGAACAAGTAATAAAAATCTTAATTATTCTGATCAACACTCACACACTAGCAAGTATACGAAGTGAGTTTTTATATAAGATGAGTAAAGATGGTTCCCACGAGGACTATTGGAACAAATACTAGGTTCACAAGCCTATTTACCAATTAGACAAAATAATCAATAATGTTTAGCTGAACTTAAACTAAATTTAATCTTGACGAGAATTTAAAATAAAGACAAGAATGTAAAATACTATTCTTACGGAAAGCAATTAAATATAATTGACTAAAAATCTAAATCAATCTACTCCACTTGCAAGACTTTAATCAAGAACGGAAATTTAAATTAGTTTACTCTATAAAAACAATTAAAAACGATCCAATAAAACCCTAACTACTAAATTACGGAAGTAATTCAGAATTTAGATGCAATAAAATAAGAACAAGAAAGCAATAAAAACAGAAATTGAATTGCATCAAAATAAATCAAATTCAGTAATCACAGCGAAAACCAATGTTGATAATCGTCGAATTTTGAATTCTTGACAAGTGAACAAAATTCTAACTTGAACACTTGAGAAAATCTACCTTACGGCTAAATTATTATATTATTAAAAACTAAAAACTAATGATGGCTGATAATGATTCTTGTTCCCTCCCCAAGGTGTATTTATAGGTAAAATTAGAATTTTAGAGCTCTGGAATGATAAGAACACAAATTATAAGTAAATGGGCCTACAAGAAGATGTTTCTTGCAAAATAAGTAAGCCCAAAAAACTTGTCTGAAAACGCACGCCTGGGCAATGCATAAATGTCACGCCTAGGCGCTACTTCCAAAATCAAAGATTTGAGCTAATGGTCTTTGCGCCTGGGTACTGCAAATTGGTCGCACCTGGGCGCATCTGGCAACACCTGCTCCAACTTCCTCCTCAATTTTGACCACGATGCAGGCCGAATTTAGAAAAACTGAAAATATAAAAATTGTAGCACTATATCTTATCTTTCCAAAACCTCTTTAATCACCCTCACTAGAGTTCGGACAAGAAAGTTAAGCTTAATCTACCAAACTATGTTCAAATCACTCTTTGCCAGTTTATATAAATTCCAATTTTGCAAGTTTCTTCCAATTTTGCGATCAATTTTAACTCTTTCTTCACTCAATCCCTACAAAACTCAAAATAAACCATTTTAGCGCATAATTACTTAATTCTTGCTTATAAATTACTAGAAACGAGATAAACAGTATATAAAATATACGATATTTACGAGTTTATCACCCGCTCACCTTCAAGCTATCTAGCTCAACAATACTAGGAATAGAGTTGAAACAACTTAGGAAGTTGCCAACCTGGTAGAGAAGAAAATAAATTAGCATTGTAAATGGGAGATATGCACCAACCTATAGAAAGATTGTAGCATTAGAATCTCAACCTTCTTAAATTCAAGCCCCAATTCAATAAAAGGGTTAGATGCATTCGTCCTAGCCTCATTTCACACCACATAGCCATCATCAAACAAAGTGTAAAGGTCAGACTGTAAGGGTTAAATGCATGAATCAGCAACAAATGCAATAATATTCTAAATAACATCTCAAGTATGGACTAGACACGTACCTAGACCAGAAGTAGATCAAAAGTTGCTTTCACTAGGAGGAAGCGAGATTGAGGAATATTAATGCCAATGGCATGCTCAAAGAACTGATCAGAGCGATGAAAATAAATGATCAATTCATTTTTAAAATCTCTTTTTCAGTTGTTGGCAGAGTCAAGGAAGAATGTTTATAAACCTAAATGAAAAATTAATATGCAATTGAAAATGCGAAACTCAGTATCAAGAGCTATGGTTTTTGTGTACCCTTATTGCAGCACCAGCAGCAGTTTCAAGTTGATGAACTTTGACCCCGTCCACATCCTAGTAATCAGATAAAATTCAGTAGATGAACAAATACATTCTTTGGATGCTAAACCGAAGCAGTTAAGAGGTGTAACCTTTGGGTCTGGGATAATCTCCATCCTTAGTGCCTCTTCTTCCACAAGTCTTTTGATTGCTTTCAGGTTCACCCATCTGCATGATACCACTCAGATATTATTCCACTGCATTTTCTGTGGAGAAATCATTTACAAGTCCATAAACCAAATAGCTAGCTTTACAAGACTAGCTAAATGACTCAAAAGTTGTTGGTATTGAAAATTTTGAACTTTTCTATTGACTTGAATTCATTCACCTTCAAGAAACAAGCACCAACACCATCACGAACTTTAGCATCAAAAAGATGCCTGTGAAAGTCAGAATTGCAAGAATAAGATATCACATCAAAATGAACTATTTCCTGAATACACCGAGTTTTGTTAGCCTAACCAGGAAAAAGGTGAAACTTCACATAAGGAAAGTAATCAATCTTATTAAGTGTAGGTTACTATGCATCTATAATGGAGTATTGAAGTTGGGAAGTTCTCATGTATCCTTTCTAACAAATCTGATATGATAATTCCGAAACAATATTGCTAGAGGAAACCTGAGATGGTCCCAAAAATGTGTATGCTCAGAGACATGGGAAAAAAAAATCATGATATTTGGATATATCGGTAGTATATTGAAGCTCAAGAAATGCAACGAAAACAATTTTATTTACACATCATCATTATGTCACGAGAACAATTAGTAGAAGAATGAAGACCTTATAAAACAATCTGTACTTGAAACATCATTTATGTATCCGAGTCATTAGCAAAAGTTAAACTTTCTATTCTTACTTCAGCTCGGAGCGTACATGCTTATTTAGAAAAGCCTGAGCCAGGTTACTGAAGCTCACGCTAACTACGCCAGCTGATGCATATCTTTTAATGACATCCCCTACTTCTGGCTTCAAGATCTCTTCCTTGCTTGATGCGTCACAGAGATAGTACAAAGCCCTGAGAGCATAGTTAACCTGGTAAATTGAGGTTTATCTGCAGTAACTACAAGACATATGCATACATACAGTCACATATAGGCACATATACAAAATTGTAATACTGGTAAGGTTCCTCAAGATGATAATTTTTTTGCTGATTAAATTTCAGAGTGATGTTCAAAAATTCATTTTCTTTTTGGCGGAAATTACTTTGAGTCCAGATAATTAAAGCATCTTCTGAAGTGAAGGTTGGCAATTAAGTATTATCAGGTTCCTAGACCATCACTGCAAAGTTGATATCACTCCGTGGTGCAGCTCAATTATCATCTTAATGAGAGTACAGAAGTCAATGAAAAGGGCTAAGCATAGTAAGAATTATAATTCTTTTATCTGAGGACTTCAATGGCTCACTTGAAACACCAAGCATAAACTACATATTGAGTGCAAACAGATGCTCCAGAACTTAAAAACAAGAAAATGGAGGGCAGTAAGTGGCTACCAAAGGATTCATCTCTGTTTCTAGTGTTGTTTTTGGAATATTAGCAATGAACAGAGTGGATGATGGTGAATGAATAATGACTAATGTGCAATTTTAATTCTTTGTCATGTTAGACCCAACAAATCATGCTCTTTGGACATGTGATTCAAGACCTCATTGAAATTAGTTCCAATGTTTTTAGGCATATGTAGAATGAAGAAAATGGTATAAGAGAGCCAGAAAGGATACATTCTTCAGGACTAGAAACACATTGAATGATGAGAGGAACTCTACCACTCTGAGTTACAACTGCTGCACTAAATGGATATACAATATAATTTGCAACACGTCAATTTATACACATGAATTAACTGTTGCCAAAGAGAACCATTGTAGCAGCCTTTGAAACTACGCTCCTATTAAGTTGTTGCATTATACTTACAATTTTTCTATGAGAACCAACAGAACTTACCAGCAGAGGCATTGCAGATTCCTCCGATACCAAGTTCCATGAGCTCCTAGTTAGGCTCTGTCATGCAGTCCAGTAATAGTTCCAAAGCATAAGCTGCTTAAACCACTAGTGTGTTCATATTATAGAAAATAATTAAATTAACCAGCTAAAAATTTGTGAACTACCTGGCGCAAGAAGGTGTAATTGAATGGATCATATGCAAAGTTTACTAGATTGGCGGCAATTCTCTCTTTTGAATCTGTAGTAACAAGAGCTTAGATGTTAATTTAAATGGCCAAAAACAAGATGCATACTTTCAAAGATAGATTCCTGTTGGATTTAAAGCTCATGTAGTAACATGGAAAATTTAATATTTATAAGACAAATAGGATAGTTAAGTGGACAGATGAAAAACATATTGATTTGCACGAATGGGTAACCTATGGCCCACAATTCCCCCTGCCCAACCCCTCTCTCACCCTTCCATTTTCACCAACTGGGACCACAGGGAATGGAACATCTTCCAACTGAAAGCAGGCTCCATAAGCAAAAGCAAAAACTCTAACAACCTTTTAGGTGCTCATCTAACGGATTATTTTTCATTATCCAAATAGTGTCATTACCGCACTTATTAAAGAAGATTATAACAAAAGTTCCATAATGCAAGTCCTGAGCATAATAACCCAAACGACCGGGCGCATAACTTACTTTCTAGCCAATAGATATCACAATCTGTAAGTTTGTTAACTCCAAAGACAACCATCTCTATCGCATTATTAGAGGGACAAAATAGTAGTTCTTAAAATTTCTCAATCTCCTGCATTCTAATTATTTCTCAGAAACTTAAGTTACACACTTTAGACTAGATAAGCTCTCCATATTCCTTCAATAGTGAATTATTACACTCCCGGGTAACCTTTCTTCATCTATATAATTTACTGGCCAAGCCTTGAGGCATGTTCAAGAGTAAACCATGTTGCTTCTCTGACATATGAGGTATGCTAATTCAAAGAAGAGGATCGAACTCTTTGCTTCTAGGGGTAGGGTTGATGTAGTAGGAAATTTATACATTACTTTTGTTCAGTTGACCCTAGAATACATATTTGTTTACCCCTGCAACAAATAGGTCTTAGTCTACTCTTGCCCATAACCGTTGCAGGGAGAAACCGATTATTTAGCGTCCTTAGAACAAGATTTACAAATCTGCTTTACAAATCAGTATCCTTATATCCTGTTACAAGATGTAGTCCAGAGCAGACCCCTGTTACTACATGTTTGTGCAAACAATAACTTAAATAGGAAATGTCAATATCATAACTTCTAAACTACGGAAGCAAGTAATATCACTTAAACAAGAATCGAACATGGCAGACCTTCATCAGTAGTATTCTGAAATTGACTTACCAATTCCTAAAGCAAACAAAGAAAACAATAGTACTAGCTGGTTACTATCAAATACTACTTATGCCCAACACAAACAAAGGTAAAAAAAAAAAAAAAAAAAAACACAACAGAAACACAGCATTAAAGATCTACAATATGTTTCAGCATTTGCAACCATCAGGAACAAGGAAAAAGCACCGGCACTAACTAGAAGATAACCTGAAGGTTTTGCATCCGCGGAGTTCCATATTTTCCAGTGCACTCTTCTTGCCTCCTACTATTTGCAAACATGTGAGCTACAATAAGATATGAGAAACTGAGATTTTTCATTGAGCCAAAATTCACAGCAAAATTTTGCTATAGAGCAGCCCAACCTTGCTAAGTGGTTACTACCCCTTTTTAATTTCGAAAATATTTTTGTCTAAATATTATTTTTGACAAACACATTATTTTAATTATTTAACTTGGACCTTACATAGATACTTGAATTGTTTTAAATTATGAATTTATATAAGTGGCATTATTTTGAACTTTGCATGGTTATTTGGCATGTGTATGTGCTTGGAATATTTTCTCGGTAATCAATAATGGACCATGGCTCTTAAAATAATCATGAATAGTCGGTAGGAACTATAGTTCTACACTGCACTTTTTGAACTGCCACATAAGAAAACTTCTAACCTCTAAACTCCGAACTCTGAACTCTGGCTAAGATGGCTTTCGTGAAATCCCTTAGCAACCTTTTCTAGTGAGGTCTTTTAGCACTAGGTTGAGTATTCAGTAAGTCGATGATAGCATGATTGTTTTATGAACCTATAATGAACCATGATATGAACTTTGAACTCTGATTATGGATTTTGATTTTTATATTCTGATTCTAAATTTTTGAACTCTGATTATGAATTCTAATTCTTGTATCCTGATTCCGATTTTGAAATTTTTGATATCTGTGAAATCTTTTATGCAAATCTTTGATGTAATACCACTTACTATAAAAGTATGTATGTTTTCTTTTTGAAAAGACATTTGGAAAAGAAACATTTGCGATTATGTGAAAAAAGATTTTGGTTTGATATCGAATAAAAGTTTTTTGAAAAACTTCCGTATGACTATGTGTTAAAAATTTGTAAAATATATATGTATATAACTTGTTTGGTACACATTCCAACAAAAGTGGTGTTAGCTACATGCTGAGCGACTTGTTGCTCACCCCACAAAATTAATATTTTTGCAGGTCATAATCATATATTCAATTAAGGGGTTTGATCAAGAATTTGAAGTTATTTTGAACCTTGTGTCATAGGTGAGGGTACGGCGGTCACGAGAACCCTTGGGAGCGGGGCGTGACAAAATCTAAAGGGTTACTTTAGTTTTTGATAAGGTAACAATGTTGAGATGAATATAACTAACTAATTAGGCATTCGTAGGGTTTCAAGCAAGCCCTTTTCACACTTGTCAGCTTAAACTTGCCAGGTCTTCAAACACTATACAAAAATAACCTAAATCCTAAATACAAATTAGCACCCAACATTCAATCAATCACCAGAAACTGATACAGATTAATTTGTTAAAAAAATAGAAATGTGACTCCCGCCAAATACCTATCCCGCCGTTTGAGATGGGAAAAGTGAGATGCTGAGCAGTCGGGGCAAGGAGGTAGGAGCGCGGGAAGACCTATAAGGGTGTTTTAGGTAGGTTAAGTAGATTTTAAAAAAATGGGTTGATTATAGCTGGTATGATAAAATGATTTCACATATTTAGTCGGATTTAATTCTTCTTAACATATAATTCTAATAAGACATAAATAACTTTGTCATCTGTTTTTACTTTTTTTCTTTTTCTTTTACATAATCAATGTTTTTAAACTTGAACAGTTGGCCAATCTAATGGGTGAGCAGATTTGGGTTTCATTTAAATGGAAGAACAAAAATTAAAAGGTTATATATTTGAAGTTCTAATAAAAATAAAATCTACAAAATATAAAATACAAAGAATAAAAAAGAAAAAGGATAAATCAACTCGGAACTAGATCGGGTGATGAATTTTAATTGAAGTTGATGGTCCAATTCAGATTGGAAACATCATTTAGTTGTATAACATAATTAATTATTAGTGACTAAGAAAAATAAGCAAACTCAGAGGTGTGAGAGTTCAAACTTAAAAAGTAGGACAAAAATGAGACTTAGGTTCGATAGTCAACATAATAGATTACGGAAAGAGAATGGTTGGTTGGATTGAATTGAAGAGGGTGTATTTGTCCTACCAATAAAAAAAAAAAAAAGAGAAGAAGCTGCATTTAAAAGTTTATTAAAGTCACACTACACCTTTATTTGTAGGATTATAAACAACCTAAGAGGCACTCATTTACCATAGTAAGCACCAATAATATCATAACAAGATGCAGTTACATGTCCTCCTTGGCATTTGTCAACTGTAAACTAAGTAGATAACCACAAGCTTTACATTTTGTACATGGCACAAATGTGCTACATATTAAGATATTGCAACCTTAGAATTGCGGTATGCCCCAAATATTATTGAATTTCACATCTCTAATTTGAACTTGTGAGATTGATGGAGCAAAATGGGCAGTACATTTGATCAATAATGATAGAGGGTTGTTAACATTTTGAACTAATATTTAAAGCCAAACTATGTAGAGAGGAAAAAGGTGGCCAAGTTTTTATCACTCTCACCATTTTGAGTATTCTTGAAAGTGGTGCTCATCACATTTATGCCCTTAACTTATTGTTTTCCAAAGACTCTTCCAAGGCTTCCGTTGTTGATAAACATATAAGACAATTCCTATCTAGAATTCCATAAAAGTAAGGATTCCTTTCTAAAATTCTCACTTGTTTTGGTTTGGTAGCAATTCTACAGTTTTCATAGAGAGCATATAAGGCAATTAATATTTGGATTGGTAGCCCTTATATGTGTTCATGTACATATCCAACATATATGTGTACGTGTGTGTTTGTTACTAATATTTTCTGTTGGGATATGAATAGTTAGTCAAGCTAATAAAAACTACAAGTTGCTTGATAATACATTAAATAGTAGAATTTCAGAAGTAGATATTACTTTAACTGAAAAGAAGATTGGAAATCCCAAAAGCTATTATTGTAAATATTGTTGAGGATAATATAAAGAAACACTTGATGCTAGAATGTCATTATTGAATAGTATAATTATTTAACATAACTAGATTTGATATTCGTTGAACAATACAAACAATTGATCACATCTTGCATGCTCATAAATTGTTTGATTAAACGTATATTTTTGAAAACTATTAGTAATTTGGAGATGATAAATCTAAATCTTGATTTGTAGAGTTGTAGATGTCCACTTAGGAAAAGAGTTGAAGAAGGGATATCAATATGTTAAAGATCCCTTAAATGCTCTTGTAGTTGGTTCTTCTTTTAAGCTAATTAATCTTAAATGTTGCATTTGGAATTTCAGACTTGGAAAATATTGTATATAACATTTTTTTATTATAATTTATATTAGCATCCTCAAAGTCATCATTCCTATTTCAATACGTAAAAGTTTCATTGAACATATATAATACTTTAGATCAACAATACCTTGGTGATCTATAACTATAGGTTTTACTTTGCTCAATCCTTTAACTAATTAGTTCGTCATTTTGTTGAAGTCGAAAACTTTGAAATATGATAGACGAGGAATACAAGAGCATGATTACAATTTTATGATAAAATTCAGTTTTTATGAAAAATATATGTCCTTTTCTTGGAATTTATAGCACAATCCATAGTTAATAAAGACATTATAGATAGAGTATGGTAAAGTCATAAGTTCATGACTCGTTAATAATAAACATTACTACATAACAATTCACTAAAAATACAAGTGTAGTAAAAAACAGCTATAGGCACATAAAACTATAAAATGATCATGATTTAACCAATGTATGTCATCGACCAATAAGCGAAAACCCTGAAATGGAAGTTTCTGAAAATTGAGATGCATCATGCATTTGTATATGCTCAGACTTGTATATCTACATGAGAATAAAATGAACTATGTTTTGATATAAACAAAATTAAAATATTATGCTATTATGTGAGTTATAAATTAAATATAAATCGTGTTTTGACTTATAAATAGTATAATGACATGGTTGATCATACATATCTAACTTAGGAATATTACTGGATCATGAATGATGCTTAGATTAGATTTCCAAAATGATCGTACATGCTTCTAAATATACGATATGCATGTAGAAAAGTGAAGGAATATGAAAAATACAACAATTTAAAGTGATTGTGGTTGTCAACATGCGAGGTGCATATACAAATCTAGAAGTATCTAAAAGATTTATAATATGTCTTATGTCCCATTTATTATGTGTTGTAACATGTGAAATTTTAAATATATAATCTGTATTACAAGCGCTATACCTATCATGTAATACAACTTTTGATCATATTAGAAATTATGAATTATATAGCTTTCTTATCGTATGATATCTTCTTTAATAAAACAATTCCTAACTTGAGGGAAGTTTTCTCACTTTTTATCAAACTTTCATGAATATAATGCATGGAAAAGTGGAGATCATACCTAAACAATGTTTACGTTATTTAAAAAACACTTAGTTTTCTATTTTTTATTTTTTATTTTTTTTGAAACAACAGCAGCCAAATACCTTTGATAGAATTTAAGATATTCCAACTACTTTTAACCTTTTGTTATCCGGTTTTATTGTCCTATACATGTTTATGGTTGAGTATCCAGTCCAATTCCCTTTCCCAGTCAATAATATCCTGGTAAACGAGGCATAATGTATGAATTTTTGGCCATACTACTGTAGTTGCCTAACATGAGAAGAATAGTTGATCTATAGTTTTCATATTTTACATACAAGTTTACAAACATCATCACTGTTAGTCCCCCCATTTTTAAGCAAGTCTTTGGTGTAAAATCCTCTTCTTACACAACATCCATAAAATGAAGGCATATCTAGTTTTCATATACACACACATACACTATCTTACATTATCCTTGAGGTCTAAACGCATTAAATGAAGAGCCTACTACGAAAGAATCATAATTGTTCCAAAGCCATATACTTTTATCTATTTTATTAACATAAGGTAATAATGTTTTTAGACGTTTACCATGAGTTTTTTGACTTCAATGTAAAGCCTCCCTCTTACTAGCCACTTCCACCTATTTTCTAAATGTTAACAATATATATAGCTACTTTTGCCTCCTAAAACCGCCAAAAGCTAATATTAGTTTCCCATAGAATGTTGTTAATGGATCCCTAGGGATGCCATTCCCAATTACTGCTTGTAATAGTTGATCATCCATACATGGTCTAAGCTGTGATAGTTTCCTCATTATCCAAGAATATAAGGTTGTATTTGGACGGAGAGATTTGAGTGGATTTGCATTTCAAATCTAAATATTTCTTAGGTTATCCAAAAAATTTAAGTAATTTAATTAGAAATCTGAAACCAACAAGCGAGAGAGACTTTATTGGTTAAAAAGTGCAAATTTTAAATTCACTAAATTCCATGTTATTTGAATTTCTTCATTTCATCCTTCCTAAAATTCAAATCTACCCATTCAAATGGATCTTAAGGGTAATTCGATCCTCCATAAACTTCTCTTTTTCTAAAATACTTCATGTATCATTGAACCAAGAAGAAATCTTTTTTTTTTTGGGAAAATATTTCAAATGTATTTTAATTAGTACCAAGAACTCATTCCATAACTCTAGATTTCTGAGATCAATTCCCGCCCTTCTTTTGATGTACATACTTTCTCCGGCTAACTTGAGCCCCATAATGTGGTTTTAGTTTACCGACCCAAAGAAATATTGCTAACACGCTTTCTACTTTCTTGATTGCTCTCTTTGGGAGCAAAAATTTACTTTTTTAATACAAGAGTGGACTTATCATTTTTATCTTTAACAAAACTTTATTTTTTTAGTGAGAAAAAAAAGTAGTTAATTATAAAAGAATAGTAGCTTTACTTAGGTTTAGCCTCCATAGATTAATCATGGTTTTAAGCTAATAATTGCTAATTACAATATCAAATGAAAGAGAAGTGCATATACATGATGAATAACTCTACATAGTATTTGTACATTCTTTTTTCTCTAAACTTTGCAAGTATGTTTGAGTTGATAAACACATTTCTTTATGTGTATAATACATTTAATTTAATTACATCTTTCTGATGTCCCTTTACAAATAATATCTATATTATTGTATTTAAATGTATAGAAGTCATTATGCAAGATATTCATCTTTTAGTAAATACATAACATTATCTTTTCCATGCCTTGTTACTTACTTTAAATTATTCTCTCTCAATAATTCCCCACAAAATATGATATCCATGATGTGAAAATTGTTTACATATTCAATGTTTGGTTTTATGTTTTTTTTGTTGTTCTAAATTTATAACCAGCATTCCTATTGTAAAACCCTTCCGTGATTCAATTCTAACAAGTAAAACCTATATACTATCCTAGGGGGTAATTGTTCTTTATGTGATATGCATAATTTGAGATATTCCAGGTGGCCTTTGTAGGATAATTAAATTGTTTATTGATTTCTTATTAACTAAACATTTTTTTCATGTTAAAACTAGAACTTTCATTCAATTTTTTTAACATACACTAGCTTTGTGTGCCAAGATCGATGTTTCTATAAACCTATGTTCAAAGATAATTATCAGATTAATACTTGCAATTTAATAGACAATCACAGAAACTTTTTGTGAACATTTGCACAATATGTGTATGTAGTTAATTAACAATTTGATTAATCATAGTTTTATCTATCCCTAGTTTGCAGATTCGATCTTTTATATATGCTAACATAATAAAGATGATTTCATTAATTTTAGGTTAAAAGAATAGCATAGTATTTTTTTCGTAATGCAAAATTATAGCCATAAGGTAGGGATATTTATTGTTTGTAGTTAAAAGAGTTGGATAGAGACAATAGGTCATCAATTACATCATTAAACAAGAAAGAAAATGGAAGCAGTAGTCATCCTTTATTGAAAAGGAATTATTACTTTTGGAAGTCTAATGTACTTCCATTTTGTTCATAGTTGTCTCCTAAAAAGAACTAATAACAACTATAATGACAATGATAATTGTTATTTTGGAATCAATATTTTTTATGCTATAACTTGTATTATATTGTTAAATTCTTATAAAGTAAACAAAAGTGGTGAATCGTTCATGTTTTTATATTCTGTCGTGAAGATGAAGAATATTTTACATGATTCAAGTATAAAAACACTGTTGTAATATTCTTTGATCAAGTATTAAGGACATTTTAATTGAACATAAATGGAAAAATTTATATTCTGTTAGCAATTATTATTATTATTTAGGTTTACTTAGCGATAGCGAGTGGATATTACCCGTCTTTTGTAGATAAATTATTTTTATTTCTCGTATTGGAAAACAAAGAATAATATATATATATATATATATATATATATATATATATATATATATATATATGGTAACTAATGACTTGGTATTAGAACTTGTGAGAAATTTGTATGGAAAGAGTATATCTATTTCAAGCCTAAAATATTTCTTACTAATAAAAGGAAAAGCAGTCGACTTGTCCTTGTCTCTTAATATTTCCATTTATCAAGAAAAGTCTAACTATTCAATGACTCATTGTATTGATTAATTTTGCTTTTCACAAAAATCTAATACTAGATAAATGATTTAATCTAATTAAAAAACCCTAGAAAATATTTGACTTTATTAGCTAGTCGAGTTCTTCAAAGAAAAAGGAATTCGATTTGAGAGTGAATTTTCTTTGACACTTCTTAGTTAGAAGGATTGAAATGTATGTTGTGAAAAAACATGCATGTGAGGTTTCCTGGAATGATAATCAAAAGTTTCTAAACACTATTTGGAAGGTTTTTTGGAGTGTTTATCCGCACAAGGTGATATTGAAGAAAATTGATTAGTGAAAATGTTATACCTGATAGTCTAAAGATATCTAGTTAAAGTTCATAAATAAACAAAGTATTTTTTGTTTAATAATATAAATTATATTTTTACCTTTCACCAATCGTGTATTTCATTCTTTCGTGTTTTATTCGTTCTTTTGTTCCTTCATGTTTTACTTTTCATATATTGTTTTATTCATTTTGTCGTGTTTCTTAAATTATATTTGGATCTTGAGGTAGGTCATTGACATCAAAATGATAACTCATGTCAAATGAAAGGGTAAATAATGAATGTTGATATTTTCATGATTGGTAAAGTCATGTATGACAAGTTTTTTATTTTCTTTAATACAAAAATCTAACTTTTCTTTCTCAGTGCTTTCAAGATTCTTTGCATTATTGGGAACTGCTTAATTTACTTTCCTTATATATAGTAACACATATCCCTATTTCAACATAAATAAGAGAACAACAATTGCTATTATCATTCACATTAAGGGAAAAAAAAAACATACAACTTTAATCTGAAACATAAAAAACCAAGTAGAAACATATATTTGTTTTCTTTCCTCTAAACTTATTTTTGTATAATGGTTTTTATTTGTGTTCTGTTGAATATGATGTTTCAAATCAACTGTAAATATCTAGATTTTACTATGTCTGCAAAAGTTCATAAATTAACAAAATATTTTTTGTTTAATAATACAAATTCTACTTTTAACTTTCACCAATTGTGTTTTTCGTTCTTTCGTATTTTGTTCATTCTTTAGTTCTTTCGTGTTTCACATTTCACCAATTGTAGATTTTGTCATATATTGTTTTATTCGTTCTTTCGTGTTTCTTAAATTATATTTGGATCTTCAGGTAGGTCGTTGACATCAAAATAGTAACTCATGTCAAATGAAAGGTTAAAATAATGAATGTTGATATTATAATGATTGGTTGAGTCATATATGACAAGTTTTTTATTTTCTTTAATTCTAAAATCTAACTTTTCTTTTCTCAGTGCTTTCAAGATTCTTTGCCACATAGGGAACTACTTAATTTACTTATATATAGTAACACACATCCCTATTTCAACATAAATAAGAGAACAACAATGGCTATTATCATTCACATTAAAAAAAAATAAAAAAATACAAGCATACAACTTTAATCTGAAACATAAAAAACCAGGTAGAAACAAATATTTGTTTTCTTTCCTCTAAAACTTAAATTTGTATATTGGTTTTTATTTGTGTTTTGTTGAATAAGATGTTTCAATCAACTGTAAATATCTAGATTTTACAATGCATGCAAAAGCATTAAGAAGAGAGTAGATAGGTTAAATAGAGCTAAATTATGTAGTTCTCTATACCTTTGTGTTTTAATTTACTTTAAAAACTTTGTATTTTTAATGTAAAGAAAGGCATGGATTTGGAACAAGGTGGTAATGGATCTGATAATGAGTTTGAAGATTCATCCGACTCAGGCACTAGCTAAAAACAATATCATCGGCACTCTGCAGAGCAAATTCAACAACTTGAAGCGTAAGATCAAAATTTTTCTTGCTTACCCTAGAAAAAGTGTTTCTACAGTTAAAATGCACAAGTTTTTATCTTGATGACCATGATTTAGTTATATATTGTAAACACGCAATTCCCTAAAAATATCTCTTGAGTAATCAATTGAAAGGACATTTTAACCATACTTTGAAATCATTTTTAGAAATCATTATTTTGTAACATAAATCCTATTTCAATCAAGTTATTGGATTTTTACTTCATTTTTACGTGCTAGTTTTTTTCTAAACTTTTGGCTACTTACTCGTTTTTTGGTGTTTCTGTTTATTATTTTTTGACCTGCATGATATATCTTTCATTGAATCTAAACCTTACGACAACTTTGTTGTTTCTCTTTTCATGCATCTTCAAGAAGTATGGATTCTTTAATCCCTTATCTAAATAAATTCTATTGTTGGTGGAATTGAAGCTTTTTTAAGGATTGTTCTCATCCAGATGAAAATCAACGAGAACAATTAGGTAGGGACCTAGGGCTTAAGCCTAAGCAAATCAAGTTTTGGTTCCAAAACAAAAGAACCCAAAGAAAGGTACATTATTTCCTATCAATATTGGCTATGCTTTAAAATTGCTACTTTGTATATGAAAAAAGTGTAAGAATCAGTCGGTTAGTTTATTAATCGGTGAATAGACATTGGTTAAATTAACAGGGCCTAAATTTTTTTAACCAATCTCGATTTCAAAAATACATTAACCAATAATTTGGTTAATTGAATTCAGATTTAGTTTTTGGTTGGATAGTTTCATCTTGGGCCAATTAGGCTTATCCATTGATATTGGACTTATTTTTAGTATCTTATAACACAAGCTTTAAGCATGTTATTTAGCTATTCCTTTTTCAACTTTCCGAATTTCATAAGTGTTAAGTATTTTAGATTTTGTACATTTTCTGTCACATATAATTTCCATCACACACACATTAGCTAATTATCACGTGCTATGCACGGGAGTACAATTATCTGTATTTAATTTTTATAATATTATTAAATTAATGATGGTTGCATAAAACTTTTAATGATTAAACAATATAAATACAAACAAAAGTAAGTAATAATATCTTTAAATTTTACTAATTATAAAATAAAAATGAGAGAAAAACAATTATAAATATAATTAGTAAGTATGCATTTGAAATTTTATATTTCTGTTATACAAAAGTGATTGAAAAAGTAGCTATATAACTTAATTATTAGTTGAAAAAGTAAATTAAAAATGTATACTATAGTAATGAAATTAATATGACTTTCTTTTTGATATATAATGATATTCACACTATAATTTGTATATATGATTGTTTTGAAAACCTGCAGTTATATTGTGTTTCATGAAAAAATAGAGGATAAAACTCATTTTGTTGAATGTGAATGAACATAATTTTTTTAAATTGTAAATGGTCAAATCAAACTCAATATTTAGAAGTATTATTTGTTTAGTATGAATTAGTTTGATTTTATCGATATATATCATCAATAAAATAAACATTTTACGAGTATTTGTCATAGTTTTTAATTAGTGGTATTTTTGTCATAATCAAAGGTACTTGATATATATTTATTTTTCCTAATCAATGATTATTTGGTAGTTATAATAATAGAATTCTTAATTAATGTGTATCGATCAATTTTTTCTATTTAAGTATTACTTGAAAATATAAAAATAAATTAAAACTTTTGAATATTTAAAGTATCAGATTAGTTATGTACTTTATTATAGTAATTTTTTAGTATGTAAAGAAGGATGAATACCAAATTTTAATCTGTTAATGATTAATTTTTTTAGTTTGAAACATTGTGCTATGCATGGGAAGACAAAAATATTTATATACATATATATGTTATTCTTATTACAACTATATATGTGTGTGTGTGTGTGTGTGTAATTTGTATAATGAAATGATTTTTAGTAAATTAAAAATGTTGGCAGAAAACTTTTAGCAATTAAATCAAATAAAAATATGTAACAGTATCAAAAAGTTTTATTAGAAAGTAAAAGTAAGAACATGATATGATTATTAAATTTTCACTTAAATCTTTGTGCTTCTTTCCTAGCTATAAATAATTATTGAAAAATTATGTTAAAATTAATTATATTTTGAAAATTGTATCAGACATGTGTACGATAATAATAACATACTATGTTTTATTATTTTTAAAAGTTTGAATCTACCATGTTTCTCTTACATATATTTGGAAATAAATGAACTTAATAGCGTATATATATAAATGGCCAAAAAATTAAGATATCAAAATCCTTAATTTGTTATAGTGATAGATAGAAAAAAAAATAAACTAAAACTATTGTTGCCCGTGACATTTTTTTCTTCTACTTCTGAAAAAAAAAAAAGCATTTTGCTAGCTTTAACGTATAGTACAAAATCAATTTTATCTACTATAACCAGTATTCAACCCGTGCTGAAATTATATTATTTGTATACTTCTTTCAAAATTATGCAGTTTTTGAAATGAAGATCACATAGCAAAAAGAAGGTTGGAGTTTTTTTTTTTTTTTTTCTTAGATAAGAAATGAAAAAAAAAAAGAAGAACACTTCTAGCTATAAAAAGCATAATTGAAGTGGAGAATATATTTTATTAAAGTTACTTTTAAATGTAATATAATTACATTGTCACGATTCAGCATTTAGAAGCCATGATATGCACAGTATGATCACAAATTTTATATCTATTTGTATTATCAATTTTAAAACATTTGTGTTCTTTAAATAAAATTGTTTTTTAAAGATTACTAGTAAACTTTAGAAACAAATTTTAAATATGAATAAGTATTTGATTTTATTAAATGATTATATAAATAAATGTCATAATTATATGGAATATAATAAAAAACGATAGCTATTTTGTACATGTAAAAGAAAAATTTTTTTTTTCTAACAATTGATTTTAGGTCTCATCATATAAAGCATACATATGAACATGATGCTAAAAAGTAGATAAGATATAATAATTTATAATATTAAAATTATTTTTAAAAGTATTAGGATTACATAATCACTTAAAAATAATATTTGTTGACATCCAATAGTTAATTACCAATAAAAATAAATTCACAAGAAGATGCCAAAAAAAAACAAAAACAAAAAAGAAATTGATCCCAAAAGTTTGTTAACTTTTTATGATCTAATAAATTATTTTTTTATAAATATTAATTGGATGTAATTTAAGTTACAAGAATGATATTATTTAGACATAGTAGGCCAAAAATCTTCCAACTTTGTGAAAGTTATTAACTGTAACCCTTTAAATATATATATTTAAAAAGTTATTTATATGGATAATAGTTTTGCATAACTACACGATATTAGTAAAGACTAGTAATTTTGACACTCCAAATAAAGCTTTTGGCACTCCATCATCAATTTTGATTAATAAAAATTTCTTGAATGGCCATATACATTTCTAATTGTAACATTGCCTTTTGTATTTAAATTCTTTATCAATTGTCTATTTATGAAACATTTTTATATGTTTTATTGGACTAATTATGGTATTTGCAATTTTCTTAAAGTAAATTATATTTCCTTTATTTTTCAATTAAAAAAGAGCAGTAACTTTCTTAATTGGCAAAAGAAATGGAGAACTTAGGATTGATAATCCATTTAATCAATTATTATTGGAAAGGTAAGAATTATATATTGCAACATTTTTATGGGTTCAGGATATTTTGAATTGATAGGATTTCCTTTTGTTCATCCTATATTGGGTCTTCTCCTTGACAATGAAACGTAGTACAAATAGTAAGACCACATTTCTCCTGTGACCTAGATCATGGATTCAACTCACCAAGGGGGTAGATGGAGACTAGATCACTGTAGATCTTCTTTTGAAAAAAAAAATCCTAATTTGGGTCTTATTATTATAATTAGAATGCATAGTTTATTTAATATTCCTTTCAAAATTTTCATAATATTTCACATTGATTTTTGTTTTTGAACTTACTAATGTTAATTTGTATAGGTATTATTAGTTTCTACTAGTGCATAATATAATGAAACAACTGATTTATTGTCTTGTCGTTTGATAATTTTGACATATGATTGTCGAATATAAATTATGGGTATAAGAGTCCTTTCAGTTAAAGAAATATAAGAATAGAGTATTTGAAACTAATTTTGGAGTGCCTAAATCATTGGCCTTAAGAAAATTTTGTCATCATTTTCTTAAAAAAAATTTTGTTCGTAACTTATTTTTAATAGCGTAAACATATATGATAGTTTAGAATACACTTTCAATTTTATAACTCTTTTGGGGAAAAAAACTATAAGAGATGTGCATAAATTAAGGATTTAAAAGAAAAGATAGTTAGAGATAAAAGTTTTAATTTATTTTTGCCCGCCCCTGTGTGTGCTTGCAAGTGTGTGTTGTGTATTTCATTTTTCCTCTCTATCTTTACATTTGTATTTTTTTTTATCTTTTCATAAAAAAAAAAATGTAGCTCTATTTTTTTTATAAGTATACGATTGTAAAATTGTAACGGGTTTATATACAATATTTTGCCTAAGTTTGATTAATAGTCCAATATTACATAAGTAATTTCAATAATTTGTAGATTAGCAATATAAATATATATAAGAATATATCATGGGACTCATAAGTATTAATAATGTATCTATCTGATAAATTATATAATATATATTACTTGTAAATAATAATTCAATAGCTAACAATATAAGTACGTGTCATACTTAGATTATATGAATTAAAAGTATCAAATCAATTGTTAACGATATAACTATGTATAATTTTGTATGCTTGCCAACTACATTTATGCTTGTTTATAATCACTTTTAATTTTTAAAGTTCTTTAAATCCTATAAGAGAAAAAAAATATATTTAAAATTACTTGATATATAGAAGGTACAACTACATTTATTTTGTAAAATTTATAAATATAATGTATAGACACACTAATAAAGGTAGATGATGTATCATATATATAACATATATAGAAGGATTTTAAATTCGATTAATTGATTAAACAAAATGAAAACTAATTAACCAATTAGGGAATTGGAAATTTGATTAAATCAATGTCCAGCCACATAACTAACTAATCGATTTCAAAAAACTGAATGTGATTCAAAATTGGTCAAAATTTTGATTTAACATGATTTTGCACACTATATGCACGAATTGACATGAAGAACGAATTGAAGAACGAATTGAAGAATTTGAGCTATTATTTGATATGCAATGCATTACAAATGTATTATTATTACACTTCAATTGGTTATTATCTGTTTCATTAAAGCGTAATTTAACCACTTTTGGATTTTGTTATGAGTCAGGCTCAAAATGAAAGAGCAGATAACAATGCTCTTAGAACAGAAAATGAAAGATTTCATTGTGAAAATCTTGCAATGAGAGAAGCTATAAGAAAACTCATGAGCACAAAATGTGAGGGCTCAGAATCAAGGGAAGTGAGGCTACAAAATATACAAAGATTATGAGTTGAAAATGCTTGGTTAAACAGAGAGGTGGATTCACATCATAGTTATAAAGTCTAGTTTCCAATGTCTTTTTTCTCTTGTTGATGCTAATTTGTGTTGCTACCTTTGCAGTATGAAAAAATAAATTACATATCTGGTTTCTCTAGAAGACTTAGTACATTACGATCTTTTATCTCACCAGATTTTACACCTCAGTGTTCAGATGCACCAGAAGCCAACTTCTTAGGTGAAGGGACGTGTGACTCTCTCTTTGATCTTCAACATATGCCAGGATCTTCAACGAACCCTATGATACCATACAACTTTCATAGAATAGATGTGATGGAAAAATCTATTATGGTTGAACTGCTATTGCTGCCATGGATGAATTTGTTGAACTTTCTCTAATATACGAGCCTATATGGATTAAATCTCCAACTCATGGGGATATTTTCTTCATCAAGAAAGCTACAACAGGCTTTACCCTAAGACAAACCACATCAGTAGTTCTGATGCTTGGATAGAATCATCAAAAAGAGTCGGGCATTATGTCAATGACTGTCATGGATTTGACTAATATATTTCGAGATTCGGTAAGACTAATCTCTCTAGAATGATTAATTTTATTCAAATTGAGTGCCTATAACATCCATTATTTGTTTAACAATATATTAATATTGTAGCAAAAATGGATGGAATTTTTCCCTACCATTGTCACTCAGATTAAAGCAAGGATCGTTGAAGCACTTGATACCCTTATTCAGGGTGGTTCTTTATATTTGGTAAACTACTATATAATTTTACTGATGAATGAGTTGAATATTTATGGTTCTTAACTTAAAAGTAAAATTTTTAAATGGATATGTAATTGCAGATGCACAAAAAGTTGCACATTCTTTCCCCTCTTGTTGCATCGAGGGAATTCAAGTTCCTTCGATTCGGCAACTTGATTCAACAATGTGGGTGATAGTTCATGTATATATCTTATGATTTTTTGAAGGAGCTAGAAGATGCTTTTATTGCACGATATTGGATGTTTCCTTCAGGTTGTATAATTCAAGACATGCAAAATGGAAAAGCAAATGTGAGTTCATGTCATCCTTCATGGTTTTCTTGATTTATTTTATAACATTACTTACACTGATTACAAGAAGTAAACAAATAGAGGCTAGTTCATGATAATTCAAATATTCAATTAATGTTTCTCTCATAAGATTCTTCTAATCTAGTTAAACAAGAAAAAAAATCAAGGAATATCATGTGCTTAATACGTGCTATATCAAAGATTGAGACTTAACATGTGCTTGAAATACTTAATAATAAAAGTGGTTAAAATGTGTTGGAATGACAAAATTAGTTATTTAAGCATACAACATTAAGAAACTTAAATCCTGTGGATATTTTTTCTCAGGCCGAACAAAACATTTCAATCCTTGAAAGCTAACAAAACACAATCTTATTACCAAAAATTTAAGATTTGTGGCACAAGTTCTTAAGATGTTCAACTTGACCCTAGTGTGAGGGCACCTTAGGTTGAATAGTGAAATTTGATACGGGCATAAGAATGAACAATTGCGTGTGAAATGTTTTGTATTGAATAGTTTACAATGTGATGTATATATACAAGTCAATTAAAAGTAGATAACAATAATATCTCAAATACAGTTTCTTAAAGATGCAAAGATGATATCAAATGAGCAATGTTACAAGAATGCCTTCAATTGCATAAATTATTCCTGGAGCACTAATATATGGACTTGTTCAACAAAAATACTTGCATACATAAAGACAAATGTTTCTTGGCAACTTCGTGCAACTTAAGAGAATGAAATAAGAAATGCAAGTCTTGCCAGCTCATATGCAATATTTCCTACACCTCACGTTGTTTATTTAGTAAATTATCATGAAGCTTTTTAAACTTTTAGTAATTTTATGTAGTTGTCAAATTATCAAAAAAAAATCTATTCATAAACTTTTTAGTTTGGTAACTTGTTTACAGATATATAGTATTTTAAAAAGGTTTTTCAAGTTAAAAGACTATAGCTCCTAGATGATCTTGCTACCTCTAAATCATGCTTAATAAAATATATCCCTAAAAGTGTTCCATTATTATATTTTTAGTTCATGTTCTCTCATTGTAACATAATATTAAAATTGGCCTAATACATCTTAAAGTTACATAATTTTAGCTTTGATCTAATACAACTCAAAGTTAGAATCTTTCTGCTATGACTTATTATTATATTTGATATACAAATTTCTTTTTAAATTTTTTGTCAACTAGTATTTTAACTTTGATTGTTAAATGGTAAAATTGTATTGATAAATTGATTCATTAAAATTAATGAGACAATTAACTAAATTAAACTTATTATCTATTCACTAACATGTTAATCACTTGCACAAGTTCAAGAATAAAGTTGCAATACAAAATGAGTTAAATTAGATAAAAATATTTTTACTTTTGAATAGTCAAAATTTGAAGTTTTTAATAGAAAAATATCATTACACTAACAGTTTGATGGTACAAAGTAGAATCCATCATTTCAAATTGTGGGATGGTAGATATCTATATGCTTTATACGGCTTTATATATATTGTCATTGTTGTCTATATTTAATAAGTTTCTGTGATATATTGGCAGTTGTATGAAATTTTCTGGGTCAAATTAGATGTATTATTTGCAAGAAAGTATGTATTTGCTTTGTGGATGAAACTATATCTATCGGTTAAATTTGCCTCAGTTTTGAAAGATGAAGAAAGAAAATGAATATATCATAATTCAAGAACTAAGCATAATATTTAAAAGACTATACGAGCTTTCAGAGTAATTTTCATTTCTTTAACTACTAGTTCAACTACTTATATTCATTCTAATATATATATCCTTATTTCCCAGGTGACATGGGTAGAACATGTTCAAGTGGATGACAAATCTCCTACTCATCAGCTTTACAAAGATGTAGTTCATGATTCTCAAGTATATGGAGCTAGGATGTGTGAGAGATTTGCATTTTCAACTGGATCAAAGACTACACTAGGACACGAACTTGAAGGAGGTAATAAACACTCAATTCTAAATTCAATTTTGTCAGTAAATGTTTTTTAAGGTTTTATCCTTGTTTTCTTTAGCTTGATTTTATGCATTGCTCTTTCATCCAGTTGCTGAAGCACCTGAAGCTTTCTCAAAAGATGGTCAAAACCTTTTGTGAAGTCTTAAGCATGCCAGAGAAATTGGACTGAATTGCCTTAATTTTTAAAATTAAACAACAAAGGATTTCAAGTCTCACTTCGCAAAAGTGATGTTTCTAGCTAGCCTAATGCGATGGTTGTGTTTGTTGCTATGTCCATACGACATCCAACATCTTTTGAAAATCTCTTTGATTTCTTCAAAGACAAAAATGCAAGAGCTCAGGTTTGTATTCTTTTTTCTTTTTTTTTAATACTATTGTAGTCAAGTGTAACTCTATATATTAAGAATTTTAGTTTATTTATATTAATTTATTTGTATATAAAAGTAATTTAAATCTACATTTGCGCGAGGAATTCACAAAAGCATTTCATATTTTTTAACATAAGCATACTAAACACATACACCTATACGCAAATGTAAGATAGAGCTAGTATTAATACTTCTCAAATGTTGATTTCTAGTAGGATGTTTTGTTCGATGGAAATTCTATTCACAATATAGCACATATGTCACTTGGAACTCACCCTGGAAATGCTATCTCTCTCATGCAGGTACCAACCTTTTTTTCTTTTGTTTTTTGTTTTCCCTTCCATAGCTTTTTGTGATAGTAGCACTCTAAATATAAGTTTTAGCTACAAAAAGAAATTAAATTCTTAAATATCTTTAAAATAAATTTTACGTACAAAATATGTGCAGTCTTTGCAATGTTGTGAATTCAAACTTTATTGTACTGGGTACAATCAAGTGAAGGAAATATCTTATGAGCTTTGTTGTTTGCAAAAATAATCATGAATATTTAACAAGTAAACTCCACAAATTGTACGCGATGAAATGAAAATATTACTTGGATGATATGCTTACTAGTAAAGCATCAATTCTATGTGACAATCAAAATTTCTTTAGATGAGTTCCCTAATCAATTTTCTTGGTTTTACTGTTATAGCATCCAAAGGATAACAATAAGTTGATACTTCAAGAAAGCAGCATTGACTTATTAGGGGCCTTTCTTATTTATGCTTCAGTAGAACTTTCAAGCATCACCTCTACACTCTTATTTATCAAGTATCAATGGTCAGGACATCACAAATATACATGTATTACTATCTTGTTTGTGATCTCAAGTGATGATGGAGTTGATAGTGGAATTGACGCATCAACCAATTCAGGTAGTAGCAGGCCAACTAGTTCATTGCTGACTTTGACTTTCCAATTAGAAGTTTGCCTTAACATATCATCCGAACAACTAAATATGGAGTCGGTGGCTACGGTTCATTGCCGTATAAACTCCACTATACAAAAAATTAGAGTGGCCTTGAGTTCTAAGTTTGAGTGAAACAACATTACTCTTTTGGTAATTTAATTTTCTTACTTTGGGTTGACATTATTGTTTTGCTAAACTATATAAGAATATTAAAGATATTTGGTTTTCACTTTTTTGTTTGAATTAGGTTAATGATTCTGGCATTTCACGATTAATTTGAAGCACTTCATCCTTAATTTTGAGTTATCAAAATGAAGTAAATACCCCAAATTAGACTCTTAATTAATTAACTACATACTATCTACTTTAATGTTTAAAGGTTTGTGCAGTAAAGTTTTCAATCAACTTTTCTTGCTTTATATATTATAAAAAGTTGTATTATAAAAAGTTTGTAGGTTTTAGTTCAAAGTCTAAAAGTTTACACAAACATTTGCTATGTGCGAAAATACTTGAAAAGTCTACCAAAGTAATTTTAGGGAAGTTAAATATTAGGATTTTCTAAATGCTTCTTTATTTTTTATCAGTTCCAAAATTTCTCATGAATATAATGCTTTTCATAAAATAATTAAACTTGTAAAGAGTACTTTTTATTACTTTACTAATTTATTACCTCAAAAAAGCCTAAGATTCATAACATTCACATTATTTTATAGAATACTTAAAAGGTTTTTCTCAAATAAACAAGTGAAAGATTTTAGAAATGGAATGATACTCTAAATAAAATTCACTACTAATTAAATCAAATATTTTTGCCTTGGTATTTGAAATATCTCGTGCAAAGCATGTGGATTGTATTGAAACTTTTTGTACTATATTCTCATTGCACCTGCATCCTTATGTTTTTGTTCAGTTCTTTATTCTTGTTATCATTCGTGTCAATTACTACCTTTTCTTCCACATTTTTTTCAGAACTTTGGAAAGAATTCAAGTTATTATGTCATAAAACACTTGCTCATTTAAAACCAAGGATTAATTTTTAAATGGACGGGTAAATCAGGAGAGCCATTTCATTTCCAGATCTTCAAAGTTCCTATCCTCCTTTATTTATGTTGATATTTCTCACTTAAATAGTTTGTGAACAAAATTAATAAATTAATCTGTCAATAGGTCTCTGAAGAATGTTTCGTTTTCATCTTTCCACTTGATTACGTTGCATATATGACATATTTCCTTTCAAGAAGTGGAATATGTGACACACAACTTCTTTTCTGAATCCAATTCTATTTTTTTTTTTTTAGAATCTAGTGCTATTTCTTGTGATTCCCTTTATGAGATCTGCTCAGCAGATAATCACCAAGTAATAGTTCGAGAAAATACCTAATAAAGATGTTTATGTCTAAAAACCTATACGTGTTTATGATTGAGTACCCAGTCCAATTCCCATTCCCAGTCAATAGTGTCCCTGTAAATGAGGCATAATGTATAGTTGCCTGACAAGAGAAGAATAGGTGATCTATAGTTTTAATATTTTACATACAAGTTTACAAACATTATCACTATCAATCCTCCTATTTTTAAGCACGTCTTTGGTGTAAAATCATTTTCTCACACAAGGCATATCTAGTTTATATATATATATATGTGTGTGTGTGTCACACAATCTTTCATTATTCTTGAGGACTTAAGGCATTAAATGAAGCTACTATAAAACAATCAGAATTGTTCCAAAACCATTTACTTTTATCTTTTTTATTAACATAAAGTAATAATGTGGGTAGAGGTTTACCATGAGGTTTTTGACTTCAGTGTAGAGCCTCCCTCCTACTGGCCACTTGCACCTATCTTTTATATACATATAGCTACTTTTGACTCTTAGAGCTGCCAAAAAGCTAATGTTATTTTCCCATAGAATGTTGTTAGTGGATCCCTTGGGTTGCCATTTCCAATCACTGCCTGTAATAGTTGATCATCCATAGACAGTCTAAGTTGTGATAGTTTCCTCAATATCCAACAACAAAAGGTTATGTTTGGATGGAGAAATTTAAGTGGATTTTCATTTTAAATCTAAATATTTCTTTGGTTATCCAAACAATCTACGTAATTTAATTAGAAATCTGAAACCAACAAGCGAGAGAGACTTTATTGGTTAAAAAACGCAAATTTTAAATTCACTAAATTCCATGTTATTTTGAATTTCTTCATGTCATCCTTCCTATAATTCAAATCCAGCCATTCAATTGGATCTTAAGGATAATTCGATCCTCCTCTTTTTTTCAGAAATACTTCATGTATCATTGCACCGAGAAGAAATCTTTTTTTTTGGGGGGAAATATTTTAGATGAATATTAAGTACTAATAACTTATTCCACAACTCTAGATTTTTGTGATCAATATCATACTACCGCCCTTTTTTTGATGCATATACTTTCTCCAACTGACTTGAGCCCCATAATGAGATTTTTGTTCACCAACCCATAGAAATATTGCCAACACGCTTTCTACTTTCGTGATTGCTCTCTTTGGGAGCACAAATTTACTTTTTTAGTACAAGAGTGGACTCATCATTTTTATCTTTAACAAAAGGTTATGTTTTTTTCAAGAAAACAAAATTAGTTAATTATAAAAGAAAAGTAACTTTACTTGGGTTTAGCCTCCATAGATTAATCATGATTTTAAGCTAGTAAATGCTAATTACATTATAAGAAGACAGAGAAGTGCATATACACTATGAATAGTTCTACATAGTATTTGTACATTCTTTTTTCCGTAAAATTTTCAAGTATGTTTGAGTTGATAAACATATTTATTTATATGTATAATACATTTAATTCAATTACATCTTTCAACATAACCAAGAGAATAACAATGGCTTCTTCTATCATTCACATTAAGGAAAAAAAAACAAGTTAGTGCATACAACTTTAATCTGAAACATAAGAAATCAGGTAGAAACAAATATTTGTTTTCTTTCCTCTAAACTTATTTTTGTATAATGGTTTTTATTTGTGTTTTGTTGAATATGATATTTCAAATCAACTGTAAATATCTAGATTTTACAATGTCTGCAAAAGCAATAAGAAGTAGATAGGTTAAATAGAGCTAAATTACGCAGTTCTCTATACTTTGTGTCTTAATTTATTTTAATAACTTTATTTTTTTAGCGTAAAGAAAGACATGGATTTGGAGCACGGTGCTAATGAATCCGATAATGAGTATGAAGGTTCATCCGACTCAGGCAATAGCAAAAAACAATATTATCGGCACTCTGCAAAGAAAATTCAACAACTTGAAGCGCAAGATCATAATTTTTCTTGCTTACCCTCGTAAAAGTGTTTCTATAATTAAAATTCACAAGTTTTTATCCTGATGACCATGATCTATGTATGTATTGAAAACATGCAATTCCCTAAAAAATATCTCGAGTAATGGATTGAAAGCACATTTTTAATTGTACTTTGAAAGAATAAAATTACTTAATTCTAGTAAATCATCATGAAAGTAAAGCTTTTGATTATGGTTTTCCAGTTGTGATGCAAAAAATAATTGCTTTATTTTTTTTTTCTTTGATAGAATATCTTGGAATATATATGTATATAAATTAAAATTTTATAATATATGCATAATTTTTATATTGTACTTATCTCCTCTATGATTTTAGTAATCATTTTTTTGTAAAATAAATCACATTTCAATCAAGTTATTGAATTTTTAATTCATTTTTACGTACTAGTTCTTTTCTAAACTTTTGGCTACTTACTCGTTTTTTAGTTTCTTTTTTTTTTTTTTTTTTTTGACATTCATGATATATCTTTCATTGAATCTAAACCTTATGACAACTTTGTTGTTTTTCTCTTCATGCATCTTCAAGAAGTATAGATTCTTTAATCTCTTATCTAAATAAATTCTGTTGTTGGTGTGAATTGAAGAATTTTTAAGGATTACTCTCATCTAGATGAAAACCAACAAGAACAATTAGGTAGGGACCTAGGGCTTGACCCAAAGCAAATCAAGGTTTGGTTTCAAAACAAAAGAACCCGAACAAAGGTACATCATTTTCTATCAATATTGGCTATGCTTTGAAATTACTACTTTGTATATGAAAGAAGTGTAAGAATCAGTCAGTTAATTTATTAATCGATAACTAGAAAGTTACCTAAAATTTTTTAATCAATCTCAATTTCGAAAATATATTAACCAATAATTTAGTTAACTGAATTCAAATTCAGTTTTCGATTGGATGGTTTCATCTTGGGCCAATTAGGCCCATCGACATTGAACTTATTTTTAGTATCTTATATCATGAGCTTTAAGCTTATTGTTTAGCTATTCCTTTTCTAACTTTCCAAATTTCACAAGTGTTAAGTATTTTAGTTTTTGTACATTTTCCATCTCTCTCTCTCTCTCACACACACACACACGACACACACACACATATATATATATATATATATATATGTGTGTGTGATGGAAAATGTACAAAAATTATCTTTGTTGTGTGTGTTTTTTATCGTGCATGTGTTGTTTGTTTCATTTTTCCTCTCTATCTTTGCATTTGTATTTCTTTTTATCTTTTCCTAAAAAAATGTAGTTCTATTTTTTTATAAGTATATGATTGCAAAATCGTAATTTGTTTATATACAATATTTTGCCTATGGTTGATTAATAGTCCAATATTACATAATTAAGTTCAATAATTTGTAGATTAGCAATATAAATACGTATACGATTATATCATGGGACTCATAAGTGTTAATAATGTATCTATGTGATAAATTATATAATGTTACTTATAAATAATAATTCAATAACTAACAATAAAGTATGTGTAATACTTAGACCATATGAAATAAAAGTAACCACTGAATTGTTAACAATATAACTATGTATAATTTTGTATGCTTGCCAACTACATTTATACTTGTAGATAATTTTATAACCACTTTTAATTTCTAAAGTTCTTTAAATCCTATACGATAAAAAAAATACATTTAAAGTTACTTGACATATTGAAGGTACAACTACATTTATTTGGTTAAATTTATAAATATAATGTATAGACACACTAATATAGGTAGAAGATGTATTTTATATATATAACATATAACAAAAGAGTTTTGAATTCGATTAATTGATTAAACAAAATGAAAACTAATTAACCATACGGAATTGGAAATTTGATTAAATCAATTTCTAGCCACATAACTAATTAATCAATTTCAAAAAATTGAATACGATTCAAAATTGGTCAAAATTTTGATGTAACATAATTTTGCACACTATATGCACGAATTGAAGAATTTTTTTCTCACGAATTGAAGAACGTGAGCTATTATTTGATATGCAATGTATTACAAATATATTACTATTACACTTCAGCCGCCTATTATCTGTTTCATTAAGCATAATTTAACCACTTTTGGATTTTGTTATTATAGTCAGGCTCAAAATGAAAGAGCACATAACAATGCTCTTAGAATAGAAAATGAAAGATTTCGTTATGAAAATCTTGCAATGAGAGAAGCAATAAAAAACCTCAAGTGCACAAAATGTGAGGGCTCAGAATCCGAGGAATGGAGGCTACAAAATATACAAAGATTACGAGTTGAAAATGCTTGGATGAATAGAGGGGTGGATTCATATCTTTGTAATAAAGTCTAGTTTTCAATGTATTTTTTCTCTTGTTGACGCTAATTTGTGTTGCTACCTTTGCAATATGAAAAATAATAACACGTTGCCTGGTTTCTCGAGAAGACCTAATACATTAGGATATCTTATCTTGCCAGACTTTACACCTCATTCAGATCCACCAGAAGTCAACTTTTTAGGTGAAGGGATGCGTGACTCTCTGTTTGATCTTCAACATATGCCAGGATCTTCAATGAACCCTATGTTACCATACAACTTTCATAGAATATATGAGATGGAAAAATCTGTTATGGTTGAAACTGCTATTGCTGCCATGGATGAATTAGTTGAACTTTCCCGAATATACGAGCCTATATGGATTAGATCTCCAACTTATGGGGGATATTTTCTTCATCAAGAAAGCTACAACAGGCTTTTCCCTAATACAAACCACATCAGTAGTTCTGAAACTTGGATAGAATCATCAAAAGAGTCGGGCATTATGTCAATGACTGTCATGGATTTGGTTAATATATTTCGAGATCCAGTAAGACTAATCTCTCTAGATTGATTAATTTTATTCAAATTCAATACCTCTAACATTCGTTATTTGTTTAACATTATATTAATATTTTAGCAAAAATGGATAGAATTTTTCCCTACTGTTGTCACTGAAGCAAGGACCATTGAAGTAGTTGATACCCAGATTCAGGGTGGTTCTATTTATTTGGTAAACTACTATATAATTTTACTGATGAATGAGTTGAATATTTAATGGTTGCTTAAATTAAGAGTTAAATTTTTAAATGGATGTTCCGTAATTGCAGATGCACGAAAAGTTGCACGTTCTTTCCGCTCTTGTTGCATCGAGGGAATTCAAGTTCCTTCGATTCGGCAACTTGATTCAACAATGTGGGTGATAGTTCTTGTATCTTATGATTTTTTAAAGGAGCTAGAAGATGCTTCTGTTGCATGATATTGGATGTTTCCTTCAGGTTGTATAATTCAAGACATGCAAAATAGAAAACCAAATGTGAGTTCATGTCATCCTTAATGGTTTTCATGATTTATTTTATAACTTTACTTATACTGACTACAGGAAGTAAATAAATAGAGGCTAGTCTATGATAATTCGAATATTCAATTATTGTTTCTCTTATAATATCCTACTAGTGTTAACAAGAAAAAAAATCAAAGGATATCATGTGCTTAATACGTGTTGTATTAAATATTGAGACTTAACGTGTGCTTGAAATACTTAACAATAAAGAGTGCTTAAAATGCGTTGGAATTACAAAATTAGTTATTTAAGCATACTAAACATGAAGAAACAAAATCTTGCGGATTTTTTTTTTTCAGGCCAAACAAAACATTTCAATCTTGAAAAGCTGACAAAAGTCTATTATATTACCAAAAATTTAAGATTTGGGACACAAGTTCTTAAGATGTTCATCTTGACCCTAGTGTGAGGGCACCTTAGGTAGAATAGTGAAATTTGATACGGGCATAAGACTGAACAATTGTGTTTGAAATGTTTTGTATTGAATAATTTACAGTGTGATGTTTATATGCAAGTCAATTAAAAGTAGATAACAATAATATCTCAAATACAGTTTCTTAAAGATGCAAAGATGATATCATACGAGTAAGCTTACAAGAATTCCTTAAATTGCATGAATTGCTACAGCACCAATGTATGGACTTGTTCAACAAAAATACTTGCGTAGAAATATTTCTAGGAAACTTCGTGCAACTTAAGAGAATGAAAGAAGAAATGCAAGTCTTGCCAGCTCATGTGCAATATTTCTTGCACCTCACATTGTTTTTTTTCTTTAATAAATTATCATGAAGCTTTTTAAACTTTTAGTAATTTTATGTAGTTGTGAAATTATCAACGAAATTCTATTCATAAACTTTTAAGTTTGGTAACTTGTTTGCAGATATATAGTATTTTAAAAAGGTTTTTCAAGTTAGAAGACTATATCTCCTAGGTGATCCTGTTACCTCTAAATCATTAAATATATCCCTCATAAAGTGTTCCATTATTATATTTTTATTACATGTTCTCTCATTGTAACATAATATTGAAATTGGTCTAATACATCTCAAAGTAACAAAATCTTAGCATTGATCTAATACATCTCAAAGTAACAAAATTTTAGAATATTTCTACTATGACTTGACTTTATTGATATTTGATATACAAATTTCCTTTTAAATTTTCGTCAACAAGTATTTTAACTTTGATTAATAAATGGTAAACTTGTATTGATTAATTGATTCATTAAAATTAACAAGACAATTAACTAAACTAAACCTGTTACAAGATTTTCAAGAATTAAGATGAATTACAAAATGAGTTAAATTAGATGAATAAAATTTTACTATTGAATAGTCAAAATTTGAAGTTTTTAATAGCAAAATATCATTACACTAACACTTTGATGGTACAAAATAGAATCCATCCCTTCAAATTGTGGGATAGTAGATGTCTATATGCTTTATATGGCTTTATATATATTGTCATTGTTGTCTATATTTAATAAGTTTCTATGATATATTGGCAGTTGTATGAAATTTTTTGGGTTGATTAGATGTATTATTTGCGTGAAAGTATGTATTTGATTTGTAGAAGAAACTGTATCTATCGATTAAATTTGCTCAATTTTGAGAGATGAAGAAAGAAAATAAATATATCATAATTCAAGAACTAAACAAAATATTTAAAAAATTTTGCGAGCTTTCAGAGTAATTTTTGTCCCTTTAAGTACTTGTTTAACTACTTATATGAATTCTAATATGTATCTGGGTAGAACATGTTCAAGCGGATGAACAAAATCTTTACAAAGATGTAGTTCATGATTCTCAAGCATATGGAGCTAGGAGATTGATTATTACTTTACAAAGGATGTGTAAGAGATTTGTGTTTTCAACTGGATCAAGGACTACACAGGACATGAACTTGAAGGAGGTAATAACAACTCAATTCTAAATTTAATTTTGTTTAGTAGAAGTTTTTTAATGTTTTAACCATGTTTTGTTTAGGTTATATTTTATTTATTGCTCTTTCATCCAGTTATTGATGCATCTGAAGGTAGGAGAAACTTGACAAAGTTTTCTCAAAAGATGGTGAAGACCATGGGCGGATTATAGGGGTGGGGAAAGGCGTCTGCCACCTCAAGATTTTCAAAATTATATTTTTTTCCTCTTAAAATTTTTTAAATTATTATTATACTATTATAAAAATTAGACTTTGCTCCCATCAAAAATTTTAGAGAATATAAAAAAGTGTTCCTATAGATGTATTTATACAATTTTATTCCCCAAAAGTTTCAGCTATAAAATATTTTATTTTCTTGATATTTTTTAAAAATTTCAGTAACTCTCTTTAAAAAATTTAGATTTTACCTCGTGAAATTTTACAAAAATTATAAAATTGTCTCTCCAAGAATATGTATCTATAATTTTTGCCTCTCCCCCAAGTTTAACTCCTGGATTTGCCCCTGATCAAGACCTTTTGTGAAGTCTTGAGCATGCTAAAGAAATTCGATTTGCTCAATTATTAGAATTAAACACCAAAGCATTTCGAGTCTCACTTTGCAAAAATGATTTTGTCAGCCTATTGCGATGATTGTGTGTGTTGCTACGTTCATACGACTTCCAACATCTTTTGAAATCTGTTTGATTTCTTCAAAGACGAAAATGCAAGAGCTCGGGTTTGTATTTTTTTTTTTTTTTTTTTACTACTATTGTAGTCAAGTGTAACACTATATAATTAAGAATTTTAGCTCATTTATATTAATTTATTTTATAAAAGTAATTTAAATCTAAAATTGCATAAGGAATGCGTAAAATATCAATATAAGACGAAAGCTTTTTATATTTTTTAACATAAGCATACTAAACACATACACCTATATGCAAATGTAAGATAGAGCTAGTATTAATACTTCTCAAATGTTGATTTCTAGTGGAATGTTTTGTTCGATGGAAATTCTATTCACAAGATAACACATATTGTTATGTGGCTTTTGTCCCACATTGATTATTTTAAAGAGAGTTATGTAGCCTTGATCTTATAAATAGAGACCTTAAACTTTGGGTTTTATACACCAAGCACTAAACATAAGAAAGTTTAGTGGGCTATTGGGCCTTATTGGTAATTAAGCCTTTTGTCTTTATTTTGGCTTTTCTTGTGTTTTTGTACTAGTGCTTTTGTGGGTTTAGGAGCACTCTCCTAAAGTTTTTATATTCTTCTCATATAGTAAAATTTTTGCTCGCCTTCGCCCGTGGCCGTACCTAACAAACTAGTATCAGAGCTTCCAGGAAAGTTTTGAGACATTATGACGATAACAAAGACCCATGTAGATAGAGAAATTTGACCGGAGTGTCAACTTCGGGATGTGGCAGCTCAAGATGGAGGCTATCCTGATCCAAGATGGTGTGGACATAGCACTTCATGGAGTGGAGAAAAGCCAGAGAAGATGTCGGTGGAGGATTTTGAGGACCTTGATAAAAAGGCCAGATCAGGTATTATCCTAAATCTCTCTAATGAGGTTTTAAGGGAGGTCGCTACTGAGACGACAGCCAAAGGCGTGTGGGATAAACTGAAAATTTTGTATATGAAGAAGACAATTGAGAATTGACTCTATTTAAAGCAAACCCTTTACATGCTTCGGATGACTGAAAGTACATCTATACTCTCACATCTTGATAAATTTGATTCCATTGTTATGGATTTGGGGAATATAGATGTAAAAATTGATGATGAGGATCAAGCCCTTTTGTTGTTATGTTCCCTTCCCCTATCATGTAAACACTTTCGTGATACTATGATTTATGGTAAAGAAACAATCTCGTATCGTGAAATTAAGTCTGCTTACAATGAGAGAACATGTAATAAAAATATAATTAATGTCGTAAAAAGGGGCACATTAAATCTGAATGTTTCAGGTTGAAAAATAAAGATAAGCATGCGGAGAAATCTAACCAGAAAAACATTGATACTGCCGAGGATAGTGGTGCAGCTGATGAGAGTGATGGAAATATTTTCTTTGTCACTGATGACAGAACAAGGTCTATAAATGAGTGAATTTTAGATTCGGGGTGCTCTTATAACATGTGTCCCAAGAGGGATTTATTTTTCACTTATGAATCTTGTAATGGTGGAATTGTTTTGATGGGTAATAATGCCGTTTGTGATGTTGTTGGTAAGGGTACAGTCCGAATTAAAATGCATGATGGTATTGTGAGGACACTCACTAATGCATGTTAGACATGTTCCTGATTTGAAAAAGAATCTCATCTCCTTAGGCACGTTAGAATCTCTTGGGTGCAAATATACAGTTGAAGGTGGAGTTATGAAAGTTTGTAAGGGTGATTTTGTTATTATGAAAGCTTACAGGTCTGGTACTTTGTATATTTTGCAGGGTTCTACTGTCACAGGTTCCGCAGCAGTTTCTTCATCATCTTTGTCACATTCTGACATCACTAAATTATGGCATATGTGTTTGGGTCACATGAGCTCCACCTAAAGGCTGTCTCTATGTTGCAAAAAAGGATGTCTTTGTGGGCAGAGTACCGGGGCGATGGATTTTTGTGAACATTGTGTTTTTGGGAAGCAGAAGAGAGTCAGCTTCAGTTCACCAGCTATCCACCGGACAAAAGGTACTTTAGATTATATACATTCTGATCTTTGGGGGCCAGCTCATGTTCCATCTAAGGGTAGTGCCAGATATATGTTAACTTTCATTGATGATTATTCAAGAAAAGTTTAGGTTTACTTTTTGAAATCATAAAAATGATGTTTACCTAACTTTCAAGCAATGGAAAGTTCTGATTAAACATCAGGTAAATGTCATAAGTTTAGACTCAACTTTTATCGGCTTAATCAAGGCAAGAATTCGATGAATTTTGCAAAAATGAAGGTATTGTTCGTCACCATACAGTTAGGATGACGCCTCAGCAAAATGGTGTGGCCGAACGTATGAACAGAACTCTTTTGGAGAGAGCCCGTTGTATGATCTCCAATGCAGGGTTGACAAAGGACTTTTGGGAAGAGGCGATCTCTACATCTTGTCATATTGTGAACCGAGTTCCTTCTACAGCTATTGATTTCAAGACTCCTGAAGAAGTTTAGTCAGGTACTCCTGCTAATTACTCTGACTTGAAAGTTTTTGGGTGAGACATATATGCACGTAAATGATGGAAAATTAGAGCCTAGAGCTAAAAAGTGTATTTTTCTTGGTTATGCTTCTGGGGTGAAAGGCTACAGATTATGGTGTCTTGATCCCATGAAGGCTCAGAAACGGATGGAGTTGGTGAGCCTTCCACCTACTTTGAAGCAGTTTCTTGTGATAATTCAGCTAAGTGGTTGGTCGCAATGAATGAAGAAATTGAGTCTCTCTATAAAAATAAAACTTGGCTTCTTGTGAAGCCGCCTTTAGGTAAGAAAATTGTTGATTGCAAATGGGTCTTTAAGAAGAAGGAAGGTCGCTGATCCAGGGGTTGAATATATAAGGTATAAAGCACGATTGGTTGCAAAGGGCTATAGTCAGGTACACGGTATTGATTTCAATGATGTATTTTCACCTGTTGTTAAAACATAGTTCTATTCGTGTTTTGCTTGCCTTAGTTGCCATGTATGATTTGGAATTGGAGCAACTTGACGTCAAGACAGCTTTCCTACATGGTGAACTTGAAGAACAAATTTATATAAGACAACCTCAGGGATTTGAAATGGAAAGAAAAGAAGACCATGTTTGCTTGCTAAAGAAATCCTTGTACGGATTGAAGCAGTCTCCAAGACAGTGGTATAAGAGGTTTGATTCCTTTATGTTGGGTCATGGTTATTCAAGGAGCATGTATGACAATTGTGTCTATTTTCAAAAATTAAAAGATGATTCATTTATTTATTACTTTATGTTGATGACATGCTCATTGCTGCCAAGAGTTCTGTAACAATTCACACTTTGAAAACACAGTTGAGTAGTGAATTTGAGCTAGAAAGATTTGGGAGCAGCTAAGAAGATTCTTGGCATGGAAATCAAGAGAGATCGAGGAGCTATGAAATTGTTCCTGATCCAAAAACATTACCTTGAGAAAGTTTTGGAGAAATTTAGTATGAAAAATGCTAAACCTGTGAATACTCCTCTTGCAAGTCATTTTCGACTTTCAGCTGCTCAGTCACCACAATCAGGTGAGGAATTCACATCTTTATGGGACGAATTTCATATTCTAGTGCAGTCGGCAGTATCATGTATGCGATGGTTTGTACAAGTCCAGACATTTCACAAGCAGTTAGTGTGGTTAGTAGGTATATGTCTTGTCCTAGAAAAGAACATTGGCAGGCTGTGAAATGGATTCTCAGATACTTGAAAGGTACTTCAAACACTTGTTTGGAGTTTGGGAAAAATAGTGACTTTGATTGGTTTTGTGGATTCTGATTACGCCGGGGATCTTGACAAAAGAAGATCACTTACTGGTTATGTATTTTGCGTTGGCGGTTGTGCAGTCAGTTGGAACGCATCTTAGACAACCTATTGTGGCATTGTCTACTAATTACAATTTTACCTAGATGTGTAAAAGACAATCAAAGAAGCCACAACTGGTATAAGAGGTTTGTTTCTAGTTGAGTTTGCATCATGGTGTTACTACAGTTTATTGCGATAGTCAAAGTGCAATTCACTTGACTAAAGATCAGATGTATCATGAGAGGACTAAGCACATTGATGTGAAATTTCACTTCGTTCGGGATACTATTGCGGAGGGAAAAGTTCTTGTTCAAAAGATCAGTACCAAAGATAATCCTGCGGACATATTTACGAAACCTCTTCCTGTTTACAAGTTCAAGCAATGCTTGGATTTTGTTGGCATTCGTTGTTGTTGATTAAGCCCATTGAGGCTTTTGTGGAGGAGGTGGAGCAAGTTTGCTATTTTACTTATTTGTTGATGTGGGCACACGCCAAGGTGGAGATTTGTTATGTGGCTTTTGTCCCACATTGATTATTTTAAGGAGAATTATGTAGCCTTGGTCTTATAAATAGAGACCTTAGGCTTTAGGCTTTATGCACCAAGCACTAAACATAAGAAAGTTTAGTGGGCTATTGGGTCTTATTGGTTATTAAGCCTTTTGTCTTTATTTTGGCTTTTCTTGTGTTTTTGTACTAGTGCTTTTGTGGACTTAGGAGCACTCTCCTGAAGCTTTTGTATTCTTCTCATATAGTAAAATTTTTGCTCGCCTTCGCCCGTGGACATAGGTCTTTCGACCGAACTACATAAATTTGGTGTCTCTGTCTCTTTTATTTTCTCTATCTATTATTTTGCTATCGTTTGTTTCAGATTGGTCTCGAACATTTGTCAATTTCTTGGGACACTTCCTAACACATATGTCACTTGGAACTCATCCTGGAAATGTTCTCTCTCGTGCATGTAACCTTTTTTTTTCCTTCCATAGTTTTTTGTGATAGTAGTACTCTACATATAAGTTTTTAGCTACAAAAAGAAATTAAATTCTTAAATATCTTTAAAAATAAATTATTGTGCGTGCAAAATATGTGCAATCTTTGCAATGTTGTGAATTCAAATTTTCTTGTACTAGGTACAATCAAGTGATGGAATACCTTATGAGCTTTGTAGTTTGCAGAAATAATCTTGAATATTTAACAATCTCTTAGTTATTTCCAAACCCCACAAATTGTACACAATAAAACAAAAATATTACTTGGATTATATGCTTACTAGTAAAACAATATCAATTCTTGTAATAATCAAAATTTCTTGAGATGAGTTCCCAGTCTAATTTTCTTGGTTTTATTGTTATAGAATGTTAATTGATTAATTACCAAACTACCTAATGTCTATGCTAGGCATGTGAAATAAATTAAGTTCTCAACAATAACTTTTCTTGCATTGTATATTCATAAAAAGTTTTGTAGTTATTAGTTAAAAGTGTAAAAGTTAACACAGACATTTGTTATGTGCGTAAATACTCAAAAAGCCACAAACTAATTTTAGAGAGGTTAAATATCATTGGATTTAGGATTTTCCAAATACTTTATTTCTATTAGTTCTAAAATTTCTTATAAATATCATGCTTTTTAGAATAAATAAACTTGCAAAGAGTGTTTTTTTTATTGCTTTACTAATTTATTTCCTCAAAAAAGGTTCAAGATTCTTATTTTATAGAATATTTAAAGGTTTTTTTTTCCAATTAAACAAGTGAAAGATTTTAGAAATTGAGCAATAATCTTGTAAATAGAACTTTTTTGTTTAGGTATTGTACATAAAAACTTTACCACTAGTATAACGGTGTGGAAGTTGATAAAGAAAAAAATAAAAATACAATTAAATCAAATATTGTATCTTAGTATTTGAAATATCACGTTCAAAGCATGTAGGTAGTATTGAAAGGTTTTGCACATATCCTCCTAACATTGAACCTGCATCCATATGTTTTTGTTCAGTTCTTTCTTGTTATCATTGGTGTCACTTGCTACCTTTTCTTTCACATTTTTTCCAGAATATTGGAAAGAATTCAAGTTATATTTTCTGTCATAAACCACTTGCTCATTTCAAACCAAGTATTAATTTTTAATTGGACGAGTAAATCTGGCCAGCCATTTCAATTCCAGACTTTCAAAATTCCTATCCTACTTTATTAATTTATGTTGATGTTTTTCACTTAAATAATATGTGAACAAAATTAATATATTAATTTGTCAATAGGTCTCTTAACAATGTTTTGTTTTCATCTTTCCACCTGATTACGTTGCATATCTGACGTATTTTCTTTTATAAAGTGGAATATGTGACACACAACTTCTTTTTCTGAATCCAATTCTATTTTTTTCCCCGGAATTTGGTGCTATGTCGAGTGATTCCCTTTATGAGATTCGCTCAACAGATAACCACTAAGTAATAATTCGAGAATATATATTTTTTCTCTCCTTTTTTGGGCAAAGGCAATGCACAAATGTTTTTAATATTTCAAGTAATTGCCAGTTTTAACATTCTTCGGTGCAAGAAATTGTAAAATATTTACAATCGATTTGAGGCACACAAATAAAATCTTAACGTAGATAACAAAATAAAAAGGAATAGAACTATAAAATCTTAGGAGGTGTTTGGTTTATAGGTATGAGAGGGAGGAATGTGAATCAAAGTTAATGATACTCATAGATGTTGTTTGGTTGAATACTATGGGAATCATTCTATGGGAATGAAAGTGTTAGAAAATACTTACTTTCATTCCCCACTTGTGGTATGGATTTCAAGTTGAGTAACTAATTAACATAATGAAACCAATTCCTATGTTAAACCAAACAAGTAAGGGGGAATGATATAAACCCATACTAATAGTGGGGTTTATGATTCTCATTCCCATTCCGATTTCGATTCCCAAATGTGAACCAAACACCTCCTTAACGTAGATAACAGTATAAAACTGGATTAAACAGAAGCAACATTTGAATGTACCATGAAAAAGTTTAGCCAGAATGTTGAAAAAAATGGCAAAAGTTCTCGGGAGGAGAACAATTCCAAAAGAGATAGGAAGATTTGCACCGTTTTGGTCCCTTATTTCTGGGTGTGCACAGAACTAGTTCACATTGTATACAAAAATATACTTTTAGTTCTCAAACTTTCGTTTTTGCATGAAACTAGACCAACAGACAGAAAAAAGTACAAAATTCTAATGGTATTTGTCACGTGCATTATATGCGGCTGCTAGAATTTTGTAGGATTTTTAACAGCCACATGTAACAAAAACTGTTAGGATTTGATACTTTTCCATATGTTGGCCTATTTCCATGCAAAATGAAAGTTTCATGATCAAAATTACATTTTCAAATACAACTAGGAATAATCCTGTGTACTATCCAAATATAAGGACCAAAACTGCTAATCTTTCAAAGAAATACTATATTGTTAACTCCTATATGTCCTTTGAAAACGTACATGAATTTTTGGTTTCTCTTACTTTCTTTTCCTACAAAATCTGTCTGAAGCGAAGGGTGCTCTGCCCTCAAAATGACAACTCTCATCCAAACACTCTATCCACATCAGTGTATGCCAATTGTTGCAATAGGAGTGGTTCCAAATCAAAACACCAATGAAAAATATTATATAGACCTGAAATTAAACCTCACTTGTAAACCCTCCTATAATGTAAATCAAATTATATAAAATAAATGAATGTAAACAAAATTTTATAAAATTTAATTTTAACTATAAAATTTATAAGTGAGACTCAACACCATATTGTAACAAGAGATCAGCCCTAATTCATAAACATGACTTGCACCTTATAGCTCGTTGGCAGGGGTAAAAACTAAAAAACTTGAAAAGCTCGAGTGTAACATCTTTAAATTTAACTAAATCTAACTACAAAAGATTAGATCCAACAAATCTCACAGATCAAAATGTTTATGGAATTGGCCTCGCAGATGCAGTTATTACTGCCTCGCGCATGTCATTCAACATGACCGAAAAGCGATTACAAAGACAGAATACAATATGGCCTAAGTGCACCAAAAATGACCAACAAACAACACAGTCCATTTATTTTTGGTAGATCTGTCAACCAAATATCCCTGACGTTGGCTAGATGCAACCAAGAAAGCCGAATAAGTGAACATATAACCTATAGAAGTTATTTTACAGTCATTACAACAAAAAAGTTCTCATCACCTCTGCAAAACCATGCATCACTTCGAGAGCAATACAATTCTTATATATCCTCAGGGCCATTAATATCCTGGGAAAAGAGCAGACAGACAATGTAAGGCCAATTTGACATCTAACATCAAATAAATTTTGAAAGGTTATCAGCAACATAAATTACCTTAGTTGCAATTACAGCTCCGTCAGGAATTTCTAACTGGGTTCCAGGTTTTGCAGTGATTGTTACTTTCCCCTACAAATGAGAGTAAAATGGAAAAGAAAAGAAACAAATTAGTGCCATGTGTGATGAAAATATCAAGCAATAACCATAAAGGAAGCCTCCAGAACAGGCTCCTGGGAGATAAGCAGAGAATGTTTATTACCTTCAGGACAACGCCAGCTCCAAACCAAACATGAGCCCCGCTGACCTTCAAACTATCTAGTTCAACAATACTAGGAATAGACTTGAAACGACTTAGGAAGCTGCCAACCTGGTAGAGAAGAAAATAAATTAGCATTGTAAATGAAGATATGCACCAACATATAGAAAAGAATGTAGCATTAGAAAATCTCAACCTTCTTAAATTCAGGCCCCAGTTCAATATAAGGGTTAGATGGATTTGTCCGAGCTTCATTTCGCACCACATAGCCATCATCAGACAAAGTGTAAAGGTCGGACTGTAAGGGTTAAATGTGTAAATCAACAATCAATAAAATCATTTTCTAAATAACATCTCAAGTATGGACTAGACACTCACCTGAACCAGAAGCAGATCAGAAGTTGCTTTTACTGGGAGGAAGCGAGATCGAGGAACATTAATGCCAATGGCACGTTCAAAGAACTGATGATAGGGGTGAAAATAAATGATCATTTCTTTTCTTTTTTTAAAGTTTTTGGCACAGTAGAGGAAGAATGTTTCATAGGTATGTAAACCTAAATGAAAAATGAATATGCGGTTGAAAATGCAGAACTCAATATCAAGAAATATGGTTTTCATGTACCCTTATTGCAGCACCAGCAGCAGTTTCAAGTTGAAGAACCTTGACCCCGTCCACTTCCTGGTAATCAGATAAAATTCAGTAGACGAACAAATACGTTCTTAGGATGCTAAACCAAAGTAGTTAAGAGGTGTAACCTTTGGGTTTGGAATAATCTCCATCTCTAGTGCCTCTTCTTCTACAAGTCTTGTGATTGCTTTCAAGTTCACCCATCTGCATTATACCATTGAGATTATTCCACTGTATTTTCTGTGAAGAAATCATTTACAAGTCCATGAACCAAATAAATAGCTTTAAAAAACCAGCTACATGACTTACAAGTTATTGGTATTGAAAATTTTGAACTTCTCGATTGACTTGAATTCGTTCACCTGCAAGAAACAAGCACCAACACCATCCTTTAGTATCAAAAAGATGCCTAAAGATGCATGTGAAGTGACAACAAAGTGCAGCTCAGGTGGTAAGACGCTTCCCTTATGACTTACAGGTCATGGGTTTGAGTCACTAGAGGGTAGGGGTAGTGGTTTTATTTTATTTGATTTTTTTTAAATGATGCCTGTGAAGTCAGAATTGCAAGGACAAGAAATCACATCAAACATGGGTTATTCCTGAATACACCGAATTTCATTAGCCTAACCAGGCGAAAGGTTAAGCTTCACGAGGAAAGTAATCAATCTCATCCATTAACTGTTAGTTGATTACTATGCATCTTTAATGGGGTATTGAAGTCAGGAAGTTCTCATGTAGCTTGAAATTTGTGTATTTAGAAAATATCTCCCTGTTTCTAATAACCCTTTTTTCCCCTATTTTTCTGACAAATGTTAATTGTTGTAAATTGATACTATGAAATTAATCATGTCCTCACTCCTAAAATGTTTCTACCAATCAAAGGCAAGTTCTCAAAAAACATCATTAGTTTAATTCGAAAAGCCATAAAGTTTTCACTGGGTAGTATGTAAAATTGCATGCCAGCAGTGAAAAGCATTTCGTCACAGAATATAACGAAACCAGGAGAAACTGGATCTTACATGTTCATCAGGAACTTGAGCTATTTCCAGAAGCTGTACCAAAAAGACAGGAATTGGATCTTTAAGCAACTTGTAAACATGGTTATACAGAAATGGTAAAAAGCACCAAAAGATTCATAAAATTTTACTTCATTTTATGATTTAAAAGTATTTAGCTAGAGATAAATATGACAAATCACACCAGAAAGAGGCATGCACCATACCTAAGGAACATGTAATAGACTGTGTTTTCACCAAGGCAATCAATTTATCAAAATTACCATATAGACTGTGTTTCGTCCTTAAGTATTGAAAAGTAGATTCCTCTTCTAGTTTTCACCAGTAATTTTCATCACCAAGCATAAGTCGTTGTCAGATATGAAAATTAATGTTCACCAGCAACAGATGGCCTTACAATATTGTCAGCAATTTCTAAAAACCTCACAATGACAACTGGTTGAATTTGTGAGTTTCTGCCACCAGTTAAATTAACCACTAAAGTGCAGGTTTTGGACCAAATAATACACACTGATTTTTTTTTAAAAAGGAAGCCTGTGGCAAAATTAAGCTGTCTCCCAATTTACATACTCTCTGTGCTTGCAACAAAAAAAATACTGAACAACCAGATGTCAAGTCTATTGCTACCACATGCTACAGAAACAAATACTCTCTCCATATCTATGAAAAACTACCACTTAAGTCGGTGAGTTTTCATGGAGAACTAAAAGGCTTTAATCTAGAATAATGATGCGAGATCAGAAAGATCTACCCAGATGCTGAACAACAGTATTCATAGCCTAGCCATGTAATATTCCTGATGCTCCAAATACATCAAGCTGATGGTACTTTCTCCATGACATTTCAAGCATTATTGCAAACAGATGAAATCAGATTCTTTTTTCTTTTTTTTCTATTTTCAAAGTTTTGTTTTGACAGCAATATAGATGAAATCAGATTCTAGTTAACCAAAATATGAATTAGCTACTCTATATTACATTCTGAATATTAAAACAAATGCCAAACAGCCAGTTCCATACCCAAGTAAGCAAATTTTTGGATGCAAATAGTTACTGAAAGAACCCAATCAAAAACCACAACAGTTCCAGGTCACACAAAGTTTCAGTAAGTGCAACTTTTTTCCATTCAGGAGAGAGATGTAGGAATAGACAGAAATACATACCTGCACTCTTCCTTCGTAAGAAATGAGTGTACCGCCTTTCACATCAGCCAGTGTTTTGGGAGTGACCTGCCAAACACATAGATAGAGGCTGTAGGAGAAGTATTTAGATATAAAGAAGAAATTTTATTTCAACTTTGGATACCTCCATGCAGTATTCATTGTTGTTACTGATCAGATGGTTTAAGATTTCTGCGATAGAGGATTAAGGAAATGGAAGTACCAAAATGCAAGAAAAGCACTTGCTTAGCACTACCAACATGTTCATCATCTACAAGATCATTCAACATCATCATTGATAAATCTATACAGTTAGTCTCTGAGTTTCAGGACGTAGAAGTCGGGTTACAGTATCCCAAAAAAGCCAAAATCAAGGATACTTAAGTCAACAACTGCACCCAAGTTATCGGAATTGGCAACAAATACATACTCCTTGCCCTGTCATGGAGCAAAAAAGGACCCCCCAAAAAAAGAAAAAAAGGTATCAATATACGTCTTTGCATATTGCATGTCTGAACCAGAAAAATCGATGGATGATAAGCAAAACCTTTGATAATAAAGCATCAAGCTTGCCACTATTCAACAAAGATGGGAACACATCACCATGGCCAGGAGGGTACCTGAACAGGCAAACCACATTCATGAGCATGAAAATTAAAGGGAGAAAAAAAAAAAAAAAAAGAAAAAAAGGAGGAAATATTGCTGAGAAACACAGAACTAAGTACTGAAGATATAAGGGATGCTAATTCCTGAATTCAAAAATTTAATCCAATGAATAACGTTGGTATTCTACATTTACATAGAAAGTGAGAGCATCGAGAATTCAATAAAGGCAATTTAAATTTACTTACCCTTTACATCAACTACTTCTTCTTTAACTACTATTAACTGTATTTAAGAATTACCATTCTCTGTGACTCCCTAAGTTTCAAATTAAACGTCTTGCTTTCCTCTTTGACCTATCCGAAATATTTTCCTTTCCAAAACTATTTTAAACTTCGCAAAAAATGGCCCAATAGTCTTCTTCTAAGTTATTTAGATGGAAGTTCACATATCTGTGTTTCATCGTATTGAGCACTTCACAGTCAAATACATTCATTTTGCATGTTTGCTTTAAGGCAGGCAATCTCTGTCAATCATACTCTTTCACCCCAATCCCTGTTATTGCATCATTTTAACTCATTCCCCACTGATCAAGAAACCATTGCTCCCTATCACTCCTACGTAGCTTCATTACTTACTTCAAAGAGTGCCCACTAACCAGATTGACTATTGCTCTACCAATCCACAAACTCTTCAGTTTCCTTCTTTACTTAATTTCCACATACTAGATAATCTGGATTTTCCATTCACCATTCCTTCATACCTATGTCTTCTTTTTTGTAGTCATATATTAGTGTACATAATGACTAAAGCTCACTAGGCAAGGTTGTGAGTTTTTCAGTCAACAAAGATCATCCTATAACAAAAAAAATAGGGAAAAAACTATAATGATAGCAAATCCAGAGAACCATTTAAAGGATCACAGTTCCATAGTGACAGAGTCTACAGACTCTGCTTTCCACCAACATATGTATGCACATTTGACATAAACAAGTAAAAATTATAACGTTTCAAATTTCAATACCATGCATCCTTGCCAGTATTTCCTTTTGATGGAAGTGGCAAGAAGTTTTCAACCACCAATCGAGGGTATTGACTCTGTGAAAATGAATGGATACAAGAAAATTAGCCCCACAAAGATCTTGGAGAAAGTAGTGTAGAAAAAGAGTAAAATAAGTTGAATGTTCTTCATTAAAGCAGAAGAAATATAGACCTGGTTAAATGTATGAATATCGATGTTTGAGTTGACATATTTTTCTACAATCTGCTTGGTGCAAAAGAAACAGATCAGTCTCCTTGATCTTAATGAAAAGGAAGTAATTCAGACAATATGATAGACACTGATCTTCTTTACCTTCAACGTGTCGTCATGTGTGTTGAAGGAGTTCATTAGAAGCAAGGGCACATTACAACCATACTTCATGTTTAGTGCCTACACAGGACTTGTAATTGTCAAGTTGCTGTGCTATGATCAAACACCAATAATACTAACCACAGAGTTGCCTAGATATATTACCTCAATTTGGATAACAATCAAGTCAAGGAATGTCAAGCCGTTGCGAACTTCAATGACAGACCTGCATGAAAGGAATATGATGTGATTTTCAGGGAAAGAATCAAAACAAACAAATGACAGTTAATATCGTTAAGGTTCAATAAGCCAATAGGGACAGGTACAAAATCTTTTCTTTTGTTCGTGACATTAAAGAGATTACCTAATTTTTCAGATACTTCAAGAATGGGAATGTAGACAAAATTTGTTTTTATTAGTCTCAAAAGTTTCCAGTTGCAAAAATAAATTAAATTGTTTTGGAAAGATCCCTGCTGCAGGAACATGCATAAGCTTGAGAGGGAGTTAGATTTCACAACAACCATATAATAACAGCACAAAGAACAAGATATTACAATTTTTTTTTTCCTAGAGAGTCAGCAGCACCTCTTACAAACTTTTCAAAGAAACAAAAAGGAACAAAAAAGCGAAGCACAAAATACTAAAAACTGAACGGGGCCACCTTAGTTAAATAACCCAATATTTTGAATATCTGAATGTGCCAAGTAAAGATAGACATAACAAAGAGTCACTACATACTTTGGGCCAGTGCAGCCCATTGTTGTTCCCAAGCCACCATTAAGCTTTAACACAACAAGTTTATCCAAAAGCTTCCGTGTTTCTGCAGGATCTGCACTCATCCAGATTTATCAAACAGTATTAATGCTAATTGCAGGATCTGCACTAAAAAAATTTTAACTGTCACTATTCGATAGAAGTACAATTACCTTCAGGTACAGGTGCTAAGGAGCCATAAGGCACCACAACCTCATCTGTCGGTGTCTGGATCTTGCTCCAGTCAACATGCTGTGCTTCACCACTTCGATCCAAAAACCATTCACATCCGTATAATCATCAGAAATAGATAAATTTAATTATAGATAACTCAAAACTGGATCGAAAACATTTCAATAACATAAAAATACGAACTTAAATATTTTTCAAAGCAAATTTAAACATATAACCGTCACACGTCAAAATTTGGAAAAAGAAAAACATATAAAACGGAATACTTCAAAATTTTGGAATAACAGCATAATTTAAGGAATTTCCAGTAGAATTCAATTAGAAAATGAAATATAAAGCGGATGTTGATTCACAATACCTGAGATAGCGAGCAACGAGGTTGATGAATCCAGATTTCTCATTTGTATCACTGCAAAATTTGAATGAAAAAAATTCAACATCCAACCAATTCAATGCAGTCCACAATTTTTACTCAGATTATTCTAAATGATTAATGATAATTTAAGCTGAAATTTTCATTCAGAATACCTGATTTGATTGAGAGTCGAAGTAGCAGATTTGAGCTTGTCGACCTTCTCAGCATCGGCATGACTTAACTTCACGGCAGTCGCCATTGCAGAATTTCAGCAATTTCCTACACAAATCTCCGATTTGAGGAAGAAAATAAAAAGTATTGAAGCAATAAAATTTCTCTAGAAGGATCTGAAGGAATAATGAAGTGTGGTGGTGAAGATGATGAGAATGCATGTGTCGTGTCAATATTTATAGGTGTGTACTGTGTACTGTATAAGAATGGAAAGTAAAAAAAGAAAAAAGGAAATAAAAATACAGGTGGCACAGTGGATGTAACGAGGTTGGATACTTGGATTAGCCGATTCTGGTATATCCATATAACCGGATTTTGATTATCCTATCCATGTGTAGGACTTTGCTATGTTTATACCCGGATTTAATTATTGTTACCGTTATAATTATTTTGTTCTTTGACGGTGTTATTTTATTTTATTTTAAAAATTTATATAATATAATATTATTTATTTTAAAAATTTTTTAAATAAATCAAATAATTTTCTCAACTAAATTGTATACTTCCCCTAAATTTGTCCTATTAATCAATGGGTAAATAAATTTATATACATCTTTATTTGTAACAAAATAATATAATGATATTATTATTATAAGTTTATTTTGTATTAAAAGTTTTGATAGAAACCGTGTCTTAATAAAATTTAAAACAACAAATTATACAATTTATTATATTAGTTAAATAGATCTGAATACTTAAAATCATACTACGGTTCTGAAATTGAATTAAATCCGAGTTTAGTCCGGTTACATAAAATAAGTGAACTCCAAACAAAATTTAGTACTATGACAATAAAATTTTATGATTGTACACGAACAAAATTTACAATCCTGTAAAAGAGACTACGTCGAGTCGACGACCGCAAGGGGTGGAGGATGAATTTTGGTGAGCGGAAGTTTGGGTGAAGAAGGCTTATATTGAGCTTATTACTTGTACGGCCCACAGACAGACAGAGGAAGAATCGGGGAGAATGGGAAAGCGGATATCCAGCCGAATATATCTCTGGGTCGTGTGGAATCTCTGATTACTTTATGTTATTTTCAATGTGTTGCGGTATTGTTACGCTATGTTGAGAGAAATTTTTTTGTTTTTTTATTTTTTTGTCTAAAGAAAGTCACAAAAAGATTTAACCATCTTATTTTTGTTTTACTGCAGAAAATAGGGGTGTAGATGAAAAAAAAGAGCTCGACAAACTTATTGCTAATCGAACCATTATGTCTTAATTCATGTAACTCAGACTAAATAATCAATTTATGAACATATAATCACAAACAGGGTGCCAAAACATCGTTTGGTTAGTCAGTCATTAGTATTTATACTATGCTTTCAGACCATGGGTATTTTACTTTTACCTGGTCAAATGGAAAACTAGGGGTTTTAGTATAGTATAAAACCAATATATGCAAAGATGTAGAACTAATAAAAGTATAATGGATTAGCAGGAAACTATTGGTAGTACATAGAAAACTCTACACAAGTCTCACTTTCATATGCTTATTTATTCTAGGAGTATTTGTCAAATGCTATCTACTGGTGAAAATCATCAATCGCGCCCCTCATTCAATGCTTTATTAATAGGGTGAGAAATTCCGTCGCCTTTGCGAGTAATTGGATTAAAGGGAGGCCTTTTGCTAATTTGATCAATTAACCCTTTTTCACAGTTCAAACTAGCGAAAATACCCAATTAATCTACATGTAACAAAGGCTTGCATTCCAAGAAATTCATTATTCTTTCAAACATAAAGTAATTTTGATAATAGATCAGTGAATAAAGACATTTTGATTGCATTTGTCAATATGTTTAGTATTTTTTTTTTTTTAAGCAAAACAATATGTTTAGTATTGGTGTAGTTGACCGAAAACTGTTAAAATTACACCAAAAATCACTGGCATAGATAGAGACCATATGGCAGAAAATTGGATTACACATTCAGCTCATTATGAACAAAGAGACGCAGATAAGATGCCAAGAACTTCTATCCCTGTCCGCTTGACAAGGATTTGAGTGACCAGTATTCATCTTCTTTAGAATCTTATCTTGATTTTCTTGACCACATACTGTTGGCCGATGCAAACTATGGGATGTCAAAGATCTACAAGTTTTTAAAAAAAAAAAAAAAAAAATCCATATTTAGTTAGGCCTGTTTGGAAGTTGGAATATCATACATACGACACCAAAAATAATGAGTTAAAAATGACGTTTATTAATTTCGGGACTTGTACAAAATAATAGGACAGGTTTGAACCTTAGGCAAGTTGGGCATATGCTAAATTTGGCTTTAACTTTTCTTCGTAGGCCAAGTCATTGTAAGAAACAAGAATGAAGGGCATGTAATTCAGTCTTCTTTCTAACTTAATTTTTCGTTATCATCTCAAATGATGCCAAAAATTTAAATGGATATATCACAAATTATCTAGATTTTGCTCACAATGTCTGACCAAATTAAAACTTATTAATTTTGGAAGCGCTTGTCGTGTTGTTTACCCTTATATGATTTGCCAACTTATAATCAACCCTTGTAGTTTGAGATTTTTTTTTTTAAATGGATGAAAAGTTGAAATTTAATCAATTTATGTAAAAAATAAAAAATACTCTTATATCAAAAATATTCCTAAACCTAGTACCCTTTTACCGTCCAGATACCCTAACCACCACAAGGGAAGGGTTTTGTTTTATATTAAAATATATAACTAACATTGATTAAAAGTTTTAATGACTAAAATAATTTTTTAAATTAAAATTTTCACCCTCTAAATAGTCATTTAAGAGAAAATTTAATAATTTTATTTTAACTCAAATTACAAGGACACAACTTGTAAGTTGCAAACCATAGAGAGATTGTTTAGCCAAACCATAAGGAAGAAATTTATTCGTTCTAATTGGTTAAGAATTTATAAAATTCAACATGTTTAATAACAGAATTCTCTTATTACTTAATAAATTAAGTGCTAATTAATTTGTGTTCAGAAATTTAAGTGAAATTTTTTCACTTAATAAGCTAAATCTTAAATAAATGTAGAAATACACAGTGTTCAGAAAATTAAGTGAAATTTTTTCACTTAATAAGCTAAATCTTAAATAAATGTAGAAATACACAGTCTTACACATATTCTCTCTCACACTTATTCACATGAACTTTCTCTCACTTGTCCACACACACACACACAAATATACACTATCTCAAAATATACACACACTCTCTTATATATACATATTTGTCTTTCTCACAACTCTTTTATACACACATTCGCACACTCTATAATACACACACGCTCTCTCATACTCCTTTATACATACTATATTTCTCTCACATACTTTTATATACTTGCACACACTTCCTTACAACTAGATACACATTCGTCCACACGCACACACAGGGCTTTCTCTCAATCATACTCTATCACATACACAATTTTATTCTCACACACTCTTTCACACACCCACTCTCTAGTACACATTCACACACAATCTCTCACATAGTTATATACACAAATACGCACACTCTCTCTCATCACGCAAACACTCTCTCACACACGTAAAAAAAAAAACTTTCATTCTCTCACAGACACTAACACACATTTTGTTTTTCTCTTATACACACTTTCTATCTCACGTGCATGTCCTCTTTGATATATATATATACACGCACACACACACATGCACGCACGCATGCACACTCTCTCTTACACATGCATTCTCTCTCATGCACATTTACATCATTTCTCAATTATTTATTTTCATTTCACACATATGACAATTACTTATAATAAATTAACATATGTATAAAGTGAGATATTTATTTAGAGCTTAAATTCAATTTATCAAATAAATACAACTTTATCAATTAAACAATTAATACTTTCAGAACTTAAACTTTAAATTTCTCATAAATTCAAATTTCAGCGTTATCAAACAAACCCTAACTTATATATTTATCTTTATTACTTGACTACTTTTTGAATGTACATGCATTCTTCTTCCCAATAAACTTCAAGGACAAAAATATTATTGATGGATATATATAATACCGTGAATAGTTCCGACTCTGAGATAATAAATAAATGTTTTCCCTTCAAAGTTTGTATAATTTTTTGAAGGAGTTGCACTCTATTTTCTTATATCAATTGTGGTATATGAGAAGTATACGTATAAATGATAAATAATGATGACAAATTAATTTAAGCATTCGTCAACTTACCTTAATATTAAGTTCTTTAAGGTTTTTGCAGGATATTACAGAATGCAATATGCCTAAATACCATATAAAATGATATCTCTCATCCTAGTAGTATCCTTTATAATCATTTAGATTTCATACCTAATTTCAATATGAGTATATAATTAATAGCATAATATTATTTTTAAATTCAAATATTATTAAATATCAATAAAAAAAAGAACAAAGAAAAAATACTTATGATGTAAATAACGATATTTTAACTCTTCTTTTGTATGTGTACACTTTTTTCAAACATATTCCATATGTCATACCAAAGGTTATTGGTTTTAATGGGGTGAATACATGTAACAAAACAAAAATGTGACTCCTATAAATATGGAAAGAGAAATTATTATTAAAATTTATCAATTCTAATTAATACAATAATAAAGATATCTATTAGGACATTTCAAAGGGGAACAAATTGGTCATGAAATCATTTTTTTTTTTTTTTTTGCATGATGATTTGAGCTAAACCAAAAATAGCATTTAAGCACAAACGTCGCTCCAAAGATGAGGGGCATATGATTTGAAAATGTTTCTTTAATTGCATGATTGATATAAAATTTATACATTTGTAGCTGAATAAATAGGGCTCTTGTTCATTAAAAAATATATATTGCATTTACCATGAGTGATAAAAAAAAAAAAAATCTTATTTGCTAAATGGAATACCTTTATGTTAATTATTTGACTATCAATCCACAGGCATGTAATATAATTTTAGTTTTAAAAAGATTTAGTTGTTAGTTATAATTAGTTGGCAGATAATGATACTTTAGTTGTTAGTTACGATTGATAGGTTGATAAAGATAAATTAAGTTTTAGATCAAGGCAAAAGACTTCTTGAAAAAATTGATCTCTAACTATTTCTTTATAGAAAATAATTGTTAATAGTTATCAATAAGTAGATAAAGAGATCTAAATCTTAGTATCAGGGGAGAAAAACTTCGTTATAACCGTCTTGCAAACTTCAACTTAGTTGAACTGTACATAATTAATATATTAAAGGAAACGACTTATTAAATATTACTAATTCGTGATAGATTATTTTTTGTGATGATCTGAAATGTGCACAAAATTATTGAATTTTAATTTATTTATTAGCCATTAAAAAATTATTGTGGAAGACAAATAGTGGTAGACATAGAGCAAAAGTCATTTTGAAAAAATTTATATGATGGCCTAAATGATGAGTGTAAGTCGCTCAACCTCTAAAAAGGTATTTTTAATCTCACTCTATCTATTTTGTTATTTGAGTACTCAATTTAGATAGTCACATCACATGCGACTTTTCAAGAGGATAAATCTCTAGCACCACCTCCTACCACCACCACCAGCAGACTGACCTCTCTTCCACCATCTTCAATTACCAAGCTTCTATAAATTCTTCTCCCAAATATTGAAATATTGCTCCTCTAACCATTCTAGATTTTTCTAAGAAAAAAAAAAACACACAAAAAACCCATACAATAAAGCCCTTCAAAAACTAATAACCACATCCATTGCCTACAATTTAATTCCACAAAAGCCTATATACCAAAAATCCTAATTAATTCTCAACTCAAGATCCTTGAATTTCAGGATTTCAACTCAGCGATGGAAGTCACCAGAGTCATCAGCTATGGTGTCTGCAATTTTGGATGGAATATCGAGATTGACGTCAATGGAGGTTTTAGACTTGATGGAGGTATTAATAAATTTGAAGTTAGAGATTGAGGAAATGTCAGTGGTAGCGCTTATGATGCCAAGGATTGAATTCAGTAGTGAGTAAATGGGAATGATAGTTGAGTGGTGGAGGAGGAGAAGAAAAACATGGCGTCTGATTTGAAGCTGTAGGATGGGATCGATGCAGGTACGAAGATCAAGACGGTGTATACTGATTTGTGTTTGAAAAGATAGAATCTTGTTTGAAAATGGGTTTGACTTGAGTGAAAAAGAGGTAGAATAACTTAGGTGGTGGTGAATTGAATGTGAAGGGGTCAAAAATATTGAATAAATCTTGTACAGACATTTTGAATGTTGAGGAGTCAAAAATGGTGAATAGATTGCTTAGGGTTTTTTGAAGGAGAAATGGAAATGAAAATGAAAATGAGAGAAGCAGTTTGAGTGTTGCGATTAAAGCATCCAAGTAGGCTTAATCAGAAGCTTGCTTTTTTGGAAAGGAAGGTGAAGAATTAATTTTTCTCTCTAGGGTAAATCTTTGTTTGACAGATATAAGTGTTTTATCACTTTAAAAAGTTACGTGAAAGTCATGTGTCAAACCTAACGAAGCATTTAACAGATAAAATAAACGGGTGACTTTAAAGACGAAGTTTTAGAAGTTGAGTGATCATTTAGGCTGTCATGTGCTTAACCTAACGAAGCATTTAACAGATAAAATAGACGGGTGACCTTAAAGACGCAGTTTTAGAAGTTGAGTGATCATTTAGGCTACAAAATAGTTTGGTGACCAAATTAACAGTTTCGGTATAATTCAATGATCTTTTAGACTGTTCGGACTCTCTATATAAGTGAATTACTATACACTATGTGTGTGCTTATAAAAAAATATATTTTTATTATAAAATAATTTTTTATTTATAAAATTTGTAAATTTTTTTAAAGAAACTAATCACATAGATGGAAAAAAGGGAAATTTTAAACTACCAAAGCAAGAGGGGTATAATAGGACTAACATGAAATGATGTCCCACCAAAAGAAATGCTCTCACTTTATATATAGTATAAATTATATTCATACACTATTTTTTTTTTTAATCTGTTTTATATACTATATTTTGTTTTAAAACCCTTTTTTTTTTTTAAATATATAAATTAAAGAAAAATAGAGGAAAAAAAACTAAAAATATGACAAATATCATGCTCTCATAGTTTATTATTAACACCCATTAACCTATACTGTATAGTATAGATATGTAGGTAGTGAAAAAGCTGGTCTATCTTCAAGTTGTCACTGTCACTTTGTTCTCTCTTGCTCTTCCGTTCTTAATTCTCTAATTCTTCTCCAGAAATCTCCTTGGATCTCTCTCTGATTCCTATAACAAAGAAATCTTCTCCAGTAACATTCTTGATCAAGAAAATCTCAATTAACATTTTTTATCAACATATTCTTCTCCAGAAATCTTCATTGATCTCTGATTCCTATAATAAAAAAATCCTTCCATTAACATTCTTGATCAACAAAATCTCCATTAACATCCTTGATCAACAAGATCTCCATTAACATTCTTGATCAACGAAATCAAGAATATCGATTGAGGAGAAATGAAGACTGGTCAGAAATTTGATCGAGGAGAATCCTATTCTATGGAAGTCAATTCGGAGCCTTCCTGTATTGAAAAGGTTGATCGAAGACAATAGTAAACAAGAACAGAGGGATCTGATGAATTGGGAAAATGTGTTGATTGATGATGTTTATCCCTACCTTGTCACAATGGTGGCATCATCTAGTGAATACCAACCAATCATCCTGCTTGTCCACTTGAATTCCTGTGGAACTAATATTTTTTGCATGGGGACAGAACGCTGGTTTTGAGTGTAACCTAATTTTTGTTAAGGTTAATTATACTTTAGCTCTTAAATACCGTCACAAATACGATAATGTTATCTTTTGAGTACTTTAGTTTTTTCATTATTCCAACTAAAATTTTGATCATTTTCCTATTCTATTCTAATCTTTAATATTTGTTTATTTTTCTTTAATAAATCAAATTTTTATGAGGATTAGACTTAATTCATATAGAAATTGATATGAATAGATGATTAAAAGTATAATCTGAGCATTTTTTATGGTTTTTGGCCAAGATAAATTAAAGAAGATAATAAAATCTGACCAACATAAATTTTTAAACATAAGATGTTGTAACGACGATTAACTATAATAATTTAATAATCTTCATAAAAATAACTTTATTAACTTAACATTTTGCTAAGTAGAAAGACAAACCCATATGTTTACCAATTTTGAATTAATTTTTTATAGAATTATTTAGGCTAATCAATAATAAAAGGAAATTTTCTGATAAAAGAAAAAAAAACAAAATGCATTATTATTATTATTATTATTATTATTTTAGTAATAGTTATAGGAGGGATGTAGAGTAAATGAAGGTTAAAAAAATAGAATAAAATGGTCAAAACGTTAATTTGACATAACACAGAGGGTTAAGTGTTCAACGTATAACGTTAGGGACTGAACTGTTAGTAAAATTAAAGTTTAATGGGGGTAAAGTGTAATTAATCAAAAGGTATATTTGTCTATCTAGCAAAATTTCAGATTATGTTAGAGATTTGACCGTTAGTTCACGACTTTAGTACTTAAAAAATAACGTTATGGATTAAAGTGTTAGTGAAGTTAAAGTTGAAGGAAGTAAAGTGTAATTAACCCTTTTTGTTTTCATCTCAAATGCCTAAAATTTAAATGGACATGTCACAAAATTATCTACAATTTGCTCACAATCCAATTTAAAATTTGTTAATTTTGGAAAGGGTAGTTGTAAAACCTAGTATTATATCATTTTTTTAAATATAAAAATTCTATGTACTATATATATAGTTTCCTAACTTAGCACAAAAATTATATTAGTATATATCTATGTACATAGTATCCTAACTTAAAACTTCGAGCCAACATTAAAAAAAAAATGATGTAAGATCATACAATAATTTAATTTAATATGACAACATAAAAAATGTCACAGTTAAGCACAATTTTTTTTTTTTTTTTTTGCATATATAAGCTAAACCTTTTTTTTTTAGGGAAAATCGTCAATTTAGTCCTTCAACTTTTTTACTTTAGCTAATTTAGTCCCTCATCTTTTATTTTAACCAAATAAGTCCTCCAACTTTATCTTTTTAGCCAACTTCATCCTTCCACGGTGGAGCAGCCAAGGAATCCTAAAACATCCGACCATACTAGGGGTATTATAGTAACTACAAGAATGATATTTCGTTAAAACAAATGATGGCCATTTTGTTCAAGATGGATTCTCTCAATTTGGAAAATATTAGGGCTCAAAAGTATGTAAAATTTTTCCAAATCTATACATTAAGAAGTAGGAGAAAGGTTTGGAATCTTATAGAGAAAGGATTATGCTTCAAAAAGTGATATCACTTTTTCCATCACTTTAATCAACATCATTGAAACCAGCTTAGAAAAAAAATATGGCTCCAAATATCAGATAAATTCCTCAAATTTGATCCAAATCTAATGGTGAGAAGGGATTCGGGATCTACAACAAAGAGAAAAATTATGCATCGAAATGCATAAGCGAATAAAATTTGATGATGGGACTTCGGCACGAGGTGCTAGAAAAATCGTCATCTTTTGGACCAACGAACATTGACATTGCCGGCAACAAGAACTAGATCAGTGGTTCTTAGCTTTTTTTCTCATGTTCATTTTCCATCACCATAAATTGCTACTTCTTAAATTGCTACATAAAGATATCTAATACAGTGGCTGGAATTGAAACCCAAATATTTCGTGAAATCAGCATGCCAAAACTATTATAGTAATGTGGAAGATGAGTTAGTGTTGGATTTATGGGTTGTTCTCCAAGACAGTGAAAGATGAAGTGGTAAGATGACAGAAGAGGATGGACTATGGAGAAGCTCTGATTTTGCACATGAACAAAAAAAAGTTTTAGATCTTCGAGGCCACCTTCCAAACTAATTGATAAACTGGATTCTCTCAGGAAAGAAACTCTACCTCAATCCAAAAGTTGTATTTGAAAATTACATAGTTAGTTTTGAATTGAATTGATTGAATTGAATTTTTAAGCAGTAATTTTTCTCCAATTTTCATCTTTCAGTCCTTTTTCCACTTTAGTTTTAAAAGTGCCCTTGATTAATGGCTGGATGTTTAAGCAAAGAAAGAGCTTTCTACGGTGGTGCCGCCGTAGAAGGATGAAGTTGGCTAAAAAGATAAAATTGGAGGAATAACTTAGCTAAAATAAAAGATGAGGGACTAAATTGGCTAAAGTAAAAAAGTAGAAGGATTAAATTGGCAATTTTTTCTTTTCTTTTTAAAAAAAAAAAAATCCACATCTCCTTTTACCCTTCTAGTGACTCAAACCTATAACAAAAAGTCATAGGGGAAGTTTTTTAGTACCTAAGTTGCACTTCATCATCAAGATTTTTAAAAACTACTCCCTCTATTTCAAAATAATTGTCACATTTGGTTTGCACACAGAGTAAGAAATCTATTAAATTGCATCAATTTTACAAAAAATATATATATATATATATTCAAAGTGACTAAATTATCTTTTTTACATTAATATTTAACTACATAACCCTCCATCTATTAATATGTCACTAAGGATAAAAGTTAGAAAAATATCATTTAATACTTATTTAGTTTTCTAAAGCGACAGATAATTTAGTATAAGACAATTTAATTTTACATTTAAATAAACTGTTATTTTGAAAATGAAGAATATAACTAAAATAAGAATTAAATGAATATAAATAAATAACACCGATAGTTAGGTATTGGGCTAGTAATGCTAGTAAATTTCTAACATTACTCAATGCATCGTTACCAAATGGAGATTCAATTCGTAGTGTTCAATTCAATCCCGATTCCTTGCGCCACTTAATCCTATCGATCAAATTGATTCAGGTATAAGTTCTTCCGTTCCCTATTTTCAATAAAATTGAGTCTTTTTCTTATGTGGAATTATTACCGAATCAATTAAATAATTTTGTCAATACAATCAAATAATTAATACTAGTATACGATGGGTTAACTTTCATATCACCTCGATTGACCTATCTAGTATTGTGTTAATTATTATCTAAAAGTATAATTTTTTCAATTGATGAGGTTTGAGTAATTCCACAAGAAATCTACATCACTTGCATCTAACCGTGTTAATTTGTGCATTATTATTGAAATAAGAATCTATAGAAATTAAAAGAATTGCAAGAAATCATAGTATTTGCCATGAAACTAGGGTTTACTAATATGAATTGCAAGAATAAATCACAACTTACAAATTAAAATAACGGAATGGAAAGAAATTACCGAAGAAATACTCTGAAAATAACAGAAACCTTGAATAGCAATTGAACTTTGTCCCTTGGAATACTTGTGAATAAATCTACTACTAAGAACAATATAAATTTTTTAATTACAAAGGGAAAAAAAAACAATATATTGTTTTTTACGTAAATGTCCCACTCTCCTCCACTAATAATCCCCAGATAGAAGTTTTGAGTTAATCCTAAACACTAATGTAAGTAAAATACTGCAACACGTGCCCCAATTACTTGGCTGAAAACTGTCGTTTGCTAACGGCAAACATTTGTGTTGATATTGTTTGCCGAAAGTGAACAATCTATTCAGCATTATTAACTGCGAACCAAATAAACTGCGGGGTTTTACCAATAGCAAACAGCATTCTGTCCACAGTGTGTTAATAGCAAATAAAACGAGCCCCGGATCAGGAAATGACTATTTTGCCCTCCAATGGTTTGCAATTAATGTCAAACAAAATAAATAGCCATATTTTCCATGTTAAGCATATAAAATAAATCTTAAACATATGAAACCTAAAAATGACTAAACTAACACATTTAGTGCGACAATTGGGACTAAAAGGACACAATTTAACCTCAAAAAGCTAGAAAAATTGCTCTAATTAAAGAGCTATCAATGCTCACAAGACATGCAATTCATTTATGTAGTGGCGGGTCGGAGGCTGTTTCCGGATATATTGATTAGAAGGAATGGACAGCCGATAAATGATTGTAAGTAAAAATAAAATACAAAAGTAATTAAAATTAAATTGTAACAATAAAAACCTTAGTTTCTAGGATTACAATTTGGTAGATGTAAAATACGCAAATTCTAAAGGAATTACTATGCCATTTAGAGAGCCAAATATCACCTCAACAAATAGATGTCAGCATGGATTGATCAACCAAGGACTCTAAAAGAATTTTGTATATGAAGCATTCTTCCAATATAAATGCTATTTAATTAAAAGAATGCTTTGGATTGTTAATATATGTTGGGAGATCACATTAGCTATTCAAATTCTATGGATTTTATCAATACAACTTTTCAATTCCTTCATCTCATTTCAATCTGGTTAGCTTTGTTGTCAATGATGTTCCCCCATTTTCTGGGATAATGGTGAAGTCTTTTCTTGAATACCAATCCATCATGCGTCTTTTGCTCCTGAATTATGCTGGAAAAATATAGTTTTGCACTAGAGACAGAGAGCTAGATGGAAAAATATTGTTTTGCACTAGAGACAGAGACCTAGATGCGCAACTACATAAGGGGACGGCTTCTATTGGATTGTCCATTTCATTATTGAGGACGTTGAAACTTTATTCAATTTTTTCCTCCGTCACCTCTAGATCTGCATGACTAGCTTGGAAGGCGGAGTATGCATCTGGATGTTATTGGTGAGAGTCTCTTGCATAATATGCATTCTTAAAACAAAAGGCAAGCAAAAGTTATATTAGGGGGAATTTTATAATCCCTTTTAGGGGACCATTTATTTGGTTTTAAAAATTTATACAGTACAAGTTTTTAAAGTACATAATGTTATACTGTACAACCATTTAAAACACAAAAGAATGGTTCCCTAAAAGGGAGAATTTTCCTATATTAGGTTTTAGATAGTATTAATTAGAGGAACATAAATATGTGCAACTAATTGCCTACTTTGACAAAAAATTATCAATTATACCTTAAAATGCTCAGAAATGTACTTCTTGGCATCATAGTATTCGTTGTTGTCCGCCATCTTGAATTGTAAAGTTTTAATCTTGGAGTGAAATATTGAAAGTTTTTATGTAGTGAAGATTGAAGGTTTTTGCGAGTGAAGCATGGTGAATGTTGTAGTTAATTACATGGTGAAAATGTTGGAAATTTGTCTCCAAAATACACTTTAATGAACGTGAAATTCCCTCCAAGTTTGTGTTCCCTCCTTTTGTGAAATATTTAGTCCCACATTAGAATTTTGTGTTGGATGTTTTCATGTTATATGTGTTTGGGGTTCTGCCATTGTGCAACACTTGTTGATAACCTAGACTATGCATGGTTGATGGTTTGGGAATTTTTCTCAAACACGCATGCGCGTGCCGGCGCAGCGCGTGCGGTGCATGCGTGTGAACCATTAGAGTTTTGCTTCAGTTACGTTTTTTTTTCTACATTTTTGGTTACCTATTCCGTTTGCTTATTACCTATTTTGTGTGAACTTGACTTGCGTGTAGTTCCTGCATTTTCTCTCAAAGCATATAGATTTTCTTTCTTTTCTCTCAAGTCACCCACCTTTTCTCTCGAGGCAGTGCTGTAACTTTCAAATTCTGGCCGAATCTATCACTATAAATAAAGGCCTTAAGGACCTTTTCAATACACCCAAAAAATCTCTTTTCTTCTATTCTCATTGGATACTGAGTAATCCAGTATTAAGCTTGAAACCTTGCTTGTGACTGCACGCGACTGAGGATGTTGAATCCTGGAGAGTAACCACCTGGTGTTCCCATTTGCATTAGTGGATTATGATCCTGTAGGGGGTAAAATCACTTTCAAGAGCAGTGATCACACGTCTCGGCAAATTCTGTTCTGTTTTAATTATTGTTTTGTCCAAATTTTTCTAACAATCTTAAAAGTGATTTGTTCTGTGTTGTTATGATGGCCAACGCTGGTGTTCCTAACATGTCAAAACTGTAATTGTTTGACAGTAAGAACTATAATCGCTGGTCTGAGAAGGTTCTATTTTACCTACATAACCTCAAAGTGGATTATGTCCTATTCGGAGATGCTGCCCTTCCAAATCCACTAGATTTTATGCTAATGACAACTGAACCTCTAGGGGTCACGTATTAAATTTTCTAACCGATGCCCTATTATATATATACTGCCCATATAAGTCTGCCAAGGAAATATGGGTAGCTCTAGACAAGAAATACAACTCTAAAGATGTTGGAAAGAAAAAGTACATGGTCGCCAAGTTCCTGGATTTCAAGATGGTTGACAATAATCCTGTCACCAACCAATTTCATGCATATCAGAATATTATTCTAGACATTGCTCAGGAAGGCATGAAAATTGATGATGCTTTCCAAGCTGCTGCTCTGATCGAGAAATTGCCACCGTCTTGAAAAGAGTACAGGAATACACTGAAACATGACAAAACTGCCATGACGCTTGATGAGGTGATATCTCACATCCAGATCGAGGAAAGCAACCATCTGAAGGATAAGACTGATCTGGCCTATGAATTTGCAAACAAGGTGAATCCAGTGGATAGCAAGCCTGAAGGAGCATTTCAAAGGCAAAAGTCGTAGAAATAAAAAAGGCTGGAACACCAACGGTCAGAATCAAGACAGCAAGCAATCAGGTAAGTTTAAAAAGTTTGGTAAGATTAATAAAAAGTTTAATGGACCTTACTATGTCTGTGGAGTTATAAGTTACAAAGCAAATAAATACATCTTAGTTTCGCAAAGGACAAGAGCAGCAACTAGCCAATCAGCTGAACCTTGCTGAAGGCGATGATGAGGCAATTGTTGCTGTCGTCTCCGAAGCAAACTTGGCCCATAATGTGACCGAATGGATTGTGGACACTGGAATCACGAAATATATCACTATTGACAAATGTCACTTCCTTAAGTATGAATGTGTGAGCGATGGGGAGCAAGTCTTCCTTAGATATGCTCATGCTGCTCCAGTCCTGGGCAAAGGAAAGGTCATTTTGACTCTTACCTCTGGAAAAACTATTACTTTGACCAATGTGCTGCATGTTCCATCCATGAGAAAAAAATTTAATTTCTGGTTCTTTACTTAATAAAGCTTCTATTAAATTTATTTTTGAATGTGATAAGTTAGTTCTGACTAGGAATAGGGTTTTTATGGAAAAGAATTTTTGTTGTGGGGGCTTATTTGTTCTTGATGCTACTTGCAATGGAATGAATAAGAATGCTACTTTTACTTATATTGTTGATAGTTCTATTGATATGTGCATGCTAGATTATGACATGTGAATATTGAATCCATAAGAAGAATGAAATTTTCAAATGTGATTCCTAAACTGACTAATCATAAGTTCACAAAATGTGAAATTTATGTAAAAGCTAGACATCATAAGAAACCTTTTAAGTCCATTGAAAGGACAAGTAGTCTTTTGGAATTAATTCATAGTGATCTTGGAGATTTTAAGAATAATATGAGTAGAGGTGGAAAGAAATATTATATCACTTTCATTGATGGTTACTCGAGATACACTAAATTATATCTCCTAAGTCAGAAAGATAAAGTTGAGGAAATGTTCATTAAATTAAAAAATGATGTTGAGAATCAATTAGAGAAAAAAATTAAAAGACTTAGGTCTGATAGAGGAGGTGAATATGATTCTAATCTGCTCAAGAAGTTTTGTGAACGAAATGGAATAATTTATGAGACTACTTCACCTTACTCACCTCAATCTAATGGGATTGCAGAAAGAAGAAATAGGACTCTTAAATACATGATAAATGCAATGTTAATAAGTTCTGAGTTACCTACTAACATGTAGGGAAAGACTATTTTATCTGCTTGTCATATTCTTAATAGAATATCTCACAAGAAAACTTTTAAGACACCTTATGAATTTTGAAAAGGTTATTCTCCTAACCTTGGATATCTCAAAGTGTAGGGTGTCTAGCTAAGGTAGGGATACCGGACTTTAAAATGAATAAAATTGGACCTAAAACTGTTGGTAGTGTCTTCATTGCGTATGCACTTCATAGTACTGCCTATAAGTTCTTGTTTTGGAGTCTAATCATGTTGTGAAAACTAAAGATACTGAATTTTTTGAGAATATTTTTCCAATGAATAAAATTTTGTAAAAATCTTGTCTCAAAACATTCAAGATTCAGAAGAACATGGTAATGAAGGAGTTCAAGAATTGAGAATAAGTAAAACGACAAAAGTGGACACTAATTTTGGGCCTGATTTTATAACTGTTTTCATAATTTGAAGAAGATCCAAAAACTTATAAAGAGGCAATGAATTCAATTGATACTAGTTTTTGGAAAGATGCAGTTAAAAATGAGATTGAGTCCATAATATATAATCACACCTAGGAATTGGTAGATTTGCCTAGAGGGTGTAAACCTATTGGGTGTAAATGGGTATTTAGGAAGAAATTATTGCCCAATGGTTCTATTGATAAATTCAAGGCACGTTTAGTGGCCAAATATTTTACACAAAAAGAAGGCATTGATTTCTTTGACACTTATTCACCTGTTGCTAGAATCACTACCATTAGAGTGCTTGTTGCTATTGCTTCCATATTCAATTTGATTGTAAACCACATGGATGTGAAAACTGCTTTTTTGATTGGTGAGTTAGATGAGAAAATATACATGCATCAACTTGAGAGCTTTGTTGTTGAAGGACAAGAAGATAAAGTTTGTAAAGTTGTTAAATCTTTGTATGGCCTTAAACAAGTTTCTAAATAAAGGCATGAGAAATTTCAATTGATAAGACTCTTGTTTCTAATGGTTTTAAAGTAAATGAATCTGATAGATGTGTCTATAGCAGATTTCATGGAAATGTTGGAGTCTTGATTTGCTTGTATGTTGATGACATGCTTATTTTTGGAACTGATGAAACTGTTGTTAAACAAACCAAGTCTTTTCTTACTTTTAATTTTGATATAAAAGACATGGGTGAGGCTGATGTTATTTTGGGTCTTAAGTTAACTAGGTTTAACAATGGTTTCGTACTTTCTCAGTCACACTATGTTGAAAAAATCCTTAAAAAGTTTAACCATTTTAATTTGGATTCTGTGAGTACACCTTATGATCCTAATGTGCACTTGAGAAATAATAAAAGTGATAGTGTCTCACAAACTGAATATGCTAAGATTATTGGGAATGATGTATTTGATGAATTGTACTCATCCCGATACTGCATATATTGTTGATAGATTGAATAGATACACGCATAATCCTGATAAATGTCATTGAAATGCATTATCTATAGATTGCTTAGATATTTAAAAGACACCATGCATTTAGGATTTTATTTTTTTGGTAGTCGTTCTGTGTTAGAAGTTTACTATGATGCTAATTGAGTGTCTGATAATGATGAGATTAACTCCATAAGAGGTTATGTTTTCTCTCGCTGGAGGTGCTATTTTTTGGAAATCATCTAAGCAAACATGTAATGCTAAATCTATCATGGAATGTAAATTTGTTGCTTTAGAGTTGGCATGTTCAGAAGCAGAATGGCTTCGTAATTTATTGACTGACATTCCTTCGTGGCCAAATCCTGTGTCTTCTGTTTCTTTGCATTGTGATTCACAGGCAGCGATCGCTAGAGCCAAAAGTACAATTTACAACGGGAAGAGTTGGCATATCCGTTTGAGACACAATATTGTGAGACAGCTCATGAGTAATGGGGTCATTGCCATAGACTTTGTGAGGTTTGAAAAGAATTTGGCTAATCCTTTAACTAAGGTATTGAATAGAAAGTTAGTCCAAGATACATCGAGGGGAATGAGACTTAGACCCGTTGATGGGAATTGAATGTGATGGCAACCCAACCTACATTAGTGGAGATCCCATGAAGTAGGTTCAATGGGTAATAATAAGTCACAAAGATATTCTAATTGCACTATAAAATGTGGTCCCTTCCTATAGTGTAGATAGTGTTTACTGTCTATAATTTGTGAGGGTTGAGTCGGTAACTCTTAATCAACTTATATCCTTTATAGGTGGTGTGTGGCAGTACACACTTGATAAGCTCACCTATATGAGTGTAGAAGTGAGGGCCACTTCCTATGAGACTAACGGGTTCGTCTCTAGAGTACTCATGAATATCCAGGTAAGGTGCATGGCCCGGAAAGGCACCAAACCGAGAGTATACAATGGATCGAAATCTAATATATGCTCAACTGTAGGAGTGTGCTTGAAAGAGGAAGGTTCAAGATTTTTGTCACATATCTTTGTATACTTCTATGTTGAATGCACTAAGTGCGATTCAAGTCCATAAACAAAAGATATAGTCATTTATGTGTTAGATTTCTTTACTCAGTACCGCTTTGTATTTTCGAGTCATGTGGGGGATTGTTAGAAATTTGTCTCCAAAATACACTGTCAATAAATTTGAAATTTCCTCCAATTGTGGTCCTTCCTTTTGTGAAATCTTTAGTCCCACATTGAAACTTTGTGTTGGATTTTTTCATGTTATATGTGTTTGGGGTTTTGCCATTGTGCAACACTTGTTGGGAGCTTAGACTATGCATGGTTGATGTTTTGGAGATTTTCCTCAAACACACGCGCCCGGTGCAGTGCGTATCTTTTCTCTCTAGGCAGTGTATTCCAAATTCTAGACGAATCTATGGCAGTGCTGTAACTTCCAAATTCTGGCCGAATCTATCACTTCCAAATTCTGGCCGAATCTATCACTATAAATAAAGGTCTTGAGGACCTCTTCAATACACCATAAAAATCTCTTTTCTTCTGTTCTCCTTGGATATTGAGGGCCTCTACACCCGTAAAAATTCATGCAAATTGTCTTTCTGACCCAACAAGTTTTGCACCCACATGTTCATACAAATTACACAAGTTCAAACATAATCCATGCTAAGGCATATAAATTTTCTTTCTAACCTAACAATATGATTCTCCACATACAAGGAGAAAAAGTTTACAATAAGATTACAGATTGCATGTCTCAAATTAAGTTTCAATGTATGTATTTTCAAAATTTCATTGTTATTCAGTCATGCATCTTGGCTTGTCTTTCTGAATATTTCTCTTAATTTGTGGCATAAAGTTGGTATCTGCACTTGGTATAGTTTATCTTAAAATCATGTGGAAACTGTCAAGATACTGTAACATACTCTTTTTTTTTTTCTTTTTTTTTTTTGGTGAACTCTACATCAGACTTATCTTCCACACAAGCAAGTTTCGTACTAATATCGGACAACAAAATATTAGTATTTGTTCAAAGAATAAAACTTCGATCAGTCTCGTGTCATGTTGTTAGTTTTTGTATTAGGTACCTAGACACTCTAATATCTTTTTCAAAGCAACTCCATTTTTTTATAGTGGAAATTGCCATAAAGTGCCAACCTTGGGGAAAAAATTTCCAAAAAATTACATTAGAAATAAAGTTTTTGATAACTAAAGACTTTCATAAATGAACTTTCATAGACATTAAAACACACTCTTGATCCGAAATAACGTACCCTCATACTAGATAGTATATCATATATCACCGGAAAGATTTTCATTTTCAATTGAAACTCTTTGCGAGGAGAGAAATTTGCATACGGAAGAAACATTCTCATTCTCGATTGAAACTTTTCATTTTTGGTTGAAGCTTTCTTCTTCTTGGATCTGTTAATTTATTTGCATCATACTCGAATAGAGGTTTGAACACCCCCAAAAAAAAAAAAAAAAAAAAATCAGGATCAGGATCACTTTTCCTAGCAATTTTATGAACTTCATATTTTGCACAATGTCTTAAAAAAAGCTCAAAGATTAAATTTTGGACAAATTACAGTCTAATCAATACCAGATTAATGTCACATAATTATTGCACGTCGAAATTTGAAGATTAGACATTAACAGTTTGCAACTAGGAGAATTTGTCAAATGCACCTCGTTTGCATCAATCACGTTAATCGTTCAATGCTTGAGAAATTCCGTCACCTTTGCGGGTAATTGGGTTAACGGGAAGCCTTTTGCTAATTTGATCAATTAGACCTTTTTCACGGTTAAAACTAATGAAAATAATACATGTAACAAAAGCATTAGTCTTTCAGAGATAAGTAATTTTGGTAGTAGATCAGTGAATAAAGACATTTTGATTGAATTTGTCTACATGTTTAGTATTTCATTTTTTTTTTAGCAAAACAATATTTTTAGTATTAGTTGACCAAAAATTGCTAAAATTAAATAAAAAATCAGTGGCATTCATGGAGACCATATGGCAGAAAATTAGATTACACATTCAGCTCATTAGGAACAAGAGACACAGATAAGATGCCAAGAACTTCTATCCACTGTCCGCATGACAAGGATTTGAGTGACCAGTATTCATCTTCTTATGAATCTTATCTTGATTCTGTTGAGCACATTCTGTTGGCCGATGCAAACCACTGGGTGTCAAAGATCTAGTAGTTAAAAGGGCCAATATTCCATATTGAGTTATGTTTTCTTGGAGTTGGAACACGATACGACACAATAACATTGACACATGAAATGAATACGATACCAAAAATAACAAGTTAGGAATGAGCTTTATCAATTTCGTTTATAAATAAGTTGATACAAAAATAATGTGTTAGGCTTGAACCATAGTCAAGTTGGGCATATGCTAAATTTGGCAAACAAAAACGAAGAAAAGTACTTGGTCTTCTTTCTAACTTAATTTTCATTATCATCGCAAATGATGTCTAAAATTCAAATGGATATGTCACAGATTAGCTTAGATTTTGCATCAAATGAGTCACCAAATGTAAAACTTTTTAATTTTGGAAAGAGTAGTAATATGGATAAATTAGGTCTCTTTCAAGAAACCTTGTAGTTTGTTTAATATTTAGGTTATCATCCTATGGTTTGTAAACCTACAATACACTCCTTGTAATTTGAATTTTTTTTTCCTGTAAAATGGATGAAAAGTTAAAATTTAACAAATTTGTGCAAAAAGTAAAAAATACTCTTAAACCTAGTGTTGGAGTATATTAATAAAATACATACATATAACTTTTTAATTACAATATGCTAGCATTATTGGGAGTTTTATAACTTGTGTAATGGTCATTATTAATAAAACTATGACCGTTATGTAATGAATTTGAAGGATTAAATTGGTAACCAAAATATATTTATCCTACCTTAATACTAATTAATTTGGATAAAAAATTGTAATTGAAATTTATTTATCTTACTTAATTCCACAATAAATTTAATAAATTGCAATTGAAATCTATTTATTCTATTTTAATTCTAAAGGTTTAACTCCTCCTATTTTTCAGTCTATAAATTGAGGTTGTTACAATAAGAATTACCTACCCAAATCTTACTCTTACCTCTCTACAATTTTTTTAACTTTACAACTATAACTATGTGGACAAAGTACGGTGTATGGAGAAGTTTCTACTTCTCTTGATTGTGTAGATCAAAGAGAAGTAACAATCTAAAATTGAGTTGTTGTGCCTTGGAAGAGATGCGTTGTCAACTTTTCGGTCGAAATTAAAAATCTACAGGGCACGAATTATCCTTAAAGACAAGTGCTTAATGTTGGCCTCCAAATGAATTACTACTGTTTACAAGAGCTTTTGCACGAAATGCACATCCATGTCATGATATTATCTTTGCTGCTAGTGTTACTGATGTTTAGAATTTGAATCTTTTCTAGTTGAATTGTCAAGTGACAGGGCCATAACTTCACTTTAGCATGTCATATGTAAACATGTGCTAAAACAAAATCTATATGCATTTGGTTTAACTTGAACTAATATTGAGATAGTTTTGGATTTTATCCAAGATGTAGTTATGCACTCAAAGTTCTTAACTCTCTATAGTGGATGTCATATTTATTCTCTCCATGATATTCATGTTATAAGGAATTATAAAATGTCAGTAAAGTATGTTTGGTTACATATATTGGTTGAGATAGTCTATGAAGTAAAAAGCTGAAGTTTTTGTTGCAGAATAATATTGTTTAAATACTAAATCAAAAGGAAAAGAAAACAAAGAAAAGGAATGTGTTTTAAATTTAATTGGTCTTGTCCCGAATGTAGTCTTTTCTCAATAAACTGATCAAAACTAAACATTTTCTCCCTAATGATGCAGAAGTATGTATATCATGCTAAATCAAATGGATAATATTGATGTTTCTAGATTAAAATAGGTATTCGATAATATATTGGCTTTTGATAAATAGGAGACCTAAGGAAAACTAATCTCCAGATTTGAATCTTTTTTCAATTAGAAAAATTTGTGCCTGTGACATTATTTAGGGATAATTTCAGAAACCTTCCATGAGGTTTAAGCTAATTTTATTTTCTACTGCTAAATTGCACTGTAAAAATATTACTTACCTTTATTATTTCAAATTTTTTAAACATTTTCAGCCCATTCTTTTAAAAAATTAATTTAAGTGGAGAGAGACTATTTTTCTCCCAATTTTACCCCTAGTTCAAAGCTTTCATTGATTAAAATGGTTGGAAGAAAAGAAAAAAAAGGTATAAAATAATTATTAACAAATAACAGTAAGTTATAACTTTTCATATCCTTCACCAATTAATGTCAAAAAATATATTTTAATTATTTTTTATTCTACTAGTTAATGATTTTCAAAATAAAATACCAATAATATTTTTTATTGTTATATATTGTGTATATTTACGTATTCTAACTTTTTGTTCAAAATAACACATACAAATGCATTAATATGTTCCTAATTATTAGTAAATAAGTTGGCTAAAAAATTTATCAAAAAATTCATAAATATGTTCTTAAACAAATTCGAACCATATTTATTTTTTATAATATATAGTAATTTTTACACGTTCAAATTGTTGTTCGAACTATGAATACACACTAGCACATTACATAACCATATTTTTTTGTAAATAAATTATTTTTTTTTTGAAAAATACATATTTCTATTTCGAGTTTTGATCTATAAACAAAATAGTACTAGTTGTATTTATTTATTATATCATATGATATATTTTACGTATTCAAAACTTTTATTCAAATTGATGCCCAAAAATGCATTAATATGCACAATATTTTCATAAATTTACTAGCCAAAAAATTTATTGAGAGAATATTTTTTTTATTTACGAGTTTGTGATTCTCTAAACAAAATACTAATTATGTATTGTTACACGGTGAAGATTTTTATTAAAACATATAGAAGTAATCAAATTAATGCATGAACATATTTTTTTTAAAAAATAAGTTGATAAAAAATTATTAAAAACTAAAAAGATGTCAAGTGAAAATTGTCAAAAACCTCATGCTTGGTTTTTGAAACTTCCCTTTCATAATATAGCTAAGGTATATGGGATATAAATATCATTTCATGCATTTTAGAGCATCATAATGGGACCATTGCAAGAGATGGGAGGTAAATAATATTTTTAAAAATTTAAGAATATTAAGTGATATTAATATGAATTTAAAGGGAGATTTATAAAATTATCTCCATTATTTAAGTGGATCCATTTGCCATTAGTCACGTCACTTGTAATAATCAATTATATATGTTTTACACGTTAAATATATATATATATATTATACGTGTGATTTCGGACCTTGGTTACACAAATTCTGGTGCATGGTACATGATTATTTTGTCTCTTGTGTGTATTTTGTTCATGTGGCTATACAGAGTTCCTTTAGCTCATGGAACTAAAGTCACATAGAGATTTGGATTAAATGACTGTGGATCAATATGGTGACGAGCTTAAAGGGGTTAATAACACTTTACCTCCTGAATTAGGTAAGTAATAACATTTTATTTTTTTAAATTAAAAAAATTACAGTTTATTCCCAAATCACATGATTCATCTTTTAAAAAATTTATAATATCATGAATGGGATTAAATTACTTAAATACTCTTAACACTATATTTTGATTTTTACATTTAAATTTTGATAATGATGTGATAATTATTTAAAAATAATGAAAAATAAATTATATAATATTTTAATATAATCCATATCAATATATATCATGATCAAATTTTTAAATTTTATTTTATATTATTTCAAATTTATATGTTTAATTATAATGGTAGAACAATTCCTAAATGGGCTAATTTTCTTTTAAAAATTATTCTTTAAAGATATTGTGTGACAATATAATTTTTTATAAAATTTGTGATTTTTTGATGTCTCTTCATATTTTATAATTTTTATATTTGGATTCTCTTATACACATCTAGATGTGTATACAATATAGATCATAATTTTATCACATTTTACTCGTTAATTATTTGTTATAATAATAATTTTTATTATAATATTAGTTTATTATTATATTTTATTTTTTCCTAATTCTTTTATACATATTAAACATGTAAAATTAAATACATAAAAAATACAAAATATAGTACTAAAGATATTTTAATCATTTAACTTGATATTATAAATTTTCTAAAAGATGAATCATGTAATTGATGGGCCAAATTTAATTTTTTTAGTTCAGGAGACAAAGTAGAGGGCAAAGTGTTATTAACCCTAAAAGAAACTTGATATTTTGTTTAGCAAAAACACGTGGGATTAATGTGATGTTCTATCCTATATAAAAAATGGAATAGAAAGATTATGATATCAATAATTTAACTTAAATATTCTAAATCAGTTATTTTTGCTTATAACACATCGTGGAATGAGATTCTTCTCCTTTATTTCAATCATTTCATAGCAATTTTAGGATTGAAGGATAATGAATTAGTAATAATTTAAATTAAATATTTTAAACTCAGTTATTTATAATTATAACGCTGGATGAGATTCTCCTCCTTCATTTCAATCATTTCACAGCTATCTGTAATAGATAGCACAGGTCTTGGACGACGATTGAGTGATATGTGCGGTAAGTCTAAGGACGTGTACTTGTAAGCATCGTCAACAAAATCTATTCGATGTCATGCCACACTGAACCTCGTAATAAAAGAGATTACGTAAAAGGTCGGCTTCATCATCTTCTCTCTTTTGGTACAAAATTAAAATTAAATCGTCGTCAACAGACTCCAGAAAAGTTGCACCAATTGCTGTTGTTCCCTTGTTTAGAAAACTCGAGTCCAAGAAGTATGCCAAACTACTAATTAGAAATCAATTAACGAGACGAAAATTAATGATTGTACGTACATTATAATAATCAGCCTAGTGTAGCGTATAAATTAGCGTTGAAACGTCCAAGTTGGTTGTTGCCCATCAGAGCTATTTGCCAGAAAACACAAAACAAAGGCAATTGAAGCAACTATTGGCTTAGCCAAAAAATTTTCTATATGCCCTAAGCCTTTGGCAACAGTGTGCATATACTAGTGTCTCAAGTTTCAACTCCGATTAGAATCAAGATTAGTGTAACCAAATAATCTAGGAGTGTGATCAGGTTTACAATTCCTATTTTATTCCACAACCCTTATCTAATTTATTTTCTTCTTAGGAGTATTAGTTAAAACTTGTAAAGAAACAAATATATTTAGTGCAGGATTTGGCTCTTTTCTAATACACTTCTCCCAATTACGTACCCTCAATACCGTACATATTTGATATACATAATATTTAATTAGGAATGGTTTATATTAGATTTTAGATAGACTCAGTGTTAAACCCTACTTGTAGATTTTGTAGTCAAGATTAAGGAGGTGTTTGGTTCACATTCAGGAATCGGAATCAGAATCGGAATCATAAACTCCACTATTGGTATGTGTTTATATCATTCCCCCTTACTTGTTTGGTTTAACATAGGAATGGGTTTCATTATGTTAATAAGTTACTCAACTTGAAACCCATGTCACAAGTTGGGAATGAAAGTATGTATTTTTTAACACTTTCATTCCCATAGAATGATTTCCATAGTGTTCAATTAAACACCATCTATACGGTATCATTAACTTTGATTCTCATTTCCCCCTCTCATACCCATCTAACCAAACACCTCCTAAATATTATGAAATTTTACTTGTATCAACTAATGTCATTTATTTCATAAATTTTAATGCACACCAGGTATATAAATAGAGTCGTAAATCGAATTTATTTAAATATTTTTTTTCCTAATCAAGTCTTTTAACCACAGTTAAACACTTGTAGAATTATTATTATTATTATTATTATTATTATTAGCGTCTTTTAACCACGGTTTCCTAATCAAAACACTTGCAGAGTTTGATTTTGGTGATTACTCTAATTACGGGAAGACGCTAAAATGTCTCTTGCTTTCTTCAGTTTCTTGGTTCACTAAAATCTTATTAAATTATTATTTGATTATTTTATAGAGTAAATATTTAGATAGATTCGGTCTTTTATCCCACTTGTAAAGTCTGTGGTGTAGATTAAATTTTAGAAAATCTATGACATCAGCGGATGTAAACAAGATTTTTTAAACAAGTTTAATTCTAACTACAAAGTTTACAGGTGGGGTCATAGATTGGATCCACCTAAGTATTTTCCGTTTTATAGTTTTTAAGTTTGTTTTACTTTATTTTTTATTTTTTCAAATCACTAGCTGAAGTCTTGAGGTCAAAAACTCCAACCTCTTATTTATTTATTTTTGGGCCTCAAACCCAACTTCCGTTTGATGCGATACACTGGTATTTCTTTCTCCTCCTCTTTCTTTCTTTCTTTTTTTTTTTTTTCTTTAGAAAATATTATTATCCTTTAAGTGGCTGTATGAAGACATACAAATTCTCAAGCTCAAAAGAAGTTAATTTAAAAATCCAATCTAGAATAATCCGCAAATTATAAATTAAATTTTATGAAGCAGGATGGAGTATTTATATTTTTTTCTCTGTTATTTTTGTTTGCATCACTACCGAAATATGATTAAGGAAAAAGAGGAATATGGTATGAGACAGAAATAACATAATTAATGGGATTTCCTAATAAGTAGAGTAGAAAATTAGGAAACTGTTAATGCATTTAACTAAAGTTAAAGAAATTGGTTAAAACACAACAATCTAGACCACTAATAATAAAATAGTACACATATTAAAGATCTAGATGGGTATTCAGAGAAAATTTAGATGGGTACTGAGGAAAAATGGAGGGAAATGGAGGGAAGGTATATTGGAGAAAAATCCAATCCATTAAAGAAAAAAGGTCATTTTTGGGATAAAAAATTGGGTTGGATATGTTGTAGGTATTATTTAGGGGTGAAGCACAAATTCGGTTAGTCGAATTCATAACCGTTATCACTTTTAGATTGAAATTTCAAAATTGGTTAATCAGAATTTGGTTAATATATTGGTCCGACCAAATTCTGAAATTAGAAATCGGTTATAAAATTAGAATTGAGGTCTAAATTTATAATTAAACGATTTTCGAATTCAATTTGATATTTGACGAAGTCAAAACCTTTTAAGGAAATTTTTTTGTACTTAGCTAGCAATGCTATATCTTATGATTTCAACTAAATATACTTTTTATATAATATGATTTTACAAACTACTACTATAATTGTACTTATAAAATATATGTGTAATATTATATATGTACACGTGAACACAAATACATTTATGTATACAATTTATGCATATAAATTAATCACACAATGAGTATATGAACACATGTATGTATACCGTTCATGTATCTCCAGTCCTATTACATACTTTATATATATATAATACTAAAAAACCGTTGCATCCATTCAAGTATAATATACTTTTGATGACATGAAATTATGGACTATTTTATTACTAGTTAGATTTTGTATTAGATAAGGTTTTCAATTTTTATATAAAGAATTTTAATCCAATGTCAATAGGTCTAATTGGCGAATGTGGTTAATCGAATTCGAGACCCATTACTAAATTCGAATTTGATTAATTGAATTTTATTTCGAATTCAATTCGAAATTGAAATTGGTTAATAGTTTTAGAATTCATTTCTAAATTTCGATCGAATTAAGAGATTTGACCGATTGATCGATCGATTAATTGATTATCACCCCTAGTATTGTTAGTGGTAGTTAGGGTTGTCAACGAGTGGGTCCAGACTCGGACCTGTTTATCTGGGTCTGAATCTACATATAATTCTGATTACTCAGATTTGATTCAAATTTGTTTAACTGTTATAATAAAGTGATCGAATAGGGATCTTATTGTTCCGACTCAATTAATACCAGGACTCAATTAAATATTTAATACATAATATATATTAGTATTAATCTATATGTACGTCTATGGAGTTTGGTTCTATAAATTGTCAATATAACGCATATTCTATTGTAGAATATATATATAAATATTAATTGTTAACTAATTTTTTTTTTAAATAATTACAAAAAAAAAAAAAAAAAAAATCTACCAAACTTTCTATATAGAAATTTTAATACTAATAAAAATAATACTAAAACTTGGATCCAGATCCGACAAATCCATATCCAAACAAAACAATCAGAAGACTCTGTTCTTTTATTTCACAGTATCACACGAGGCATAGAAGCCTTTGGCTTCTTTAGATAGACAATGCTAGGCATCATTCCCAAACCAATAGGATTTTAGTCATTTGAGAAAACAATAAACATAAACTATTTTAGATAGACAATGCTAGGCATCATTCCCAAACAAAATAGGATTTTAGTCATTTGAGAAAACAATAAACATAAACTACTTAATAAAACAAATAAGAGCTATAACCACGTTGTCACGCCCCAAAAACGGGACCGTAACACGCCGCGCTAATGGCACACCGGTCCAAAGCGCAAGGCACAAACGAACAGAGCAACAAACTTAACCGCAATGTAATAGAACCATCAAACCATTTCTTAATTATAAAACCGAATAAGTTCATTTTTACACAAAAATACGAATTACAAAATTCCTTCTTAGTACAAAAGATACTACAACAAAAACAAAGTTCATCAATACAAAACCTATCTAATACACTACCCTCTCCAAACAAAAGAGAAGCTTGGAAGATTATCCGCACCCCACGTGATTATAATTTTTCAGATTAGGTGCTCGTTATTGACATCTAAAATGTCTCATGCTATTTAAACGTCAATAAACCATAATCATAAGTAGTTTCTAAAATGTATCATGCCATTTAAACGTCAGGCATGTCCAAAACATAGTCAAAAAGATCCAATCATTTCAAAACATAGTATGCTAAAGCATAGCGTAGCCAAAAAGATCCAATCATTTCAAAACATAGTATGCTAAAGCATAGCGTAGCCAAAAAGATCCAATCATTTCAAAACATAGTATGCTAAAGCATAGCGTAGCCAAAAAGATCCCATCATTTCAAAACATAGTATGGCTAAAGCATAGCGTAGCCAAAAAGATCCCATCATTTCAAAACATAGTATGCTAAAGCATAGCGTAGCCAAAAAGATCCAATCATTTCAAAACATAGTATGCTAGCATGCGTAGCCAAAAAGATCCAATCATTTCAAATCATAGTATGCTAAAGCATAGCGAACAAATCCAAGTACAGTTTCAATCCAAAATATAATAAAATAGCATGAGTATCTTTTAGGCTCGAAGGTATGACCTACAGTACTAGTCAGATCTAGTAATCTACCACACCTACTAGTCTGACCGGGAGGTCAAGTTATCCCATCACAAGACCCCGCAGTCAATTAGTTCAAAACATTCACAGCAGTCACCATGGCGTCCCATGGATGACTATAGAACCGGTTCTTCACAAATCAAACATTTCCAAACACATCCAAAATTATATACCAAGGTCACCTATGAGCCAAAACAGTTATAAAATGCTTTCATATCAAAAGAGTTTGCAAACATATCATTTGATTAACTTAATAAAATAGCTTGATCCCGATTTCATATGTAATAGTTCCAAAACTTGGTAAAAAGTGCAGTTCCAAACATCATACACATTTTAAAATCTATCCAAACATATTTCGAAAGTCGTTAAACAAAATACAAGTGGAAGAGGGTCTATGTTACCCACCTATCGAAGCAAAAATTGCCCAAATGATCACTGAACGCAATCGCCGGCGGTAGGTGGCGTGGTACCTAAAACAGATATAAGAGGACTCTTAGAAGAGATGTAGAAGTTAAAGAATGACTAGGGAATTAAAACGACGCGAAACGATAGAAAACGACACCAAAAGCTCTTTGGTCAAAAATGACCTTTTCACAATTTCTGACCAACTTCGACAAGCTAAAACCCAGTCAAAACACTTAGTTAATCCCTCAAATTCGTATTACACTAGATTAGGAGATAATAAGCTCGGTTTTCCGAAAAACCGAAAACTTCGCCTCCCTAGGCTATAATTAGGAAACCATGGAAAACGAGGAACTAAAAACACCCATTCTTATACAATCTATGTATCAACAATTGTTGATGCTTCAATTAACATAGATGAACCAACCAACTTTTATTTTCCAAGGTATTCAATACCTTGGTTACAATGTGTATAACTTGAAAACAACATATTCAACCAACAAAATCCATAAACGGAAAGATTCACCGGAGCAATAGCCGGGACTATATCAATAGCATTTATTGTTTATTACTGTCTCTTGTTACCAACGTGTGATGAAAAAGACCCTTTAAACATAACCAATTATCCAAATTATCCTAGTTGCGCCAAACTTCCGCTTACTTACAAAATGAAGGGAAATCAATTCCACTTGGTTTCAAGTCTCAATTCCTATCCAAACTAACCTTAAAACACTCTTAAAACATCATTATGTGCATAGACATAAGCATTCATAGCATAACACTCTAGGCCACATATGGAAGACAAAACCCAAACTCATAATCTTAAAATTTGTAATCTAACCATGGAAAGTTGTTAAAAATCAGGACATTCTAACCCAATCACTTCCCAACCTCCAAAACACTAAGAACAACCCATAACATACATAAATCAACATATATAAGGCTGCAAAGAGGGTTTATTTTCAGCCCTAAGAATCCTACAAAACTTGAAATTAAAGCTTGAATCATAAAGCCCATAAGCTATAAATGCTAAAATACATAAAATCTTACCTTCCAAGTGATTTCTACTTGATATCCAAGAAAATTTTTTGGGGAAAATGGAGGAAGAGAATTCGGCCAGCAGCTAGAAGAAAATGGAGAAGAAATAACAAGAAGAAGACTTAAAAAGAATTCCAAAGTTGACTCAAATAGTACCCATTGACCAAATAGTCTCCAAGTTGACTATTTAACCCAAAAACTAATTTTTTGCTACTAAATTAACATTATAAATCAGCCATCTTACAACACTCACACACCACAATGCACTAATTACACTTAATCCAACTTTTGACCCGTTTACCCGCCGGTACCGAAATCGCGTAAATCGAAAAATTTGCCAAGAATTGAAAAACGAATAAGTTGAAGTACCTTATGACTAAAAATAATATGAAAAAACATTTTAAACCAATTAAAATCAAAGAACAAGGCTATTAAAATATTGGGTTTCACACACGTGATATTTATATATTTAGCGGTTGTTTGCCTAAATGTCTAGCTAAAACAGTCAAATGTAAAAATATGTGTGTGAAAGTTTTGTTTTGGCTAGATTGCACTCTTATTCTGATTAAACAATATAGAAATTTTTCGTTTAGATCTCTTTCATGTGTGTAATGATATATAGGGAATCATTTTCTTGGTTTTAAATATTTGTACAGTACAAGTTTATAAATAATATAGTGTTGTACTATACAAATCTTTAAAGTATAAAAGAATGATTTTCTAAAAAGAATTGTAGAATATATATATATATATATATATATATATATATATACATATCATAATATATATATGATTCTTGATTGTTGGTGGTAATATTTATGGTTTTGGGTATCCTGAAAGTTCATTACCTGATATCTTTTTAATTGTCGTTTTTCTGAAAACATAAGAAAAGTACCCAGATGGATGCTTCGTGGAATATCAAATACAATCTTGATTGGATTTTTTTGTCTCATGCATATTAATATAGAATTACTGATTTGTAGATTGGCTATACCATGAACTTCCATTCGAGTGGATGAGGCACTTTGATTTGTTGTTTCTAGACTTACATTGGTCATCCATCAATGATGACGACCAAGTTTTGGACAACTCATGAGTGCTTTGCTCCTACCTTATGAAAATTTCTTTACTAGATTGGAAGATGACAAAAACTTTTCAAATGAAAGAGTAAAGATGACTATTTTTCTTGATATTTCATGTCACGTGGTGACTGTCACTGAAGTCTTTCGAGCCGGTAAGTTTATGTTTAGTTAATCGTCGATAAGAAATTGGTCTTTATTCAGAAACAACTAAATTTTCAAGAACGTCCTGCAATTTGATTCATTTCTCTCAGATATATGCATTTATTATTTGATCTTTATGTTATTTGGTTTGGCTGGCAATTTGATATTATTGAACATTGTATCTATCAAGATTCAATTTTATAATTCTGATTTTCTTTGGACTTTCAGGCTATTATCAAGAATAGAAGTCGAAAGTTTTTATAGCCACTGCACATAACCTTTTTGGGTGGGCTGTGTAAATAAGGCACCTTTTATTTAATACGGTGCCAACTCATTTATTTTTCTTTTCCCTTTTTGTTTGTTGTACTAATGTCCTTTTATTAATGACAACAGTGATGTTTTCTCTTCCATTTTTGTTTGTTGTACTAATGTCCTTTTATTAATGACAACAGTGATGTTTTCTCTTCCATTTCTGTTTGTTGTACTAATGTCCTTTTATTAGTGACAACAATGATGTATTTTGATTGCGTAAATACAAAGTCTATCATTTGACTTATGCACGATTGATTTTTATCCTTTAATGATTAAAAAAAAAGAAGTTAGATTGTATTTGGACTAATGAATTTGGGTAAAAATTTAAAATTTATAATGTTTCTTATTTATTTGATGGATTTGTAAGATTAAAATTAATAAACTTCAAATCCACCTAATCTAGACGTTATTTGAAATCCTTTCTTTCACATATTCAAAATTGTATAAATTTTAAAGGCAAATAATATTTACACACTCCTATTCCTTTTTAATAAGTAAAATGTCTAAAAACCCTTTACCCACATTAATCCATTTTTATATGCCTAAAGTGCCATTGTTTTAGTATTTACCCATTAGAATAAGTTTGAAAACATTATATATAAAATTTTCAAATTTTTATAGAAATTTATATTTTGTACATAAAAAGATTTAGTTTATATTAATATTTATATATATGTTTTATATTAGAGCATAAACCATAATGACAATTTATACAACATATTTGTGCATAGAAAATAACTAATATATATAATTTATTATATATTAAATATTTTAATCAGATCCGAGTCATAAACGGATTAGAATAACCAAATTCATATATGATCTGTGTATTATAAGTTAAACGGATGCTCTAGATAATTGGATTTACACATGAATCCAAACCAAATAAACGACTCCCGATCGGGTGTGATCGAGTTTAGGTGGACAGAGTCTAGACCTAGATTCACCCATTCTAGACCCGTATATTCGATCTGGATCCATGTGTAAATACGATTATTTGGATCTGATCCGAATCTGCTCAACTATTATAATACATAGATCAAATATGGATCTGCTTGTTCTGATTCAGCTTGAATCCAAATAAAATATCATGTATATATATATATATATATGTATGTATATATATGTATGTATGTATATGTATTAGTTATTCTATATGTACCAATATTTTGTGTAAATTGTCTTTATAGTTTATACTCTAATGAAAAACATATGCATAAAAATTAATATGAACTAAATATTTTTTAACAATTATAAGAATGAAATTCTATATGAATTTGAAATTTTTATATATAATTTTTCAAACTTATAACATATTTTCAAATTTATTCTAATAAGTAAATATTGAAACAATCGACACTTTAGATATACAAAAATGGAGTGATGTGGATGAAGGATTTTTAGTCATTTTACTTATTAAAAAGGGATAGGGTGTATAAGAAGTTAAAAGGGATGTGCAAATATCAATTGCCATTATAAATTCATTGGTTTAACACTAAAAGTTACTTCAATAAAATTGATGAATTTCAAATCTTTTACCAAATCATATAAACCTTAATGAATTGTCATTGTCATCCTTTTCCTTGAATATTAAATGCTCGATAGCAAAGCATCTCCTAATTATACACAGCTAACTATATTATTTTTTTAGTTATCTATAAGATACCTTTCAAAATGTTCTAATGTGAAAGCGTATTTGATATTCTATCTATATTGAAATGTGATCGTCCCTAACCATTTCATATAATTAAGTTAAGAATAAATTATCATGGTATGATCTTGAATTCATAATTCCATATGTTTTGGAACTCGCTTCAATATGTATTTTCCTCTTCATTGAAACCTTCTTCCTTAGTATCATTCTTTTCTGGATCCTTAGTATACTCTAAACCCCACGTAGTATAGATTGAGTAGTAAAATAGATAAAAATATTCAAATTGATCACATATATTACACTCGTGCCCCTATTACAAGTTGTTGATTGAAAATTTATTTCTCTCTAAAAAATTAAGATTTTATGCCCAACCCACTTTTATGATTACTTATAATATATACTCCAATTTGCTAAACTTATCTATCATCTACAACCAAAAAGCACAACTATAAAGTTGTATAAAGTATCTTCCACAGTTTTTTCTTTTTTTTGGTGCATTAATTTATGGATCTTTAACTATAATAATAAATTAATGACATTTCTTCATTTTTTTTTATCATACAAATTCAAAGGTAAATGTCCAAAATATGAAAAATGAAATATCTGAAAATTTTGATTTTAAATTATATATGGAGTAAAATGGAATTTCGACCAAAACTATGAGTTTACTATTTTTGCCTGTTTATAGAATACATAGAGTTTTAGAGTCATATTTTCAAAATATATAAGAGCAGAATATATAGAGTTTTAGAGTATATTTTCAAAATTTATAAGAGCTACAGGTCTGAAAGCCATATTACATGGAGGTTTATAATAATTTGCCCTTAAGTTAATCATTCTTATCCACTCAAGATAAAGATTGGTTTCAATATTCTTTAGTTAGTTGTATGGTATTCTTTAATTCTATACCATTCTTCTTTTGTTCAAAATCTCTCATTCTATTCAACCGTTTCTTTTTAGTCATTCATTCAAGATAGATTCTTTTAGTGTCTGAACTTGGTTCTTGAGAATTCATTAAAGATTGATCATTTTTAGTATGTCTAAACTTGGTTCTTGACAGAAGAGATCTATGATGCTATGGTGGAAGAATTTGTTCAATTTGGTGGTGGAACTGTGAAAGAAGTCTTTTAGGTTTGTTCATTAATTACTGGCCATATTGGCCTTAGTTTCCTAGTATTTGATGTATTATTATCAGTGGAATTGGAAGATTTAAATTTTGTAAAATTTTGTTAAATCAAATTTTGAATGAGATTTATGGTAAAGATTCAATCTTTATTTTGGTCTTAGTATTTGATGTATTAGTATTAGTGGAATGGGGAGATTTAATTTGTAAAATGTTATTATATTAGATTTTGAATGAGATTTATGGTAAAGATTCAATCTTTATTATGGTCTTAGTATTTGATGTATTAATATTAGTGGAATTGGAAGATTTATTTTGTACAAAATGCTATTAAGTCAGATTTTCAATGAAATTTAGTGTAAAGATTAAATCTTTGTTATGGTATTAAATTAGAATCTTTGAAATCTATCAATTAAACATAACTTAAATTGCTCTTAACTTTGTAGAATTCTTAATAAATCCACCGTTACTAATTTATAAAGAATTACATAGAGAAAAACTAACCTCAGAGTCGTATCCATATTTTTTTCACCATAGTTAAAGATACCATAGAGACGACTATCGTGGAGCCTATTATGAAGCAGTTGTATGAGACTCTGATTTAAAAGAGAGTGTGCTCAAGGTTTCAACTTTGGTGAATTTTCAGTTGCCTCTTAGGGTTTTGTTTTTTTGGTTAGTTTTCCGATAGGGGGCTAAGGAATTGGTGAATCATCCAAAGGGGATGATTTTGAATGGTAGAGTTATTGAAATGACTAGCATTTTGGTACCTTTCTTTCATGTTAATGCTTTACCTGGTCACACTATCTTAAGAGTGAACATGATGTTGGGTGAGTTTGTTAGATATCAGGCCTAAAATAAAATTTTTAAATAGAGAAAATTATCTTATTGATAATATAAATTTTTATTTTAATATGAATATATTAATATTAAAGTAGTGATCCAAAACAATAATTACAAACAATACAATTCTTTATTTGAGCTAATAATGAAGCTCTATTAGATACTGAGAATTAAACACTTAGTTATAAACTTTGAAACTTATAACTTGAACTGCTGAAACTACTAAGACACTTGAACTTGGGATGCATTACAACTGAAGATAATAATAATACAACTTATTTGTACTACTAGCTCCCCGACAATTGACAACAATTTTCTTCATGCATTTAATGTTCAACTGTGCTTGAAAATTTGGTGCATTTCATGCATAAATCTGAAGAGAACTCGTGTGCATCACATGGTCAAATTTTACTTCGGTAGATCATACAAAATCTATGCGTTATATAGCCATCCCTATGGCCCATCTACGATATCAAACAGAAGTACCAATAGATTTTAGTAGTAAAATGTATACTGTTAAACTTTGTAAGTCGGCAAAGAGACAGAGCTGCCTCTTTCAACACTCTCTCTCATCATTGGCTCTTCTTGTATTCATGCCAAATAGTTCTCGAAACTTTAAGAATTTAAATGGAGTTGTGAATATTTCAGCAACTTGATCATTTGTTTTAATATATTTTAAATCAATTTCATCCTGTAGTATCCTTTCACAAACGAAATGATAATGTACTTCAATATGCTTCATCATTGCATAAAAAATTGGATTCTTTGCCAGAAATGGGTATCGTTGACTGGTTATCACAATATAGTTTAATTAAGTCATCAGTTGGTTGGTACAAATTCTTCATAAGTTGCATTAACCATGTACTTTCTTGTGCTGCTGAAGCTGCTGCTCTATATTTGACTTTTGTACTTGACAACAACACTATTGGTTGTCTCTTACTATACCACAAAATTGCTGTCGATTCAAGGTTCAGAACATAACCTGTGGTTGATTTTCATTTGTCATGATCACCGACATAAGCTGCATCGCAGTAGCCTACTACTTTGCATTCTTCACCTTTTTTATAAAACAAACTATAGTCAATGGTCTCTTTGATATATTTGAGGATCCGACATATAGTTTTCAAGTGTTGCTTCTTTGGATTCTGCATGAATCGACTCAAGATCTCAACTGCATATCATATGTCAAGTCTAGTCAAAGCGAAATAGATTAAATTACCTACTAACTACCGGTACATGATAGTTTCTCCTAGGTCTTTACTCTTAGCAGAGCAATATTTGGTACTCATTGACTTCTATGGGAATTGAGATTGACTTACAATTGAACATGCCAAACTTCTCCGATAAATCTTTAGCATATTTCTTTTGATACAAGAACACACTTTAATTGGTCCTATCAATTTGAAAACCAAGAAAATGTTTTAATTGTTCATCTGAAAATATACAGATAATTTTCCTCTGGTCTGGCGAATCTCAATTTCATCATTACCTGTAATGATGAGATCATCAACATACACAAGAACAATAGTTAACCTTCCTTCAGTAGTTTTTATGAACAAGTTGGAATTTGCTAGTGCCACAACATATCCACTTTAAAGTAATAGTTCAACTATCTTGCCATACCATATTCTTGAAACTTGTTTTAATTCATATAAAGTCTTTTTCAACTTACAAACGTAGCCTAGTCGGACCATATCTTCAAATCTGCATAGTTGCTCCATATAAATGTCTCGATCAAGCACTCCATGTATGAAAGTGTTCTTAATATCCATCTGTTAGAGCTTACATGATATGACTTGCTAACTTCAAGTGTTGATAAAATTTGAACGGTGGTTAGCTTTGGCACTGGGTTAAAAATTTCATCACAATCTAGCCCATATTTCTGCGAAAATTCACGAGCCACGACACATGCCTTGTATCTCTCAACTGATCCATCTGGACGAGTTTTAACCTTGTAGACGTATTTTCAAGAGATTTGTTTGACATCTCTTAGTTTTATAACAGATCCTAAGCCTCGTTTTGTTTGAGTGCTTGAATCTCTTCCACTTAGTGTTTTAAGTTGTCTCTTAATAAGTGGATGGTTCAACTCCTCCATCATCTTCTGTCAAAGCATTATTAGCATACCTGAGATTTGACTTTCGTGATTAACTAAAAACATCTATGAGTATTATTAATCTTAATTTTTATTTTTTTTCTCTCATACTCATAAACCGAATACCTCCAAAGTATCAATATCTGCATTGCCAAAATTTCTTTTTTTTTTTCCCCAAAAGTTTCATTGTTGTTCAGTCATGCAACTTTCTTGGATCTTGTCTTTCTAAAATATTTTTTTAATTTGTGGCATAAAAGTTGGTATCTACAGTTAATATAGTTTATCTTACATAAGGATTTTTGGTAAAATCATGTGGAAACTCTCAACATGCTGTTACATACTTTTTTTTTTTTTTTTTTACCCCTTTTCAGTGAACTCTACATCGGACTAATCTGGCACAAAAGCAAGTTTGGTACTAATATATACTTTTTCAATTTTCTCTTGAAACTAATATCGAACAACAAAACATTAGTATTTGTTCAAAGAATAAAAATTCGATCAGTCTCGTGTCATGTTGTTAGTTTTGTATTACTATGTATGAAAGCTTAAAATTTACTAATATATTTGTCTTTCAAGATTATTGCAGGGGCGATAACTGCAATCCATACCAACAATTTGATAATAGCAATTTTATCCAGCTAAAATTGTGCACAATGTTTTAAAGAAGCTGAGAGATTGAATTTTGGGGAAATTCAGATTAACTAGTACGAGGATGTCACATAATCAATGCACATCAAAATTTAAAGATTAGACATTAACATTTGCAGGTAGAAAGTTTACATGGCAGAGACTTTCGCCTTGACAAAGCGCGAGCGGCTGACGGAATATTACAAAAAAAAAAAAAAGTACCTTTTAACAGTTGAGGTAAAGAAGGAAAATACGAAACTAGACTAACAAAAAAACTCTACACAGCCATAGGAACGGCTTCTCCGGCATCATGCTGCTTCATTCAGTTCATTCTCACCAATCATCCAACAGTTCTGCTTTATCACAGATTCACATCCTCAATAGCCTCAACCCAAACAAAGGGGGAAAAAACTGCACAAAGATAAAACTGCACAAGCAGAAAAACTAAAGAAGATCCACTACAAGCAAAGACGGATACGTTGCTCTTCTCTTTCTTCACCGGTAACACCTGACTGAGCATCTCTTTCCATTAAACATCTCTTATATGGTACAAATCCTTTTGTACACTTACCAGAGCTGGCTCTTCGCTCGGCAAAAGAGATGTTTCACTTGGTCTAGATGAGACTAGTGCTCTTTCCTCCTTTGCAAGTAACAATCGACAGCTTTGAGCCTCGAGATTTCTATTGCTGTCTGCCTCTATACTCTCAGATTCAGCATATGAATCAGAGGATGATCCACCCTTGTAAATTTCTGGGTCTTGCACTTCTTTGGTGTAACCCAAGAATGATGCCTTAATTGGAATTGGGCTGTGGACCTGAAGAAAAGGAAAGCATGCACCTCCTTGGTGAGTCCACCAAGGCAAAACATGGGAAGGACTTGCTTCCATAGTAATTGATCTTTCACTCTGTAGCGGCAAGCAATATAGTGTAGCACGTGCTCCAAAAGGTAGAGCACTCCAAGAACATTCTAAATCACCTTGTGAATATTTTATGGGAATAAAATTGCAAGACAATGCCTGTCCGAGTTTTCCATCATTGTCATTAGATGGTTGCATTTTGCAGGTAGCAGTTGTGGGAGAAGATGGTTTACAAGAACTCAGTAACCAATACAGTCTTCCCGAAAAGCTTCAAGCACTGTGTAGATGATACTTCAACTGAACCTTCTTTAACAAAAGAATTGTCTTCTGGAAATAATTCGAGTTTCTGTTTACAAAAATCAAACAGAAACAACTGATTATTAGGTTACACTCTCTCATTATCTTATTCAGGTACCAAATTTTAAAATGAAAAAAAAAAATGAAGATTAGAATGAAGCAAGTACCAGAGGAGACTCCTCATCCTGATGAGAACAATTATGCACTTGGCTGCCTGATAAAGATGTATTTACTTTTGGTGATGACAAATTAGGAGGCTCAGAGAGGACAAAACCGGAAGAGCCACCTACAACTGATGAAACAGGTGAAAGGCTACCTTCTGGTGTATTCGAGTCTGTTGCCCCTGGTGTGTCCAAACAAAATTTAGACAATACAGAAGTGGGAGATTGGTTTGCTTCTATTGGAATCCATACATTTGGAGCTACAGCCTGTGTTGGTTTCTCATCTATAGCTAAAGCACCAGATTTGACTGAATTAGACAGTTTGCGAGGATATGGATGCAACGGTTTTCTTTTTGGGCGAGGTGGAGGAATTTCAATTGGTTTATCTGAGCCTAAATCGCCAGTGTTGGACTCACGTATGACCTAATCACCAAAAACAGCCATGCATCAACATGACAATAATTGCAAAAGGAATGAACCCTTAAGATGCACGCCATAAGTCATAAAATGATATGACTTACTTCAAAAGGCGGCATATAAACAATACGAAATATTGGGTACTGGTATAAGAGCAGTAAACCTTGGAGAAGAACTTTTGAGCATGACTTCTAATCTGAACTGCAGTTTTTGTACCCACATGCTCTGCATATAATTAGCAATCCTTTAGTATGCACTAAAATCAAAAGAAATTAGCAACAATATTGACTAAATTTTTACCTTCTATACGCCTCCATGCTCGGCCATACAGCTTTAAAGCTTCAAGAAACTTTTTATGCTCATCCTCAGTACCACCTTTCTCTCTGTTTGGTGATTGTGTAGGGCTTCCTGACCTGCTTGGAAAGAAACAGATAAAGTGAGAACAAAAAGCAAAATGAGTACAAGTTTGTTTTACTCTATACAATATTGTGCATATTTGAAAATATTGTAAAGGGCATGTATACCTTTAGAGCATGGTCATCACCCGAATGAAATTGCTCTTTTAACTGGTTGCTCTTTAAGGAAGAGACATCCATATCCAAAGGGATTTGGTTAACCATTGGAAGTGTAGTTTCTGAATCTGTGCTTCCACTTTCTTCCTGTAATATCATGTTGAAAAGAGTGTTAGAAACGTTTCAAAACAAACTCCTCCAGAACCAAATCTGTAAGAACCTTGGCATGGCTGACAGACACCATCATGAATAGGTTTGAAAGTTCCAATGTATTGTAATTTAGGTTCTACATAAACAAGCATGATTTCCACAGGAAGATTGTCTCATTCAGTAAAAATCCTTAAAAGGCCTAGTTACTAAGCTGTAGTAGCCAAAATTGAAGAATGGTTAACTTCACATTGAACAACAAATCCTAGATTCCTATTGTCTCATGTGAAATAAGTTACTATTTATTTACTGTTTATTCTATCATCAATCACTATGACTTATAAAGCCCAGTTTCTTTGCTCCTCTCAGTTTACATGTGCCATGCTTGACAGATACTCTGTAAAATCTAGAGTGAGACTAACTTTCACACTACTCTTTCAGAGGAAGCGATGCCAAGTAAAATGAGCTATGTTCCTACTCAAGCTTGGGAGAGACTAACTTCCATCCTACTCCCAGGTGATATGTTATAAGCAGTCATTGAACATCTTTGCTTTCACATATTTGAGTAATTTACCAGTGTCTCATGATGAGATGACTAACACTAATAAGCAAATAGAGACATTTATTTCTGGACCTTTAGAACATACATGAAATATGCAACTATAATTTAAGCTTAGTTTCTTAGATTAGAATGTAATTCTCCACTTCATCCCTCCGTTTAATCTTTTTTGTTTTTAAACTCACTTATCCCCTACCCTTTGACTTGAACCCATGACGAAGAAGCATTTTAACACCTAAACTGCAATTCGTTGTTCATAAGCACAACAGCAAAATCTGAATATCAATTTGGTCATTGTTCTAGTCACTCATGTAGGGGAGAGGTGGTTTTTTATTTATTTAAAAAAAAAATTGTTCAAATTTTCCTTTTTTCTTCTAATTTTCAATCATTAAACCACTTTCACACGTCTAAATAATAACCACAGTCATTACAGAAATTCGGCCATTGAAATTAAGTCTATACATATATTGGAATAAAACAAATACAGAATTAAATTAAACATCTGGAGAATCTAGCACCTAACTAAAAATTAAACAAAAAAAAAATAAAGAAAACAAAAAAGATGTAAATGGTAACTAACATAAAGTTTTCTGAACTTTACCTGTACAAAAGCCATCGATGCAGGAATCATCAATTCTTCAAGACTTCAAATTCTACCAAATTTATACTGATTTCCTGCCAGCAAAAAATTCCTTCTTTCAGAATAAAAAACAATTATAACCTCAGGACTCAACAAATCCAATATGTACAACTACAAAGAACAACATCTGGATCCAAAAAAGGAAATTTTTCCTTCATTCTTGCACAAAATTTCCAAATTCCACATCCTAAAAACAGATTTTTAAACAGTCCTTCAACTCTACTCAGACCAATCAAATCCTACCACATCAACAGTAGTCATTCAAGATCACAACTTTATTGCCTTTCCACAAAAACCCACCAAACAACTCCTTGATTTAAGCACAAAAAAACAGAGAAAGATACAAGAAACAATGAAGAAAATGTCAAGATGTTGTTTTTTAGGACAATTTGGCAAATTTCAGCAAAAGGGTATCTACGGAGACAAAATATGAAGTGATTAATGGAAGTTTGAAGGCCAGAAGAAGCTCAAAGATTCAATCTTTTACCAGAAAAACTACTATATGATGAAAAGCAGAAACAGAGCAAAAACAGAGGAAAAATTAGTCATCTAAGATTTATATGAGAGAGAAGAAAAGAAAAGGTATTTGGCTGAAATGAGTAAGGTGATGATTTAAGTGAAGAGATAATAAAGAGGAAATGAAGAATCTAGGAGAAGCTCTTTAGATTATTGAGAAGAATGAGAGTGAAGAACAAAAGAATTGAAAGTGAATCTGTGCTCTTCTTTTTCTTTTTTTTTTTTCTTTTTTGAGGAGTTGAGTTAATAGAGTCTTGTTTGGGAAGGGAGAAAAGGTATAGAGAGAAGTTGTGCCACGTCAGAGTTGTTGAAAATGAAAATCACAAATTGCTAAAATTGTCCCTCAAATTCCTATAAAATCTTTTAGTGAAATTTAGTGGGAGTACTTTGATTCCTCGCTCACTTGAATTGTAAACAGTTATGTTCACCTTTATAATATATATACATCATAAGCACATTATTTGAGGAACAAATTTAAGTGCAATGAGGCCGTGATTCGTCTCCGTGGGATAACAAATCAAAATCGATAAAAAAAAAAAAAATTTAATAAATAATAGTAAAAATAATAGAATTATTTAAAATAACATAGATTTTAATAGTAGCTTGAAACTTAAAATATGCCAATTGTAACAATTCTACTAAAGATGATTGATGATGGACATAGAATTTATCAATTTGCATAGTATAGTGGTACAATATATTATGAAGAATTAAGTTTTTTTTTAAATATTGAGGAATTAAAATTAATGTTTAAAGAAGTGAAGGACCATTATGACAATTGCCCATTGTAAACACGACTATATTACTTTTAGGATTTTTGATTAATTCTCAAAAGAACGATCGAGAAATCCTTGGAATCTTGTGGCTCAAGTTCAAAGAGAGCCCCCGACACGTGGCTGTTCATGTCAGCCCCCGACAACACCGCTTTTTCTTTTTCCTTTTCTCTGCAGGCTGCAATCCCACTCTCGGGTAAATTAATAGGAAAGTGCACTCGCGTTTTTGTGGCTTGTACACTTGTACGTGTTTTGTTTCTAGATTTAGGTGGATGTTAGAAGAATATGCCAGATTGTCACGTACAATACAACCAGTTGGCAGTTGGGTGCTTTAATTCATTTCCTCTTTCATTAATTATTTTTCTCTATTTATTTTTCATTTTTTTTCCCAAAGTTGTCTTAACTTCCCTTCTACATTAGTAGCATTTTTAGATGTTTGAGTAATTTATAAATTAATAGATTTTGTATGCAGTACATAATGCTTTAACATAATTCATGTTTGACAAAGTTAAAGAATGAAGTCTTCTAATTTATATTAGCTAGAGTTCCTGAATCAAAAATATCATGTTGTTGCTGAATTAAATTAATATTTCAAGTAGAATAATCAAATTAATTTTGGGCATATTCGTTAAAAACTATTGAAAACTACAAATAGATTTTTCGAAATTGAAAATTGATTTTTTTTTAAAAGAGTTAATGGACAAAATTTGAAAATTATTCTACACATGTTCTTATTTATAAGAATTATTTTCAAAAATAACTCTAAACCTATATTCATTCAGAATCATTTTTTAAGTTTTCACAATTAGGTAACTGGTAACTGTGCACTTAATTGTGAAATGAGAGGATTTGATTGGAATACAAGACTTATTTAATTCGACGTGAATCCTATTAATAATATCTTAATCATAAAAGGTTCTTTCAGTACAACCGACAATTGCCTTTTCTCCATGGCAACTAGTTGAGGTGGATATTTAACCATGAATATTAATTCAGAAGTAGATGTACTTTTCCCTTTTTGTAACAAATGCAAACTTGATAGATTTATGCTTCACAGAGGGGTCAAACTGTAATAAAAGAAAAATAAAGATTATGATAGGAGAAAACAGTATTTCATCTCTTTTGAAATAAGGTAATCTTCAATTGGTACATATAAATTAATAAAATTATTAAATTATATTAATTTTATAAAAAAAAATTAAAATAATTAAATTAATCTTTTATTTTCATATCTCAATTATATAATTTTCTCTTTTATTAATATGACACTAAAAGTAAAAATTCAAAAAAATATTATTTAATATTTTGTTAATTTTTTAAAATAACAGATAATATAATATAAGATAAATTATTTAAAATAAAAATAATTTCAATCTCAATTAACGGGTACACTCATGACCAAAATAGGGTGAACCCCACTTGTCCAAAAGTGCCAAGAGACACAAAAATATCCCCACAAAATATTTTCAACAGAAAAAATAATGAAGATAATATTTTTGTGACTAGGAAAAAACCCAAAATATCTACAACCATCTAAAATATATACTAAACCAACAAACTAAAAAATAATTTTTTAAAAAGAAAAAAGAAAAATAAAAAAATACAGAGAAATATGGTAAGCCAAGAGTTGTGGATTACAATGAAAGAAAAAGTGTGGTGGTCTATTTTGTGGGGATGAGGATGAGATAATGAGGAGATGTCATGTAGTACACTTGTTGGCCATTAGTCCACGCGCTCTCAGGTGTGACTTTCAGCTTTCTATTGCACTTTTCGCCACGTCAACACCACTCGCCGGCTGCCCCTCATTCAACTAGTCCGCCACGTGTAATTTGATAAATGCGAAAAACACTGTAGATATGGATGAATGCTTTCTGGACCACATATATCTGGTTGGGATTGTTGGGGCGACAATTAGAAAATTTGAAAAATATTTGGCCACAAGTTCATTCTTTCTGTTAAGGATGATTGATGAATTGAAGGTTTTCGTGAACTGACAGGTGGCTTTGCTGGGTGGAGAGAATGTTCCAGTGCTCAAAATAACAAGGGAATTTTACATGATCTCCCTTAAGTTTGGCATAATTATGAACTTGCTCTTCTCATTTCAAGATCAGAATAAATTAGTTGGTTGTTTATCTTTTAGTAATTATGTTACTATATTTTAATTCAATTAACTCCCCTCATTGGTCCTCAAATTATTCCTGACTAGCGATTTTTGCACATTTATGTGTGTGCTATTTCATAAAAAAATATATAGATAAATGCATTTTAAATAAAATTAAGAGGTAATTTTTAGTAAGTAAAAATAAAGATGTGATGTGGCTAGTTTTAATTTTTTCAGTCGGTAGTTCTTTTTTTTTTTTTTGAAATTTAAAATATTTACTTATGAAAAACTTAGTTAGAGATCAAAATGAGAGACTACGGTATCAATTGAGACACTCCTTTTATATATAGTAAAATACTAACTTTGAACTCCAAGTACATTTTTTGATTGAAATAAAGATTAAGTATAATTAAGTAATTAACGATTTTTGTTTTTCATATTAAAATAAAATGGTTCGATTCTCAAAAGTCTATTCTCACTCCTCGTTTTTCAAACTTCCTCCCTTTTAAACAATTTTCAAAATAAATAAATAAATAAAAATACAACCTAAGGAAAATTATTGTAAGATTACAAATTGGAAAACTTACATTTATAGTTGTACAAATTCTTGGGGATGTGAATGTAATTTAGTAAAATAATAAAGAAGAAGAAGAATCATCATCAAGAAAAGGGTAATAAACGGCCATAGTAAGTTTCTTGTTGAAGAAATGAGAGGCCAAAGATCTTTTGGCGGATACGTACAAGTAGGTTGTCAATGGGTAGGATATAGATCCGAATCTGACCCTATTTGAAATCATTTATTCGGATTTGGATCTTTAGTAAATTTTGATTATTTAAATTTGATCCAGATTTATTTATCTATTATAATAAACGAGTCGAATTTAGGTTTTTGGTATTCCAATTTGATTAAAATCTGAATTCGATTAAAATATTTAATATGTAATAAAATTGTTGTATATTAGTATTATTTTATATATATATATATATATATATGCATATATATTATATAAATTGCCTATGTAATTTAATTATGAACTCAATATTTTTTTATAATTATTAAAAAAAAAGAAAAAAAATTGATAAGTTGTATTAGTTTTATATATAATTGCAAAAATTATAAAAAAAATATTTAAGATCCTGATCCGACAAGACCCTTGTCGAAGATCCGAATCTGAATCCAAATTCAGTTATATTAATCGGATTCGAATCTAAATATATTAATGATCCGACTCAGACCACGTACAAGCACCAATTTTGGATTTTTATATTTTTTATTTTTATCAAATCTACCAACTTTATTTTAAGGATTTGGAATTTTTAGTGTGTTGATCGAGTCGTGAGTGGTATCCTAAGTTCTACCAGATACTTGTGTAGCCTTTCGACACAACATGAAATTGACTTGGCAATTTCATAAAGCCAAATAAATAGGAGACACGATAATGGAATCGAATGGATGCCACGAATTAGAGGTCTTTGTGGTCATTGAGATTACCATTGTGAGATTTTGACCATATATTTCATATCAATAAAGTGAATCTCAGGACATGTTCATAACAAATCAAAACCAAAATAATAATAATAATTTTTTGAAAAATTTTATAGTTCTTTTTAGGATCATTTTCTTATATTTTAAATACTTGTGTAGTATAATATTATATATTTTAAAAATTTATATTGTACAAACTTTTAAATGTAAGAAAATAATTCCCTAAAAAGAACGATAAAGGGATTCCCATAAATTTTTAGTTTAGTGCTTGGATTCCTTTGATTAATCCAAAATCAGCTGGATCCTTTTTGTAAGATTTAGGAGGTGTTTGATTCACATTCAGGAATCGGAATCGGAATGGGAATCATAAACCCCAATATTAGTATGGGTTTATATCATTCCCCCTTACTGTTTCTTATACACATAGGAATGAGTTTCATAAGTAGATAAGATACTCAACTTGAAACCTATGTCAGAAGTGGGGAATGAAAGTGAGTATTTTCTAACACTATCATTTCTATAGAATGATTCTCATAGTGTTCAACCAAACACCATCTATGGGTATCATTAACTTTGATTCCCATTCCCCCCTCTCATACCCATAAACCAAACACCTCCTTAGAATATCAGTCTGGAACTGCTTAACTTTTTATTCCTATTAATTAACAAGGATAGATTCGCTAATGGTTACTTAATTTGATCATGCAAACATGGACTCTTTACAGTTTACACCCATTCTTAATTTCTTGATGTAAGATTATTTAATCGGAAAATAAAAGGATTAAGTCCATTCCGTTCATACTCTAGACAAATATCCCCGCTCTCACAAAGTATTTAAAGAAACAGTACACTTATACAAGAAAATATGAAACGGGTCGAAGTTTAATAATAATCATAATTCAACTCGATAAGAAAAATACTTATTCATATACTTGCACCCTTCTTGGGACTTTTTAACTGAGATGCCCATTTTTTCGTTAATTATAGAAGTAGCAATAATGTTCAATTAAATTGCTGATTTTTTTTTTTCCTTTTTCCTGATTATTGTGGTGGTTGTTTCGTCAATTTTAATTGTGGGGTTTTGGCAAAAGAAAAAGAAAAAAAAATATATTTGCCTATCACAACCTTTCGAGTTGGCTAAGGCCATTCCACATTTTATGTCACACTTCACCAATTTCAGGTACTAGAGGTAGCTAATCGTACACGAAGCTAAGTTGAATCCCTTCGGTTTATTTGGGGTATAGAAATTACTAAGAAAATAAAGAAAATTCATAACTGCCCATTTGATCAAAATGATTAACTAGATTAATAGGATGAAAAGTCTTAATTTAAATCTAAATCTTATGAATAATTAGCTTGACGAAGATTAATCATTCTCCTTGAAATCCAGCATGACATCACTTTAATTTGTGCATGACGTATAATTTTCTGTTTTTTCCTTTATTAAAATAACAATAATAATAATAAATTTTAGACATATACGTAGGATGAGTAAAAAAATGTTCGACCTCCTTTTACGTTGAGTCTTTTTGTTTAACTGAGAATTAAGAATTTTAGTTGTGATATCTACGGATTCCATTGCTAAATAACAATTTAATTTAGTTTACAATAAAAGTTATGCCTTCCAGCACTAACATCCTACAAGAATTACGCATCTTTCTCCACTTTTTCTTTTTAAATTCTTCTACAGTAGTAAAATATTTCCTAAAATTGCTTCCAAAAGAAATGTTTCTAAACTTTTTCCTCCAACTGGTGGATTTCCGGCCCTGAATTCTTTCCAAAATTAGATACTAGTGAAGATCATGGAAACACAATTCTTTTAATAATTTAAAAAGCAAAAATTTATATTTGGAAATTATATAATAAGATGTTCTACTGTTAAACTGTGATTTGTTTACAGACTTGATATGTTCCAATAAGTTACTATTTTTGGAAATTTTTGTTAGGCCCTTGTTTAATCAATGAAAAAGATGATTATCTGAAACATAAAAAGAATTAGGCACCCTCTACCTAAAGCAAGTGTTAATTGTATGTTAAATAAAATTTTGCTAATTAAGAGATACTTGCTAACATATTTAATGATTCTAAAGTTGCATAATCTTATAAAATTAGGGGCAGAAGTACCAAAAACGAAATAGTTTATTTTGGAAAATTCTACAGTCTCTTTAGGGAATCATTCTCTTATATTTTAAATACTTGTACAGTATAACATTATCTGTTCTAAAAACTTATACTATACAAACTTTTAAAATTAAGAGAATAATTTCATAAAAAAAAATTGTAAAATCTAAATTTCCATTTATTGATTAGCTCTTGTTAATTTGTCCAAAAGTCTGGTTTAATTTGTTCATACCTCATAACCCATGTGATAACTAGTGGCAGATTTGTGGGTCTTACCTAAATTGTGATGGAGATATGTGTGATTAAGATGCTACTCATCAATCTAATTATGATACTTGTGGATACAAATTAATCTCTTTGTAAAAGCGTTTAGTGCAGCCATGTGCAAAAGATTTAGCACGTGTATAGTATTCTCTAGTACGATCGAATGGAATTAAACTTGTCTTTATTTGGCTTTTATTTTGGAATTTACATGTTAACTTGAACTTAAATAATTATGTGTTGCATGATAATAAAATACAACTTAAATAGTAATATGTTGATAAGTCACGTAAATAGGGAAAAGGTGGTTTAATTTACAAAAAAAAAAAAAAAAAATCAAGTGTCGCATAATAATTCTATTTGTTTTATTTACGTCTTAGTTCTTATGCTAGTGACAATATCCAGGAATGCATTGCTTATATAATAATATTTAACTATCTTAATATAGTATTTATATTATATATATAAAGTGAAAGTTCTTCTTTTAGTGTGATGTCATTTAGTATTATTCCTAATATACTTTTCTTGGCTAGTTTTAAAACTTTTTCTTTTTTCCTCTTCAAAATAAATACGTTTTAAAAAAAAAAAAAAAAAAAAAAAACCACACATAGAGTGTGCACTAATCATTTATTTTATCTTATCTTATTATATATAAAGCATAAGAGGCTTTTTATTTTTATTTTTTTTATGTATGTCATTTTATGAACTTCCTATTACGTCCCTACATTAGAAGATAAAATTCTATAACTATATTTGAATAACTACCATTAACTCCTCCACTACTAACAACTTACACACAATATTTTTTTTAAAATTTTTTTTCTTATTAATTTTTCAAAATTGTACACATATGTATATGCCTCACATATTAGTGTCTATACTACATATAAAGGGAGGGAAAGATTTGGCATATGTTATTATTCCTTTTTTGCCTTTATTATATTTGTACTATTTATAACTCCCTTCCTTCCTCCATTCTTTATATCATGCATTTATTTTTTGTATAATACTTTTTAACATTTCCACTACTCTTTTTTTTTTAAAAAAGTGTAATTTTTTATAAGGCACACCCATAGAGTATGCATTTTCCCACTAGTATCTATACTATATATAAAGTATGAGAGTTTTTTAGTTTGTGTCACTTTATGAAGTTTCTATTACACCCCTACATTTAAAGATAAAGTTTTGTAACTGGATTGAATAACTACCATTAACATTAACACCCACCACCAATAACTTACCCACAACTTCTTTTTCTTCTTTATTAATTTTTTAAAACAACACATATAGGTGTGCTTTACACACTAGTATATATAAAGGTAGATGGGTGATTTGATGTGTGCCATTATTTAAATTTTTTTTTTCGCCCTTATTATATATATAGTTACCCATAACTTCTTTCTCACTCTCCACCACCCATTTCCTAATTTATCCTTTTATTTCCCGAATATTGTATAATTTATTGTTAACATTTTCACTATTTTTTTTAAAAAAATTTTGTGTAATTTTTTAAAGTTACACCATAGAGTACGGATGATGGGAAAAGAAAAGAACCAGAGTACCAGCCCATAAGCTGAGATCTACTTGGACTGAACTTGGGTTCCCAAGCAGTATAGCTATTTTACTGTCATATTAAAGCTCCGAAAATTTGTTCCATCGACCCATCACTATATAAACACTTGAATTTTAAGGAGTAAAAAACATGTGAAAAAGTTCCCACAATGTGTCCCGTTGAGCCATTGTGATTTTACTAATTTTATGTTTAGAATCAACTGATAAGGCCCAATAAAATGCTTGTGCTTTAATGATCCCAAAGAGCCCAATTTACTTCGGCCGAATCACCCAATTCCCGCTCATCTGTCGTCTCCCCTATAAAATTAGTAATTCAAAGAGTAAAAAATACTTTTAGTACCCAAAATTTTGTCCAGTGATATTTTTGATCTCCAAAATTTCATAAAAATCAAAATAAATTACGTCCCTCATCTTTCACATTTCAACTGGATTAGGATAATTGATAGAAAAATAACATAACTTTTTGTTAAAATTTATGAGAAAGAATAATTTTTTTTAGTTTAGTTAAGAGAAAGTAAAGATAGAGAGTAATTTTTTTAGAATTTATCAAACAAGGAATTAGATGTTTGTTAGTATAGAAGCATAAAAATTGAAAATTATATTATTTTTATGTCAATTGTCCTAATAGAGTTGAAACTTATAAGATGAGAGACATAATTTATTTTTTGTGAAATTTTAAGGATTAAAAATATCACTGAGCTAGACTTGGAGGACTAAAAGTGCTTTTTACCCTAATTCAAATTAAAATCCTGGTTTAGGCCCTAAACCCTAATTCAAATTAAACCCAAACTCCCAATTCCCACATCTCTATTCCCTTTCACTCTTCACCTTATCCATCCATCCTCCTAATTCTAGAGGTCCATTAGCCAAACCAAATTCTCTCTCTTACACACCCGCGCACACCACAAAAACACGCACACCAACCTCAATTAATATAAATAAAAAAAAACCCAGCCAATTTAATAGACGAAAACCATTCCTACCAAGCATTTTGTTCTACTAAATATGTATACATAGTTCATTTAATTCTCTGAAGCATTTAGCTGCAACAATACCACTCACATTATGCAGAACCTAGCTTTGTAAATTGGAAGGACGTGTTCGTTCTGTGTAAAATTGAGGTAGAAAAGAATCATTATCCCCTGCACAGATATTGGAAGATTACTAAGGAAATAGTAAGGAGTTGTTTGGTTCGTATTCGGCAATCGGATTCGAAATAAGAATCATAAATCTCATTATCGGTATGGATTTATATTATTTTCCTTTACTTGTTTGATTTGACTGAGGAATGTGTTTCGATAAGTTAACAAATTTGAAACTCATGTCACAATAGGGAATGAAAGTAGGTATTTTTTAACACTTTCATATTCATAGAATGATTCCATAGTGATTAACTAAACAACTATCTATAAGTATCATTAACCTTAATTCTCATTCTTTCTGCTCATACCCATTAATCGAACACATAACCATTAATCGAACACATGGTAATTTTCTTTGACTTTGCAGTAGTTGGCTACAATACAACCAAGTTCAAATGTGAATGAAGTGAAACTCAAATAAAATAGCAGTATTATCTGTCGAAAATGCCATGATCCCTTTAAAACCAAAGTATAACAAAATTTGTGCTTCCTGTAACAGTAAAGGTAATTATGAGAACTTCTTGAGATCGAAACATCGTCAAGGTAAAACAACCAAATTTTGATTTATCCACGACACTAACTAGTCTCACTTTCACTCAATCCAAAATGCACAAATTCATTTCGACTATGTGTTTCTGTACCTACACTATGTGCATGCATGTATTCTGTTAAACAATAATAAATCAGGATATGGTTTATTTTGATAGCCTGAAAGTTCACACATTAAAACAGCCCTTTAGTTAAATCCAGAATATTCAAATTTTTCATTCCACGGCTCCTCAACAATTCAAAGCTACACCACATTCCCTCACCAGTCATCACTAAGCAGTTGACATTTATGCTAAGCTCAGATAACTTCTAAAACCAGGCGGGCATAAACTCTATACTAAAAATGGAACTTTTAAATTCAAAAGAAAACAAAACACCCAAAAACAGAAAGAGAAAGGAAATGTTAGACCTCTAATAAGGCAAACTCATTTTCACAATGGAGGATACAACAACAAACCAAGTCTTATTCTCACGAAATAAAGACAAAGAAGGATAACTTATTCAAAAAAACTTGTTTAAAAAAATAACAGAAACCAAAATGAAAATGCCGTTGCTTTAAGGTCCTCTACATGTAAATCAAGTTTATAGCCAAAGGAAAAAAAAGTGGTTGACAAAACAGTTGTCAATTGAAGTTAATAAAAAACAAGGTTTTTTAGTAATTGAAGAACCAAATAAAGAGTCCTGCAACCATGAAAAGCACAAAGCCTATTGAAAAATCAATTAAAAAATGAGGTTTCTTATTTTTAACAATATAGTATAAAGAGATACTATTATTTATCAAAACTTTAGTAGTTTAGTAGTTTTTGGTAGTCATCCTATGTGCCTCTCATGTGACTTGCCTGATTCTTTTGTAATTATAATGACTTTTGAGACTTTTTGTTTACCTTTTACTTTTTTTAATTTTTTTGATTTCCCTACATTACAACCCTAACAATCGTCTGAATCCTTTCCAGTCTTCAGAGTCTCCTCTGCCGCTCTGTCCATGTCTTCTTCTTTTCTTCCTTTCACATTTCCCACAACTCTCCTACGCCACTCTTTTCTCTTTCTCTCCTTCTTTCAACTCTAATTTCCTCCCCTATCTCTCTCCTTCTCTTTTAACTCCCCTTTAATTCGAGATATCAATGGTTACAATTCTCTATTCCTTCTCCCTACCATAAATCATTTTTCCTAACCATCACAATCCCACATCTCGGCTTAAGCTCCTCGTCCTCTTATTCGATCGAGAAGGACTATATTTAGTTTATTATTATTATTTTTTTGGTTTCCATATCTTTTCATGTTAAATACGATATAATTTGTTTTGATATAGATCTCTCTACCATCTGAGGTAAGTATTTTTTTCTTTATGTATTTATTGATGGATCTTTTTCTTTTTTCTTTTTCCTTTTAAGTTCTTTAAATCCTAATATTGGTGGTCATGAAAATTTCTCTCCCACTATTCCTAGTATATTCCTTTTGTTAATTTTTTTTTAAGCTTCATTGCAGGTAAATTTTGGTAGCAACGAAGGATCTTCAGAAAAATAATCGCTCAAGCCTCTTACAACAAAAATCTTGTCAACCTTACCAAGGTAAAAAAAATTTCTCTTACCACGAGTTTTGAACTACATTTGAAGTAAGGACTTTTAATTTCTTTTCCTTGAATAGTTCTACGTTGATAAGTGTACTTTTTGTGTGTGTGTGTTTTTTTTTGGTTTTATAGGGTCGAGATATACACTATTAGCATGATTAACTATTTGTAGCTGACATAGCTATTCTTGTGATAGTTAATTGTTTAGTTTTATCTTATCTTGGGCTGTTCATATAATCCTTCTTGATTAGAGGAGTTAAATTAGGAATATTGTTGGCTGCAGTATTTAAGCAAGTGCTCTCCACTGAATAAAGACATCTTGAGTTTTCATCTATTGCTGAAGCTTTTATGGTATCAAATCTCCAACATCAACTCAAACGAGTACGATCCTCTCTTTCTCCTCTCACCCTTCACAAATGGCCTCTTATCTTCAAGTTGTGATCAACTCTAATAATACCACCAACAACAATACAGTGGTTCAATTCAATCCTACTTCATGACTCCCAATTAAACTCACTAGAAGTCACAACTTTGCAACTTGAAAAGCATAATTCCCCATGTTGATGCATGGACATGACCTATATGGTCACCTGGATAACAACACTCCTGCTCTGCCTCACACCACCATATGAGGCGACCACCAAATGATTAATCTTGAGTACACTGTGTGGTTTCATTAGGACCGAACTTATATAGAATGCTCTCATGGCCTTAGTAGATCCCACTATAGCTTTAACAAATACCACTGTCGCCACCGCAAAAAAAAAAAAAGGACTTCTTGCACATTGCTTATGCCAACGATCTCAAACCAGAATCTTATGAAGAACTAATAATAGAAATCTTCAGCGGTCTTGGACCAGAATATCGCGAAATCTCAGCTGTCATTCGTGCCTGCGATACCGCAATTACCTTTAAGGAATTATATGAGAAATTGGATGACCATGAACTCTTTCTCAAGAATGAAGATATGAAAAAGATTTCCATACCTATCATTGTCGCTATAGCACAGAAAAACAACTTCAACAACAAAAATAATAGTAGGCCCAACAATTCCCTTGTGCGGTCATCTATACCAAAAAACAATGGTCAATCAACCTGGCGCCCTTCTAATCTAGCTTCTTCTATTGAGACTGTATGCTGCTAACCATGCAACAAACCAGGCCACATTGCTAGTGTCTGTCAATCTCGGTCCCATTAAGTGTACACTCATTTTGAAGCCAGAGCCAACTTCGTTGCAAGTCGTCAGATTCATGACAATCCTTGGATCCTAGACTTCGGAGATCTCACTATGTGACAGCACAGCCTCATAATCTGCAGGGATATGAAGGCTCAGAGGAGATCTCAATGGGTGACGGTAAAATAATTCTCATAACTCATACTGGTTCTACACAATGAAATGCGTTAAATATTACATTTCAACTCTCTAATACATTATGTGCACCCACTATCAAACGTAACCTTATTTCTGTCTCCAAATTTTATAGGGATAATCTAACCTCTATTGAATTCTTTCCTTTTAATTTTTTTGTGAAGGAAATTTGAACACGGATATCGCTAGTTGCATCTACGAATGGCCTAACTTCAGTAAGGCAGATGTTCATCTCATCACCACATACCTTCCCAAGTATATCTGGCATAGAAAATTAGGTCATACCTACCTACAAGTTCTGAACTTTATTTTGAATAAATATTTTTTGACCTATTTCTTCAAAGGTGAGTTATTACAATTTTAGATGTGTAACTCTTGTTGTTCCAATAAAGTTCATCGCTTGTCATTTCAACAACTCACTTTGTCTAGTACTACTCCATTCCAAATACTTTTCAGTGATTTGTTGGGGCCATCACCTATGTTGTCTATTGATAAAAAACACTATTACTGTATCTTTATTGATCAATACACCAAGTATAATTGGCTTTATACTCTTAAAAATAAGAGTAAAGTCATAGATATCTTCCAAAAATTTCACCGTTTAATGGAAAAAATTGTTAACAAAAAAATTATTTCCCTCTGTATTGATGGCGATGGTGAATATATAATGTTGGAACCCTATCTCCATAATAATGGGATTGATGTAAGATATCACCACCTCAGACACCTCAAAGGATAGCCATTGCCGAATAACGAGATCAGCAGGTATTGCATGTCTTATGACAAAGCTCATCTTATTTGAATCTAGATGCCTATAAGAGAAAGACTTTTGCATGCCATCATGCTATTTATCTCATCAATCTACGGCTTTCTACACCTCGTTTAAAAAATCAGTCACCTTTTCAAACGTTGTTTATGGAAAAGTCTAATATGGTGCTCTTAGGACCTTTGGTTGTCTCTATTACCCATGGCTCAAGCCCTATACAGGAAATAAACTTGAACCCAAATCCATTCCCTGTGTATACTTAGGCTTTTCCACAGTCCACTATGCCAATTAAGAGTTTGACCCAGTCAAATCCAAACTGTATATTTCTCGTGATGTTAAATTTTTTGAAACAATTTTTCCTTTTCAGAATATTTTCAAAAATATTTAGTCTTCTTACTTTGCACTGACATTGGAAGCTCAGTTGGAAACAACTTCCTCTATGCCCCATACTCTCCCAGATATTTTATTGTTACCTTTTGCTATCCCTGTACACTCTTCAATAATAGCCAGGATTGATCATTGAGTTTGATGAAATTGGCCAACCTCCAGCGGGACCTACAATTTTAGGTAAGTCTGTACTCTTCCCTCCTCATCCTCGCCTATCCTGGAATTTACCTCCTCTTCCACACTTAACACTCTTCAATGCCCTTTAATCACATATTAACAGTGGTCTTCTTCCTCCCCTATCCTTCCAACCAGTATCATATCCACCGAAGCTTTTTCCTCTATACCTCCAATTATTTAACTACTGAGTGTGATGCTGTCTGGATTCAATCCAACTCTTCCAACCCATCCTAAATAAATTCCTGCTTCTTGTATCATTACTAGGTCTCAAAATAATATTTTCAAACCTAGAAAACCCTTTGACTATGTTGCTCATCTCTTGCCATCATTTGCCCTCATCATATTCATGCAGTCTAATAATTACCCTGAGCAGCGGGCAGCTATGAAATATGAATTTGATGCATTACTTTAGAATGACACATGGGAATTAGTACCATATGATCCTAATAACAATATTGACTTTTCAGGATTAAGCGAAAACCGGATGGCACTATTGATCACTACAAGACACGACTGGTTGTAAAGGGCTTCACTCAATACCCTGGCATTGATGGAAAACCTTTTCACTCCACTTTGAGTCTCGTAATAAAGCCTATAACGGTCCGTGTTGTTCTTTCGCTTACTATCCAGCGCAATTAGTCCCTGCAATAGCTCAATGTCAACAATGCATTCTTTCATAATAAGCTTGATGAAAAGGTATTTATGACACGACCTTCCGGGTTTGAGCATCCTGATTTGCCATCACATTCTATCCCTTGCACAAAGCAATTTATGGGCTTAAACAGGCTCCCAAGGTTTGGTACAATGAACTTAGAATTCATCTATTATCTATAGGGTTCCTTAAGTCTGAATCTGATCTTTCTTTTTTTATTCTTCATTGTTTAGAAGCCACTGTTTATCTCCTAGTATATGTGGATGACATCATTCTTACAGGCAATAATGATACTATTATTCAACATGTTGTTTCTTTCTTCTCTTCTCAATTCTCTTTTAAAGATCTTGGCCTTCTCACCTTTTTCCTTGGTATTAAAGTTCTTCATAGTGTTGGTGGTTTAATTTTGTCCTCAGGCAAAATATATCTCTGATATTTTATGTGACCTCAAGATGCAAGAGTGTAAAAGGGTCTAAATTCCTGTGAGTTCTACACAAAGTTTTCAAATTGACGATGGTTCTCTTTCCCATGATGCCATCGAGTATCGTAAGGTCCTTGGTAAATTGCAATATTTGTCCTTTACCATGCTTGATGTCTCTTACTTCATTAACAAGCTATCTCAGTTTATGTATTCTCCTTCTGCAACTCATTGGAAGTCTGTCAAATGACTCTTGCGGTATCTCAAACACACTACTCATTTTGGTCTTTCCATTACTGGCAGTAATGATCATAGTCTTTACATGTATTTCGATGCTGATTGGGCGGGTGATGTCAATAACCGGACCTCCACTACTGGCTATATTCTCCAATTTGGTCTCAATCCTATCAGTTGGTCTTTTAAGAAGCAGTGCACAATTGCTCGTTCTTTAATTGAAGCCGAGTACAAAGCTATTGCTACAGCATTGGATGAATTCACGTGGGTCGGCTCAAAAATCTTCTCAAAGAACTACATGTCCCTTTGTCATAGCTACCTACTATTTATTATGATAATATTAGGGTTACATACTTGTGTCAAAATCATGTATTTCACAGCTGCATGAAGCATGTTGCAATTGATTTTCATTATGTTCGACGTCAAGTTCAAGACAAGCAAGTGGTGGTTACTCATATCCATGCTACTAATCAATTGGTTGATTCCCTTACTAAGGTACTTTCGAAAGTGGCCTTTACCAAGTTAGGTGTTGTTGCACACCAGGAGCATATTAACATGATTAACTATTCTTAGCAGACCTATTCTTGTGATTGTTAGTTACTTAGTTTTATCTTATCTTAGTTTTGTCTTATTTTGGGCTATTCACATAATCCTCATTAATTAGAAGAGTTAGCTTAGGAATATTGTTGGCCGCACTTGTATTTAAGCAAGTGCTCTCCATTGAATATAGATATCTTGAATTTTCATCAATTACTGAAGCTTTTATACACAACAACATTGGTATAATCAGATAGAGATGCATTATCAGGATTTAACTGATATTTCTATCATTTTTTCTGCAAATTTATTTTTAATTTTTATGTTCATTTTTGAGGTTGATGTCATTTACTGTTGTTATTTTTTATTCCTCTAGCATTTGAAGTAACTTATCGACTGTGACTTTAGTTCCACTTCTGTGAAATTTCGTTGTGTACTTTTTGTCTATGTTGATCATTGATCAAAGATTTTCTGCCGACATTTTATCTACTTCTATTCATGTAATGATTTTCTTTTTATTTTTTTATTTTTTTATTTTTTTATTTTTTGAGGAGGAGGGTTCATCTTCTCTGTGACAATGATAAGTCAAGACATTATCTTTCTGAGGGAAGTTATATATTTTGTTCATGAAAGAGTTAAGTTTTCTGTTTACTTCGGTACTTAATTACATTTTTTCCTTGTAATTTTTCAAGGGTTAACTATTGAAGGATTTTACAAAAAATGGATCAAAATGCGAAAGAAAAAGAGTTAAGAGAATTGGTATGAACTTTAAATTGTAGATTTTTTTAACCTTTTCCCGAATTAATTGCTTTTTTGTTCTTCCAAATTAATTTTAGTTTGTATGTAGTAACTCAAGAGGAATTTGTTAACTAAGTATCTGCTTTAATTAGATGTTCTGTAGATATGAATTGAATCTACATGTAAATTGTATGCAGATAAAAATATTTACTTATATGAGCACTATGATCTTTGAGCTTTTTTAATTACAATGAAGATATCTAAGGTTTTTTTTTTTTTTCCTTTTGAAATGCTTACCTCATGATTGTTTAATCAGTAAACGGCTTTTTTGTGTTTTCTGAAACAGCTAACTAATTAAAAGTCATAGAACATTTAGTTTTGTCTTTGTGCCTAGTGTAATTAATCTTGTGATGGGTAATTAATCTTCTCGCTTTGCACGAGTTGTTATGTTGAATACAATCAACAATTGTTCTTTCGTTAGATTGTCTGCTTGATGGAAATATTGATAAGCAAGAGTATTACCTTGAAGATTTACATCTTCTAAGATAATGCTAATGTTAACTTTATCATAATCAGTTTTAGATATCTTTTGGCATAGTCTTAATATTTTTTTACTTTTTAGATGTCTTTTATTTTGGTCTTTCTTGTGTAACTTGGGAAGATATGCAAGAGAATCTGCTTTTCTTAAGGGTTTAAATATGCTACATAGGTGTTTATATGCTTGTGTAAGCAGTGGTAAAAACAGTAAATAAATTATTATTTTAAGTCTTTAATTTGTGTACTCACTAGCTGGAAAATGGATAAAATTGCTAAATAACTAAATTTTGCCTCTTTAATTTTTATTTAAAGTTCTTTTTTCTGTGTGTGTGCTTTTTACCAATCATTGGGATTACTTTTTATTTTCAAGTTCTCTAATGAGGTTACTTAAGCAAGCTTTTTGGAACATCCCTTGGGCCATTTCAGTCAATGCATGCTCTTTTTTGTTCAGAGTACAGAGCAAACATCTGCCTTATATCTCAAAAAATAATCTAAACTTGTGTATTATATGTACTATTTCTTTCCTTTGGATATGATTTAGTATATAAACAAAGTCGGGTCATTTTCAAGTTCTTGGCATTTATGTGCTCTACTAATATTTTTCCATTTTTCTGACTTTGAAATGAGGCTTTTAATCTTATTGTTTGTTTCACCTGAGATGGTTTTTTGACATTTGATGTTTTGTGAACTGATATTTAATGAGTTTTGCATGCTTATCATTGACTTCTACTATTTCTATTGATTGTCCCTTGAGAACTTTATTTAATTATAATTTAGTGCAGTGGAGGTAGGGTTTTGATTGCTTGCGTTGATTGTTGCTTGGCCTCATATTTAGATGTTGAATGCTGCAATAAGTAGCTTGTGGTTAAATTGTTTTTTTTTTCTTGATTAATTTGTTTGTATAAATGTAAAAGATTTTGTCGAAAAGAGGGAACTGTGAAAATGAAGGGTTCTTTTAAATTCGGCCTTGACTTCTGTTTATGCTATAATTGTATGTTCCTCATGCAGGACCAATATACTTTGTTGTTTTGAGAAATGCTGCTCATATTGCTAAGAGCGATCTTTCTCTTCTCCTATTTGCCAGTTCAAAATGTTGGCCTTTCACTATTATAACTTCTAACTTTTTAAGTGTTATACTTCATCCTTTGAGCATGAAATTGAATCTAACTAGCACGGAGGCATTCTTCTCATTTTTTTTTTTTTTTTTGTGCAGAACCGGATTAGATGTGAAGCCACATTGACATGATCCGATAAAATACCCCAGAAAAAAATGGAAGGCAAGCAAAATGCCCAAGTATTATTTCCATGTTTATGGGTCTTGATGAGCTGCCGCATCAACAATAAAAATAGCTGCTCAAGAATTTCAAATGAGAATTAAAAAAATTTACTAAGGGATCATTTTTTTTTTTAATTAGAAATTCGGGTTGAATTCAATTGATAGAGTTCTAGTTGCAAAGAAATTACTTGTAAGTTTTGTAAGGTATTTCTTATATACATTGCAACCAAAAATCTATGAATATGTATTTCATTTATGTAAATTAATTATTTGAAAAAAATGTTATTTCAGTTGAAATTTTCTTCACCTCCACACTTCTGATGAACTATATTGACGTTATTAACAATCTTGGACATTTATATATACCTTATTTTTCACCGCACAAGTCGCGATTATGTCTCCTAGTAGGATGATAAAAAGCACAATTCATTCTTACTGCAGAACTCTTCCGCTCTACCCCAAAACCAAAACTCACAACTCATCGACAATTTGTCTTCTCACAACAGAATAACACTGAAAAAGTTAATTCTTTGCCACCCAATTAGCAAAAACAAGCCTTAGTCTGATGTCTCCATAATTTGCAATTGCTACTTGGACAGCCTCCTACTAAGACCTGATTCTATATATTACTTACTGGAAAAAGACCAATTTGGTCCCTTATCTTTAAAGGATTGACCAATTTAGTTCTTTATTTATCAAAAAGACCAATTTGGTTTCTTTTCCTTACAAGCTGAAGAATTAACTAATTTAAAGCTTGTGATAGCAATTGTGGACTTACTAACAAAGTATTTAATAACACATGTATGGCATATTAAAAAAAATGTGATTACTATGTCTTAGTCCATTAATTCGTCCATGATTTCTGTTGTAGGTCGTAGATTGGTTAATTTTTTTAAAGATAAGGGACTAAATTGGTTTATTGTGATAGAAAATGGACCAAATTAATCAATACTTCAAAGATAAGGGACTATATTGGTCTTTTTCCTTATTACTTATTGTTAAGGCTATTATCAAACACTACATTCAAATTTTTGTAAAAAATAATTCATCTTCATAATTTAATGAAAATAGAAAGATATCCCATTAGGAGAGTTCAATCATCTATAAACAATAAGTGAGAGAGTTCAATCACATGTATAAACAATAAGAAAAACCATTACAACTATATTATTAATTCTAAGTGTCGAGGGGGAAAAAGATAATCAAAGAAAGTACCAATAAATTTATAAGGGTTCAATCAGTTCTTTGCAAAATAAAATCTAACAAATCATAACATCATGAAGCAAGAATACATTATTAAGCATAGATTCATAGAAAAAGTAGCTAATAGTCACGTCTTCCCTCCAACTATTTCCAGAACCAAAACGACACAATAAAACTAAACCAAAAGTCATTAAATTGTTGGTGATAGCACTTATTGAGTTTACATTTAAATTATTTACCAAGATTGGGCTATCAAACACCTAAACCCTCTCAACTGACAACCTAAACAAAAATGTTGCATCTTCCAATTGTGGGCTATCAAACACCTAAACCCTCTCAACTGACAACCTAAACAAAAATGTTGCATCTTCCAATTGTGCGGCAGAGGCAGATGTGTTGCTCTTGATCGAATTCCTAACGGCTTCATCCCATGCTACTTTTGATTCCCTTTCTTTACTTTTGATTGCTGCTATGTCTCTTGCATGTTTCTCAACCATCTTCTCATGATATTTCTTACATGTGTGATATGCTTTCAGGAGGTTGTGACTAGCTTCTCATGAAATTTCCTTACTTTAATTTGTTGAACTCTAGAGCAAGTGAGTACTTCATTGGTAGGTCAGTCACAAACTTCTTTACATTACCTCTCCTTTAAACTCTTAATATCTCCTTATATCTCTTTCTTTATTGATCTCCTATATTTCCTCTGTATTTGTGCAGTTTTGTTATGTGCATCCATATTTGTGTTTGACGATTTTAATAGTAAAGGTCTTTATGTAAATTGTTTTGGATGATAATATTTTTAATATGTAATTTACTCGCTAGCTATATGCCCTGTGTGATGCACATGATTAACAAAATTTTGTTGTTTCGCTATTTGCATCCTAATAGTTGAGAATTTTATTGTATATACAGATTACAATATGTTTAAAAAATATGGGAGATAAATAATAACAAGAAGGGAGTTTAAGGTTTTCTAATATATTAGGTGAAATTTATATGGGAGGATGTAGAAACAACTCATATATTAATGTAAAATATTTAAAAATTAAATCACACATGTGGAGTTCTAGAATTAACCTAAAACAACTTGTTATACTTATATGAAATGTTTTGATTTTTTCTAACATATTTGATTTAGTAATCTTCGGTATTCTTTCATACAAAGAGCAAAATCCACAAGAGTCATTAAATTATAGTGTTATTGTAAATGAGGCCATGTAACTAATTATATTGCAAAAATGATCACTAAACTATTAAAATTATAGATTTCGAATAGCTCGTGTCTATCTTAGATGTTATGACAAGGAAAAAGTTACTTTTTGAAGAGTAAAATAGTCAAATATTTTAGGAGAAGAATAGATAAGGGGTTGAAACAGAAAAAATAACAAGTTTAAGGATTAAATTATAATATAAAAAATTAACCGTTTTCTCCAACTTTATAGGATTTCGAATGAATTCCAATAGACCTATTGGGCCATACTTGCCGCTGCCCACTTCTACTTGCTCATTGCCTTGTCCTCCTAAACTTTATTCTACTTTTCTGTCTCGTCTTTGCCACACCTTCCAAGTAGGCCCATCCAACTACATCTTTTTCTTTATTTCCTTACTATCCGAAGCCCTGTTTTTTCCCTCATTTCTCTCCTACCAAACACCCACTTACCACCAACCAACATCCAACTAGCTATCTATTTTTGTTTGATTGGCATTTTCTTTTAGGATTCTATTCCCATGAGTGTAGATATGTACGTTTTCTATGTTATATTGTGTTTTTTATATGTAATTTTGACTTTATTGAGTGTACAACTACATCTTGTGTTCTTTATCATGCCATATTCTTCTCCAATTTGGTACATAGGAGTGGGGACTATAGGAGGAGTGGTGGTGGTGTTAGAAGGATCAAATAAAGATGTTTGACGACCAAGGGGATAAGGATGAGGGGCTTGTAGTGGTTGACGATAGGAAAGGGATAGGGATTGGAGATAGGCTTGTCAATGGGTTGGATCTAGACCGGGACCTGATTCGATTCGGATCCGTTTATCTGGATTTATATCTATATGTACAAATTTTGATTACCCGAATCCGATTCGGACCCGTTTAGTTATTATAATAACGGGTCGGATTTGGATCTTGGTGTTCTAATTTGATTAAGACCCGGATTCGATTAAAATATTTAATATATAATAAAATTATTGTACATTAGTGTTATTTTATATGTATATATGCATATATGTTGTGTAAATTACCCATATAATTTATATTTAATATGAAAAACATGCATAAATATTAATTATGAACTCAATACTTTTTTATAATTAAAAAAAAAAAAAAGAGAAAATACGATAAGTTGTAATAGTTTTACATATAATTTTAAAAAAAATTATCTAGCCCGGATCCGGATCTGGATCCGACAAGACCCAACAGATCTGGATATAGATATACTTTTGTAGATTCGTCCAGATCTAATTATATTTATCGGATCCGGGTTTAGATATACTAGATTCGACCCGAATTCGACCCGTTTACACCTTAATTGGGGGGGCTTGGGGTGGTTAATAGTAGGGGTAGATGGGGTGTTAGGAGTGAAGGTAGTTGCAAGTGAGGTAGGCATATGATGATGGAAAGGTAAAAATAATGGGAAATTAGATTTTGACCCAAAATTTTTTTTTCTTACTTTGACCTCTCATGAAAATTACTTTTAAGAAGAATATTACTCTAGTGTGTATGGAACATTTTAATCTTTAAAAAACTATTTTTCGTCCACCTCTGCTAGCTCAAATAGAGAAAATGACTTCAAATCTACATTTTGCATAGTTCAATAACAATTTTCAGAAAAAAAAATTTTAAGTGGCTTCATTTAACCGAATAGTTCAGTAACTATTGGTGCAATTTACTCTTATACAAAACATAATTAAAATTGATCAAATTACAAATAAAGTCCTTAAATTATTTTGAAGTTTATTTGAGATCATCAAACTATTAATTTTATAAATTTGGTCATCGAACTCTGAATGAGTTGAATTCAAGTCATTCCATCAACTCCAGTCGATAGGGCTTATGAAAAAATAGTTTTCTAGAGGTAGGGATCAATAGTTACTGTTAAGTTGTCAAACATCTTTAAATATAAATAAGGGATTAAAAAAAAGAAAAAAATTTAGGAATAATATTATAAATTTTAAAAACTTATATTCTTCCTCCTTTCTCCATGTATATAAATCTCACTTTCCCTGCCCTCTCCTCTTCTCTGCCACTACCTCTTTCCCCTAACACCTCACTCCTAGATCCACTAACCGCTACTCCTAGATCCCTTTCTCACCAGATCATTCTTCCCATCATCACCCTCTCTCCCTTATCCCTATAAACTTCGACCCCCTTTCTCTCCTCTCCATCAATGCCTACCCCTCCCTCCAATACCATCAAATTCTCCAATATTGGATCCTCTAACCTCAACAAGCATCCTCTACCATCACCAGCACATACCACCAGTGGAACAAAACAACCGTCCTTCGCCATTGAAATCAAATCTCTACCAACAATCATGTCCTTACCAACAATAACCTCTAACGACAGAACCTTATCAATATCTACCGATCTTCATCAACAGGGTCCGAAGCACCTCAAGACATATTCCAACATACTAATAAGAATAATGGTGAACTTATTCTAAATTTTATAATCGTGGATGTCCATTCGTCATCCTAAGTACATTGATTAACGTGATATTCATCTCCTTGAATTATGTAAAAATTTATTAATTTCCGTAGTTTATATATTATATTAAGTGTTTATTTAAGAATCTCCTATCTTGTAACTCTATAAGTAGAAAATTTTGGTAACTCATTTGTAAGTCTAATGAAAGTTGATAATATAAAACATTAAAAAATTTCTTACTATTCTCTATCTACTTTTCCCTTATCTACATTAATTATATTTCTTACTTTAGTTAACTTTATAGTCAAATTTAATAATTTTTCCTTAGTTTTATAACAGAATTTTTTTTTTTTTTACTCAATTTTTTTGGCCATTTTCAATCATCTCACCTCACCTCTATATATGGTGCATTTCCATCCATTAACGATTAGTTCCAGCTGGTTGGGATGGGTTTGTGGGGCTCCAAGTAAAGTGGTTTAGATTTATTGGTAATGGCCAGTGAGTGGATTCCAAGTGATCTTTTGACAAAACTACCATGAAAAAGAAACATTTTTCCTTCCGTAGCATCTAGATTTAACAGAATGATTCAAGATCATTCATTTAGACATTTCAATAACTAAATTTGCGAATTTAATTTTTGAGTTACCTCAAATCAAACTCATAAATAATTTGATGACTATTAATCCCGTTAGCTCATTAGAATTTGATTTATTACATATTTTTGATAAATTTTTGGGTTAATTGAAATATATCCCCCTAAATATCCACAAATTGTGACTTGCCCCCCTAAAATATCACCTGCAGCAATTTGCCGACTTATATTATAAATTTCCGGCACATTACTCCAATCAAATTGATTGGGGAATTAGTTCTCTAATAAAAATCCATAATAGCCTTTTTAATGAATATGTTGCTTACGAAAAATTTTTTACTATTAATTCTATATAATATAAAATAAACATTACAATTCCCGTTAAATAAAAAAATAATAATTTTTTTAATTTTTTAATAATTACAATTAGTGTCATATACCCATCCTTCAAAGACTTACTAACGTACCTTTTCTTCCTTCGTTCTTTTTTTTTTTTTTTTTTTTCTCCTTCTCCACTTGACTGTTCTTTTCGCATCATTTACTCCCTTCCACCACCACCCCCACGCCCACCCAGGGTCCTAGCAATAATGAAAGAAGAAAAGTCAACAACACTAATACACCAAAAGAGTAGATATATATATATATTTTTAACAACTTTTAGTATTAATTTTAAACAACTCAATTCCTGGCACACCCACCACTGACCTCCCCCATCTCATCTCCAACACACCGCCCAAATCACTATTGCTACACTACACAACCACACACTACACCTCATTTTTATGCTTGCGCTTGATCACTTTATGATTTAATGGCTTTAAATTAATCTAAATATATAAAAAATACTTGGAAATTTTTGTTTGGAGCTGTATGTAAATGAATTAATGTCAAAGAGACAGGTCAGTTGAAATTTTTGTTTGCATACCACCTATTTGTCCAAATGCCCCAGTAAACTTTCAGAACTTCACTGAATTAATTAACCGTATACTCTCTCTCTCTCTCCCCATCTTAATAATGCTATTTTCTCCCATTTTCTCTCCGTCACCAGGTGACTCACTCCTCGACCTCCTTATCCTACGAGGTTACGAACCCCTCTCTTTACTATAATTCTACTTCTATATCTGTTCCTACTGCACATCCCTCGAATGACTTTCCCAATCTTTACTTGAACTCTAGCTCCTATTCTACTGTTACGAATGGTTATCCTTTTCTTGACTCCATCGAATTGAGCAGCTACTATATTTCTCACTCTCTTAAAACCCCATTGGTTTTGGGTTTGCGAGAGATCATACAGTTGCATGGAATGAAGAGACTTGGGCATTTTGGGATTTTTGGCTGTTCTAACATCGATAAAATTGCCGTTCCAGCATGTTCACAACTTAATTGAGTTTTATAGGCCCTTTTGGTCTAAGAAGCAAAATCAAAAACAAAACTGGCTGTTTGATGCAACAAATCCATAGTACAAGCCTACAAGGGGGTAAAATACTGTAATTGATCATTTAGGGGCAACTCGCAAATTGTGGATAGTTGAAGGAGGCATTTTGCAATATGCCCTAAATTTTAATAAGGGACACAAAAGTTAATTAGAATTTTCCCGAGCATCAATTATATTAGACCCCTTAAGATTTAGCATCTTTTGCACTTTAGTCCCTAATATTTTTTTCTCACACAATTACTTGTAATGTATTTATTACCATTATAAGTTTTTAACTTGTATCCATAAAATTAAAGATAAAACTATTTCAAAATATTTTCATTTTGACATGTAAAATCAAATGTAACAATCAAATGTAACTCTACTATTAGTCTTTTAAAAAAGACAAATTTACTCCTAAATTTTAATTGCAGTAAAACCCATAAAAATTTGGGGTGCGTTCGGTTGGATTGAAAATATTTTCCTTAGAAAGCATTTTAGATTCATATGAAAAAATCCATTTTCTATACAATTTTTCATGTTTGTTTGACAAAATGAAAATATTTTAAAATAAATTTTTTTAACGGATTCATCTTTAGTTTTATGAATGCAAGTTAAAAAAACTTATAACAATAGTAATAAATACCTTACAAGTAATTGTGGTTAATAAAAGATTGATTTTGTTCAGAATTAATTGATGGTATAATTTAGTAGTAAAATATGCATAATGATAGTTGTATTAGTGTGGAACCATGATTAAGAGAAAAATAAATAGACAAGAATTGAAAACGAAAATAAGTTTAGGAAATAAAATTATAAAAGTAAGTATTTGGAGTTTAATATCACTCTTGAATTATTTGAAAAATAACCTACATTTAAAAATAAGTTATTTACAGCCAGAGAAAGAAAAATTGGAAAATATTTTACACTGAAAAATATTTTCTGAAATTTGGCACCAAAAATATGTTTGGAAAATATTTTTCGGAAAATATTTTCAATCCAACCGAACACACCCTTAAAACAAGATTTCACTTTAATCTTCCATGTAAGTTTTGTATCATTTATTGCTTTGGGTTAACAATAAAAGGCAATAGTGCTATCAATACTGTTAAAAAGATAAGCATGCTTCAAATTAATTAATATTCTAATTGTCAAATTATGCCTTCTTCATTGTTTAAAATTCAACAAAAATACGATAAAATAATTAATTTTTAACTTTTTGATGAATTACTAAAGCTTTTTCTTCTAAGTTATTTAAGGATGAGTTTCATTTAAATATATAAAGTTACTTGTCGTATTATATTAAGATGATAGCTGAATTATATTAAAAATAAAAAGTAAAAAGATAAATCATTTTAAATAAATATAAAAACAAAAACAAAAAGTAAACAGAATGATGGACTTTTATTAAGATGATTATGGTTATCGTATATTTAAAGAATTAATCTTTTATATATTATTGGTGTAAAAAATTTTCTACTGCGACGAGTGTAAGTGCATGTCACATGTGCAAAAATAATATTTAACAAAATTCAAACAATATATAGATGACATGTATCCACACCCGATGAGTAAAAATTTTTTTACACCAACGATGTATGAGAGTAATCCATAATTAAATTGAACCCAATAAATGTTCTAGAATTATTTTCTTTTCTTTGAAAATGAAATTTACTTTTACATGAATAAAAAAAGACTAAAAATAATAATAGCATTAGAGAATCTTTGTATTTAAAATTTCAAATTATTTTCACAGTACAAGTTTTAAAAAATAACAGTGCTAGTGATCATATTTATATGTGTATGCGTTCGTGCATGTATGTATGTCTCTCTGTATGTATATATATAGATCAATTAATGATAAAAGTGGATTAATTGAAACAAAATTGAAGTTAGGGACTAAAAACAACGAATACAATAAATTTTAAAGAGTCATAATATTATATTTTCTTGTAACGTCTAAGGGCAGCAATGGTTTTTTTTTTTTTTTTTTTTGAATTTTTAATAGTCAAATTACTAATGTATACTAACAGAAGGGGTCAGGTGAAAAAAAATAACGTTAGAGAGTATAGTGTAAAACTCACTAAATGGTTAAACTATAATTAACCCTTTTCCTAATGTCTCAACAAAAAGAGAGAGAAGAAATTAACTCACATACCCCCAAAATCCCATCAACTTCCCACGCTAAAGACCAATATGCTTATTCACTTCTTGTCCCTTTACTCTTTTCTAACTTTCATTGCCCACACTACCACCAACTTTACTCTTCCAAACTCGCCCCTCAGCAGCAGCATTCACACTACTCTCCTCACTCCCCCCAACTAGTCCACTCCTACCACCACTTCTCCTCTTTCTCCTCAGCATCCTCCACCTACACAGAGTAGAGATTCGCCAGAGCCAACTACTATGCTTCGGCAGAGCCAGGTGACCCTGTTGGCAGGGCATGCAGCTACAGTGACTTGGAAAAAATGGGTAATGGAAAAGTCACAGCTGCACTCAGCACAGTCCTTTTTGAAAAAGGTCAAATATGTGGAGCTTGCTTTCTGTTTCTTAAGTTAGGTGTGGTAAGGACTTGAGATAGTGTATTCCTAGGACTTCTAGCTAAAGGATCACTAATTCAACATGAGTAGGTACTAATCCCTTAAGCTGCTGCTGGGATAACTTCCAGCAATGTCTTTCTTCTTTATTTCCCTCTTTGTTTGAGGGCCACGGTGACAGAAGAGGGGCTAATCACAAGGGTCAATTATTATTTTCTCAAGGGAAACTGCATTTTCTATGGAATACTCAGCAAGTTCAAGGTCACTTTGACGACAGAGGATCTATATAAGTCAACTACTTTAAGATGTTGGAGTGGAAAACTAACAGCTTTCTCGGAATTTCTCTTTCCCCTAACTCTATTAGCACGTCAATGCAACTGCCAAAAAAGAGTAAGTTGACGATTACATACTCAATACAGTGAAAAAAACAAAAAATTAGCAGCACCAAACATTACAAGAATATGGTTCAAAAGAAACCTATTATAAACTTGGAAGACGAAGGATTTGTTTTAGCATTGCATTTCTTGTTCCTAAGAATTGAATTTTTTTTTTCTTTTTTTTGGAAGGGGGGAAGGGAGCCACGTTCAAAAGTTCATATTCATTTGAAGGCTGGCAACACTGAATGGCTTGGCAGAAATCAAATACAACAACAACAGAAAAGAGAGTAACTTAGTAAGGTTCTAGACGCTGAAGCAAGACAACAAGGAAAACATCGTATTCATGCCAATTGACAAAAGAATATCTTGCCTTAGGTACAAACTTCTCCAAGTTCATTAACACCTTGGTGGAATTTCAGGTTCATTAATTCCAATAGCAGAATAATTTGCTTCATTAGCAGCATAGTCAGCATCACCCTCACCTTGATCATTCTAATGTCGTATCTCGTTATGATTTTCATCACTAGCTACACTGGGCACACATGTTGTAAACACAAGAATTCGAAGTCTACCAAGCCTTCAGTGCTTGTAGACTCCGACTTCTCTTCCTTGTTAATATTTTTATTAGTTTGATCCTTATGAAGATAATACTGTCATGACTTCTCACAAGTTTCATGGAAGTCAGATCATAAAAAGATAATATCACGACTTCTCACAAGTTTCTTGGAAGTCAGATCATAAATCTATAGGCAAATTCATCATGACCATAGCTAACAAAAACGCATTGTCTTGTCTTTACCTCTAACTTGAACCTCTCATCTTTATACACATGCACAAAGGCTTTGCAACCAAATACATATAGGTAGTCATAGGATACTTCCTTGTCATACCATACATGATTAGGAACATCAGCCTGTAAAGAAATAATGGGAGATAAATTAATAACATATGCAATAGTAAATAATGCCTTATCCCAAGATGTATCTGTCAATTTGTTTCAGAAAGCAAATATCTGACTCGCTCTATTAATGGTGTGTTCACCCTCTCTGCCAGGCCATTCAACTGAAGAGTCTTAGGAGGCATTTTCTGGTGTCTTATACCTTAATGTCTATAGTAGTTATCAAATGGTCTAAGATATTCACCAACATTATCAATACGTGAATACATTTTAGCTTCTTTCCTGTATTCCTCTCAATAGAAGCTTGAAATTGCTTAAAGACATTAAACACCTGATTTTTCGACTTTAAGACATACACCCACAGTTTCCTTGAACAGTCATCTATAAATATGACAAAGTAAAGTGTACCGCCAAACGTCTTCATTTTCATTGGACAACAAAGATCTAAATGCACTAACTCAAGCAACTCTGATTTTCATGTTAGATGATGACTTTTAAAAGAGACCTTGTTCTGTTTTCCTACCAAGTAGTGTGCACATCTTTCCAATTTAACAGTTTTTAACCCAGAAAGTAAATTCTTCTTGGGCAAACAACTATGTCCCTTCTTACTAATATGGCTAAACCTCTTGTGCTATATCTTTGAAGAGACGTTGTCTTCAACTGCATTGACATTATCAATATACACGAAAGCCTTGGCCCAGTACAAGCCCGAACTCTTCTTCCCACAAATCACAATCAAAGATTGCACTACCCATTACCTTGGATGTCTAATATAACCCTCATCATCCAACACACATGTCAAAATCAGATTCAGACGAATATCCGATGCATGTCTAACAACTCTCGAAACCAACATTACTCCAGTGCACGTCTGCAGTACAACAGTTCCTAAGCCAACTACCCTCCACTAACCATCATTACCCATTTCAATATTTTGAAGTCACCAGAAGTATAAGATATGAAAAAATCCTTCCTTGATGCCACATTAAAGTAGGCACCACTATTGATGATCCAATTTGATTCATCACTGGCAACATTGATCAAATTTTCATCCCAGACAGTTATCAAATCCTCTGTAGTAGTGGTAACTATACAATCATTACTGTCATAGTCTTCCTTTTCCTATTTTTCTCTATTCTCCTTCTTCAGTTTGTTGCAGAACTTCTTGATGTGTCCAATTTTCCCACAATGATAACACTCAAGGTTCTCATACTTTGACTTTGATTTGCCTTTACTCTTGCCTCTACTGGATTCTCATTTATTTCTGTCTTTGACCTTTCTCCCGATTTTTCTTAATTAACACCTTGAACTGTGAAGTCGATGTCTCTTGTGTTCTTTGTCTTACCTCTTCATTCAAGATAGCCTTTTTCACATAGCTCAAAATCATAGACCACCAAGAGCAAAACTGGTCAACGTGACATGGATATTCTCCCAAGAATCTGGTGGAGTATTCAGCAACTAAAGTCCTATAACCTCATCTTCAAATTTGACACCCATACCTGACAACTAGTCAAAACATCCTTGAAATTCATTCACGTAGTCAGAAATAGAACTTCCTTCTTTGTACTTCAAAACATAACTTGTTTCAATAAGAACAACTTGTTATTGCCTAATTTTGAAGCATACAAGAATTCAAACTTCTCCTACAAGATTCTAGCATGTTTGTGATTGGCGATGTGATTCACAACATTATCATCTACCCAATGTCGAATGAAGCCACAAAATTCGAAACCAACATGGATTCAGGTTTCTCGTCGGAGAACACTAGTACATATACACTTCTTCAGAAATAGTAAATCCTTCATCTTGTCCTTCCATTTATGATAGTTAGGACAATTCAAGTTAATCATTCTATTGTAATTGGGTTCCATATTTAATCAAGCAAAAAATCTCGAGCAAGTATAACCTGACTCTAATACCAGTTGTTGAGAAAAAATGCGAATAACGCAAGTGGAATAATAACTCAAGAAATTTTTCCCCTTGAATAAATCGTAGGACAGACCTAAACAATAAATAAATCAACAAGTACAAAACACATAGGATTTTTACGTGAAAAACCCTTTCAATGTGAAAACTAAAAACCACATGATCTAATTCAGAAATATAACACTATTAACAAATCAATGAGTACAGCAAAACGAGTCTCCAGTAAATACTTAGAACTTAGACACACCCCTATTCACTAACCATGCTGTAAAATAAACAAAGCAATAGTACAAAATAACCCAAATCACGGGTATAAAATTCCAACCAATAGACAAGAGAAAATAGCAATTTGACCATATAGAATTGTAACCACAGTGTCGAGAATACCAGATTAAAATCTCACTGTAAACGAAGCAAAATTTACCGTTGGATTGAAACACGAACCTGCTGATTTTCTCCCGTAAAGTTAAAGCTTTGTTGTTGCCATAAAAAGAATTATTCTACTTTAATAATTCTCACACTCACACGTGGCTAACTAACCAAGCCTTTTGTCCTATGTATAGGATTTAGTCATATTCCATAACTTACCAAAACAATACATGCCTTTTCTTTCTTGTTTTAGGATTGTTTTGTTTTCCTATTTGGTTTTGATTTTAGACTTCTAAGGCATGTAGACTTGTGGAATTTGGGGACCCATTCCTAATTTGAGAATGACCACAACATATGATTGAATACTGTTTGCAATTAGAGGTTTTTATTTCCTTGTATATAGGAAAATTAAACTATTTAAGAACAATGGGTTAGGATGGAGTTTTGGGGTGAAAGATTTACAAGTTGCAGTTTAGTTTGCATACCGAGAATCTCCTACAATAGGGCTTAAACAAATCTCTTGAGGGGTTCGAGTACTATTTCTATTAATAACAAATGAATCCTAGAATTAGATTTCTTCATCATTTTTCTCCCATATTATTGGCAAAAGCTTTTTCTAAAATGTTTTGGAAACCAGTTAAAAAGGAAGTACAAACCACTGGCACTCTCAAAATTCCAACAAACACTTTTTACAATGGGAAAAAAAACAAATCAAATAAATCGTAGTAACTTTGTGTTATTGATTGATTAATAAATCGTAGAACCTAACAAGCTAAACCTTAAAACAAGAGATTAAACCATGAAACAAGAGATTAAGCTAAACATATGAGCCTTAATATCATCAAATTTACTAAAATTTAGTAATTTTAATGAAAACCACCAAAATTATTTACCAGGTTAATAGAGTACATAACATTTTCCTAATTTTTAAGTCAAACTTAGATGCCCTTCTGACAGTTGTGTTGCAGAGGCGAATCTGGTGCTCTTGACTAAAAGAGTAACCTTCCAGTCTCAGCTAAAATTCATCCTTTGTCTTGACTTTGCCGACCACTTCCACTTCACTCTTGACTGAAAGAGTAACCTCCCAGCCTTCATCCTTTGTCTTGACTTTGCCAACAACCTCCAGTTCTTTCACCGTACGGTCGAACAAGAAAGCAAATTGGGAGCAGCTTCATCCCGAGCAACCTCGAATTCCCTTTCTTTATGTCTAATCACTGCTATATCTCTGCCACACTTTTCAATCATTTTTTCATACTTCTATATTTTTATGATTCTTCTCACATTTTCGAAAGCAAAATGCGAACAACTTCATCTCGAACAACCTTGAACTTCTCGAACTTTTTTTGTGTGTCTGATCGCTGCTACATCCCGGCACACTTTTCAATCATATTTTCATGATTGTTCTCATATTTCCAAATTGCTCGCATTAGATCATGAGTCTTTTCCAATGAAGGCTTGATCATTTGATTTCTTCTCACCCATGACGATGGAGAAAAAAAATGAGGGGGGAGAGATTGGAGGTAAGGATTTCGGTGATAGATTACAAAAAAAAAAAGAGGGTAAAGGAAGGTTAATGGCTTAGTGTTTGATGAGATTATATTTGTAGCATTGTTAAATGAAAATTACAAAATTTTGGCATTGTTGTTGAAAGTTTGAAAGTTCATGAAGAAATGTCTTTGATAAAAAGTTCAATAGAAAGGCAAGAGTTTAGAATGATGGTTTGGGCTAACATGCATTATCTGCCCATGTTTGAAAAAACACTGCTCTACAAGTTCTAAAATCTTTTGTAAATTGCTTGAATCCTTCTTTTAATCCATTTTATAAATAATGGTTGAGAATTTTGTTGTATATATAGATTAAGATATGTTTAGAAAAATATAGAGATAAATAATATTGAGAAGTGAGTTTAAGGTTTCCCATTTTATTAGGTGAAATTTATAGACAATGATGTAGAAACAATTCATATATTATGTAAAATATTTAAAACTTAAATCACATGTGGAGTTCTATGATTAACCTAAAATAAGTTGCCAAACATTATACTTTATGAAAGGTTTTGATATTTTTCTAACATATTAAATTTAGTAATCTTTGGTATTATTTTAAACAAAGAGCAAAATGCATCAATAGTTGCTAAATTATAGAGTTGTTGCAAATGAGGTCATGTAACTAATTATGTTACAAAAATGGTCATAAATTGCTAATATTGTAGATTTCAAATAGCTTCCATCTATCTTAGACGTTGTGCCTGCGAAAAGTTAATTTTTGAAGAGAAATAATCAAATACTTTAGAAGAAGAATATAAAGGGTTGAAATAGAAAAAATAAAAAGTTTAAGGATTAAATCATAATTTGCAAAATTAATGGTCTTCTCCAACTTTATTGGACTCTGAATGAATTCCAGTAGACCTACTTGGGCCATACCTCACAAGAGAATCCACCAAAAGAGATCTAATATATAAGTTGGTACCTAACCTCGACCAAAAAGTTTAACCCAATAGGTCTTGAGCCCAACCTATGTAAAAAGTACTCTTTATTTATCTATTTCAAACTAATGTGGGTCAACTTAAACCCACCCATGAACCCAATGATATCCCCTTTCATGGGTGTATTCCCATATTGAAACTAAGTTTCTATCTCAAGTCCACCTTTAATACTCCACGCAAGCCCAAATTCTTTATCAACTAACTCATAGACCCACTCTTTTTAAATTTCAAACCAACTGTGAGCAAACCGGACCCCTGGCTAAACCCTTAGCTTATGGTCCACTGGGACCACTCTTTTTAACTCATACCACTGTTGGGGAGAAAAATCACGAGAAAACCCACCAAAAGAGATCCAATACATTAGTTGAAATCCAACCTTGACCGAAAAGTGAAACCCAGTAGGTCTTGGAGCCAACCTATATAATAAGTGCTCTTTATTCATCTCTCAAACCAATGTGGGACAACTTAAACCTACCCATGAACCTAACACAAGTAGACCCACCCAACCCATCTATTTCTTTCTCTCCTCAGTATTCAAAGGCCTAGCTCTTTCCTTCATCGTAGAATCTCTTCTACCTAACACCCACTCACTACCAATCAACATCCAACTATCCATCATTTTTTTTTATTGGGATTTTTTTTTAGGATTCTATTTCAATGAGTGTAAATATGCATGTTTGCTTTATGAAATTGTGTTTTGTGTATGTAATTTTGACTTTCCTGATTGTACGACTGCATCATTTGTTCTTCATAGTGCCATATTCTTCTACAATTTGGTATACAGGAGTTGGGAACTATAGAAGTGGTGGTGGTGTCGGAAGGAACAAATAAAGATGTTTGACGAGGAAAAGGATAAGGATAAGGGCGTGAGGCGGTTGACAATAGGAGCTAGATAGGGGTTGGGAGCCTGGGATGGTTGATAGCAGAACTGAGTGGGGGTTAGAGGTGAAGGTGGTTTGAAGTGGTGTAGGCATACGGTGATGGTAAAGGTAAAAATAATTTTTTTTTCTTCCTTTGACCTCTCATGATAAAAAAGAATATTACTTGGTGCGTATGGATAATTTTAACCCTAAAAAAGCCCACTACTTTTCATCTGTCTTTACTAGCTCAAATAGAGGGAATGACTTCAAATCTATATTTTTCATAGTTTAGTAACATTTTGAAAAAAACAATTGAGTAGCTTCATTTGGCACAATCTAATAGTTCAGTGATTATTGTTGCAATTTGCTCTTATACAAAACATAATTAAAATTGATTAAATTGCAAATGAAGTCATTAATCCATTTTGAAGTTTGATTTGAGGTTATCGAACCATTGATTTTGCAAATTTGGTTATCAAACTCTAAATAGAGCTGAATCCGATCATTCCATCAACTCTAGTCGTTGGGACTCATGAAAAGTTAGTTTTCTAGCGGTAAAGTCATCAAACATTTAAAAAAATAAATAGGGACTAAAATAAAAAAAGAAGAAAAATTGTTTGCCGATAAATAAATAAAAAAAGAAAAAAAATAGTTTGCGAATAATATTATAATTTTTAAAAACTTATGTTCTTCCTCTTTCCTTCATCTATTCAAATCTAACTTTCCCTCCACATCTGTCTCTTATCCCCTCCTCTTCCTCAATAAGAGGCAGGATATCTTTCCCCAAACACCCCTACTCCCAAATCTACCAACACTATCCCCAGTTCCTTTTCCTTATACCAACTTCTATCTCCCAGTCCCTGTATCCCCTTCCCTATCATCACTCTTTCTCCCTCATTCCCGTCAACTTGACCCTTTATCTCTCATTCTTTATCAATACCTACCCCTCATCCAATACTAACAAATCTCACCAATGAATCCTTTAACCTCAACAAGCATTCTCCACCATCACCAATGCACACCACTTGTGGAACAACTCTACTGCACTTTGCCATTGGAATCAAATCGTCAACCAAAAGCCACATTCCCGCCAACCATAAGCTCTATCTTGGGAATACCTATAACGACGACAAACCCTTATCAATCTCTTCCAATCTTCATCAACAAAACACTACAAGCCATATACTAACATATTAATAAGAATTAAAAAAAATACTAATAAGAATAAAAGTGAATTTTTTTATATGATTATACGTAGATAGGACCTCACAAATGATAGTTTATATAAAGAAGCCCATTAAGGGCAAAATGTGAATAAACTTGTGAGAAGGGGTTCTAACCCTTGATTCTCTCTTATAAATAGAGACACACTTTCCAAGACATGTAACTAACATCCACTAGTTCCTATCGATAATATTCAAACACACTTATTACTCTGATCTCTACTTTCTCTCTCTAAACCTTTTCTTCTTTACCCTTGAACATATCTTTGTTCATCAATATACACAAATTTTTTTGGCCATTTTCAATCATCTCATTTCCATCCATCAACCGCAAGCTCTAGCCTATTGTCATCGCCCACAAATTCAAGACCTATGAAATGATTAGGATAGGTGGAATCAAATATACCAATCAATTGCAGAGATTGCCGGTTGTGATGGGTTTGTAGGGCTCTGAAATGGTTTAGAATTATTAGTACTAGCCAATGGGTGGATTCCAAGTGGTCTTTTAACACTAAAAGAGTTGGTTGAATGATTCCTAGAAAATCAACATTTTTCCTCCTATAATGTCTAGAATTAACAGAATGACCAAAGACTATGCATTTAGCTAGACCAGTAATTAAATTTGTGAATCTAATTGTTGAGTGACTTCAAATGAAACTCATAATTAGTTTGGTGACTATTAATCCCCTTTTCTCATTAGAATTTGATCTATTAGATATTTTGATAAATTTTAGGATTAATTGCAAAATACCCTCATGAACTATCTACAGATTGTGACTTGCCCTTTAAAGTATCAATTTTAGTATTTTACCCCTTTACACTATAAATTTTCTGCACATTACTCCAATAAAATTGATTAGGAAATTAGTTCTCCAATGCAAAGATCATAACAGCCTTTTTAATGAATATGTTGCCTAACTTACCCTTTTTTTTCTTTCTTTTTTTTCTCCTTCTCCACTTAACTTTTCTTTTTGCAACTTTTACTCCCTTCCACCACAACTACCACCACCCACGAACCGTAGCAGTATGGCATCTTGAATTAATCTAAATATATCGAAAATAGTTGGAAAATTTTGTTTGGAGCCGTATGTAAGTGATTTACTGTCAAAAAGTTTGAATTTTTGAATGCATACCACCAGTTTGTCCAAATGCCTCCATAAACTTTCAAAAATTGAATGAATTAATTAACCATATCCATTATCTTTCTCCATCTCAATAATGCTACTTTTTCCCATTTTCTCTACATCACCTGTTGACTCACTCCTCAACCTCTTCATCCTACGAGGTTTTGACCCCCTCTCTCTTGTTATAATTCTATCTCTATATCTGTTCCTACTGCATGTCCCTCGATTGACTTTTTCAATCTTTACTCGAACTTTGGCTCCTTCTCCGGTGTTATGACTCTACCTACTTGAGCGGCTACTGTGTCTCTTAAAACCCCATGGTGGAAGTTATTGGTTTTGGGTTTGTGAGAGATCAGAGAGTTGCAAAAAATGAAAAGATGTGGGCATTTTGGGATTTTTGGTTGTTCTAACAACTGTGGGTAAAATTGTCATTCCAGCATGTTCACAACTTAATTTGAGTGATATGCAACAAATACATAGTACAAGGGAGTAACATATTGTAATTGATTCTTTAGGGGGCAAGTCGCAAATGTGAATGGTTTAGGGGGACATTTTTCAATTAGGAAAATATTTAGGTAGATCCAGTTTTTGACCCTACCTGTAGAGTCTGTGGTTAGGATTAATCTTAAAAAATCTTACTTACATCAATTAATGTCATAGATTCTCTAAATTTTAATCCATACTACAGGGTCTACAAGTGGAGTCAAAAACCGGATCTACCTAAATATTTACCTTTCAATTAACCCTAAATTTTAATAAATGACCTTTCATAGAAAAGTTAATAAGAATTTTCCTAAGCGTTAATTATATTAAACCCCTTAAGGTTTATTTGCACTTCATTTCTTAACGGTTTTTTTTTTACAAATTAATTCCTAAATGTTAATTGCAGTAAACCCCCTTAAGGTTTAAAAGATATTTCACTTTAGTGCCTTTTCATGTGAATGTTGTATCATTTAATGTTTTGGGCTAACAAAAAAAGGCAATAGTGCTATTTAATATTATTAAAAAGATAAGTATGCTTCAAATTAACTAATATTCTAATTACCAAATTATACCTTCTTCAATATTTAAAATCAAACAATACGATGAAATAATTAATTTTAAACTTTTTGATGAATTATTAAAACTACTACTTCTAAGTTATTTAAATATGAGTTTAATTTATATGTATGAACTATTAAAGCTATTTCTTCTAAGTCATTAATATGAATTATATTAACAACGAAAGAAAAGAAAAAAGAAAAATCATGTTAAATAAATATTAAAAAAAAAACCACAAGAAAAGAGAATGATGGAATTTTATTAAGATGATTATGGGTACATATATTTAAATTAAAGTCAATAAATATTCTAGTATCATTTTCTTTTCTTTGAAAATGAAATTTGGTTTTACATACAAAGATCAAAAAAATTATAATAGCATTAGGAAATCTTTCATAATTAAGTATTTATAATTATTTTATTAGTAAAGTATTAAAAAAAACAATGGTGCTAGTGGTCATCTTTATATATTTATATTAATTAATGACTAAAGTGAATTAATTGACACAAAATTAAAGTTAGGGACTAAAATAACAAACACAATAAACTTTAAGGGGTTAATATTATATTTTCTTGTAATGTCTAAAAATAACAATGTCTTTTTGAATTTTTAATAATCAAATTATTGATCTGTACTGAAAAAAGGATCAAGTAAGAAAACAAATAACGTTAAAGAGAATATTGCAAGACTCGCTAAACCATAAGAGGCTTTACTACAATTAACCATTAACCCTTTTCCTAATGTCTCACCAAAAAAAAAAAAAAGGAAGAAGAAATTAACTCACACATACCCAAAATCCCCAAGCCCAACATCCAACTTCCCAAGTTAAAAAGACAAATATATATAGAATAACAATCAAATCCATAATAGATAGCTAAATCACTTCCTGTACCGTGACTCTTCTCTCATCAAGAACTCTCATCACCCACAGGACAACAACATGCTGCCACCAATTTTACTCTTCCAAACTCTCCTCACAGCAACAGCATTCACACTACTCTCCTCACTTCCCCAACTAGTCCATTCCCACTATCACTACTCCTTCTCCGCACCCTCCACTTACACAGTGAAGATCCTCCAGAGCCATCTACTACGCTCCGACAGAGCTAGGTGACCCTGTTGGCCGGGCATGCAAGTACGGTGACTTGGAAAAAATGGGTTATGGAAAAGCCACAGCTACACTCAGCACAGTCCTTTTGGAAGTCAGATATGTGGAGCTTGCTGTCAACTTAGGTGTGTTGAGGACTTGAGATGGGTGTATTCCTGGAACTTCTAGCTAAAGGATCACTAATTCAACATGAGTAGGTACTAATCCCTTAGGCTGCTGCTTGGCATAAATTCTAGCAATGTCTTCTTTCTTTATTTCCCTCTCTGTTTGAGGGATACGGTGAAGGAAGATGAGGGGCTGATCACGATTGAAGGGTCAATTATTATTATCTAAAGGGAAACTGCATTTTCTACGAAATACTCAGCAAGTTCAAGGTCACTTTGACAACCATAGTATCCATATAACTCAACCACTTTAAGATGTTGGAGTGGAAAACTGACAGCTTTCTCAAAATTTCTTTTTCCCCTAACTATATCAGCACGCCAATGCAACTGCAAAAAAGAGGAAGTTGACGATTACATACTTTAAAACAGTACAAAAACAAAAAATTAGTAGCACCAAACCTTACAAGAATATGGTACAAAAGAAACTTATTATAAACTTGGAAAATGAAGTATTTGTATTTGCATTGTTTTCTTATTTCTAAAAAATTGACAAGTGAACATCCTACCTTCAGTACAAACTTCTCTAAGTTCGGTGATGCCCCGATAAACAAACAAACCAAGTCTTATTCCTACTAAGTAGGATGAGTTGCATGAATTCTATTATATTACTGTGCTTTGTCATGGACCATGCGCTCCAAGTTCAGTGATGCCCTGATAAAAAAAGTAAATCCAAGCAATCTATCATCATCTTCTGCTCCTTCAGCTTCTAAAACAAACTGCTTCAATTTAGTTAATTGAGGAAGTTCATGAAGTTTAGCTTTTCCCTGGGATGATGAAACCACAAAGAGGCAAACAAAAGGAAAAGATAAGGTACAACTTAGAACTAACTATCAACCGACTAGGAAAAGAAACTCTGACTAAAAAATTCCAATGGAAAAGTTGAGACTCACATGAAAAAATGAGGCAAGGTCAGAACCTCCAATTTCGAAAGGCAGTAGGAAAGCCAGGAAGCAACATCCCTGACCAAGTCCTTGAACCTCCCAAAAACAGATACATTTAGAAGCATGGGACATTTGCAAGCACTAACTTTTCTGCTTCGGTAATTTTAAGCAAGACTAGATTTGTATCACGGATGTGATGGATTTTAATTTGAAACAATATGTTATCTCCAGATGTTTCAATGCAAGAAATGGACCAAAGACTTCAAGACTTGTCAAATCGTCCGCACCACTAGACACTCAAGAAATGGGCACCTATGCAACAAGAACCCAAGAACTTCCCCAGACACATTCACACCAATCAAACTCAATGTTCTGAGGGACTTAAAGTCAACCAGTGCACAAGGATGACCTCCACAATAATCAGAATGAGATTTCAATCCAAAGGATCTAAATGAGAAAGTATAAGCTTCTAACAATTGACAAAACATCTTGCTATATTCTAACAAGTTCAATTCTAGCCTTTGCACTCTCCTTGAAAATGCATCCTGAATCCATTTGTCAATCTCATCTCGAGAAAATTTGTCCAAATCCAATAAAACCCTGAAATCATCCAATGCCAAGGCCTTGTTTGATTGTAGGACTTTGTTTACCCATTTAACATATTCACGCCTTTCTTTTCGCGACATTTACTATACACTGATATGTTCTTAATTCTTGCCAACTTGTCTAACACTTTTATTCTCTCAAAATCAACCCGAGCAACATACACCCACAGCAGATCAATCCAAAGTTTAGAGGGAACACTTGTTCTACTAGCTTCTTTAAGTGGTAGAAAAGAAAGGAAACAAACAAGAATATCATTCGATGGCTCACTAAATGGATCCATGAGGGGTTGCTCTCTATTTTCACACAATTTAGAGGAGGAATAAAAGAGTTTATAGCATATTCAGCAAACAATTTAGTCCAAAATCATTAGCAAAACAGCAAAGCTCCAAAAATTTAATTTAAAAAGGAAAAAAAAAAAAGAACACTCATGTTAAGTTAGGCTGATCCGTGGCCTTACCTTTCTCATTCCACAATCTGATGCAAGGTTTAGCCTTTGTTCCATCAAGATTAAAGCTTTCTGCATATCAAACTTCCTTTAAACCTGCAAAATAAAAGTAACCCTCAAAATATATTACTGACAATTTATCAAAAAGAAGGAAAATAGAATAACTACAGGCAGGAATTCTAAGCATCCCAGAAGCCAATATAAGTCCAACACTGAAGCACAAATCCAATAGATACTCATTCAACATAATCATAAGATAAAGTAATAAAGATTTGATTTTGCGCAAAAAATATTTTTTTTTTATGGAAAACAAAATTAGCCAACGCAAATCTAATTCATTCAGCTTAAGTATAAGACAAGTAATAATGACTCAATATTTGGCATAATTGTTAACAAAATCATGGTAGAAAACAAAATCTAATTCATTCAACTTAAACATGAAACAAGAGCAGCATACCTTATTCAATAAAAACTTGATCGTTGACATAATTTTTTAACTTAAGTAATGCGTTTGCCACAAATAGGCTGGCTAGGTAGACCAAAACCTGAACTTCGATCGGATTAAGCTGGGTGGACAAGAAATAATCTATATATCTGATACCAAAATATATCCTCCAATAACTCACGAACATGTGGCTAGTCAATCAAAGTGATCAAATGTTCACGAAGGTATTTTGGAAATTTTTACATAAAATCAAGTTATGAAGAAATTCAACACATTGAAGACTCTCATAGGTCAAAGTTTGATAATTATTCCCAAATCCATGAATTATCCAAATCCATCAAAGAGAAGTATAAATAGTAAGTTGATAAGGTAAAGAAGGAATTCATTCATTTAACTTCACACTTTACCATTCTAAACTTTCATTTTGCTCTTAATATTTTTGCTCACACAAATTCTGACTTGAGTATCGAAACCTTTCCCGGAGGATAAAGCCCGACACCTTTGTTATTATTATAGATTTGCTATATCGTGGGTACACGTCCGCCATATCATTGCATTAAAGAATTTGGACAACTAAGGAGTCGGAATTTTAAGGTATAAATATTAGACTTTGGTGCTATAGTTTTCACGCATTAACATTTAGCGCCATCTATGGAAAACTAAACAAAAAGCCACGCTAAGTCATCTTCAACTATGACTCCTAGCACACGTAATATTTATCGCAATAACTAGGACCGAGAAAAAAAGTCACCCCTAAGATCAATCAAAGTGTTTGATCATCTTGGGAGGAAATCTAAGGATCCCAATAGTATCCCCAAACTATGGATAAGGACAAAGAGATCTATAGAATATGATAACTAAATGCTATGTTAGAGGATATGTTCATTAAATAACAACTTGAGCATCCACACAAGAGAAGGACCTTTACTCTTACATTCTAGGGTAGAGCTCTTACTTATTCTTACTCTCTGGGAAAGAGTCTTCAATTGCCCTCGCCCTCCAGGGTAGAGTTCTCACTTGCTCTTGCCCTCCAAGGTAAAACTCTTACTTATTCTTACTCTTCGGGAAATAGTTCTCAATTGCTGTTGCCTTCCGGAGTAGAGTACTTACTTGTCCCCTCCCGAGGTAGAGCTCTTACTTACTCTTACCATCCGAGAAAGAGTCCTGAATTGCTCTCACCCTCTGAGATAAAATTCCCACTTGCTCTTGCCCTCTGGAATACAGCTCTTACATGTTCTTACTATCCAGAATAGGATCTGCAGCTATTCGAAACTTCTAGATTTGTGTTCAACTAGCATCCTCCGGGATTACCTCACTTTTCTAGAGGCAAGTCTAAGTCTTCCCAAGTGAGAGATCTACAAGTTAAATCTCACCCCAAGAATGAGGCTCATCCTTTCAACGCTCAAAAATCTCATCCTCCGGGGTCACCTCACCTCTAGGGCCAGAGCTAAGTATTCTCAAGTAAAGAGTTCTATAAATTAAATCTAATCCTAAGAGTATGGCTCATCCTTCCGAATTTCAAAAATCTCAACTCTCTAGATCATCAATTCCTTTCGGGGAACTAAATTAAAGACTACTCTCTTGAGTCGGCATAACCCCTCCAGAGGCGAAGATAAGCTTTTCCTTGGAGAAGTAGTTCCTTAGTTAAATATGATCAAAAGAGCAACCATAGCCTTTCCAAGAATGAAAATAAAATTTTCCTAGGAGATTTGCACCTAAAGTAACCTTAGTCCCAACACTAAGGTTTTACTTAGGAAATTTGTGTCAAGGATAACCTCTTTGGGAGTGAAAATAAAATTTTTCTTGGAGAAGTAGTTCCTTGATTAGAATATGTTCAAAAGAGCAACCATAGCTCTTCTGGGGGCGAAATTAAATTTCTCTTAGAAATTTGTACCTAACGTAACCTTAGATCCAACACTAAGCCTTTACTTAGGAGATTTACATCTAGAGTAACCCCTCCAGGGGCAAAAATGAGCTTTTCCTTGGAGAGGTAGTTTCTTGATTAGGTATGCTCAAAAAAGCAACAAAAGCCCTTCCAAGGGTAAAAATAAAATTTTCCTAGGTTAAGCTTGGTTTAAGACTAAGATTTACTCTCAGGAAACAAGAAAATTTTATTTGACCATAAAGACAATAATTTGATAAAAAAGTTTGGTCACTTGAAAAAAATTCAAGTATCCAATGGAGGGCAAGGATGTATGGAAGAACACTTGAAGCCAGACAAAAGCACAAACTAGCAAAAGAAAGTCGCAAACCATACAAAGAAGGAAAGCTGACAAAGGTGGAGTTGGTACAAGGGAAGACCCCATCACAAAGCCAAGCAACAAGCGTAAGCAAAGTAAAATACTTAGGAAAGTAACAACATAATACTAGCCGAAGGTGGAGGTCGTACATATAAGAGACCCGAACTCTAAAGTCTCCAAAAAGGAAAATAGCTAAACTAAGTGCTAAACTAAGCTAATGCGGCGATAGAAGTACTCACCAAGACGTTCCTCTTAGCTACTCGATGACCTCCGAAGTAGCATCCCTCGCATTAACTCTAACGGCTGCTACTTTATCCTCAGTCAAAACCCATGAAAAACTAGGGTGAAAGGGAGTAGGAGGTGTTGTGCTTCGATCCAAGTCATCCATATCCAAATCTAGGTACTTCTTCACAAAAGTTTAGGCCAGATCATACCTTTTATCGAAGTACCCAATGCTGCTTTTCTCCACCAAATGACTTTCCAAGCGATCCAAGTAGTCCTGAGAGCCAAGGAACTCAAAGATAACCAAATCTCTACTCTTCTTCTCCACTGATTTGAGCTCATCTTTATGTGAAATTCGAAGCTCTTTTATCTCCCCCTTATTTGATACTTGAATCTCTTTGATCTCATCCTTGTGAAATGCTAGGAGTGTTCATTTGACCGGTGTTCGACTTTTTGACTTATTCGACTTGTCTTGTTTGAGTTTCGACTTGAAAATCTCAAAGTCAAAGTCGAGTCATATAAATCCAAAGTCAATTAAAGTCGAATCGTTTAAATTCGACTTGTTCGAACGGTATTTTGAACAAGTCAAACATTTAATCTTCTTTCATACTATATTCTAATTCTAAATTTAGTACATTATCTCACAAACTCCATATTATTCTACAAAAGTGTATTAAATTTATATGTATATAACTTATTAATGTAACACTTTTGTTTTAATTATTCTAGTTTTCACATTATCATCTTTATATTAATATGTGTACAAAAATATAATTCATAATATATATATACATACACACAAAATTTACAAATCTTAATATATGAATATGTTTTAGTGTATATATTGTATATAGGTATTAAAATTAATTTGCAAAATCTAAACCAAATTTAGAACCACTTACCAAAATCAATTTATATAGAAAATTTTATTGAATCACCAACCTCTGTTAAGTTATATCCTATAAGTATATAGAAATATATATGATTATCTAACTCTATCTATAGTAGTAGTAAGTTAGTAATGCGTTTAATATACTTGGTAATAGTAAAACTGTTATGTTAATAAGTTATATAGTATAACTGTATTATTATATAAATTAAATGTTATGTAAAACATATTTTTATTACAATTATAAGTTATATAAATCTTAATATATGAATATAAGAACATATATGTATAGATATATTATACCATATTTCATTAAATGCTTTAGTATATATAATTATTTAACTCTAGTATCTAAGTGTATTAAAAGAAAATTGGTAATTCATTAAATTAGTTATTGAAACAAAAGTGTGACGTTAATAAATTGTATACTTACATTAATGTATAAGTACATAAATTATACATAACATGAACAATTATACAAAGAAAATATATAAGATATTAAGTATTAAGAAAAATAATATTATCAGTTATTAACATATTTAATTATTAAGAATTAAGAATATTATGGTTAAAATATTATGTACACAAATACATTAATATATTATTATAATTGTAGATCCTCATATATATATATATATATATATATATATTTGACTTATTTGACCGGTATTTGACCAGCCAAGTCGAACGACTTGTTCGACCGGTAAATTAGTCAAACTAGTCATCTATAAATCGGTATTCAACCGATAGTTTGACTTGAAAGTTGAAGTCAAAATCGAGTCGAGATGTCGTTTGGTTAATTTGACTTCGAGTCAAAGTCGAGTTGAAAGTCAAACAAATCAAGTCAAATTTTTTTTGACTTGACTAACTTTGAACATCCCCTGAAATGCTTAAATCTCTTTGATCACATCTCCCTATGAGATGCTTGAATCTCTTTGATCTTATCCTTCAACTTGGCAATCTCTTTAATGTTTTATTGGTTATGCTTAGAAGAAGTACATAAATGTGTGCTTGAAAATGTGATTCTTTCGCTTCTTCCGCCTTTTTAATCATAACCTCCAAATCTAAAATTTGTGCTAGATGGTACTCTTGAACTTGGTTCAAGTAATAGTAGAGGTTGCGCTGGGCATACCTCTTCCCGCGTCTTTCTCGTGGCGAGAACAGAACAACAGAGAAAGACCCAGCCGACCGACCCAGGCAATCTAAAGACAATGAGAGAAGGACAATACTATTCCTAAGTATAATTAAAGAATACTTAGACATTTTTATGAAAGGAAAGAAGAATAACTTACTTGAGCAATATGTTGGCATATAGCATTAGCATTGGCAATACAAGTAGAGCTCAAAGATTTGTTGGCTCTCTCACATTGCTCCTTGGGCAATGCTAATGCCTCCATTAAAAGGCTACTTACTTCTTCCAAAGTAGAGTCCTCGTACATCTCCCAAGAAAGGGTATAGATCATGTGAGAGGAATAAGAGCCTCCAACTTGAGCGGTAGCTTGAGCTTGAGGCATATCCTCTTGAAGCAAAATCTAATGGGCTAAGAACTCCTTGAATGGAAGCTTCAACTTAAGCCAAAGGTGTCGAAGTACCCTCAATGGAGGCGTCGCCTTCTTCTTAGGTTGAGGTGGTGAAAGAACCTTTTGAGCAGGTTTTTTTTGGTCCCAATATCCCAAAGGTAGATTTTTTGGGGAGTTGAGATGAACTTCAATGCCTAACTTGCCTCATCTTCAAAGCTCGATCACAAATAGCATCATTTAAGGCACCACTACAAAATCAAGAAGAACAAATTAAGTTCAAGACAAGTATCAATACTAAATGAAGATGAGAGGAAACACGTGCAAAAATTGCTAAGTAAAAATACACATACATGTCAACCTAAAGAAAGAAGAGGATCAAGATTGACAGGGCTCAATCTCGCCAACATTAAGACTTGTTCATTAACCACTGCTTGCCAAGGGAGTGGTTCGGCCTCCAAGAGTATAGAAAAATACCTACTCTTGTGCCCATTAAGAGAAGTAAGAGTTTGTTGACCTGCGAAACTTTCAAATCATAGTTCCAAGTAGGAAAGTTCTAATCGGGCTGCTTTTGGATCAAGAAGTAGCGAGCGACTCTACCATTTGTCTAGCTTAGGGTATACCATTTGATCCTAATGGTGGCATAAATAATCAAGTAAGCATAAATATTCTAGATAGATTTGGCATGTAATTGTCCGAATTTGATTTGATAATATTCTATCATCTTTTGGAAAAATATGGGAATAGGAACCTCAATCCCGCCTCTACCTATACCGAATATATTCAAACATAGTTGGAAAAATTCACACGAGGGCGATGGTTGGAGGGTGGAACTTTCTCCTTGATATAATCGGGAAAATGACATTGCCTTGCCCATTCCCTCACTAAATTCATGTTAACCACCGTTGGGAGTAGTTGAGAATAAACACTTGTAGAGTCACTATTGTCTCTCTTGGTTTTTCTTTTCCTTCATACCTTTGAGAAGCTAAGGATTGGTACTCTTTAGTGCGCGCTTATTAAGGGAATCACACAATCTCTTCACTAGATCTATCATACTCAAGATAATGCTCTCTAGCTCGATGCAATTAAAAATATCCCGATAGTACTACCGTAGTTGAAACGGTGGTTCTACAAATGTTTACCCTTACCTTGGAGGATGAAGCGCCCTCAATTAAGGGTCTACCCATAAACATACTTTGTCAAAATCCACTTGGCTTTGGTCCCATATTGAAGTCTTCATGAAAAAAATTTAACTCCAAGGATTCGCACAAAGGACTAATCACTCTACCTGGGACCTTATCCCACTCATCAAAAACATTTTCAAGTATATCCAACACTTTATTTTAAGAGTATTCATGATAACCATCAACCATGCCCAAGGTATTACACAATTCGTCAATGCCATCGTCAAGTGTACAATCAATTCTATCAACCCAACCAATAACATCACAAGTATCATCACTTATTGGGGTGTCAATAGTTTCATTTATTTGGCCATCAGCTGATAAGTTGGAATTTATGGAAGATAAGATCATCATCAACATCCATAAGATTGTTATCAAGAGTGAGGTTGGATGACAACGTAGGTTCATTACCAAGCATGTTCTCACGCACAACTAATGGAGTTCTTCCAACCTTTCCCGTAGTATTAGCAGTGGAAAGAAGAGCAAGGATAAATCTTGAAGGTCTAATCGCACCACCATCAACTTTGAAGTCTAAGGGAAAAACGATGTAATTGCCTTGAATGGCCAAGTTTGAGGTGAATTTGGAGGTGTCAAGACCAATTGAATTGTGGACTACATCCCTACTTAAAGTCAAGTCTTTATTGTCAATGTGAGCTAGAACTTTATGAGCTTTAATGGCAAACTGAAGACTAGTAGTGGAATTAACAACCACTACTGCATTTTTAATTTTTACACCAGCAACATAGCTTTGCACAGCTGCGAATTGACTTGGATTGTTTGCCGATAAGGTTGACTTCAAAGCACAAGTAGCTACAATATTGTATTGTGCAGCAGCGACACAAGCTTGTGGAGCCTTCGTCATGTACAGCCGCAGCAAGGCCACCACCGAGAATCTCTCAAACAACTCACTACTGGAAAGCAGCCATGGTATCATCATCTGCAATGACAAGATCAATCTCTATAATGGTGTTAGTAATGGCAATAGCTACTGCATCATTTCTCTTCATTCCAGCCACACAAAGTTTTTAGGAAGGAGTAGCGACGTCAACAGCTCTGGTTGTTTCATCAGTTGCTCTAGCGATTTTATTAACAATTCTGGTGACCGTTAAGACATCTTCGGCCAGGCCACCACATGTTCCAATAGTTAGGGGACCAGCAACTGAGTGTGATTGCATGGTCAAGGATCTAGTTCTAGTCCTTTCACTCATTTCTTTCACCTCAACTGCTTCCTCCTTCCTCTCATCTTTCTTTTCTTTCTTTCTATTCTTCTTTTCTTCTTTCTCTTCTTTTTTTCTCCTCTTCTTATCTCTCTCCATCGTTCTATCTATGTCCATTCCCAAGCCAAATGGACCCTTATCTAAATCTCAATGTCACTCAAATCTATGGATTAACTCATAGATCTACTCTTACTTCAACATCAAAACTCAAGGAAATAGTTGAATAGTAATGTTTAATCAAATGCGCATGAGGTGTTTGACACAATGCCAAAGTGAAAATAAAGAGAAAGAAAATAATAAAAAAGTGCAAAAATGTACGTGCTTATCAAAGATTTGGAGAAATTGCAAGACCCACTTGATATCTTATGTGTCAGTAGAAGGTTGAGTGTTGGGTGGTGTGGATTGAGAGCTGAGAGTTGGGTATTGGGTTGAGGGTTGTGGTTAGAGGGTTGAGGGTTGAGTGTTGGTTGTTGTGTTGTGGGTTAGGGTTGAGGATTGAGTATTGGGTGTTGTGTTGTGGGTTGATGGTTGAGTGTTGTGGGTAGAGGATTGAGGGTTGGTTGTTGGGTGTTGGGCTGATAGTTGAGGATTGAGGGTTGAGTGATATTTTGAGCTAAAGCTATTACTTTGAGATACTAAGTAACCTAATATCACAAAAGCTCAAAAATGAGCAAATGAGTATTACTACTCAACGTAAGTGGGAGGTATACGAATGGCTAAAGTGTTGGTGATCAACTATTTTCTCTCCAAAAATAAGAGTCAAATTTTCAAATTTTTTGGTTCCAGCCAAAACCTTATCGGCTTTGGCCAAAAATATATCAACTCCGGCCTAGACACAAGTCAAAAACTATCGTACTACTCTCAACCCAGGCAAACTCAACTTGAGAGTGGGGGCAAATGATGATACCAAAATATACCATCTAATAGCTCATGCATACGTGGTCAGTCAATCAAAGCGGTCAAATATACGTGAAGGCATTTTGATAATTTTATCTAAAATCAAGCTATGAAGAATTCAACACATTCAAGGCCCTTATGGGCCAAATAATTATTCCCAAACCCATAAATTGTCCAAACCCATCAAGGAAGAGTATAAATAGTAAGTTGGCAAGGTAAAGAAAGTATTCATTCATTCAACTTCACACTTTAATTTTTATTCCATGCAAGCTATCATTTTGCTCTCAATCTTTTCCTAGCACAAATTCTGACTTGAGGGTCGAAATCTTTCTCGAGGGACAAAACCTCATCGCTCTTGTTCTTGTTGCAGGTTTGCTATGTCGTAAGTATACCCACGTCATATCTTTGTGTTGGAGAATTGGGACAACTAAGAATTTGGACTTTTAAGACATAAATATTAGAGTTTGGTACTACAGTTTTCACACATCAACAATATCTATATACTACATATAGAGCAAGAGTCTCTTGGTGTGATGCCATGATTTGTTTTGTCTATTTTACCCTTGATAGTTTTAAACATTCTCCACATAAATACTCTTTAAACTTCTCCCTATTTTTTAATTAATAATTTTTAAAATCACACACACATTAATATATATCTTGTCCACTAGTATTGAATAATATACGTCGCCCATGTTCGACTCTTGTTGTTGTATTGGTCTGCCTTTCCTCTTCATAAACTTTATCTTGCAAAAAAAAAAAAAAAAACAACAGTATGTAAAGGCTTAGGATCTTCATGATTGATACTCCATCTTATAATTGGTTTCCTTTTCCAATTAGGACTACTTACGACCAGTTTCTTTTCTTTAACCAATATTTTAAAAAAATAGGACCGGTGATAGAACCGGCTGACTGATCGGTTATCCAGTCTCTCAGTTCAACCTTTGGGCCATCTGTTTCTTTTTTTAACAAATTAAAACTATTGGAGTATTTTTTTCGTTGGACATTATCTGTAGGGTAGATGCGGCGTCTGATTGATTGAAATTTGAAAATTGGTAGATCCAGTAATTACTTTGGATTTGGGCATTTCAGGCCCGAATACATTCGGGAATTGTGTCTTGTTGAATTTTGAAAGAAACATATATGGGATGGATACGAAGGTGATTAAAAAAAAAAAAAATGGTGAGAACAGGCCGTTTTCTTCTTTCTTTGTTTCTAAATAGTAAGTTTGGGGGCTTTGCAAAAATTTAGGAACCCAAATCCTGATCATCTAGCTTCAAAGTTGGTTTTGAGCTTTGGTTAAGTTATGTAGCCCATGAAATATCGTATCTTAATCTTTTGTTCTTTAATATTTGAGCCTTGGGCTATGGCATAAATTTGCAGGCCCAAAACCGAAAAAATTAATCGTCCAACGACAAAACTATGAACCCGGATTTGAACCGTTCCATCGGAAGCTTCAATTAGCATGTTAACAGTTGGCAGTTGGAAGCTTTAATTCATTTACTCTTTCATTAATTATTTTTCTTCAATTTATTTTTTCAATTTTTTTCCAAAGTTGTCTTAATTTCCCTTTTATATTAATGAGCATTTTTAGCATGTTTGACTATTTATATGCTAATTATTTTGTATGCAATACATAATGCTTTAACATAATTCATGTTTGACAAAGCTAAAGAATGAAGTCTTGTAATCTATATTAGCTAGAGTTGTTGAATTAAAAATATCATGTTGTTGCTGAAATTAAATTAATATTCCAAGTAGATTAATCAAATTAATTTCCCTTTCCTGGGATTGTTCTCAATGACCGCTTATTCAAAGTTACTTATAATTTCTTTGAAATTGAAATTAATGTTTTAAAAAGAATTAGTTGACAAAATCTGAAAATTTGTATTTCTTTTCTTGTTTCCAAAATTGTTTTCAAAAGCAATTTTGAATATGCATTAGTCAGAATCGAAACATTTTTTAAGTTTTCACAATTAGGTGACCGGTAACCATGCACTTAATAGTGACATGAGTCATTTGATTGGAATAAAAGACTTATTTAATTTCATCTGAAAAGTCCTTAAGTAGATAATTTAAGTTAATAGTAATATCTTATTCATAAACGCTACTACTAGTACAACCAATTAAAATGTCCATATTTTAGTTAATTATGGAATTAGCAATAATGTTGAATTAAAATGTTCATTTTTTCTTTTCCTTGATTATTATTGTGGTGGATGCTTCATCAATTTTAATTATGGGTTTTTGGCACCCAAAAAAAAAAAAAAAAATTCACAACCTTTCGTGTTGATGCTAAAGGACTGAAGGCCATTCCGCATTTTATATCACTTCATCCATTTAAGATACCAGAGATAGCTAATAGTACACGAAAGTGAGTTACATCCCTGCCGTTTATATGGACCATGGAGTTCAGTAGTCACTAAGAAAAGAAATTATTGATCAAAATGATTAACTAGATTAATAAGATGAAAAGTCTTCATAATTAGCTCACGAAGATTAGTCATTCTCCTTGAAATCCATCATAATCACTTCAATTTGTGCATGAAGTATAATTTCAATTTTTTTTTTTTTAAAATCTAGATGCATATACATAGGAAGAGTAAAAAGGTTCAACCTCCTTTAATTTAGCTTCAATTCAATTTATTTGTTTTTTTTTTAGGTAAATTTGGTTTAGCTTTGTGTTGATATTCAAGAATGTTTACACAAATCAGAAAGTCTGAAGATCAATCAATCAATCTTTTTGTCTCTTTTTCTTTCTTTTATATTTTTGTTTAATTGGGAATTAAAAATTCCTTAGTTTTGATATCTGCGGATTCATTTCCATTGATAAATAATAATTTAGTTTACAACAAAAGCTTTGCCTTCCAGCACAAGCATCGGACAAGAAATACGCATCTAAACTTTTTCCTCCAGCTGGTGGATTTCTGTCCGAATTCTTCCGCAAATGAGATACTAGTAAGTGAAGATCATGAAAACACAAAAAAAATTTCCAATATCATTAAAGCACAAAATTTTTATTTTGAAATTGCTAGAATCACATTTTAAAACAAACTACATTTGTTTATGGACTTCATATGTTACTATAAGTAACTATTTTTGAAAATTTTTGTTAGGCCCCTTTTTAATCAATGAAAAAGATAATTATCTGAAATAATAAAAAGCATTAGGCACCCTCTAACTAACCCAAGTATTAATTGTATGTCAAATAAAAATTTTAGTGACTAAGAGATACTTGTTAAAATGTCTAATGATTCTAAAGTAGATAGAAGTACCAAAAACGAAATGGGTTATTTATTGGCTCTTGTTTGTCCAAAAGTCTGGTTTAATTTGTTTATAACTCATACCCCATGTGATATTGGAAATTTCATGCGGTAGATTGTGGCGTCTCATCTAAATTATGATGGAAATATTTGAGATTAAGATGCTACTCATCAATCTAATTGAGATACTTTCGGACTCAAATTAATCACTCACTCTATTGGTTATGCTTTAAAGGCCTTTTCCTTTAGAATTACATTTTAATTATCGGAAAATCCTACAATATTTTTTAAGAAATCATTCTCTTGTACTTTAAATATTTGTATAGTACAACATTATGTGCTTTAAATGCCTATACTATACAAACTTTTAAAGTTAAGAGAATGTTTCCTTAAAAGTGAAAGTAGAATTCCCTTTAATTATCTTGCCTTAACTAATTTTAGTTTTGTCAAAATAGGTGAACTAGCCAACTTTATATTCAACCAAAACAGAAAAGGAGACAAAAAAGGAATATCAAAATCAAAACTAAAGAGTGAGCTAGCTTAACTATGTTATGAAAATTCTATATTTCCTTTTAAGAAATCATTCCTTTGTACTTTAAATATTTATACGGTATAACATTATGTACTTTAAAAGCTTGTATATACAAGTTTTTAAAATCAAAAGAACAGTTCCCTAAAAAGAACTTTAGAATTCCTGCTAACTTTATATTCACCCTAAATAGAAAAGGAGACAAAAAAGGAATATCACAAATCAAAACTAAAAAAAATTAAATGGACGACAATTCAAAAACACATCTTTTTTTATAATCAAATTTCATTAACTAAAAAAATAACCATTATAACTGATTAAGATGTAGTCTGATAACTGAATAAATGAAGAAATAACCAATAATACTACATTTTACAACTGAATAAAATGCAGCCTGATCTGCATTGATTAAAATGCAGTCTGATAAACGAATCTATCTTATATATATATATATATATATATATATATATATATATATTATAAACAGAGGTAAAAAATATATCCCAACAATTCTAGATATATAGCCCTAGATAACAAATCCAGAAATCTAAATATACACAGATTTAAAAATTTAGATCTAAAAGGCTAAACAAGTCCCGTACTAGATATGACCAGTCTAAACATGCTACTATACTTTTAATGGAAAGCAATAAATCTAGTCAGTCACATCTGTATTAACTGAATCTTCAATCTTCATCTACCACAAAAAAACAAAAAGAAAAAACACTTACTTATTCAAGAGGAGAGGAGAGAAAAAACTCCCAAGAGACTAAAACTCCCACTTATTCAAAGAAGACAAAATTCTCAATGTGTAAATCTCATAGGAAAAAGGGAAAAAATATGTTGTTGGTGGTGATTTGCATTGAAAAATCAATGAAACCACTACCTACTATGGTGAATAATATTGAAAGAGTTTTTAGATAAAATGAAGAAAAAAAAGGTTAGGGAGAGAAAAAGATTTAGGATAATTCAGGAATGCATCTAATCAAAATGAAAAACAATACCAGTCTCATCTAGAAATTATTTTTATTTACCAATTCGGCAAATCACCTAAAAACTATTTTATTTACCAAAATGAAAAACAATACCAGTCTCATCTTGAAATTATTTTTATTTACCAATTTCACCTAAAAACTATTTTATTTACCAAAGATAAACATTAGAGATAACCACTAGATTCTCCTCATCTTTAGCCCCACCTCACATGTAAACTCGGCGAATGCTACCCTTAAAGGAACCACTAGATTCTCTTCATCTTTAATCCCACCTCACATGTAACCTCGGCGAATGCTGCCCTTGGAGGAACCACTAGATTCTCTTTCGAATCTTTAATCCCAACTCACATGTAACCTCGGCGAACGCTGCCCTTAAAGGAACCACTAGATTCTCCTTATCTTTAAACATGTAACCTCGGCAAATGCTGTCCTAATCGCTTTAAGGATAAGTAGCTAGACCCAATTTTCATTCTGTCTTTACAACTCAGCAATTTTAGCAACATCTTTGACAATCTTCATCAAAATATTCGTACAAGTGAGGACTCCTGCCATTCCGATTTGGGATTGTTGCTCCTTATTATGTATGGATTGAACTTTCCAAGTGTATTTCTCTACCATTTTGTCGTGCAATTTCTTTGCGTTGCATATGATCTGAGATGGTCGTGGCTTCTTTCAAGAAACGGTTCAGAGGCGGCACCTTTCTTTTTTTGTGATAGATTAGGTTTGAGAGGAACTAGGGTTTGGAAGGCAGTAAAGAATAGGTAAAGAGAGAGGAAGAAATGAGAGATGAATGAGAGTTTGGTAGGCGGCAACGAGATTAGGGTCAGGGATTAGTACCATTTTTATGTAATCATTCATTAACTATCTTTTCCTCTTTTTATTTTTTATTTTTTGTCTTTTGAAATTGCACACACAACCATATGCCTCACCAAGCTAGTTCCAAATAAAATTATAAGAATAATAATCATCCAAACAGAGTCCATAAGTTTATAGTCCGATGGCAAACTTCTTTCATCTAAATGAATGGTATCCAAATCTATATTTTTGTATGTACATATTAAGATATTATAATAAGTTAAAAACATGGGAGATAAATAAAGATGAGGAGGAAGTTAATGTTACCAAATTTATTAAGAGAAACTTTCATAGGAAGATGTAGAAACAATTTATATATTATGCAAAATATATTTAAAAATTAAATCTCACAGTGGAGTTCTATGATTAACCTAAAACAAGTTTTTATACTTTATGAAACATTTTGATTTTTTCATAACGTACTAGATTGATTAAATTTTGACATTATTTATAAAAAACATAATTAGAATTTGATCTATTAGATATTTTGATAATTTTTAGTAAGGGAGCTTCATACAAAAGTTAATTGATTTTCCTAATATACAACAACTAAAAAATTAGAAGAAATTTTGCTCCTTTTGATTTCCAAATAATGGGTCTTATTTATCAAATATTATTTGGTCGACAAATCATCTTGTTTGGTCATAGGATATTATTCATCAAATAATATTTCACACTATTTATATTTTGTCCTATTCATTATATACACTATTCATTTGTATTTGTTCTATTTATTATTTATGTTTTTCAAATTCTTCACTAATTATTTTTTTCAATCCATCAAATTAAGTGTTATTGAGGTTTTCTTTCTAATTGAATGAAAATTGAAAATTTAACTAGCCAATTATCCGATGACGACATTGAATTAATTGTGTAAATGAATAAGCAATGGGATTGTCAAAGGTAGAAAAAATTGAACACATTATGTCAAGCATCAAGGCTCTATACACCAGGTGGTTTGAATTGTCAAAAATTGGATATTTTGAATGGCATTAACCGAATAGAGTAAATAAGTAGTTAACGATTATTAATTTGAAAGACATAGATTAAAAAGGTTTAAAAATTCTTCCTCGAACTTCTTTAAAACAAAACTACAAAATAAAAATTACACAATTTAACTTCAACTTCTTAATATTAGGGGTGTTCATTTTGACTTGAAAAACTCATTGATCCAATCTAAATTACGAATCGTAAAAATAAGTTACCCAAACCGGTAGTGGTATAGAAGGTCGGATATTAATATTAGCGAGTTGGATAATGGTTCAAAAACTAATATGTAACATTAATTGTGTAATTTTACATATTAGGACATGATGTTATTGGGTTTTTTTCTCATCCCCTTCCCATTTCCATCGACATCTTGTGCAAAGTTATTAAACCTAGCCTAGGAAGAACTCGGTGAGGAGATGGATTAATGGGTTCTTGTTCAACCGGTGTGCTGCTAATATATATTATTTAATTAACATGTTTAATAATTTTAAATTATTAGACACAAGGTATATGTTAAAAAATATTTATATATTTACCAAAATTTAATTTATTCTTAAATATTTTAGAATTGTCAATTTCTCTAAAACTGCCAAAAATAGACTAAAATAGTTATATTTAAGTTTTTGTAGAATAATGATGTATAGAAATTGCATAGAAAATATTTTTCATTATTTATTAAGTGGTTATTTTGCCATAATAGTCTATTAATATAAAACTATGTCTATTTGTTTTGATTTCTTGTGATATATCTAATTTATTTTCTTATTATTTTGAAAATCTTTAAGTTTTATTTTGAAAATAAAGTTGTAAAAATGTTTGATTTTATTTGAAAGGGAAAGAGTAAGGATAAAATTTACAAAGATATTATAAATAAAAGGGAAGTAAAGAGCACCAATTGGCCTAGTGGTAGAAGCTTTTTTAAGTTGACAAGATGTCATAAGTTCGAATATTTACAAATATAGTTTTACCATTAATTTTAGAACCAACCGGGTTCCTTAAAAACTGACTGAATTACCGGATATTCTGATTCAACCGCCAAGTTCTACTGGGTTTTTTCCTTGTCTGGTTCAATTAGAAACCTAGCTCGATCTAGTGATCAGTTTATTGGATTGACCGGTTGAACTGCCGGTTCGGACCAGGTTTCATAACTATGATTTTATGTAATTTTTAATTTAACTTTTTAAACTCAAAATAATCACAGATGGACCAGGTACCAAGTCATCCTACGACCCACTTTTAGGGTACAGCCGACTGGTTGAGTACCTTATCTACATGTACCGAGTAGTAAGTCAATTTTTTCCAGACAAAATATAACTTAACCCGGTCAGTTAATGACGAAATGAATTGAGTACCTAGTCTATGAGCACCTAGCTACTGTATTGTTAAAAAGCTTTATTTTATTGTGTTTTAATATTAATTAGTTATTAGTGCACACTCTATTTGTGTGCTTTTTAAATAAAATATTTATTTTGAATAAGAAAAAAAGAAAAGCTCTAAAACTATCTAGAGGGGTATATTAAGCAAAATATTAAATGAAATCACACTAAAATATGGGCTCTTGCTTTATATATCTACTAATTAGATTTTTTTTTTTTTTAAAAAGAAGACATCTTCTACTATACCTTCATTAATTTGGGTGCCATATGGCAACAATTTAACAAATAGGAATGGATGTGGGTGGGTAAAATGACTTTTGGGCCCAAAAGGATTGAACACCGTCTCATAACAATTTTGTACTGTTGATGGGCTTTTGTGTAAAAAAATATTCTCCAATTCAATTTATAAAATTTTATTTAGATTGGAAATATGCCCCGATGACACCGAAGGTCTACCTCCTTTCGTGTGCCCCTCACTTCTTCCATGAGACATGATCTCTATAAATAAAAACTGCCTTTCGTATATTATTAAAAAATATATATATATCAACCCAGTAGCAAGCAAATGCACATAGGTAATGCAAAATCTTTTCAAGGATTGTTAGTGTGATTAAAGCATATTGGCCCATTCCTATATGTATTTTTGGTCATTGGCTATTAGGTATTAGCTTATAAAGCCTAATGCATGATTTATAGGGTTGGTTCCAATAGTTGGATTAATATTTTGTTAAAAGCTTTTTATAATAGCCATTGGATGTCACATGATAATATAAGGTAAGTTTGAAATTTCTACAGTTACAAAGAGCCTGCTTGTTCTCTTACTTTTCTTGGATTTTTTGTGAGGGCCATTCCTTCTACAACTATACCATTCTTCTTATCAACTTTTCAGTACAATTGTCTGCAATTACCAAGTAATGCATAGACGGTCTTGTCTCGCTCTCTCTATATATATATCTGCAACTATTGTCTTTAATTTTGGGTTAGTGTTTGGATAGGTGGTTTGAAATAATATGAAATTTGGGTGAATTTTAAATTTACTCATTTAATTATTAAAATAATACTCCTATTTGATGATAAATTTCAAATTCATAAATAAATTCATTAATTTATTTAAATAACTTATTATATATTAGAATTTCAAATCAAATCCATCTAAATTCCTCCATTCAAATACAATGTTATTAATCTTATTTACTGATGTACAAATGCTAGAATTTCATAAACAAGCATAACTGTAGTAGACGATAAAACCATCATGCTTATATTTTTTTTGAAGAAGTTAACATTAGTTTAAACTAACAGTTATAATTTGACCAATTACATGCCAATTCAAATGTTCGTCCTCAGACCATTGAAGCTATATGAGAATGTAATAAAGTGGTATACTATAAAGTAGTTTATAATCAAAACTGTCTTAACCTTGGATAAAAACTAAAACAGATGTTGAGCTTAAACAACAAATACTATCAAATTTAAAATCCAATTCAATGCATAAGTCCAACTCCTTCAACCATATCCCAGCTTGTTAAAAGACCTAAATAAAATTACATTGCTTGGACTAGGCTTAGGCTGTGCTTTGCACAGTTCAGATCATCTAATAGTACAGATATAGATAGATGATTGTGCATATTTTTTTGTGTACTTTTAACAAAAAAAATATTTATTTTAAATAAAAAAAACTGATAAGTTTAAAATTACCTAAAAATATATACTAAATAACATTACATTAAAAGAGAACTCATACTTTATTATTATACAACATAGATTACTAAACATTTATTATAAATCCAAATAATTATTCAAAATATTATTTATTCATATAATTGTTTTCAAATATTAGTTTGAATCCAAATAAAACAAATATTCATTATTCTAAAAATTCCAAAAACCTTTCATGAAAATAAATTTTAATTAAAATATTATTTACTAAATAACGTTGGATTATGTACCATCCCAAGTTAAAAAGACCAGGATATACATGTACCGCAGGTAGAGCAACTTTCGTAAGAAGTAAGATCAATCAAATCCTCTAATAGCTAAAATAACTTCACTTGTTGGCCCTTTCCTCTCTTCTAACTCTCATCACCAACAGGACAACAACATGCTGCCTCCAACAACTTTACTCTTTCAAACTCTCCTCACAGCAGCAGCATTCACACTACTCTTCTCACTTCCCCAACTAGTCCACTCCCACTACCACTCCTCCTCCTCCTCCGCACCCTCCACCTACACAGAGTGGAGATCCGCCCGAGCCACCTACTACGCCCCAGCAGAACCGGGTGACCCGGTTGGCGGGGCATGCGGGTATGGCGACTTGGAGAAAATGGGATACGGGAAAGCCACAGCTGCACTCAGCACTGTGTTGTTTGAAAAGGGTCAGATCTGTGGAGCTTGCTTGTCAAGTTAGGTGTGTTGAGGACTTGAGATGGTGTATTCCCGGGACTTCTATTATTGTCACTGCTACTAATTTTTGTGCTCCTAATTATGGGTTTGAGGCTGATGGTGGTGGACATTGTAATTTTCCTAATGCCCATTTTGTATTTCCTATTGAAGCTTTTGAAAAGATTGCTATTTGGAAGGCTTCCAATATGCCCATTCAGTATCGCAGGTATTTATTTATTTACTTTGGTTGAAATTTCTCATTTGCTTTGTGTTTTGGGCATTCTTTTCCCCTGCGAACGCATGACCAACAAGTCATATGCGAAACATCTTGCGTCCTAAGCTGTACTTTGTTGTCAAAGTGTTTTAGTCCTATTCTTGAATATCTTGATTGATGGTTTCCATTATTTTTCTTTATTTTTTCTTTGTTATTTGTGTTTGGAGGAGAAATGTGGAAAAGTGTTTGTGTTTTTGCTCTTAATTAAGAAGACTTAACACGGCAAAAGCAGCGGGGAATCTCAAGATGTTGTTTCTCTTGGGAGGACAGATGTACATCTAGTGTTCATGGCTGTCATAGGATTTACTAAATGCTGGAAAGCCTGAAAAAGTTTCCTTAAACAAGTTAAAGAGAATAATTCCGTGAATAAAGTTGTTGTCTTGCAACATTGGATTGTAGGATACGTGACGGGAAGATGGAATTATTGAACTTTGGACACACTCTTTTCTACCCGAATTACCAACCTCCCCCTCCTTAGTGCTAAAAGACTCAATTTTTCTCAGCAATATTGATCATTAACTCATAATATCAGAATAAACTGTCATAGTTATTGGTGCATAGGTGCAGTGCATGGAGTCTGTAGTAACTGTTTAATCTATATTTATTAGCTAAACTTGGTAAGAAGTCTTAAGAGACTTCAATAGTCACTAGAAGATGTAATATGATCATCTGGTATTTCTCAGGGTTTTCAATAAATTCACATCATAGAGTTCTCGATCTGAGTAGTTTCAGTTCAACAAACCATTTTTGATGGGTCCTTTGGTGTCTTCTCTAGAATCTGTTTAATCATGAATCTAGAAACCTCAACACTAAAGCATGTGTTCTGCTGAAAGATTCTGAGTCCATTAAAAACTGCTTTGAGTTGTGATGAATTTCTTGGGTCAATTTGCAGCAATCACTCTGCTTGAGAAGGAGTTCAGGTGTTGGAGAAAATAGTGCAGATATTTATTCCATGAAGTCTATAGTTGATAACGCATACTCACAAATATCAAACCTAGAAAAGTTTAGTACTCGTAAAAAAACTACAATAAACTGAGTGGTAGTTTTTTTAGACAATCTCTTACAAGGAAAAGTACGGTTCAATGAAAAAGGTCATTTGGACAAAATACCAAAAACATAGCCCTTAGAAAGGGGGTGGGGTGTTGGGAGGTCATTTAGTGGTGGTGGATGGCTGCCTGAAGGCTGGTGAGAGTGAATTGTGGCCTTCAATGATATAAAGAATTGAGTCAACTATCCTTGAATATTTTGCTTAAGCCACATTAGATTTGTTTAAGCTGTTATACCCCGAAGTTCTCTTTTTGCATTAACCAGCAAGCAGGCCATGCAAGGGTGTGCTGCTGGTTATCAATTTACACATAGATCACACATATTGTTGGCTTTGCAAATTTGTTAATCCTCGGTTATATATCACATCTGTCATCTAGCATATGTAATGAAATAGTTCTCTCTGAAAAATTTGTGCTTGAAGAAAAGAAACAAGTGGCAGTGTGTTCTCAAGAGTTAGCATAATTATAAACATGTAGTTTTTTCTAGCTTATATTTTCTCATGCTTATCAGTTTTTGCCACTTCAACAGGGTAAAGTGTAGAAGGGAAGGAGTAGTTTTTTCTAGCTTATATTTTCTCATGCTTATCAGTTTTTGCCACTTCAACAGGGTAAAGTGTAGAAGGGAAGGAGGGGTTCGCTTCACAGTCGATGGCGCTGGAATTTTTCTCTCAGTGTTAATTAGCAATGTTGCAGGTGCTGGAGACATGGTTGCTGTGAAAATATCATGTACATACAAAGGCTCAAGAACTGGATGGCTTCCAATGGGTAGGAATTGGGGACAGAACTGGCACATAAATGCTGATTTCAAGAATCAACCTCTTTCCTTTGAAATTACCAACAGCGACGGAATCACCCTTACATCATATAGTGTTGCCCCGAGGGACTGGAATTACGGGCAGACATTTGAAGGAAAGCAATTTGATTCTTAAGATTAGAATCTGTCAGAAATGGTAATATAATCGGTACTGAGCATCTCCAGAATTGTCGGGTTGGGACTTGGGTGTATGATATGTATTGCTGCCTCTTTGTTTTTTGTTGCATCGTTTTCTCAAAGAGTGGTAATGAAAGATAATATGGGGGAGGGAAGGGGAGGGGAGGGGAGGGGCGGGCCAGGGTTTAAAATTGGTTGTAGATCCTAGAGGGCAAAAGATGTATGTACAATAAAACTTTTCATTTTATTTGACGAACACTTGCATGGAATGAGTCTATGGCACAATCTTTTCCCAATGACATGCTACAGGACTGGCTAACTGTTTCCACGAGCAAAAGAATTCATCAAGTGGCAGTTTTAATTTTGTTTATTGCCTTTTCTTTATAGAAAGATATCACAAGTATCAATACGAACAAAATATCCTCAAAGACTAAACTTTAACTGACCTTCCTAATATTCCGTCCACAAAAAGTAAAAGAGAAGTTTGTCTACCACTTGCTGCAAAGTGCAAAGCCCTGAGGAAATAAAACAGCAGAAAAGAAATAAAAACATACTGCAGATCTGGGCAAAGTTGCTACATGTGAATTCATGAGTCTTCAAGAACCAACAGAGTTAGAAAAGTGAAAAGTGAAAAGATAGGCAAGAAGTGAGTTCATGAGAGTGCCATTCTTCCAAACCTGCTCATCCCTGAGTTCAAATCTAAAATTGATGCTCGTTCCTGTATAAGACTGATTAATTTCTTTTTCAAATGGTGGGTTGTATCTTTGGCATCGAACATTGTTGAATTGACTAAACATATACTTAATAGATAGACCTTGGACATAGCAAGGGGTGAGGTGAGGCTACTTCAATTTGTAGACTCAGAAGCATAATGGGTCTAAGCTCACAAGAAAATCTGCAAAAGAGAATTAGTGGCAAGACTATAAGCGGAATACTGCTTTCATTAATTTTGTCTAAAAGTTCCCATTTCTATTATAATCCAGCATCCTAAAACCAGAGGACAGATATATCCAAGAATTAATCCATCCACGGACACAACTTAGGAGGTGTGTGGTTTATGGGTATGAGAGGGGGGAATGGGAATCAAAGTTAATGATACCCATAGATGGTGTTTGGTTGAACACTATGGGAATCATTCTATGGGAATGAAAGTGTTAGAAAATACACTTTCATTCTCCACTTGAAACTTATTAATATAATGAATATGTTAAACTGATATATGGGATTTATGGATATTCGAATGTTCCTTAGTTCCCAGACCACCGATCAGAAACAAAAGAATAGCTTTGGTAATTTTAACTTCTCATCAATCCTACATCAGGTTCACACCAAAAGCTTGATATATAGTCAGGAGGACGCAATCCCCTGTCAATTCTAAAATTACTGTGGGAAGGTAATAATTAGTTGCCTTGAATACTTAACCAACAGTAAGTCACATCCAACCAAATGCAACACAGTGATTAAATATCAAGGCTACAATCTTGAATCAGGACTATGATCCAATAAATCAGCATGGTCATGATTACCATAAGCAAGTCATTCCAATCCTAACAGATGATCTTCATTTTTCTGCTGAACACTCTTATAGTTTAATTTCACTAAAAAATTTAGATAAGCACCTCTCTTCAAAATCACTCCTCCCCATGGCCCAGAAATAAAAGAGAAAAAGAAAAATCCCGGGAAAGGACAAATGCTTTGGCTATTCTTAGAATTTTACTTCTCTCTCGAATAATAGTATACCACTGCACTTCGAGGGGATGCATTGATATGACAAGGTAGGTTCAAGTTCCCTAATTCTCATGTTTCCCAGAAAATCAATAAATCACAGATGATAATGATCTCAAAAAATTTTGAATAAGAATTCCACCACAAGCAACCAAGTGGGGAAAAAGATACCTATTAGGTTGCTTTGCTAATATCTGTTGATCAGAGTATTCAAATGAAGACTATAAAGCTCAGGTGTATTATGTATGCAGGAGTGGATGCACAATACACATAACAACCAAAGATATGTCGGTTGAATTTATCCTTTACCACTGTAGAGTATAAAAGACAGCATTCAGGCCTTACTTTTAGATGCAGATGAATAAATAAGCTCATGGTACGAAGGCAATGTTTTACTGATTACAGGACCAAAGGAAACAATACCCAATAGTGCCAGAAATTGCTTAATCAATCACTCATATATATAGGGGAGATGAAATGAAAGATGGCATGTAGATATCCTTTTGGGTAAACAGAAGCCCATCACAATCTACTTGCCAAGTTATAGAAGACGAAACATGAGAAATAATACATGGCAGAAAATATGTGCATGACTTTTATTATGAAAACAGGTTAATGCTATGAATATGTTACACAATCTCAAAGTTCATAGATCCAGCACTCTAAAGTCAAATGAAGTGATACAATAAAGCATCTCAATAGCACTTCTTAAAATTGACAAGAATGTGTCGCAGACATTGATAAACATGGATAAATATCCTTCACTTTACATCAAAATTGGATGTGAGACAGGAGTGACTTCTTTGACTATGAAATACAAGTTGTGTAAGTATCAGTGTGGATACAAATTAAAAATATCAAGGGGGGAAAGTGAACCTCTAAGCCAACTACTTCAAAAACTTTCCCTACCATGTTAACAACTTGCCAAGGGAAGGAGGCTTGACATAATCATGTGTGCAAGGTTCAAGTAACCTGAGATGAAATTCACGGAAGAAACATTTTGCTCCTCCATGCATCTGATTTCCTCAACTGATTAACTAAACTCAAATCATGACAACCTCTGCTGGGACTCAATGAGCAATGCATTCAACATGATATGCATAGCAGCTTCATAAACACAAGTAAGCCACTCCACCATAATGCATCCCATCGGTAGTACACGACCTTCCACATCTGCTACTCAATGAATGGATATCCAATAAGAAAAGTGGTCCTCCAAAATTACGCACTAGCTTACTTTTGTAAATCTGTTCATCATAAGCATACCACATTGCATCAGTCATCTTCTCCCTTTTCTCCTCCGTATTCAAAATCAAGTTTATCAACATTGGCATCCCAAGCCAAAACATATGAGGTGACCTAACCACTTCGGGCCTATCCTTGATATCAAATTCTGGAGTAACAGGCAACAATGGCATCACCGACTCCTTCAACATCCTCACCGAAACACCATATTCCATTGCATTATTCACGTGTAACATATCCCACAGCCCGGCGCCCATGACAAAAACATCCGGGAAGTACCTCTTCTCCCTAAACTCAACCACCAAATCCGTCAAGTTACTAACATAAGGCGCCCAAATGAAATCCAATTTCATCCCAATCGCATCCACAGTAGTATGATAATCTCACTACTATGCCTCTTAAACAAATCCCCTCTAACTCTTTCCATCTCCTCCAACCCCATTACCAATTCCAACAAAGAAACCACCACCAACCTAGCCTGAGAATCCCCGGCCAGGACGACCCACGACCCATTTAATAAATCAGAAGCATCAGACCTACTCAACTTCTGAAAATCACAACCCACTACACCCTTATTAGAATCCAGCCATTTCCAAGACTTTCCACTATAACTACCATTAAAAATTGAATCTTTCCTATCGAATTCGATTTCGTGCAGAAAAGAAACGCAAGAATCACGATTTACAGAAGCTACAACAACAGTTGACGATGAAGGCGATGAAATAAAAGAGGAAAATGGAGGAAAATAAGGGGTCAAATGAACGCCTACCGCAAGTGTAATGAAAAGGGCACCGCTAAAAAACAGCACTTTGTTACGACTCAAGTGCCAGCCCGCCATTCCCATCGGCACAAAGAGGACTATGCAGGCCGCCAAAAGTCCAAATTGGACACCATGGCCCCTAACATTATTCCGGCGATTTTCCGATGTGGGTTGGTGGAAATTTTCACATTTGAAGTGGGGGAAATTCAATATAGGTAGGGTGGGTGGCTGTTGATTGTGAACTAAAAGGGAGTTTTTGGGTGAAGATTCTTGGAGAATGACAGAGACTTGCTAACTAGCATTGCTTTCGATTTGGTATCATGGGTTATTGGTGGGTACGGGTCCTGCGTTCGAGCTTTCTGGCACCATATTTTATATGCCTATTTTGTTTAAGGCTTAATTACAGTTTGCCCCCTGAAATTAGGAAACAGTTGCAAACTGTTCCCTATATTTGTTTTATCTATAATTTACCCCTGTAATTAGGGAACGGTTGCAAATTGTCCCCTATGTTTGCTTTATCTACAAATTGCTCTCAAGATTAAATGAAGTTAAAATTTTAATCTAACGAGAATAGTGAAATGTCATAATTGCCCTCAATATTTTAATTACCTTAACCAACATAAAATTAAAGTGAATTGCTGATTTTGGTATCTGATTTTATTTTATAAGTAATTTGTCATTTAAAAGTAACAATGTTTTTTTATTCAACATTATTGAAAAAAATTTTACCGGTCAATATTAATTGTACGAATTAGTTTACTATTTTAATTTTTTTCTTCGTATCTATTTTTTAGCATGCCATCACGTACTTATTCGGTCAATATTATTTTTATATCTACATTAAAGTATGTTATTTAGTCAATCACATTACTGAGTTTTATTAGTTTTTATTTTATTTTCTCTATTATCAATAATTATTTCATCACTTTGTATTTAAAAAATCACATTATTTAAGTAAATATACTAGTTTGAGATATAATCAACATATATTTAAAATAAATTTAGAATAATAAATTTAATTTATTAGTATTATTTTCAAATTTAAGAGAAGACTTTTAGTAAAGAATTTCACAAAGTATAACTAAAAATATTGAGGGTAATTATGACATTCACTACTTCCTTTAGATGAAAATTTTAAATTTATTTTATAATTTTGAGGGCAATTTGCAACTGTTCCCTAATTATCTAATTTGTATATAAATCAAATATAGGGGACAATTTGCAACTGTTCCCTAATTTTAAGGGACAAACTGTAATTAAGTCTTTGTTTAATTCTTAATTCCACACCTACAAAACTTTTCAATTGTAATTAAAATAAAAAAAAATTTCTCATCTCTGCCCACTAATGTGGGTGTTTTTAATGATTAAAAATAAAATAAAATAAACAAAAGTTCAATTTTGTTGACATAGTTTACATTTTTGCCTTAATACTACATCTAGTTGCAAGATTAGAGAAAGAATTGATAAAATTTGATCGATTATCTAAGATTAAAGGACTGACGATTAAATAGAATTTTTAACGTGAATTGATTTTTAGAAATTATAGTATTACTATTATAAATGATTTTACCATAATTTTGTTGCCAAGGATTTTTTTTTTTTTTTTCCTATTTTTTAAAGAACCAGCAAAGGTAAGAGTGATATTTTATTCAGATTTATATGAGAACTTGTTTTATGTGTGCACAATTCTGAACTTGGTTATAGTGTTATAAATGATTTTATCATAATTTTGTTAAGAGTGAGATTTTATTGATATTTTGAGAAACATGTTTTATCTGCGCGCAATTATGAAATTGGTACCAAAATACCACTTTTCCATAGGTCTCTTATATATATTACTACTTTATTATATAATATTTCCCAAATATAATATTACTACTTTATTATATAATATTTCCCAAACACTTGAATTACAATTTTTTAACTTGTCTTTCTTTAAGAAAATAATAAATAAATAAAGAAATTCACTTCTTCTCCTACGCTTTAGTCTAGTGACTCGAATTCATGACTAAAAGGTCACAAAAAAAGTTGTACTTTATTGTCTTAAGGGTAAATTACACAGAACCCCCTGTGATTTAGCCAACCTACATTTTACTCCTATAGTATTGAAATATACATTTAACTTCATGTGGTTTGAATTAAAATAAAACTGTTAGTCATTCCATCCAATTTTTTAACAGTCAAAGGTTAAAAAGTTTCAATTTAAGGGGTATGATTATCTTTTAATATTTATTTTTTAATTTATTATTACTGAAATCTTAATTTTAATATAATTTTTATTTAAAAAGTTTCAAAAAATAAATATTAAATGATAATCATACCCTTAAAATGAAACTTTTTTAACATTTGACTGGTAGATTGGATAGAATAACTAACAGTTTCATTTTAGTCTAAACCACAAGGGGTTAAATGTATATTTTTATATTACAGGAAAGTAATATATAAGTTAGCCAAACTACAAAAAATTCTGTGTAATTTACCCCTTTGTCTTAACTAACTATACATGAAGTACAAAGTCGATGTGTCATGCCAAAACTATGTACAAGGATATTTCCTAAATATCCTAGTGTAACTTATTTTCGCCATCTAACACTATCCAACTAATTTATTTTTATTTTAATAAATTAAATTTAAAAATATTTATGGAACTTCCTTTTTCAACTACTCAATTAATATATTTTTATTTAATAAATTAAATCTAAAAAATACTACTTTATTATTAAAATGTGTAAAATAATTTTATAAAAATATTTTATTGAAATGCACGCATGTATGTGTGTCAAGATTACTAGGCTCAATATTGTAGGACTAAAAGATAAGAGTATATGGGTAAACTTACCGTAACTTTTTTTTTTTTTTTTTTGAAAAAAGAACGTTTATAATAACTTGATTGTAGAAATCTATCCTTTAACATTGTAAGGTAGTATAAGTTAATACTTGTGTATTGCGATCTCATAATATTAATTCGTCCTCATCTCACATGGATCTGGTGTACTACGGAAACCATTGTGTTCCAGTTTCTTGACTAAAGGCGAACTAATTATAATTTATTTATTTTAGGGTTAATTTTACTTCACCCTTTAACATTTAAAGTCACTATTGCTTTAGCAACTAACATTATTTTTAGATACTTAAGAGGCTACTTGCTAAGAAAGTAGGAGAATCAAAATTGGATTCATTCTGATATCTATAATTGTTGCTTAGTTAACATATATAGATATAGTGATTTGGAATCATATTAAAAACAAGAAAAAGTGACAACTCTCAATACCCGAGTAATTTGGGGAATTTTGATAATTTTGGTTATTGATTTCAAAATTTGTTAAAAAAAAAAATACTATTTATTTTCCCTTCCTTCATCCTTCCTACAACCTCCTGCTTCCCTTCTCCTTTTCTCGCATTTTCCTCCATCCTTGCAACCATCCTTCCTTCCTCATCCTCCATCCCCACAACCCTTCTCCTTTACCTCCATCCCCCTTCTCCGATCTCTTCCCATGTTTCCTCGTCTCTCACTGTCATTCCCCTTTTCCATCATCCTTAGATGCCCATAGTATCAGAATCGGAACCAAAACCGTTATTGATCATTCTAGGAGTCGAGGCTAGAACCATGTACAAGGTTCCGATTTCAATTCTCTATATTTTGGAATCGGAATCGAAACTAGCAGTTCTGGAACCAGAACCGGATAAAAAAAAGACATAATTTTATGTATATATATATATATATATATATATATATTATAGTATTATAGGCTAATGTAATTGAATGTAATTGTTGCACATAATTTTTCTTTAAATTATCTTTTCGTATGGATTATTCAAAATGTATATTTACGTTAATTTTTAATGATTCAATAAATAATGCAATAGTGTACTTTTTTTCTAAAAATAAAGTCTACAATTGAAATATGAATAAAATGTAATTTTTTTCTCATCTTAGATTGTATTAATTTTTTATTATTATTATCCAAAATGTATCTTTACTTTAAAAAAATTCGAAATCAGAACCGTAATTGGAATCGAAGAACCGACCTGAAGTATTGGTTCCAAAATTTAAACCGGCTCTCAAAATTTCGATTCCGATTTCGGCTCTGTCTAGGACTGAAATCGACGATTTCAGAACCGTGATCATGACTACTCCTCAGCTAAAATTGGTATGTTGATATGCTGACCTAGTGGTTGGTTAGTGGTGACCAAAAAAAAAAAAAGAAGGTGCGCAATTTTTTTATTTTGGGAAAAAAAATATTTTATGAAGTCATTCCCGAGTTGTATACCAAACAACAATTATTATAATGACATCACTGATGTATAGTATACCCATAACAAGGTATCATATATAATTCCGATTTTGATTCAATTTCTAGAACATGAACCAGCTGCTTTCAAATTTTTTTTCATTAAATTTAAGTCAACATTATTGTTTGTTTTTAACAAAAATTTGTGGGTTAGGTACACACTTTATGTGTGCAATTTTAAAAGATAAAAAGAAATAAAAAGAGAAAAAAAAAAAGATAATGAGTAGTTACATAAAAATAATATTAATGAAAAATTATTACACTAATAAAGATAAATTTAACAAATCATATAATCACATCACATTAAATGATTCCTCATACTTTATATATAATAGAGTTAGATACTCTTACAGCTTGAATAAATAAAATGTTATTTTATCTACAAATCTCATTTTCACTTTTATCTATTCATTTTTAACTAATTCATTCATATTCTTCTTCTTTTTTTCCTCTCATTTTGTTAACATTATTTAATAATTTTTTTTTTTTTTTATCTGTTATCACCATGTCTCAAAATTCATCTAATTCTATCTATGAGAAAAAATTGCCGTATCACGAAAAATTTGTTTACATGGATAAAAATATAATTCCAGTTGAAAATCAAATAATAATAAATTTAACCGTTAATCCAGAGATTCAAATGTCTTTAAAAATAAAAAAAAAATAAAAAAAAAAAACTTAAGGATTAAGGTGATACAGTTATTAAGGAGGAAAAATGAAATTAGCGCTTTATTTTTATAGCTTTTGCTTCAGCACTGATACATCAATTCAAGGAACTCGCTGAAGAAAGCGAGATTCTGCCAGCTCTATTCATCTGATTAGTACAGATTTCTACATATATACGTACCCCCTAAGGAGATTGGAGTAGAGGAATTGTGTAAGAGAGATAGAGTAGTAAATGGAAAGTAAAGCAGCAGAAGCTCAAAAATATGTATGGGAAGGAGCAAATACCTCTTCAAATTCATCTCCACGAATCACAAGTCACCACTTTTCCTCCCCTTCCCCCCCCTCCCCTCCCCACGAATGTAGCACAGGTACAAGGGCTGTCTCTTATACACATCTTAAAACTTATTGCTTATTTATTTCCCTCCTTTCTTTCCTGATTATGACACTGTAATCTTGATTTTTGTTTTTTGTATTTCTTGGCTGTGTTGTGACTTGCTCTATCATTTTTTGTTGATGAATGTAGTCGTTGAATCTTGAGTGATCCCTTGAACTAAGTCTGCAATTGAATAAAATTTGCTTTTTTATTGGTTTTTAGCATCTGGGTCGGTCGTAAAATCTTAAACTAGCGACGACACTGGATAGTGTTGGGAAAAGCTTCTGTTGGCGTAGTTTATTGGAATTGTGAGTACCATGAAGTTTGATAAATTTTTATTGAAATTTTCTTTCTTGTCGTAACTCCATTGAGATTTGTTGATGTCCTCGTATGATTGAAAAACTTGAGAATTTTGACTCTTTTGTGTCTAGGATTATGTGTGAAGTTGAGGTGTAGATATCATTTTAACTTCATTTATGTGGTTGTATGTTGAGAAACTCAAGATAGGCTTCTTCATGGTCATTAAAAATACTTTGAGTTGATTGACTCTGTCTTATTGAGCTTTCGGGAAATATGTTTATCATTTGTCGATTGCTAGCATCCTACCAATACAATTTTGGCTTACAAGATGATTTTATTTTCTTTATGAACTTATGCATCCTGTTTATCTGTTTCAGATTTTGGATCCCCGGGTAGGGTATCTACCTCTGTTAGTGCCACAAATTAAACCTTTCTTCAGCAGCACGCTTCCTGCTGGTGTTGACACTATATGGTTTGAGTACAAAGGGTTGCCTCTTAAATGGTACACTGTTATGTGCATAATTATGGCTCATTTTTTCTCACATTGGGAGAATTACGTCATAAATATTGAGTTGTATTTTCTGAAACATCACGCTTTGACATATGCTGATTTGCGAATAACCAAATGTGTATCCTTAGACTAGGCAGTCACTTGATAAAGATTAGGTCTATTAGCATTGAAGAATTTTAAGTTAAGGTGCTTCTTTCAATTTTTTTGATTGGTAGTTGATGCCAGTGCTCACAAGTATACTCAATAGTACAAATTAGCAGCCATTTAGCTTTTCATATTTCCTTATTTGGTGGCCGATTGAGTTACTTCAATTATATGTGTAATTTTAGAGGAAGATGTTAACTGTGTCTCATGGAAAATACATCCTCTGGAAACGATGCCCATCTATTCTGATGCATTCAGTGTTCTGAAGCTTACTGCAAACTGCTTGATGCATAAGTGATCCAGAGAGAAGAAGAATAAAGAAATGAAGTAAAGGACAAAAATGCTATAACTTGGACTCTATGGACGTCACTTTCTATTGACCTTCAAACATGTTTTTATACTTAAATATGGTACATCGAAAAGAATATGATGTTCTGAAGTACTGCCGTTTATATGTTTATTTATCTTTAGATTTGAAGTTTTTGAATGATGTAGACTCCTCTCATTTTGTTATTTAAAGTTCCCGTGTTCTATGCTGGGCATCTATTGTAAGAAAAAATATGATTTGAGTGGTAGCTGTGAATTGGAATGCTCATTTTGCTTGAACTTTGACACTTTTTCTTTGTTTGACTTTGTTTATAACATCTGTTTGTCATTTATCTCTCTCAACTGAATTCATGTGCTTCTTTCAGGTATTTACCCACAGGGGTACTTTATGCAGAACCAGAAAGACCTTGGAATCTCATGGTATGTCTGTATTTTTATTTTTTCTATCTTTGCAACTTTGTAGACCTATGTTATGGTAGCTTTATACTTTGTTTCAGAAAGTCTTAGAATACCAATTTGTCAACATTAGACAGACAGTTCAAGGAGTTCAATTTTATTGTCATCTGAAGTTTGGTTAGGAAGACTTTCGGCTCTAGAATGTGAAAGGAGAATATCTGGCTCTTTTTCTTCCAATGAAGTACTTTGATAGCCTCATTCCCATATACACTAAATGACCTAGCTTAAATTATTCAATTTGATGTAGATTATATGTTGTATGATTGCGACCAGCAGAATCTATATTCTGAATGGGGCTGAGGTTGTTCTGTTGTTCTTGCAAAGACAAAGCATCTATCTTGTAGTGTTAAACTGTGAGTGACAGACTTGGTATCGAATGGTGAAAACTGATGCTTGTTTCGGGTATTAATAATTCAAATTTCGAGTTGCCGCCTTCAAGAAAGTTTCTACTGTTTTTCTGTAACAATGAGAAATATAGGTTGCATTGCATGCTATCATAGTAAAGTAAGTGGAATATATGTTTCTCATATTGTATAAGAACAAAATAGTTGAAAACTGAAAATATTTTGTACTAGTTGGTAAATTCACATTATTAGCCATATGCAACTCTATTAAATTGTCCCTTAAGATGTTATAATTAAGTGCTAGTGATTTAAAATATCTATCATAAGCACAGTTAATAAATAATCTATGTACTCTGTTTGGTGTCGCAGTAATTCACTTTTGCTGTTGCAGGCACATTTCAGTGGATATCCAGGAAATATTTTAACACCGTATGAAGGTGAAGATAATGCAAAGTGGAGCTTTATTAACTCACTGAAAGAGGGTAGGTATAATATCTCCATTTGCTATTTCTTTACGAAATTTTCTTGGGAAACTCCAAATAGTTAGCCATTTTCCTTTTACTTCGTAATGTGTACTTTATTATTCTAAGAGTAAAAGCAGTTCTCTCTTTGTACAAGAGAATATGTGACTACTTTGCATTTACATATCTTTTTATTTCCTTTAACATATTCTATTAGTTCGTCTTATTCTGTTGGATGAATTATTGATGCTAAGTTTGAAGCAAGAGGTGATGCATGCTTTTAGTGTTATTTATGTGATATAGGAAAAGATTGTAACATAACCAGATTTGAATGGTAATAGAAAAGTTGAAAAATGTAAATAGGTGGGTAAGTGCGGGGCTCTTCTTATAAGTGCAATTAGTAGAAAAAAAATGTGCATGGTAGAAGAAATGTAGTTGTGCCTTTCCTCCAACTAATAATGAAAGAAATCACTTTCACTAGATTCTTTATAATAATTGAAGTACCATTCTCTGGCAAATCTCAAGTAAACTTAGACAACACCTCTGGAACACATAAAAAATTCTTATAAGTATTTGGATGTGTTTGTATTGGATAAATATTGCATGTTGAAACCTGTAATAGAGTCCAGTTAAATTGTTATCCCTGTTGAATTTATTTTCTCCACTTTTGACAATTTTAATCTGTTGGAATTGGAAAGTTTATGCGTATTGGTTGTATGGCAGTCTAATCTTATGGATGTCTAAACTCATCTGCAGGCAGCATACATAAGGAATGGGAACTGAAAAATGTGATGAATATGTCTCAACCTGATCAGTCAGAACTTTGGCGCTCTGTCTTAAATGGTATTCTACCACATTATTTGGATTACAGTTAGCTGAATATTCTTCTAACATTATAAACTATCTGTAATTCGATTATACTGTGAGCTAAATGTTAGAAGAATATTCAGCTAACTGTAATCCAAATAATGTGGACCAGTAAATCTAAAATCTGATTTCTTGGCTCAATGATTACAATGTTTGAAGTGCTATTTTTTTGGGCAGTTGAGTGGCTTCAATCATGAAACATAGTTTGGAATATTGAGCCTTGGTTGATTTTCATCACATCAAATTTATGCAAAAGCTATTGAGTCTACATTATCACAACAGATTTAGTATATTGAAGTTCACATCTGTTGATTACTTTTAGATAATTACTCTATGTCCTGAGCGTCTACTCTTGAATTATGCATTTAGTGGTTGATGTTTCACTAGTACTATTGGAAGTGGAAGTATTTGATTTCCTTTCTATAGTTTCTATGTTCGGGGTGTTGGATTTCAACTTCTTGTCATGATTGACCATATTCATTGGTATTTAAATCCATATCCTCTCATGATGCATCATAGTCTTTCTTATATTGAACATTGTATTTTGAGTGTTTTATCATTCGGGTGCTTAATTTATTCATTTATTAGGTTCCATGTTCTTTGGAAGCAATCTTTAGAAACAAATTCTGGTCAGGTAACTTGGAAGCATATCTCAGGGTCTCATCAAAGCTGAAACTTGGCTTGGGTGGAGATGACTTCTCAATAAAGTCGAGTACATCCTCTGTAAAATCTCGGCAAAGTGCTAATGAACCAGATGCTAGTGGACCAATTAAAGCAGGTGAGAAAAATTGGAACATGTTCATTTGGGCATACCTAAGTTTCATGTAATCATATCGGTGCATGGCATTTCCCTGTTTCCAGTTGTTGTCTCAAATCATAGAAGAGTGTCCTACTTTTTCATTAGGAACAGCAAGTAATGTAGAACATTAGAGGAGGGATGTTCATGCATTAAAATTTCTTACTAGCTTATGGTGGCTGTCCACTGCTCAATGTCCTTGATGTGATTGAATTGAATTTGTGCTATTAATGTCAAACTTAACCAGTCCTTAGTTAGATGGTTATTTAGTACCCTGTAGTGATCACTTGCACCTGTGTGGAGAATTCTTTTGCCTTGTGAATGAATTTTAAGGCTAGGGAGAGGCTTTGCCAGTTGTTTAAGGGATCGTCCTTTAACTTCTTTCTTAGCAACACTATACTGTTGCTAGTTCTTGAAAGTAATCTTGATCTAATAGAAGTATGCTAAATATTCTATTGCAGGTAGTTACCTTTAAGCTTTGATTATTTAATGTTTTGCTATAATGTACTGGTGTCCAAATGTGATGTCATTTAGCTGGACATTTGGCAGATGTATCACAAACTTACTAGTTAAATTTGAGTCCAAAATTTGCAGCTTATATCTCTATCAGGAATGTAGAGGAATCCTATATGTGGCTGGTCTATGGTCCTTTGATTGATCATATTTGTTTCTGCTCATTTTTGGTCAGATTCATCTGTTAAATTTTCTGCTCTGGCAGGTAGAAGAATACCAGTTAGGTTGTATGTTCGAAGTGCTATCAATGAAGATTTCAATGATATGGAAGATGTACCTGCAGTTTATAGTTGGGATAAAGTATCTTACATAAACTTCCCAGTTGAGATTCACGAAAATGGTAAGGAGAATTCTCAATTTCAAATCAAAAGAATCCAACACTAGGTCTCTGTGAACCGGCAAGTGGGCTTTCAGTTTCATGTTTCAAACTATTATCTCCATTGATGCATTATAAATTTCCACCATAGATGGTATTGAGTTTAGAAGGCTGGAGGTTTTTTACTTGGTTCACTGTATCGTGGTTCCTTAAACTTAATTTTAGGCTGAATCTGTGTGCAACTTTTCTATTGTGTCCACCCTCCCCCTCTCTCTCTCATTTGATCTGGTAGCTTTCTTCCCCGAAATGTTGATGTAAAATACTCGAGCATAATCAGGAATATTCTCTACCTGATTGTATTCTTTAACTTCTGACTTTTGGCCCATTGCTAGTTGCCTCTTAACATGCTTTAAGCAAATAACTTTAGAGGAGTATACACTGTCTCTTATACATTGCTCTGAATTAGCAGGTTGGTTTACGGTTCTGGATAATGATGTGTAATAATCATATTAAAAGGCTCATAAGATAATTATTGGTGAATGCCACTATATAGATGTTGGTTTTTCATTTCTTTTGTTTGTGTTTGGATTTATTTTTTAATTTTTAAAAAATCTTTGGATGGTGGCTGGGGTATGGGGGTCGCCAATTGTTGTTGTGGCAATCTACAATATGCTCACCGTCAGGACCTTTTGTCCCAACTCAAATGTTGTTTTTCCCTGTGACAACTGCAGCAAACCTCCCTACCATTGGAATTTGGAAGTTACACGTAAATATGAGAAATTCCAGGAGAGAATATTTTGCTAAACTCTATTCATATTATGACTTGGAAGCAGTGTTTAGTTCATTATCATGATAATGAATTTCATGATCGTAACTCAGTTTGTTTATGATTTTGCAGGAAATGCTTCACCTTGTATGATGCTGTCAAAGTTCTTGTGCTAGAGCTTTTTGCTAATTTGCAAATCTTTGAGAAATGATTACATGTGTCTGCCTGAAGTGGCAGATGGAGAGAGATCAGCACTAGAAGAGGCAAGCAACGCAGGTAGCAGAAGCAGACAAGAAGAAACAGGAGAAACATTGCATGAACATGTGGAGTCCTGTATCCTATCAGACACGGCTGAGGTAAAGCTTATTCGCATTCAAGGAATTGAACCAAAGTTGGAGATTCCCTTTGCTTGGGTGGTAAACAACTTGATGAATCCCGAGCACTTCATTCATATTAGTGTATAAGTCAGTATTAGAACCAACTAGTGTATGATACGGCATCTCCTACCAAGTCACCTCATGGTTCATATTATTTTTGCTGTACAGTGTACAGAACAGTTAGAATGTGAATTGGTTGATTCCTTATAATTGTTGGGTCTTTGACTACATTTTTAGTTTGCATATATATCACTTATGAAAAGTTATAAGACTGTTTTGGTTACTAAAGCTCTTTCCATAATTCTATCACATCTTCGGTTGTTATTTTTATTAGCATTTCTTTTGCGCTATGAGTGGATGTTAACTGCTGTTCCTGTCCTGTTTTGGACATTCTACATATGAGGTGCTCATATTCCGGAACTTTTCACCATCTGAGATATTTATGATCATTGAAAGCATAATTGGATGGAAATTTAGAATGTTCTTTGTGGGGTGATATGATTAATTTAGTTAACTGCAAGCTCATAATTGGTTTTGCAAGGTAATAACTGGACTGTTTGTATGATGTTTACAAGGTAGAGAAGACTAAAAGTGCCCAGATAAGAGTGTTTTGACACCTAAAACAAGAAGAAAGTGGCAAAAGAATTTTTTTTCTTTTTTTGGGGATGGGAAGAAGTGGACGGGTATGGGGGGTTGGGGAGGGTTGGTTTCGGTATGTTGTGGATTTCTAACTGAAATGAGTATAGTTGTAATGGTTTTGCATTTGAGATTAATACTCTGTAGTGCATAAATGGTCTTGAAATGTCCGTGACATTTTCATGAGATTATGCCTAACTTTGTATATCTTGTAGTGGGAACTACCGTTGTTCCTCCATCGAAATTATCATATTCACTACCCTCCTACACCCAAAACAGAACAAAAAGGAAAAGGGGAAAAATGTTTTACGATGGCAGGAAATGCACCAAAATTTTCAATCTACCCAAGTAGAATATCAAGAATTTCATTCACGTAAAAGGTTTACAAGAGTGGAAAATTAAACAAGTAACAGATAATGTTACCCCAAAAAAAAAAAAAAACCTCCTCTGAATAAAGAAATTAGTATATCTATATAAAGTTGACAAAATCACTTACGTGTCACTAATTCACCACCAAAAAAAAAAAAAAAAAAAAAAAAAAGAAGTGACAAAACCACTTATGTGTCATTTTTTTGGCTAAAAAAAAGAATGAAATCCAAATATTTAAAATCAAAGGGAGGGTTTTAATATCAAAATTTTTTTTTTTTTACGTATATTGATTTTGACAATGATCCTGAATTTGTTATTTTGTAAATCATTTTCCTTTAATATACTTTTCTAGGCAAATTCATTACTTAATTATCTTGTTGTTGTCGTTAAATCTCCTTCATGTTCATGAGTTTGCCGGCAAGTACCATGTGCCAAATTGCTAATTATATAGTGCCAACTTTCCAAGTTACCCCAAGACAAAATCCATGCATTGACGACCCTAACAAGGCTCTTCTTGGATGTACTTAACAACATTATTTGCATAAAAAATTCATATTTAATTTAAATAATTTTTCTATATAAAGAGAAACTCATTGCTGTGGAAATCATCATAATTAAAGCAACAATTCAAGAAGGCAATAATAGTTAATTAGAAAAATGGCAACAAAAGGTGATGTTGTTCTTCTTGATTTCTGGGTAAGTCCCTTTTGCAATAGGGTCAAAATTGCGTTTGCTGAGAAAGGTGTTCCTTATGAAGATAAAGAAGAAGATTTATTTGGAGGAAAAAGTGAGTTGCTTCTAAAATCAAACCCAATTTACCAAAAAGTACCTGTGTTGTTGCATGGTATGTGGCAAACCAATGTGTGAGTCCACCAATATTGTTGTCTATATTGATGAGACCTGGGCTTCCCCCCCTCTTCTGCCTTCTTCACCTTATGACCGAGCCCGGGCTCGATTTTGGGCTGACTTTATTGACAAGAAGGTGGGTAATAGTCTCTTGCATGGCATCAAGATAAATCCATATTATTAGTACTTTTGTATCTAACTTGATCTTCACAATTTCTTTACTTATCACAATCAAGAAAGTTTTTGCTAGGTTTATTTAGTAATAAGTAAATCCACTGAGCCAAAGATAGATTGATTACTTTTCATAAACTTCAAGCCATGCACAAAAAAAAAAAAAAAAAAAAGGTTTATCAAGCAATAATTGGACTTTATCGTGTTACAAATGCGAGGGTATAGTGAATTAGAGTTTTGCATCTTTTATTACACTTTGGTGTGTATATATATATATTTGGTGACTTGAACCCATGACTTAGGTAATAAGAGGAGAGTAGTTTTACCATTTGAGTAACGCACTTTTAGTAGGTACAGGATCTTCTATTTCATATCCTGTCTCATTCGATATCACATTACCTAATAAATTGTCAAGATTCTGTGAAGTAATTTTAGTGAAGTAATCTTGACAGTTAATTTCGTAGCATGTGAGTTAGAAGATCCTTAACTCTTTTAGTATTATACTCGTCTTATAGTACCATATAAAAATGTAACTTCTATCGCGCATGTAATATTAAATATTAAATGAAGTATATATGTCACTTATATGTTAAATGAAATATGCATGTCACTTTAATACATGTTGTTATACAAAATTATAGTATAATAGAGGATTCAAAACCGTGAATTAAATACAAACATGCATATAAAATTGTATCCTTAATAATAATAAAAAAATTTTGTCTCATCTAATATCAAATCATAACATATTTCTATTAAACTTACAATGGCTATCATGTTATCTAGCTTGGAGCTGAGATTTTTTTGGGTTGTAGGTTTTTGATATCGGCAGCAGCATTTGGACCAGACTAACTAAAGGCGATGAGCTAGAAGCTGCAAAGAAGGAATTCATTGAAATTCTGAAATACTTGGAGGGAGCTTTGGGGGATAAGGATTATTTTGGGGGTGATAGCTTCGGTTTTGTTGATATCTTAGCCATCCCACTGACCACTTGGTTCTTGGCTTACGAAAAATTCGGGGACTTTAAGGTTGAAGAAAAATGTCCGAAATTTGCAGCATGGATTAAAAGGTGTTTGGAAAGAGAAAGTGTTGCCAAAACCCTTCCAGACCCTCAACAGGTTTATGAATTCGTCATCATGATGAGGAAAATGCATGGAATTGAGTAAAGAATTAAGTTGCATGCATGGCATTTCATATTTTCTTTTCATGCATGTTCTTGTGGTTTGGACTTGGAATAAAGGAAAATAATCGTTCTCCAAAGCCTTTTCTGTCACGTTTGTTTGTTTTGAATAGAATGTAGGGGAGAATAAGTCCAACAGGCCTTGTTAGCCTTTCCAGTTTAACTTCTACAATTTGTATACCCACTGAATGTTTCATCCTTCGTATCCTGCAATGAAATCTGCTTTCCCATGCACTTTCTATACATTGGTTGTTAATCAAAGATGAGTTACATATACTCCCTCCCAATTAACTGGTTACATTTGATTTTTTTTTTTATGAATGAGTTTTCAAAACTTAATCTTGTGTAATTTTTTTAGCTTTCTTAAAAATTTGAAGTTTAAATGCAGTAATATTTAATATAAATTTTAATGTTGTTAAAGGAATTTTATCAAAAATCAAATAAATCTACTTGAACTTTTATTACAAAATAGAATTATATTACTAGAAAAGTCATACTGTAAAAAATAAATAGGACGAAGGAAATACTATTTATATTAATTAATATAGCTAAACATCATAAAATCAAATTAGTGTCCATCCAAATTTGCCAAATTATATGTTAATTCCAAATTAGGGACAAATTTGGTCTCACAATATCATTTACTTGCATACACGCACAGTTTACAAATATTATCAGTATTGTAAAAATGAGAATTATTTAAAGAAAAAACAAGAAGATTAAAGATGATAATTTTCTATTAAATTACAAACTTTCATTCAAAAAATATTATGTTGACCCTACTATTTAACTTTTAGATATTTACTTATTAAAATAAAAACTCTTTTATTAGAGTTATAAATAATGATTGTAATTTTTAAAATTATAATATTTGTGATATTAATATTATTTTTATTAGGCCATTTTATATAAAAGGTGAAATGACTAGACAAGAAATTTCATGACCAAACTCAGGTCCTATCCTAGATTTGACAAAGCTTTAATATGTGCTGTTGGATCAGATATATAGGGACGTAGGTATATCAATGACTCTTGAACGAACTTTCTAGCATGTCTCCTACCCTTTGTCAAAGGGGAACCTAATGTTTATGAACATACATTTTCCAATCGCATGTGGACATAAAAGCCTGATAGCCTACTTCAATTAAATGGGCAGGAGTGGACTTCAATATATATGCCCACCACCTGTATAAGAGACAGGATATGAAAAAAAATGATACGATTAATGGGACAACCCTTATGTGAACTGGCCTACATATGTTGCAAGATGTTAGGTGGTTGTAAGGTAATAATCTTGACCTTGCTCTCTGCTGAGGGGCCTCTCACATGCACCCCAATAATTTTTCTTGTGCAAAAGAATATTCATGCATCTTCAATTAATTATCAAAAAAAAATTGCATCTTTAATTAAGTCTTAACAACAGCTAGAGCCAGCTACAAAATCCAGCAAATTAAAGTCTTTAGGTGAGTTGAAAGAACTGATATGGGTGTCTTAGGGGAATTTTTATATAGAATCTATCTATAATAAATGAGATGAATTTATTGATCTATATTTATCTACATTACTCTAACTTATTAAAAATATATATTTTTAAGATAATATAGATGAATGTGAATCAAAGAGTTTATCTCATTTATCATAAATTGAATCCATCTCACTTATCATGAATCAAATCCATATAAAAAATTTTCTGTATGATAGTTATGTACAGTTGTGTTGAAAGAACTGTTATGGGTGTCATAGTTATGATTGCTCTGTCTTGGTTTTATGGTTATTTTAGTTAATGTTAGTGTATTTTGACAAACAGAACATTTTGACCTACTAATGGTACATTAATTCTGTCAAATTAATTTGAATGGTTTGTTTTAACAAATTGATGTATCTACTTTACCTCTCCTAGTTCATGAAGATTAAATGATGCATTGACATAATCAAGAAGTTATTCAATGAATGATGAATAATCATAATAATGACTAGGTTCAACACAGATCCCATAAAGCTACAAAAACGAAAGTTAGTTGTTTTGTGATCAATTTCACATTTTTAAGCGAAGAACACAAGTCATGCTCAAGTAATTACCTTTTATACTTCGTAGAGATTAACATGAACTTAATCGGTTAATCCAACTCATCAAATTTATTTCTCTTTATGATGTTACCCAAATTTTGTAGTTCACAGTCTCGAAATATCGTAATATACTGGTCCAAACTATGTCTACAGTCATTACTCCTTTTATATATATATATATATATATATATTTAAAAATAGTACAAAATGGCAAAATCATTTACTTATCATTAAATCTGAAAAAAAAAAAATTCAATTCAATTAAATATCTAAAATTAAGGTTGGTGATTGAATATAATTTATTATGTAAATTAACTTTGATAAATTGTACTAAATTTGTAATTTTGTAAATCATTTTACAAAATAACACCCACACAAGAAAAAAAATAAAAAAACCATTGCCCCGCCCAAAACCTAAGGATCCTTTTAGACAGAATTAAGTACTACTATAGTACAAGCTAATTCTTCAATGCTTCTTTTCCATCTCCCGTTTCTTGGGTTCACATTTTTATCTGTTCTTAGCTTCGATAAAGCCCCTCATCAAGTACTCTTTCCCAAGTTTGTCCATGATTGAAAAGTCAGTTTTAAACAAATTCTTGAATGAATTGTAGTGCTTGTGTTGGTATTTGACAAAATACATGAAATTCTGGTGAGTATATTCACAAATATTATGAAATCGCAAGACATGCATAGTAATCTATAAAAAAATTTATCACTTGTGAACGGCGTTACATGCATAATCATTCAGGATAATACTCATGAATTGCATATCCTTCCTAATACTGGGGCGGGCATGATCTGAAATCGCTAAGGTTTAATGGATGGCTCCTTGACATTGGGTACCAGATGATCTTTGTAAGGCCAGAAAGATGGACATGCAGGTGGGCATTAACACCAGCAATTACTCTATTGTCTACCAACAAATTTTTATAGTATTCTCTTGCACAATGTTTTTTCGTGTTCGTCTCAGGAGACGCTAAACTTACTATATAGGACCTTCATGAACTTTGTGACTTCTGGCTTGTGCAATTTTTAGGAATTTAGTGATGAACATAGTTTATACATTAAATTATTTACTGCTTGATGTTTTGAAATGATTTGGATTCACATGATGATGCCACTATCTTATATTTGTTGAATTGGTGTATTCTAATACGTATTTAAAAATCTCTTGTCGTACATTTTTTGTTATTTTCTGTCACATTATTACATGAACGGTCAAATTATTTAACTAAAATTACTCTATAAAATTTTGACATTTTATTAATTAGTGTGAAAGAGAATGAAATAGAATGTGAGACAAAATTTTCAAAGTTGTGTAGTTAAGTATTTAAATAATCATTCATGACCATTCAGGGAGTGTTCGAAAGCTTTTGTGTCCTAGATGGTGTGATTTAGGGGTGAAGTCCCGACCTAAGGGTAGGGTATAATCATTTTGGTATTTATTTGTCAACAACCATATGAAATCGTCTTTTTGTATTTAATTTTAAAATTTTTAAAATTTTATCTATTTTAGTAGTGATTTTTTCAAATTTTGTATAAAAATTTAATTTTTATGGGGTAGTGCAAGGATAAATTGAATTTTTTTTTTTTCTAAAAAAAAATGGGACGTTATAAAGAGAAAAGGAAATTTAAAAAAGTTTAAGAGAGAAAATGTGAAATAAATTATAGAAAATTAAAAAAATTACAAGATTTATATAATTTGTTTCTAAAAAAAATAACTCATTCTATTTTACACCCATCTATGTCTAATTCTCTTATAATTAACTGAAAACAACTACTAGAAATAAATTTGAATCCTATACCTAACTTATATCAATGATTGTCAGTTGCATGCACTACACATATCGCCCACAATTTTGTATCAATTCTTAAGTGAGTTCACTAAAGTTAAATTTATGCATGTTTGTGCCCTCCATGGTTATACGTATAGGGCATATTGTAGACCATAATTGTCAGTTGCATGCACCTACACATATCGCCCACAATTTTGTATCAATTCTTAAGTGAGTTCACTAATGTTAAATTTATGCATGTTTGTGCCCTCCATGGTTATACGTATAGGGCATATTGTAGACCATAGTTTAAAAACTCAGAAAAATTCGATCGAGTCATACCGAGTTGACTCGACTCGGTAAAATTATAATTGATTCGATGAAAAATTCGATGAATATAAATCGTGTTTAATTGAGTTTTAGATTATTCTCGATAAATTTATCGAATAATCACGAATTTTTATCCGAATCGAGTTTATTTAACACTCAAAAATAGAGAAATTATTTATAAAATTTTGAAAGTTAAATTTTTTCATTTGATAATGAATAATATGTAAAAGAATCATATAAAAAATTAAAATTTTAAATATTTAATCTAATTATTAAATTTAATTTTATTCCTGATAGATGAAATAATATAATGCATTGTGACTTATCGTTTCTAGTTTTTTATTTTCAATTCAGTAAAACTCATATGAGTTTTTAAATATATTCGATTCATTAACTTTTCGAATAATTTTAAATTTTAAACATCATTGTAGACTTCCAAATGGATGAAATGTTGCGCATCAATGTTGCAAAATAGTAGTAGCCGGTAAATTTGGAAAATGAATAGAGGTTGCCATGTGAGAACGACAAATTAAAGTTGGTCACAACCACGAAAATTGATGACTAAAAAATGAAGAGTTTAAAGAGACAAGCATGCCAAAAAGAGCATCAAAAAATAGGAATTGAATTTTGTTATTGTAGAAAAGGCCAAACCACAGATTGTTAAATTAATGAAATAGGGCAAGGACGTAACCATTCTAGAAAGTTTAATCTTTATCTTTCAGTGTAGTTTATAACCATGCATACGTGTTTACTTCATGCATTAGTTTAATCATGAAGGATTGATCGTATTAATTAAGGGCTTTTAACCCCGGCTCTTTAACAATCATATATTTTTGTTGGGTTTATCGTGTTCTTTATATTCGAATGAAAACTTAAAATTAATGTTTAGGTGGAAAATCATATTTTGCCACGGTTTATATATAGATGTGTCAACTATTTGTACCATTTATAAAGAAAAACTTGTCTTCTTTGTCTTGAATTTTCTTCATGTAGAAATTACTATTGTTTGAAATATAAAAGATGACCTCATTTTTGTTCCAAGAATATAAGCTAAAATATTTTTCCCACTTAATATTTGGCTTGATATGTTTTTTTTTTTTTTTCCCCATTTCGCTTCTTAATTATGGAAAAGTTAGACATGAAATTTAAATAGGTACTAACACTGAACTCCTGAAATTTCACCCCAGTTCTCATACATTGTGCTTTTTTTTTTTTTTTTTTTTTCAACTTTTTGGCCAATTAATTTTCGGAAAACAATTTGTAGCTGTAACCCAATAAAGAAAGGCAATAAAATTTTTTTATCTGTGAAATGACCAAAGTACCCTTCTCCCCTTCATTCCCGTAGAACAAGATAGAATATTTTGGTAATTTAACCAGCAAAAACACTGTGATAATAAAATTTATGCTCTGGCAACAGCGTATGCCCTACCATTAATTGTGGGTATTGTGAGAATAAGAAAAGCAGGAGAAAATGGTCAAAAGGGGAATCCAATTAACTACTAAATTGAGGCGAAAATTCAAGTAATTAAGATAACTAACTGTAGTTTAAATGATAAATTTATATTTCTTCTTTTATGACCTAAGTTATAGATTCGTCATTCATCAAACAGGTATGTAAAAATTCATTATAAATCCTAATAAAAAAAATCCAAAGTAATTAAATAGTATTTGTAATGAATAGGTCTGAATTCAAATAAAGGGGGTTGAGAAAGTCGTGATGAATTGCGGGGTCCTAGATGCGTTTTTACTTTATACCTTTGCCAGAATGAAGGGTCCTACGCAGGGTATGCTACATTTTTGGCTGACTTTTTGCAAACCCAACTTTGGAAGCATTTGATTTTCTACATACAAACAGAACGTTAAATGAGGGGGTTTTTTGGTCATCATCCGGACTGACAACAAATTGACACTAAAGAAAGCAAGCAAAACAAACTAGGCTGGATAATATATTCAACATCAAAAAGATGCCAAGAATGTAGTTGGCAACTTGAAAGATTTTATATGTTTTTGGAGGTACTTATTTTCCACATTGTATTGATTGGTTTAATAACGTTTAGTGAAATTGATATTGAACCCTGCAATTAAAATTTTCGGAATGCCTGAAAGATTCATACTTCCATAATATTGAATTTTAAGGATTTTTGTAATCCCTTGTTAAAAAATACAGATTTTCATTTCAAAATCAATTTGTAATGACCTTCGATAAAGAACATAAGGTTCCATGTCAAAATCAAAATCAATTAGCAATAAGTGGTGTGACTCAAGAATTTATTAATTTGTAATAAGTGGTTTCACGTCAAAACTAAAACTAATTGACAATGAGTGGTGTAACTCAAGAATTTATTAATTAATAATGAGTGGTTCCATGGCAAAAACAAAATCAATTGACAATGAGTGGTGTAACTCAAGAATTTATTAATTGGTAATGAGTGGTATATCACATGAACTTAAACTTATTAATTTGTTAGAGAATGCTTATGCAATCGATATGGGACATTTGTTGCCTTTTTAACACCACATTTCATATGTAATTTGCCTATTTGAGAACCCACAACATGAGTTGATTGGGTTGGTTTAGAGCCCAGAGACGTGATTTGGCTATTTGAGAACATCCCGCAATATGAATTGATTAGATTAAATGTGATTGAGAAAACCCAAGACACGTGTGAAATTGTGAAACTTTTCTACGAGTAAAATTCAAGACTCAATTATTATACCATATTAAAGAATATAAATTTTTATCTCAAAATCAATTAACAATGAGTAATGTAATTTAAAAACTTATTAATTAGTAAGAAATCTTTGAGCAACCGATGTATGATACTTTTTATCTTTTTAACACCCTTTGCATGCCTCGCCAAAAACAACCGAAAAATTGAAATTGCAGGTTAACGAGGATGGGGTAAAGGAATAGCCCTTCATAAGTTCACAAACCGATAAAAAAGCTTAAAGGCTAATATGTTTCGTTATAAAGGCTGAACACCTTATTCATTCTACCATTCAAGTCTCGAATGTAAATTTTTTTCATAGTTCTTGTAATAAATATGGTAACTAAGTAAATTAATATAACTTGTGATAACTAGTTTTTTTTTTTAAACATTAATATAAAATTGCTAACTGCGTTCAGTTCAACCATGAACCGCAAATACTACCAATTCACTTATTGGTTTAATTTTAAAAATATTAGATTAAACATACAATATAACTAAATAAATTTTTAGTTCATGCATTCTTTAAACATAAAAATATGTGAATCTTATATGAATTTTCAATGAGATTCACATGAGAGCCACAAATTTTGTATTCATGCAAAAATTTGCCATATAATAACCAAGTAGTAGGTAATCAGTTTCAATTATCGGGATCAGATTAGATTGGCTAAAACAGCATAGCATGTTCTAATGCTGAACACGTGCGGTTTAGTTCAATATCATCCACAAAACAAACAAATCCTCTCTCTCTTCTCTTCTGCACAACACCCAAAGCTCAAGAAATTGTCATCATGAAAGAAGAAGAATAAGGGATCACTACTCTGTATTCTCTCTGCACAAACCGATAAAAAAGCTAAAGAAAGAGTGAAAAAAAGGCTGAAGTTAAGTGAAATGAAGGGATCCCATATCCCAAATTTTCTTCTTTATATCTGCTGTCTCTTTCTCATCTTTTTTCAACTCTTTTTAACTTCCAACCAAGTCTCTTTCAAACTGACCGAGTGGACTGACTACAGTAGTATTCAGTATTTCTTATTCTGAGATGTTATTCTCACACATTTTGTTGTGTTAAGGTTCCCTGAAAGGAAACCAAAAGCCATTTTGTTCTCTGTTCCTCTTGTCTTTTTTTTTTTTTTTTCCTTCCACTATTTTATTACACTACACAACATAAATTCTGCAACTTTACATGAAATTCTCTGGACAAAAATGGGTGAAGATCATGTAGCATTATGCCCTGCTGACAGAGCAGTCGAACAGGTTTTGAACACCTCTTTTTTTTATTTCTTTCACTTCAAGAAATTCAGTTGATTTCAGATTTTCTGTTGCAATTGTAAAAATTAGTCAATTAACTTAAAATTTCCAACTTGGGATTTGTGCTGTTTCATTTTTAGGAGCTGTTATCTATGTGTCTGGAAATTCTAGACCATGATATTTGTGTTCTGAATGCATACAAACATAGAGAGTTTCTGTTGTTGATGTTATTAAAGATTTTGTTTTTTTTTTATTCTTCTAGCTTTATTCCTAAACCTTGTTATCACTTACACGCCAAATTGCTAGTTTTTGTGCATTTTGGATTAATCTAAGCTATTGGCATTGCTATTGAAAATTTGCCCTATGATATCTTGAGTTCCTCTATGTTTTGATGTATAAAAATATTGTAGTACTCGTGCAGGAGAGGCACATTTTGTTTAAACAAATCCTCAATTTTCCTTTATTTTTTTTTTGGGAATTTATACATCTTTGACTATAAATAATTAAGTTTTGCTGATATTTCGGTGAGCCCAGGCTTCATCATTTTTATGCAAATCTTAATCGATGCAGGCAATTGTAGCAATGAAGAAGGGTGCACATCTTCTGAAGTATGGCAGAAGAGGGAAACCGAAATTCTGCCCCTTTAGGCTATCCATGGTAACCAAAAACTTGAATTGACATTACATAGTAGTAATCCAGCTTAATCCTTCTTTGCTAAATTAGAGATGCGATTTTGCGCCACTTTGATTAGACAAACTGGAGAGTTATAAGCATAGCTCAATTATATTTCCAGAATCTTAGCTCACTTAATTTGTGTTGCTGAATTATCATCTCGGTAACTTCATAACTACTACTATATCAATGTCATTGATATTTAATTTCTTTTATTACAATCGCTAATAAATAATTATTTACTCTCTTAAATCCTTCTGAACCTTGAAGTCCATCTTTACGTACATCTGATGGATAGTTTCGATTTCAGGACGAGAAATTTTTGATTTGGTATTCTGGTCAGATGGAAAAACAATTGAAATTAAGCTCAGTTACAAACATCCTTCGTGGCCAAAATATTGTGAATAGTTAACTGTCTTTGTGTGCTGTCTTTTACCTTTGATCATATAAATACTCTGTTGAATGGATCTTACTAAATTTCAGAAACAAATGCAACCAGAAAGAGAAAGTCAAATTTAGTCTTTCACTTATCTACGCAAATGGAGAATGCTCTTTTGATCTGGTATCAAAATTGAATTATGCAAATTATTGGCATTGCTCGAGTATATTCTCCTTACTGAAGATCTCTTGAATTTCTTTTGGTTTTTCTCTTCATGTAGATCTGCAAGGACAAAGAACAAGCTGATTCTTGGTTTTTAGGCTTGAAATCTATAATATCCAGGAGTCACCATCGTAAACTGTTTGGCACATTCAGAAACCAAAGAGGGGCTCAAAGTTGTATCAGTAGTCCGGCTAGTTTCATGCGGATGAAGCAGATTCTGGAACTTTCTGAAGAAACAGTTAAATCATCTCAGGTTGTTGTTACCTTTCTTTGCTTGGTTATTTCGAAGGAGACACTGCCGGTTTAGTTACCTAAATGTGTTTTATTGTTTATTGAGCGTGTCCATTTAGTTTAACTCACACTTATGGTCAAAAAGAAGAAGTTGCATCCTTGGAGAAGAATAAGGTTACAACATACTGCGAACAGAAGTTAATAGTATATTCAGAAATATGAAAATGGTACTGGGATTAGTTTCAGAATAACATAATTTCTTGATTGGATTTTAAGACCTTGAAAATTGTCGGAGTAGAAACTGATTTTTATCTGAAAGAAAATTCTGAAGTACTAAAATGAAGAGTCAAAAAGTTCAATTGGGTGCAAGAGCGTTTAGGCAGTAAGTTGCAAGGAAATGCCACTTTTAGAATGATACAGCATGAAGCTAGAATGAACTTAAGGTCATGTTCATGGGATTTCATCATCATCTAATTCTTCTATTAATAACTTGTGATTGACATTTCCTAGGTGATAGAAACACCAAGTATCTTTGTCTTCAAATAACTTTTTCCATGATAGGATATCCTAAAAACAAAAGAATCCTATTAAGTCATTAACTGTTATTATGAACAAATCTTACTTTCATCTATTTGAAAAGGTGACATGCATGTTTGTTTCTCTTAGAAATCTAGTTGATGACTAAATCTTAGTATGGGAATGAATGCTACTTATATCAATACTGTTCATGTTCTGAGAGTTTTACTTTAGTTTGTTTAATGTGAAGGTTCGCGGCATAAATGGGAGTCCCTCACAATCATTTACAGAGAGGTGTTTTTCTGATGGCTTATCATGTTCGTCTGATAGCTTTTATTCAGAATCAAGTCTATCAAGTATACAAAATGTAGTGGATATCTCAAGTTCTCCATATTGTGGACCAGATAATCCAAACAAGACAGAAGCAGTTTGTTTCGCTAAAAAATTACAGATGCACAGCCTCAGTCAGCTTGGGAGACCTCCTTGGGATTCTCCTCAGTTACATATGGATGTATTAAGAGATCTTTTCATTTGGGGAGAAGGAGTAGAAGCAGGATGTTTCTCTGGGGGGGAAGCTCAATGTGATGCATTAGTACCCAAAGTGCTGGAATCCACCATTATGCTTGATGTACAATCAGTTTCTTTGGGAGCAAAACATGCTGCCTTAGTTAGCAAGCAAGGGTGAAATCTTCTGTTGGGGTGAAGGAAAGATGGGAAGACTTGGGCATAAGCTCGATATAGATGTTGCCTGTCCAAAAATTGTTGACTCCCTTACTGGGGTCTTTGTAAAATCTGTTACTTGTGGTGAATATCAAACGCATGCTCTTGCAGATTCTGGTGAGTTATACACATGGGGTGACAGTGGTGGTACTACTGATTCGGCAGGTGAAGATAGAAAGCAAAGCCATTGGTTGCCACACAAACTTTCTGGATGGCTGGATGGTGTTTCCATAGCCAATGTAGCTTGTGGAGAATGGCATACCGCTATTGTATCCTCATTGGGGCAATTATTTACTTTTGGTGATGGAACTTTTGGAGTACTTGGCCACGGGAATCTCCAAAGCATTTGTCACCCTAAAGAAGTTGAGTCACTTTCAGGGTTAAGGGTAAAGTCTGTTGCATGTGGAACATGGCATACAGCTGCAATAGTGGAAGTCACGTCAGATTACTTTAAAATCAAGGGACGTAAGGGAAGGAAACTATTTACTTGGGGAGATGGGGATAAAGGAAGATTGGGTCATTCAGGTCAAGAGACGAAACTTTTACCTACAAGTGTAACGGAGCTGGTTGATCACGATTTTGTTCAAGTTGCCTGTGGAAGAATGTTGACTGTTGGAGTAACTAACATGGGTAAGGTGTATGCAATGGGGAGTGCAGTGCATGGGGAATTGGGGAATCCTCATGCCCGAGATAAATCAATCACACCTGTACAAGGGAAATTTAAAGATGAGTATGTTAAGGAAATTTCAGTAGGATCTTATCACATTGCTGCCTTAACATCAAGGGGCAATGTTTTTACCTGGGGAAAAGGGGCAAATGGACAGTTGGGATTGGGTGACACAAAGGATAGAAACTCTCCAACTTTAGTTGAGGCCCTGAGGGAGAGGCAGGTAGAACATATTACTTGTGGATCAAATTCTACAGCTGCTATTTGTTTGCACAAATCTGTGGCTACTACTGATCAATAATCCGCTTGCAGAGGATGCAGAACAGCTTTTGGATTTACAAGGAAGAAGCATAACTGCTACAACTGCGGTCTTTTGTTCTGCCATGCATGTTGCAGCAAGAAAGCTACTAATGCATCTTTGGCACCAACAAAAGTTAAGTCTTTTCGAGTCTGTGATCCATGCTTTCGAACATTGCAACAAATGGCTGATTCTGGTGGACTACCAAAGCTTGAAGTACAGAGCCCAAGACCACTATTAATATATCAGAAGGCGAAGTCTGATGAAAAAGAGTGCAGAGGAGAGGAAAGTGGTGCATGGAGTCGAATGAAATTGACAACAAACTATTCTGGAGAGAGAATTCAAGGGCACAAGCAGCAGCCATTAGACTTCAGTTCATCGTCTTTGGGTAGATTTGATAGGTGGGGGCAGGTACCTTGCCCCGAAGGTTTTAGAATAGACTGGAGAGATGCAATTCCCCATGTATCTTCAAAGTTTTCACCTTTGAGGACTCAACTATATTAGACTACTTCTGCTTATTTCCAGGAACTTCCTTCGATACTAAACTCTGCATCTTTTGCTTCCATGAATGAAGAGAAAGACTTGTCACAATCAGATGAAGTCCTTGCTGAAGAAGTTCAGAAGCTAAGAATTCAAGTATACACTCTTTAACCCGTCTCTTTCAAATTGTAGCTTATTCTTGGTTTAAACAGTATTTTGTTTGTGTAGCACATCTCACCCTTTCTCTCTCATATAAGACATATGCACAACTCATCTGAAACAATTAGCTGAATGTGTAAACCATTATGTGCCTTGTAAAATACAATTAGCCAATAAAACAAAACAAGAATCTTCGCCCGATCATCATTTCTTACTGTTCCATTTAAATAGAGTATTAAGCTATACGCTGTTGGAAGGAACTATTAGACCTGAGATTTCAATATCTGAGCTAGTAGTGGAGTATTTTACTAGTGTCCTGGGTATGGTCAACCAGACTGATACTTCGGGACAGAAAGAATGCTTAAGTCATCCCGTTGATGTTGAAGAAAAACAAGCTTAAATTTTGTTATACACGTTCAAGTATATAAAAAATGTGGAGGACTTCGTACTGAGTAATTGTGGTGTATCTATATGCAGTTCTGTGGCTCAAGCTTAGGGCTTGAGAAAGGATGTAGTGGATTATTCAGAGGCCACGGATAGTTTACTCAACGAATTGCAAAATGGATATTTTACTCAAGGAATTGCCAAATACGTACATGTTGCCAGTGTGTGATAAAAATAATGTGGTTAATTGATACATACTCTTTCACCTACATAGTATGAAAAGTGATAAAATAGAAATTCGAAGTGGAAATAAAATGCTCTTTACATGAAGTATCACTCAACTGCTAGACTTTTGTTATATCAAGTTTGTAGCTTTGATGGAAAGTAAATGATTCAAACAAATTTTTTTCTTCTCGAGTATTATGTTGTGCTCTTCTAAATAAATTTTGAGGAGTATGATCTAGTACATGAAAAACTTCTCTGAATGATTCATTCCATTGGCATCTTATTTATTCACCATTCTGTTTAACATTTTCGGTGGAATTTTCAAGTGTATTACTTATCTTATCCTTCCATCCAAACAAAAGGTCTTAAACATTTTCTTGTACTGTGTCTGCGTACATTTAAAAGGCTGAGGATCTTAAAAGGCTATGCCAAACAAGAAATGACAAAATTAAAGACTGTCGGAAGAAAATTGACGAAGCCTGGTCAATTGCAAAGGAGGAAGCTGCCAAGACTAAAGCAGCAAAAGAAGTAATTAAAGCCCTTACATCAAGGGTAAGTTGATTATGTCAACTGAATTCATCACATATTAAAGTAGAGCAGCCCTGCATTGCGATATTTTAAACTTTATTTTGCAGTGGTGAAGAGTTGTTCAATGAGAGTCTTCGTAGTCTTATAGTCATTTATTTTCACCACTGTCCTCTCAGATTATAATTAGTTTTTCTTGGTAATTGAACCTCAAATGAATGTTGAATAGAACTTCACAATATTGTATATGGCTGGATGTATTTCTTACTCCAAAGAAAGCTTCACTGGATACTTCCATCCTTGTTTGCAGCTTCATATGATGTTAGAGAAACTCCATGTTGAAAGAGATTCAGCAGATCAAGATGGTGCAAAATTACTGCAAATTACATCCACATGTGCAGACAACCTGGACCTAAAGAGTTGCTCTCAAGTTGTAGCTCCATGTGAGCCCCTAGAAGTAGAACAAATCCAAGACAGAAAAGTCGATAGTCTATGTAGTTCTCCGATAATTTTTTCCAATACCTTAATATATCTCTGTGAAAAGGACTGTAACGGAGATGCTGTGTCAGCAAACAAAACGTGTAACCAAAAAGCAGATCCTGGACAACTCGAGATGAAGTCCTTAAAGCTTGAATGGGTAGAACAGTATCAACCTGGTATCTACATCACAATGACTACACTGCCAAATGGACAGAAGGGCCTCAGGCGAGTTAGATTCAGGTAAACATCTTCATAATGCTTGTTATTTATTTAGAAGCTTTCTTTTGTTATGCATATTGGATACGCAGAAGACGGATAAGGATCCTCTGCACTTAAAGTCATTCTGCAGTTTCCATTTGTTTGAGATCTCGCATTGATTGGGATGATCTTTTGCAGCCGAAAAAAGTTCACGGAGATAGATGCACAAAGATGGTGGGATGAGAATCGACTATTAGTGTATCAAAAATATGAAATTGATGAATGTTACAAGTTCTAATCAAGGTATATATGATGGTGCTTTGAGGTCACTTCTGTTTCCCAATATATTTTTTTTAGCCTTAGTTGATGTCTTAATTGAGTGAGGTTTGTGTTGCATTTGCAAAATGCTCTGATTCTAAAATGATTTGCTGCAATGCAAATCGATTTTGTCTTCTGGCTTTCAGCCATAACATTCTTTCAGCTGCATTACAAAATTATGAATGATTTTAACATGATAGTATGTTTTTCACGTACAGAATCTGTTTGTTTTACTCTTTTTAATTACCCAAAAAAATTAAAATAGAAGTGTATCCAAAATATTCTTTCCACATACGCTTGTTAAACATATTTTTGTCACACATAATGCTCTTTTAAATATAGTACTAAAGTAATATTTGGTAAAAAAAATTCTTTAAAAAGAAAAAGCAATGAGAGTAAAATCCTTTAGAAAGGAAAAGAAGAACATCAAAGAGTAAAATCCCTTGGGTGTGTTCGTTTGGATTGAAAATATTTTCCTGGGGAAAATGTTTTCCAACATGAAAAAGTCTATTTTTCATATAATTTTTCAGTGTTCGGTTGACAAAATGAAAATATTTTGAAACAAAAAATTTTAACGGTTTCATATTTAATTTTATGAATACAAGTTAAAAAAATTTATAACAATGGTAATAAATACCTTACAAGTAATTGTGCTTAATAAAAGATTGATTTTGTTTAAAATTAAATAATAGTACAATGTAGTAGTTAAATATGCATAATGATAGTTATATTAGTGTGGAATCCATGATTTAGAGAAAAACGAACTTCCCTGGAAAAGAATTGAAAACGAAAATAAGTTTAGCAAATGAAATTATAAAAGTAAGTATTTGAAATTTAATGTCACTCTTAAATTATCCGAAAAATAACTTACGCTCAAAAATTTTGTAAGTTATTTTCAGTTAGAAAAAAAAATTAAAAAATATTTTACATCGAAAAATATTTTCAGTGTTTGACACCAAAAAAATTTATGAAAAATATTTTCGAGCATACCCCAAATCCATGGACTTCCCAGTTGCCGAGGAGGATCCCCTAGTCAAATGCAAACTCCACAGACGCCTGTCTTTAAATGAGAACACTCCCTCCCTTCTTACTAATTTCAAGCAACCCCCTGGCTCGGCGTCCATCCGGAGTCCGGACCTCCATGGCCCATCCCATTTATTCTCAAGAAAAAGAAAACAAAATATTCCCAAGAATCTCAAAACTTGTCTTTTTTTTTTTTTTTATCTCAAGAAAAAGAAAACAAAATATTCCCAAGAATCTCAAAACTTGTCTTTTTTTTTCTTTAAAAAAAAAAAAGAAATAAATTGTTTACAAGACCATAATTCAAGATCATTGGTCGGAACTAATTCATATAATTAAATTATATTAATTTACCAATTTATAATTTTAAATGTTCGGTCAGATTCCGTTTATTTTTTTCACAAATCTATTCACGTCAGTAGTCTTGTTTAAGTGATTGATTTTTAATTTATGATCTTATATAATTTTCTTTTTTTGAAGATCTCAAATTTTATGCCGCCCATTCTCTTGTATTGCTTGACACGGTACAAACTTTATCCACAACAAATAAAATAAAAAAACTGGTAAAGCTTTACTTTCTACTAGTGTAAATTGACGTGTAAAAACCCAAAATCAGTCAACAAAAACATCCCACTTACGTCAAATTTACTTGACAATTAAGAAAGTTTTCATGATCTAATATGACATTTTCATTTTCGTGATACACGAGAAGAAACCTTATCACTTACAAGGGCCAAATGTATACACACAATCTGCATACAAACACAACCAAACTCAAGAGAAGGGACTAGTTTTCTTGAATTTAGAGAAAACTAGGTTGTAACTCCGTGCATAAACACAAGTATAGAATTATAATATAAGTTATCATATCAAACACGGGTATAGAATTAGTTTTTTTCTCGTAGTAAACTTAAATTATTATGTATAAGCCAATCAACATTCAAAAAATAGTGAATTAATAATTTTCTAAGGTAAGAAGAAGTAATTCATATTATTTTCCTTCCTTTTTTAATATATTTGATTGACAATGTTGCATTAAATTTAATACTAAAACTAATCACTAATTAGTAGGCACTTGAAAAAAAAACAAAAAACAAGAGGCAATTAATGTTACCAAAATGAAAAAAAAAAAAAAATGTTACCGGAAACAAAGCTAACATTTTTCTTATTCTTTTACTTTCCAATGTTTTGCAAATAAAATTTCAAGAGATCTAGAATAATTATCCTGGTAGGATAGAAAACAAAACAATATAATATGTAAATGAATCCAAAAAATCAAAACTATATATTTATAGAGTTTGAATAGATGTCTAGAAAAACTACCTTTAAAATGCATGACTATTAGTGAAATACTTTAAACTTCATATGACTCTTCAAATATATGGGCACAAATGTTTATTTGCATTTTAATTTCGTCACATGAAAGCCTCCATTGACCACCACATAGAGAGCTCTAGGCATAGAGGATTCAATTTTAATATATTAGATAGATTTCATAAACCTCCTTTCAGGTTTGCCTAAATAGCACTGACCTCTCCTTAGGTTTTAGAAATTATATGAACCTCCCTTGACGTTTGATATAGTGTTACATGCATCTCTCCTGCAGTTTATTTCCGTTAGTTGGAACGTAGACAAGTGATCATGTTAGCAAAAAGATTATATGAAAAACCAACTTGACTCTTCACAATTTTAAGATGCCCAAATGATACAAGTGCTTGTATAAAATTTAACCCAAGCCTATTATCATTTACCACCCTATTTTCTTGCCCTATGTTTTCTTCCTATCACCGGTAATCCCTCCTCTCCAACCCAGTCCCACCTCCTTTGGGTGTTATGTTTTTAAACCCAAATCCATTTGAGAATTGAAATTCTTAGAAAATAGAGTATATAATTTACCTATTTGGTTGTTCCCAACTCTTTCTATATAAAAATCAATCTCCAACCAAGGTGGATTAATTTTTCGCTTGCGGTATCAAATTATATTGCTGAAATTCTAATCAAACTCTCACTTTGGGTAATGAAAACCATATATGTTTGAGAATTGATTAACAAATAAATAAATAAATAAAATCTAGTTTGGTACTTCTCAAAATCCGAATGATTATTGCCAAGTTACTGGATCTAAACTCCTCTTTTTTTCTTTGTGATTCTAAGTTTGAATTTTTGTTGATATTTTCTCTTGCAAAAACTGATTCCTCCAATAGGAAAAGAGCAAATTGATGTGCTTGAAGTTTGGCCGCCAATGATATTTGGTTAGGAATAAAAAAAATAAGAATGCCAAAAAAAAAAAAAAAAAAAAATGCGGTGTGATTCATTGTTTTTTCTTTGTATTTCCCTTTTTCTTGTGTAAATTGCCATGAAAATCTAAGAGGGTATAATGGTTAAAGATAATATTTAATAGCCAAAGTGTATGGAAATGGAGGTCTCCGTAATTTTTCAAACCTTAGGGGAGGTCAGTGCAATTTAGGCAAACCTCAAAGGAGGTTTGTGAAATTAACCCTTGAATTTATTAAAAAAGATGACATGTCTTTGATTACTATATACTGTCGGGTGAAACAAGAAATCACTTTTTGTCTTTGCAATATACTAATAATGTTAATTAATTGGTTTTACTTTAGTCGTATATAATTCTCTCTCTCTTTTGCTCTTTCGGGTTGTAGATTCATGTGACGTGGATTTCTGCGCATTCAAACTAAGAAAAGAAGTATTGAATTTTCAGATGCCCTCTTTCGGCAAGTGTTTCTGATTATAAAAGAAACCCATTAATAAAATTTGAAGTATAATAATGCCAATTTTAGATAATCTTTAAAGGCGTTCAAACATCCTTCCCTTATTTCAAGTGAGAACACTTCTCTTCCCCCCTCCTTACTTTTTTTGGGTACTTTTTTTGCATTTTTTTTCCTGAGCCGTTCAAAGGGAAAAGAATCCTTTCAAATGTTTTAATTTCATCCAAAAATAATCAAACTAGTGCTACAATTATATCGTCAAATGTCAAACTGCTAGAGGCAGTAGTCACTCTTTCTGTTAATCTAAATACACGTCACTATGATAGGTTATGATACAAATAGCCTACATATTTATCATTTAAGGAGGCGTTTGGTTTATGGGTATGAGAGGGGGAATGTGAATCAAAGTTAATGATATCCATAAATGTTATTTGGTTGAGCACTATGGGAATCATTCTATGGGAATGAAAGTGTTAGAAAATGCCTACTTTCATTCTCCACTTGTGATATAAGTTTCAAATTGAGTAACTCATTAATATAATGAAACTCATTCCTATGTTAAACCAAACAAGTAAGGAGGAATGATAATATAAACTCATACCAATAGTAGGTTTATGATTCTCATTCCAATTCCGATTCGCGAATGTGAACCAAACACCTCCTAAATATAGTTCTCACTTATTCTTTGTACACTTGCCAATTTCATCAAATTCACTTTGCTAGTTTGGGTGAGAAAATAAGTGTAATTTAAGTGATGAGATGCTTTTCTATTATCTATTAATTATTCATAAATTTCGAGTAGCTAAAAGTTAAGGATAGAGGTGAACTTTGAAGAAAAAAAGAAGAAGAAAGAAATCACCTCGAATAACCAAGTTAATATTTTAAGCTTGAATGATCATGTAGTTGCGAACGATATGGAGGTAGATGGATCATGGATGTACTAGAAAAAGATATGATATCACCTTGTACGCTTTTGCAAATTTGATAATCCAAATTACCTCAGTTTCTAGCCGAGAAGCAAAATAATTTTTTGTTGATAAAGTTTAATAACTACTGTTTCAGTATTCTTTTTCCCAAATTAGTTTCTCGGTAACGACTTGTTTACATATGATGTTCACTTCCAATTCATTATTGAATAAAGGAAGCCTATACTAATTAACACTATACAAAGCAAGAATACTTGTAGTACAACGTACTACTTAACACGAACATTACATTTGAAGCTTTATATAGTTTAATAAAATAGTACAAATTAAGAAGAAAACATTAACCCAAAAAAGGGGAAAAGCACCAAGAGATAGATTGATGAAAAGGAAAAGTATGCGAGAGATATAGAGAGAGCATACGCATATATAGGGTGGCAGAACCCTGAGCATCGATATATATATATATATGACGAGAAGAATCTCAGAGAATAGAGGGCTGCATGCATGAAGGGATCCAGCCCCACTGCCTGCCACATATGAACTTTTTGAGTCACGTGGCATAAAGTAGGCCCCATAATCAGAATTCATTAGCTGTAGATTGTGGCTTTGCATTGAGCCTTCATCTCCGCTTGGAGTTTGTATTTTTTGAATGACACATTAATGACAGAAAAGTTAAATTTTGCCACTCGTTTCGTAATGTAGAATAAATATTTTAAATTTTTAAATGATTAAAAAATAATAAAATTTAATTATTTTTACTCATTTTAATAATTATCATATTCGTTTTGCATATAAAGTGAGCAACACAGAGTTACTAGCACACGATGAGACTCGGCTTTACTTGGTGCAATCGTCCTAAGCACCAGCTGCCAAGGTAGGATTAAAGTTATTATAGTACTGGAACTGGATTGGAGGGTTAATTAGTCAGAAATATTTCATGTACATGTCTTGCTTTGGCCAATAGGGTTTAATGATCTTTTTGCAGGAACGCAAATGATACTACGTTACCCCAAAGTGATACGTGACAATTCTCTGTCTCATGTCAATCTAGTAGACAATTAGGAGGTGATTTTACAAATATCAAGACAATATCTAGCTAAGAATAAATGTGAGTGTGAGGTCAAAATTTGGATGGTAATTATTTTGGATACAATATCGCTCTAAATTCTCTCTTTTATTTATTTATTAGTTTTTAATTCCTGTCACATTTTTTAACATATTCATTATGTATACTTTAACTTATAAGTATTAACTATTTTAGATTACAAATAATGACATAGGTGAAATTAACGCATAAAAAATAAGATAGAAAATCTTATAATATATACCATATATCATGCATACAATTACATTGACATAGAGTTTATAACTTTCCATGCATCGCATCTTAGTTCTTGATTTAGTTAAAGAATTATGCTTAACCGACAAAATTATGAAACGGGATACTCAAATTTTGAAGTTCCAAATCATGTTGTATGGGGACAAAAACGTTCTTGTACCTTCCCTTTCTATTTCTTTCATTCTATTTTCAGTTCGATCATGTTGTAAAGGAGATTTCACACTAACATGTTGCAGGAAAGAACAAATAAGAAAGAAAAGAATGTCGAGAATAGCAGAGGTATCGATTTCTTAATTGCTTAGAATAATAAGAAGCGGTTAAGCTTTAATAGCAACTTACATCATCTAATAACTAACGTCACTTAGTGGAGTTGGTCAGAAAATATCTTGTTAGACATCTTCTGAAATTTAGAATTTAAACCTCAAACCTTACAGAAATTTAGACAAGTGTCAAAATATTCTTACTTAATCTGGAGGTTCATTTTTCCTTCTAATCCTTTAATAGTATCTAGTTGAATTTCCTCTTATATATCTTTGTAGAGTAAATTAAATTAAGATATTATCGTTTTTTAAAAATAAAAGAACTTAATCATCTAATTAAGCATGAAGAATAGTACGTTTATTTGATTTGCAATGTGGCAGTATACAAATGATTCTTAGAAAAAACTTAGGTAGACTTGATTTTTAGTTTTGCCTGCAGATCCTGTAATCAAGATTAAATGTTAAAGGATCTTGTTTATATTAGTTGACGTCATAGATTGTCTAAAGTTTAATCTACACTATAAGATCTACAAGTGTGATAAAAAATCGAATCTACCTAAATCTTTACCACGATTCTTTCACTACTTCTGTTTCACAACACCACCTGACAATCAAATATCTTTAGACAAAATCGAGGAATATAATAGATTTTCTAGCTAGTTCCTAATCCCAAAAAAAGCAACTAGACAATTACACTTAATTAGTTGCAATGCAACATAGACAAGGTAGATTAATTAGTGCCAATGATTAGAGCATGTGAAAGGAACATAACATTCTTTGGAGATTGCCAGCAGTTAAGAAAGCCGCCAATTCGTTTCCATACAGTTTTGGTTGGTTGATTGGTTAGTTAACGTAGATCCTCCTCAACAATAGACGTAGACGCGGGAAGGTAATGCATCAAATAGCCTATTACCACGTGGCCAAGGCAAGCTCAGATTCCGAGAAAGGACAACTTTGAAGCATGGGATAATTTGTACCCACCCAAAAAAGAGAAAGACAGAAATACCATAATATTAAAATTTCCGATCCATTTATGAAATCATGCTGTTATACATTAAATATTTATACATTATTTTTTTTTCTTTTCAAAATAATTGTAATAAATTATTTTAAATAATTTATATTGTGCCAAATTATTTATCGATTTAGAAAATCAAGAAAGTATTAAAGATTTTTTTTGAAAGTGTTACTCTTGGTGTCATATTAATAGATGAAAGATTTTGTAGTTGATGTAAAAGGGTAATTTAATCATTTTAAACTATTTTTTGATAAAATTCATACAATTTAATATCTTGCTTAATCAGTGTGCACAACCATAAACGATACTTATTTTGAAACATACGAAGTATATAGCTTGTACTATACAAGGTTTTAAAATACCACCTCCATTTCCTTTTAAATATCCCTTTAACTTTTAACACAAAGATTAAAATTATTATTAAAAAGCCTAAATTTTAGGTAAAGTTGATCCTATATGACTAAATTGCCCTTTTGACTGGTATTAAATTAAAAGGATACCAACATTAATTACAAGTTGAGTAATTAATATGGAGTTGGAAAAAGATAAGGGAAAAATTAGTAAAAAATAATTAATATTTCATTAGACTTCTAACTAAAGTGACACTTAAAATAAAATACTTTTTTTTTTATTAAAGTAACACTTAAAAAAGAATGGAGATAATATAACAGAATTACTATATTTGCAATTCTAACTTTTCAACAGTATATATGTATTAAAGAATTGTTAAGGCAATATGGCCTCATACCCTCAATGAGAAAGCTTAGAGGAGCTTGAGAAGAAAGATTATTAAAGCATCATTTGATGTAGAAAAAAAAAAAATTTAAAAATAAAAGTTGTTTAATAGGGGTGGCTGGGCAGCCTCTCCTCATTTGCTTTTTGAGATCCTCTCTCTTTTTGTCCTCTCATCAAAAACCCCATATATTGGCCCCAACAACTTCTCAATCCTCCTCCCGTCAGTCCCTTTCTCCATCATTCTTCTTCTTCTTCTTCTGTGCCCATTAATTCTCTCTTCTTGGGATCTTCTTCTTAGTTTGTCAGTATTGTTTTCTTGGAGTTTCCAAAATTAGAAAGAAATTGAATTAGAAGGAGTTAATTTCAGAGCATAGCAAATAGATGGCACCTTTTTCATTACCGCCAGGCTTTAGATTTCATCCCACTGATGAGGAACTTGTTGCATACTATCTCAAAAAAAAAATCAATGGCAAAAAGATTGAACTTGAAGTCATCCCTGAGGTCGATCTCTACAAATGTGAACCTTGGGACCTGCCAGGTACCGTACTACCAATTTTTTTTTTTTTTAAAATAGTAAATTCTATAAGATGGACTATGATGACAACAAAATACAACGTAAATGGTAAGACGTTTTTCCAATAACTTATTGGTGTTATGGGTTCGAGTTATTAAGGATAGTGGTGGGAGGGAAGATTTTTATTTTTATTTTTATTTTTATTTTTAAGATGGGTTGTGGTGTAGACGCAATTAATTAATGACGGCAACGAGATAATTAAAAATAATAAAAGTTGATAATGTAATCTAAAGAGCAATAATTTATAAGTAATATTTTTAATTAAATGATTAAGCTAGCGTTTCAATTTGCTTTAGTTATACATCGTATTTTAGCTTCATGTAAGTACTTATCGTTGTTATCACGAAAGGTTAATTGGAAGTTGGAAAGTGAGTACCAAGAAAGGTATAGAAAATAAATCGGCACCTTTATCTTCAAGCCTGTAGAAATTCCGAGGAAATAATGTAAACAGCCATCCTTGAAGACCATTTTATTAAGCGAACAGTCATGTAAGCTCCTCATTTATCCAATGATTTCAACTCATTCCAACGTTTCAGAACCAAAGTATTGTCCTAACAATTATAGAAACAGCTGAAAATAATTTATACATTAGTTTAGAAAGGTAAAATTGATCCGAAAGAACAATTTGTCTATTTTGTGAGATTCTGCCGATATATATATATATATATATATATATATATATATTGAAAAGATCTATAATAGATCTCCTAACGTGTAATAATATATATATATATTAGTTTATTCATACAATTAGTTTTGGTAACTATAAGTTACAAGGGTTGTAAAAATAAAAGTAGAGTATCACTTAAATTAATTTGCTGTTGTTCCTAACGCGTGCTTGACCTTCTTTTTTTTCTTAAAAAATGAATTTTATATTCTAATTATATTAGGGTTATGAGTTTATAAATTATATGCTCTGGTCTTTGAATAGGCACTTTAATCTTTAACAGTCAAAAAAAGCTTATTTTTTGGTACAATCAAATCATTTCCATTCATTTTACGTTCTTAGCCGAAAAGGAAGTTTGCTTAAGGCCTTGACTGGTCCCTGCGTCTTTTAATCTCCTGTTGAAAGCATAAAGATTTGTACTTATTATGGAGTCAACAAAGGATCCAACATAATTGCATTGGACCCTTGAGATTAGTTTTCCAGCTTTTTTCCTTTCAGTCTTCCATACAAACTTCACCACACAGGCACACATCACTTTTTTGCTTTTTTTTTTTTTCTTTTATGTGTGTCTATTCGAACAAACAATTGGGACGTTCTTAGAATCCTCAAAAGAAACCATGCATGATACAACTAATGCAATAGTATCGGCTCCATTACAGTTTAGACAGCGATATTTAAAATATGTTTGGAATAACTACTGTAATAAGTTTTTAAAATTTGATATATATATATATGAAATAAAATATAGTTAGAAAATGTTTTTAAAAAATTATTGCAAAATACTTTGAAAAATATAACAAAAAAATTAATAATCGTCCAAATGGAACCATTGATTCATGCTTTTTTTTTTTTTTTTTTCTTTTCAGAACATTTTTCACTCTAATATGCTAAATTACTTTATTGGCCTTGCACTCTAATTAAACAGGAAAATCGCTATTGCCAAGCAAAGATCTGGAATGGTACTTCTTTAGTCCAAGAGATCGTAAATATCCTAATGGATCAAGGACAAATCGTGCAACGAAAGCTGGATATTGGAAGGCCACCGGAAAGGATAGAAAAGTAAATTCCCAAATGAGAGATGTGGGCATGAAGAAAACCCTAGTTTACTACAGAGGGAGGGCACCACACGGAGCTAGAACTGACTGGGTCATGCATGAATACCGTTTGGAGATGAACGAGAATGTGAAACTCCCTCAGGCTTGCAGGTGCATTTAAATTCTAGTCTTATCTTCTGCATTACTATTATTATTTTTTTCTTTGTCTAATTTGTACTATTTAACATGGGAAACTGTGATCATTACTTTTTTAGGATTAATTTGTTGCTACACTGTCATTATATAAAACATTTAACACTGCCGGTTGTATGTAACATAGGCAAAAATAAAATTGTATAAACATACGCAAAAATAAAATTTAAATTTAAATTAAGGTTACGTGACAAGTATTCATGTTTAAAAGTAGAAAAAAATTTTACAGCGTACGAAAGAATCATAGTCAAAGAAGTACTTGATAGATCTTTTATAAATCTAATTAGATTTTTAGTTTACATGTTATTTCGTGAATTTTTCAGGATGCATATGCTCTTTGTCGTGTATTCAAGAAAAGTTTAAACATTCCAAAAATTGGAGACCATTATGGCACGGCTGCAGCTAGTGATCGTTCTTCATGCAGCTCAAATCATTGATCCATATAATTCCGAAGGAAAATGTGATGATCTAGAGAGCTTTGATTATCCAATGCCATCAGCTACAGCGGCTATTAACAACTCCAATAAGTATCCCATGCAATCAGCTAGTTGCTCATCTAACATCATCCACCACCATGGTTCTCCTTCTACCTTGAATAATATGAATAGTGGACCGAGTGATACTAGATGGATGCAGTACTTGTCAGATGAAGCATTTGGTTTTCAAAATCCATATTTTCCAAATCATACAACCATGTCATATCCTCCATCAAAGGTAATAGTCTATGAAATTTTTGAAGAATTAATTATGTACTTTTCATATATATTTAATCTCCACATTCTTAAGGTGTATAACATATTTATTGGGCTACTGGGGCTCGAAGACGAGACCCACAGTCTTGGAGCTAGACTCCAGTACCACTAAAGCTCATTGGTCATAATGTTACTCAGCAGGTTGATATGGCATTGGAGTGTGCAAGATTGCAGCATAGTGTTCTCGTTGCCACCTTTGGAGGTGCAAGATTTTCCACAAGTTGGTTTTTCTGATGATAGGATGCCACAACCGAGCTATATGCATGAAAACACGAATCAACAAGATATTGTGCAGGAGATTCTTTCTGTTGCACAAGCATCTCAGGATTTCATGAATCAAGACATTACCTGGGGTGGAAATAATTATGCTCCTGCTGATGACTTCTCCTTTCTGCCACCTAACAATCAAATGCATGATGATCATGCAAGTTCTTTCAAATTCATGGAAAAATTAAGAGAAGATTGCAGTTTTAGATCCATTGATATTGGAGGTATTGATGATGAATTCAAATCTGAGAGAACGGTTGAGAATCTGTATGGGTGGGAATGTCAGACAAGGATCTTGAGAAGGTAACATATATTAGGACTAATTCCATTTTGCATCCACTACTTATAACGACTTTGCACCCACAATTTTAATTTTAGATTTTTTTTTACTCCTAACTGTTAAATCCGTCACATATGTTCCAGTCTAATTCTTTCGTTAACAATTATCACCTCTTTTTTGGCATTAATATCTCCTTAGTTGTCAATTGACAGTCTTTCTTGGAAGAATTCAAGACTGTTTCAATCGAAAACATATCAAGTTTCCAAAGAGAAGGGAATCAGATTCGAGGTTGGTTTTTTTTTTTTTTACCATATATATATATATATATATGTTCCATCCAACCACATTTTCTTCTTTTTCTTTTACCTTTTTTTTTTAACATTCTGTTTTGTGTCAGTGGTTGCAAATATTTGAGATACTTTCTCTCTTGAATCTTGATTAATTATTAAATGATTGCAGGAGAAACCAGCCACCAGAATAACCTTAATGAAACCGAAAAGAAGGGATATTCCCTTGGATTTGGCAATGAGAATGGAAGTGATGACAACTTCTTAACAGATGGAGATTTGGATGACTTCTCAAGCACTTCAAACTTTGAGGTTTATGAGAAGATAGAGGTAACTCATGGGCTGCTTGTTTCAACTCGCCAGACAGCCAACACATTCTATCATCAATTGATGCCTTCAAAGACTGTTAGAGTCCATTTGCACCCCATGATGATCATGCAAGATTTTTCAGTTGTACCAAAATATGCACATTTGTCAGACAAATTTACGGCATTTTCTAGAGCAATAACAAAATACATCAAGCCGTGGAAGAAAACAATGAGGATTTTCATCAGCATGATTGCCATTCTGAATGCTTATTGGATGATGTTCCATGGAGAATATTTGGAGGACAAACAAGCCCTAGATGAAACAATGAAGAAAAAGAAACCTCAAGGTTATGAATTAAATTGTGAGAAATCCATGGTTTCACTGGTGGAAAAAGGAGGCAACATTACTAGTGCAGCTCAAAACAAGATATGGGCTTATCTAACACTGACTTTGGCTCTCTGTACATTTTGGATGCACCATACCCTACCTTCCTGTTGACTTGGTTCTGATTAATAGTGTAATATTGTAATTACTAACCACAGACCACATTTGTTAATTGTGATTAGAAACTAAGGCACTATTAGTTGTCTTGACATATTTGTTTAATTTCTTTTTGCACATGAATCATGTGTAAGTTGATTCTTAATTTCTAGTAATGTATTATTTAATCGTTTTGAAGGTTTTTTTTTGGTAATAAAGCAACAAATTTATCTCATTTTGGTGAATTTATTCTTAATTTCTGAAAAGTTCATTATAACCAATCTCAAATAGTATTACATTAAGCTTTGGTGTTAAGCTTTTTCATTTTCACATGTTGGGGGTATTCACTACTCAGTATATGAAACATGCATTAAATATTTTATTGTACATGAACCCCCTCTCACACGTGATTTGGGTTGGACATGGAACTCTGTTACACGTGGGTCAGACGTATGAGAGCCCGTTGGAAGGGGATGTGGGATTTATACTTTTAACACCTTTAGCACCCCCTCTCACACGTGATTTGGGTTGGACATGGAACCATGTTACACGTGGGTCAGACGTATGAGAGTCCGTTGAAAGGTGGTTACAGAAAAGAGCCCGACAGGACCCATAGCTCTGATACCATGTTAAAAAACATGGGTTTCCATCTTAAAATCAATTGGTAATAAGTGGAGTGGCTCAGTAACTTATTAATTAGTTCAAGATCTTTTTGGCAAGTCGATGTGGGATTTATACTTTTAACACTTTTAACAGTGTTGTACTGTATAAGCCTTTAAAGTACAAGGGAATGGTTCTAAAAGGAACTGTAAAATTTTCCTTATTTTTATCAGTTACTTATATCTATATAAATAAGTTTATACCACTATTAAGGATTTAAAAAACATTTAAAAAAAAAAAAAAACAAGGATTTAAAAAAATATGCTTCTCGAACCAAATCTCATAGAACCAAACATAGCATGGCTAAGGGGCTAACACAAGTTTAATATTATCTCATACTCCTATAGTGGAAATTCTTACATGCACCAGCGGCCATAGATCCCTTAGAGGTTACATCATCCCACAAGGTTCATAAAATGATATGGAATTATGTGATTTAGATACACAGATTAAGGGTCTATAATGTTATATCATAAATTTAATTCATGTAAGAATTTTAAAACTCACGTGCGAACTTATTCCAGTTAAATTATTCAGCTCGTTTCAATTTGAATTTCGACCTCCTTACAAAACTAACAACAAAAAATGGTAAATCTTCTGTGAAAATGGAAAAAATGGGCTATTCCTGGAGGATGGGCCACCGGAGGCTCGAAGTGCATTGGATAATTTGTTCTCATTTGCAAACTTAGATCAGCATCCATCCAGCAACCAATAGCCCATTGAGACAGGTCAAGCATTTGACTTTTCTTATGTAAGCCAGCTAGCTATATTGAAAATTTTATTTTGCTCGCCAGTATATTTAATATATAGTTATTTTTTAACTAATAGAAAGAAATCTTTATTTGATGAGGAGGACACATTTTTCTTCTGAAATAGATGACTCTTATTTTTCATAAAAACGAGTCATTCACTCTAAATGAAAGAGAATAATTATTAAAGAATGTTCAATAATTAATCTTGATCAAAATAAAATTTAATTACTAATCTATTCAATAAAATATTGAATTTATCAAGAATCATCCAATAAGTAACAGTAATAATCAATGGCAGAACACCAGCAAATTTGTAACTAACCATCGACATGAGGAGGAGGTTGGTTGCTAATGCTTTACTGCTTTAACTTACTAGTTAGTGCATAGCACATGGTGGGGGTGGGTGGAGAATGCAAGCTGCTAAAACAAGGAAATAAAAGAGCAACGTCAAGAAGCAAACAGATGAAAAGAATATGACAAACAACAAAACTGCAAGCAAAATTTGGTTCACGGGTCAGGATAGACTTTTAACCACTATATAAAAGCAGCATGCAGTTGTAATTGACAATTGTCTTCTACTAGTATTACACATGGGTGCCATTGCCAACACTTTATAGATCAAAAGGTTCACGCTCCATGTCCACTATGTGCTGCGTGACCCACTTTATAGTAATGTTGTATATGTGATATACTATTTTATACCGACAAATTGTTAGAAGAGTGCCTTCATATTCTTAAATAATTTCAATTTAGTCTTTCGTATTTAAAGCCAAAGCCATGCATCCTCCTGGGAATGTGAGATGTGAAAGAGTAGGAATTTGCCTTTATCCTCCATTATATATAATGCATGATTCATGAAGCTAGGAAGGGACAATAAGTTTTTTGTTGGGTAGTGGGAGGGGTGGTTCACTTTTTGCCATAGTACAATAATGTCTTCAGTGTCACATTCTTTCCCGAGTTTACCACACATATTTTTATTCTTGGGTTGCTTCTTTTATTTTGCAATTCTTCAAGTTGTGAATGCTGCTACTCCTACTATCAATGTCGGCAATATCTCCAAGGTGGAGGATGCTGCATATTTTCGTTTGTACTATGGCCAGACTTTCAAAGTTATCAAGAACGGGTTAGATGGCAAGAGTTATCTTCTTATTCAGGTGAAGTCCCCCTGAAATCTTACTTTGATTATTGCTGGTGACGTTACATTCTAGTAGTTCTTTAGCTTGATATATAACCAAATTCGTTACTGATCTTAATTTCGTATCACTACGATAACATTTTACCTCATACCCTTAATACTTGTCATGTATGAATTGGATTATAAATGTAACCATATTTGAATAGACGTGATAAAGATGCAAAAAGTGAGATAACAAATTTTGTGCCAACTAAATTAATAATTAGTAAAACCATGAAATGCATAAATTGTCCAAATTCAGATAATCAATCAACGCTTATTTATGCCATTTAGGGTAAACTATCCATATTTAATGGACCATTCTATTCCATAGTATTAATTATTGCCTGCTGATTGACCATTTTAAAAAAAAAAAAAAAAGAAAAATCAAAATCCATATCAACATGAAATAGAAGTGTCTTGATTTTGTTATTTTAAGTTGGGTGGATTGCTGTAACGGAAGAAATGTATGGGTCTCCAAAAGATGCCCTTAATTTATCGCTTCCACAACTTGTGGACCGAGTTTTTCAAAGGTTTCTTTTCTTTTTTTCCTTTTGGAAAATGACTTTCTTTTTTGGTCATCCTTGTATATGAGTTTTTCTAACTATTCAATTTGTACAAACTTCTCATGTCTTAAGTGAAATTTGAGAATTGCAAACTTGTAAGACTTTACTGTTTAAAGGAGTTTAGTGAAATAGGACTTGTTTGTATAAGTATTTTGTTCCATATATTTAGAAGAACGTATCTGTATAAAATAATAAAATTGTAAAGAATAACTAAATTCGACCAATATAATTTAATACGATTTTGGTACATATATTAATCTTATCAAATGTTCTTGTAAATCATTTTTTTCCCTTTAGAATCATGCAAATGATCCCTTTTATGTTACTATCTTACATTCAAAAATATGGTTGCCTGCTGCAGAACAATACAAGGATGGCAACTAGAACAAAATACTGCACGGCCAGAATAAAATCATTCGTCATTCCATTGTCCAATTATTCAATCGACACCGTTTTTTTCCCGGGTTTGTTTCATACTGACGTCACTTACCACTGTTTGATCTTCTTCTTCATCTTTTTTATTTTTAAAAAAAAAAAAGTTTTCTTGATATTTAATTGCTAGCCATATGTATTTGTTTTCTGAAATTCCTATTATGTTGCTTTTCAAATTTACAGTTTCTTTCTTCGAGGTGAGGCCCGTCTGATTTCGTAAGTCATTTTGCAATTTATGTTTCCATGTTGTGCATTTGCACTTTTTTTGATTCTATGTTACGTCATTTTTTATTCGTTTTTCTGTTTCTCAAAAAATACTTAGTTAAACCTAATTATTAATTGTTCGTATAACATGAGAGTTTGATTCAATTAGTACATCACTTTCTATTCGGAATAACAAATAAGTGATGTGGTTCAATCATGACCAGATGATCGACTGACAGTTTTATTCGGTCTCAATGGATACTTTGTTTGAACTTAATTACTAATAATTAATGGCTATATATCCCAACAGCTTGTAGGCTTGCTAGGTAATTTGAAGGGAATAACATGTTCAGAATTGGTAGCTTCTCCATGTGTCCTGAAACTATATAGAGAGGGACAAGTTGGAATTGTTAACAAGACTGATCCAGGGCAGATTTCGCAATTTTCAGCTTACTTCATTAGCAACACTGATCAGTCACAAGCCTGTAATTATGCAACTTTTGTCCCTTTTGGTGAAGATGCTCCTCTACAAGTAAGCTTTAAATGCTCAGTAATAATTTACAAATTTTGAACATTAGCATTTGCCATGATCTTATTTGAATTTTACATTCTTTTTAAGATGCTAGACTAGATAAACATGTCTAAGATACATAAGCTAATATGTCTAATAGTTGTAATGCAATTTCTTGCTTTATTAGAAACTCATCTTTTTATTGCAAACTTGGATAATCTTATCTCAGAGGGCAGAGTGGATCAAGTACTTGGGGGTTTTTGCAAATCTGGAAATAAGAGCGAATCAGGTTTATGATACGGTCAGTGTGATACTATTGACGTCGTGTTAGTAACAATTTGTTTGTACAAATGTCAAAATACAAGTATCATTCTTGATAAAAGTCGGAAACGTATTCTGAAATGTTCAGACACACACACACAAAATATGGACTTCTCTTCCTTTGTTTTTGGGATGGGGTGTAGTAAGTTTCAATTTGGAATGTTCTGCATTTACAAATCTTGAATGTTGATTTTGCAGATTAAGGAGAATTACTTGTGTCTGAGTGGAGTTGCAGCTAACAAAACATCCTTTAAACCTATAGTAGCTTGGATGGAGTTTAATGATGTATGCAGAGTGCACTGCATATTCAACTCTTTTCTGATTGAACTTCGAGATTAGCCATTTGTTCTTGTAAAACTCCTTTTATTCATCTTGATAACATACCTATGGCCAATTTGTGCAGGGTGTTTGGTCATTCACGAAAGAGACATACAAATTAAAGGTATCAACTGATCCAAGAAATTCTGTCTTAATTTCTTAAGAATATTTCCACCATTTGACTTCTGGTCTTTCAAGGCAATTTTTGCTATTGTCATAAGGTTTCATATTTGGGATAATTATTGGAACTTTTGAAGTTTGAACTTATACTGACAGTAAATAATTATGAAACTAACTGCTTAAAAGATGACACGAAACCTAGTCACCATGAATAACAACACTTAAATATGATAGGATATTGCCATTTTACTATTGACATTTGAGGCTGTGTGATGGAAGTATCTATTTGGATCATTGATGAAATAATTATTGTCAAAAAAATGTAGTTGATAGTTGATTCACAATGAATCGTATATCAGTAGTCAACAATTTTCTTCTTACATTAATAGTGTGAATGAAGAATGATGAGATGAGTTCTACTTAGCTTTATGTTAGATTAGTTCTTCCTTTTATTTACTTTGTTGCAAAGTCAAAAGGGTTCTTATGGTGATCTCTCGATGCAGTACGTTGAGGATGCTGGAGGAGTGAATGTTGATGACTCCATTAACAAAGTGACATACAACGTCTCAATACCCGATGATTTGGAGGAATTTCATGCCATTTTTGTGCGTAAGTTTGATGAATATGATGGCATACTCTAACTTAAGTTGACCTCATTACACTTCATAGGCGGTTTAGTTAGCTGTAAACATTATTCAATATATCTTGATTTAAATAATTTTTCTGTTTTTCATGATATGTACATCTCATCATGGATTATAGAGGATTTGTTTGATCAGAAACAAAAAAAATGTGAGGGGAAATTTTATATCTGCCAAAACTTGTGCTCATTTTTAATGATTCTGAATCTTCTTATGTAGACTGTGGATGTGGTGATTGATGAAACCTATGTTCCTGATCCAATTGCTTATACAGTCTCCACCTTCCTCCAAAATACAAATGTAGAAGATCATTCTTGCTTTGCATTTCTTGAAAACCAAAGCTTGTGGAGGTTTGACAAAAGAATTCAAAACTCTACTGTTCTTGGTGAGCAGCAATTCTCATTGCTTTTCATTGTTTTTACAGGAAAGCTCACCTTCTACTGTGGGAAGGTTTTGCAGCAAACTTTATACTTGTTTATTAAGAACTTAAAAAAGAAAAAAGAACACACACACACACAAAGTAGGTGAACACCAATCTTACCTCAATGCATCAAAGTTTAACCCGAATATATGATGCCATGTTAAAAGACCAAATTTTGAGCTTGCAAGTTAGTTTTGGTTCCATAAAACTTGGAGAAAGCCCAAGTGTTTCATTTTGATATGTCCTGATTTTCTTTTTTGTACTACATTTTTTGATATCTTCAGTTCAAGACTGGTATGATGGAGCTGTCTCTCAGCCTCAACTTGTCCTAGCAGATTTAATTGAAGCTTTATTTCCATCTGGAAATTACACGACAACGTATATCAGAAATATTGCCAAGGTAGGATTATATTGTTGTTCACAAGGTGGGGATGTCAAAACCAGGTGAATGGCTATTTACTAGTTTTTACATCCTACTGTAAATATCACTGCATGATGCAGGGTGAAGGAGTTATGGCCATCAGTCCGGAAATGTGCGAGAGAGAGAGTTTCGACTGCTTTGGATCCTGTAGTAGTCGCTTGCTAGAATGATTAATTTCACAAATTCGAGATAATTATCATATTCTTTCAATTTTGGTATTCTTCTAAATTTGGCCGTGTTGTAATCTTTGATTTTGTATCGTTAAATCAGAATTGTCACTGTTACTCCAGAAACATTGCACCTAGAATCAAATAAAAGCCTAAATAAACTTTCTGTACTTTCCCATTGATGACTTTGTGCGTGCATATTCATATTTAGACAATGGATGAGAGGCATCAAAGAATCCAACTACCTGAACAGGAATGGTTATGTTGACAGACATCTTCAAGAATCCCAATTCTCCCACTAGGAGATGTAGGAATTATTCTCATGTACTAATAAGAAGGTGCTCACAGAACCCGAGTCCAGACACCATTGCAGTTCACCAGAAGAAGTGGGAACAATGGCTTCATGTGTTGAATTTCTTCAGTGTAACTGAAGAACTTGAAGAATACAACCTCTACACTGTAGTGATTCATTGTTTGACATGAATTACATTTGTTCTACACAGGAAAATAGTCTAAGGTTTAGGGAAAAAGTCACATAATCACCGAACCTTTGTTTGCTGTAGCAGATAAATTTGATTATGAATTTGTGATGCTCAACTTCACAGAAACACAAAAATACCAGGGATATTGCACCAACTCATCAATCCGAATAGGTTGCAAGTGTAAAATTAGTGTAAATGGAATGTAGTTGAAAGTAATTTCCTATGGACTAATAAGGTTTCACATTTTGATCCTATTTCTAAGATTAAAATTGAACCAGTCCAATACCAAATTAGTGTAGGAGTATCTTGGACACAGAAACAAAAAGAATAAAAGGATTCATAGAGAAAGGCTGTACATGATGCTATTGGCATCTCATCAACCACTCTGATTTTGTTCAAACTCCACAGCAAAGAAAAAGGCATGAATTAGTAGTTCATGAATACAACATTTTCAGTACTTCGCTAATGGAAGTACTTTTGATTGATGCTATGGTTAGAGTTAGTTTCAAACCAAAGGCAGGTGCACCGTGCTGGCTTTGGCTTAGTTCTTTTGCAGAAAGCCTTACAGCCCCTAGTACTGTGACTCGGGATGAGTAGTTTATCCGAAGACGGTGTCTTAGTACGCAACATATAGAGCACTTGTGGAACTGAAAACTTCCATGTATGGACAGTTCATTTATTTGAATCCATTGAATAATTTCTCTTTAGTTGCTTTAGGCATAATTGATCATTCCCTTTACATTTATTGTAATTCTTTACAAATGCAAAAACAATAAAACTTGAGATACTTTGCAGGCTCTCGGGCTGGAGCAGCTGAGTCTGAACTCCTGGCCAAGCTGTCATCAGTCAAGCTCCAAACAACCTGGAAGTTGCATCAGTTCATTATGGTGTTTACATCAGAAAATATGCACACATCACAAAAAGAGATGGCTAGATTGATTATCATACCTTTGCAGCATGGACTGTGAGCGCCTGATGATTCAAGGAAAGAGTTATGTTAGTCTAGTTGATGAAAAAATATGATGTACTTCACAATATAAGTGACAATCTAGGAATTCAAACTATGAGCTGATGGCATTACTATAACTTTTCTCGTGTTTAAGTAGTTGAAGGAAAATAATAAAGTAGTTAGCAATAGAAAATAAATTGCACTCATGCCTTAGTGGGGGATACGGCTTAGGTTTCTCCGTTATCTTTTGCTTTGGAGTTTCACCAATTCTAACAGCGACATTCTTTGCCTGTAATGGTGTGATTGAGCAAACAATGAAAATTCACTGCATGAAAGCATTGTAATGTTTAGTTTGCTAGAGTATATAGTTTACCAAGCTCCTGAATTGAAGGTTGTAGAAGGTCTGAATATATCGTTGCTTTGCTTGTTTCTGATCAATGTTCATCTGCCTCCAGAAGCTATAAATACATCCTATATTCAAAACCTTATTTGCATAGATCTTCCATGTATAGCTGAAAAACAAACCAGGAACACATTTATCATTCTGCAATTTACTAAAACCATGAGAAAGATACTCTAGCACATTTAGCATTATAGTCTCAAAATCTGTTTAAATATGTAAAAGTGAAGTAACCAAGAATTGATACTGCTGTTTATTGGTACCATTCATGTATACGCTGTAGACCCTGAGCTGAAATTCGGTTCCAGTATTCAGGATCGTCTTTGCATTTCTGAAAGAAGTCAGCAATCTTGTTGCTTGATTCATCCCCACGGTTGGGATCAATGTGAAAACCGGAGACCCCATCAACTATGATTTCAGCAGGGCCTCCTTGATTAGTTGCAAAAGTTGGTAATCCGCAATTCATTGCCTCAATCACGGTGAGACCAAACGCTTCATATAAAGCCGGCTGGACAAAAGCCCCTCTTGTATCGGCAATAGTGCGGTAAAGCTCACTGTTCCGGTTCCTGTCAGTCTGAGCTACTATCCATCTTATCTGACCCCTTAGTTGGTATTTTTCTATTAACATGTGCATAATGCTTTTTAATTTCAGCTGCTTCTTCTCTGTCTTTGGATTTTGAAGGATCAAAGAATGCACCAACAACTACAAGATTAACCAAGTTTCTAAGGCTCTTGTTCTTTCCATACCACTTGGTCAATCCAGCAATATTCTTCACTACGTCAAGCCTTGCCATGGAGAAAATGATAGGTTTCTTTTTATCTTCTAAATACCCACTGTCAAGGAACAACACAGACATATAAACCCTTTAGTATTTGAAGCAGTTGTTCATGTTCATAAATTTATTTGATGTCTGAATATTCACGCTTACATGTGTTCATCATTTTCAGCTTTACTAAACAGAAGTTCTTCAATGGCAGGACGAAATTGCGTGAGTCTCTTCTGTTTCTCAGTGTGGGGGAAATAGACTGATTGATCAGCTCCAGGAGAAGCAATGTTGAATTTGGGATCAAACACATTGGTGCCTGAAACAACCCTGTAAAGCCCTGGCATTGTAAAGGCAGCATGACTTTCATACTGGTCCTGGCCTATCTTTGCTGCAAATTATAGAACGACAATCATTTCAACCACAAATCACTCATCAATTATTTACATTAGGCTATTTATTTGCATTAGACTATATACTTTGACTTTAATTCTTGTATCTACTATATTGGAGGACTTTATTATACAAGATAGGAAAGCCTAGTCACATGAAAGCACCAAATGCAGCAGATATAAAATCATCAGTTAGGCCACAGAAGATTTTATTCATATGAAGCATATTTAAGAGCTTAAATTTCTCACCTTCCTGCTATTTCTTGATATGTGCTTGTAATGACAAAATCAGCTGTATTCATTGCAATCAAATCAGCTGTGAATTGGCATGAGAAATGATACTTGGGGTCTAATTCCTTCCACTTGATATCAGAATCTTCATATTTCGTCTTCTCTAAGGCATGTGCAATTGTTCCCTATACCAAAATCCACTTGCTAAGTTTTATTTTCAAAATTGAATTATTGGTGCTGTGAGCTATGTGAAACAGTTAAGGTCAAAAGAAAAGAAATATACCAGTGTTGTCCCAAGTTTACTAGCCATGAGTGAAGCCACCAAATTCCCATCAGTATAGTTCCCAAGTATTAGATTAGGTTTCCCTTCCATCAGTTCCATGATTTTGTTGAAGGCGTCCTATTTAACAAAAGAAACTTTGAAACTAAGACAAAATCAAATAAACCAATAATTTACTCAAAAAGTAGGAACGGAAACAAGAAACTGATTTCCATGACATACCTGAGCATACCTCTCAAGGTATGGGTAAATGTCGAATCTAGAAATCCATTGGGGAAGGACTCCATTTTCTCTCCTAAATGGTACTCTCAGGATGTGTGAGTGCTTTGTATTGTTTATTGGTTCTAATTCTTGATTGCATTTAGTTCCCTTGGCATCAGGGATCAATCTGGTAACCTGCATAATCAAGTAAAATACTTTATGATCATCTGCCATTGATAGCCAAAACAAATTTTACTCATGCATGAAACTCACTACACAAGAATTTGAGGCTTCACATTAAGACCTTGTTGTTTAATTCTTAGGAGCAATTCCTCTTCCAAAGCCACAACTTGATCCAAAACATAGACTACCTGTTTTTGAGCAACAATAAATGAGAACTTAATCTGCATTGATTGGTTATCGTAAAGTTTTGTTCAATCACTGAATTACAAGATGCATACCTGACCGCCAGTGTCTGGAAAGCCAAGGACATCTGATTGGCCAAAGTATCCATGGACAGAAAATAGCACAACATTGAACACTGTTGGAAGCCTGCCAAAGAACTTCTCCAGATTTAAGGGATCTGGAGCCTGAAGTACCTCAGAGAGTGATCTCATTGTCTCCTGAACTCTTTCAGCTGTATCGCCCCACCCCTTCTCGAAGCCCCATTCTTTTAACCTATAAAAAGATGTTATGTCCTACATATCAGTTTCTGTCCATGAGAGAAAATGGAGTCAATGGAGGAACAAACATCTAGTTCACCTTAGCTCAAAGCACCATCTGACATGGTGTATCCTTCGGTAGTAAAGAAAGGTCTGCATCGGCTCTTATCAATGCTGACTGAAGCTTTGAAGCTGTGTTGATGGTCTCATTTATCATAAGTTTCTGAAAATTCAAGGGGAAAGCACTAGTGAATTACACTAAATATTTGGTTGGTCAATTTACTTTACCACATGAGTTCTTTTCATTTATGTTAAGATTCCTGGTCACGTACTTCTCCTTGGTGGTTTAGTGAGAGCAAATAATCCACAAGAGGTTGTGCACTTCCTGAGCCACCATTCAGCTTGGAAGCCAGAAACTTTGACACACAGCCAATTCCATTTCCAATTGAAGATGGTAGGGTGAGGCGAGGTATAGAGAAGTCCATTGCTCCAAAATCAATTTCTAATGCATTTTCATCATTTGCCCTGCATTTAAGTCGATGTTATTGCTTCATTTTTTCAGAACTCTATATGTAAACACATCACATTTGCAGCATACTAGTTAAAAAGCCAAAATGAAGCTTTTCTTATGATCTTTTCAGATTCTGCCAATCATGGTCATAGACATGTGCTTTGTGTAACGCAACATGAAGAAAAGGAGGTAAAAATTATCTTGGAAAGACTAACCTAGTTAAAATCTTGAACTTCTAGGGGAAGGAGAAAAGTAAATTCGATAATTATCATACCATTTCTCATCCACTATTGTTTCTTTGAATTTCAAGTACTCTGTGGCAGTGATACTATCAACAGAAAGATCATTCGCATTCACTTTTACAAACTCCCAAAAGCCAGGATTCGGCCTAATGGCCAAGGCAACATATGGAGGAACAACTGCAGCCTCCTGTAAAATTTTATAGAGTGCAAAATTACATCATTGCACAAATTTCCAGCCTCGGAAAACCAACAGTTTTACTAAGAGATAACCAAATAGTGAATCAAATCTCATACCTTGGTAGTACACAAGATATACCCAAACCCTTCCAAAACTTGTTTCCTTTCTGTATGATCATCTATCACTTTCCACTCCATTTCATCCATCAAATTGTTAGCTTTCATTAAACGCTTTCCTTTCTCCACATACTTGGCGAAGCACCTCTTCATATGATACCGGCTTTGCCTTAAAGCCTCGGGCATGGTGTCTACTACTGACTCAGACCTCTTTAGAGCTGGTACAGAAGCCATATTACTAGTTTTAAGGGATTAAGAATAATTAAACTGCTAAAGAAAGATGGTTTTTTTTTTTTTCCTGAGTTATGCTGAGAATTTCCGGCATTTTATAGGTGAATGGTGTCGACAATAATGGAAGTAGAGTTTACTGGGAGACCAGGCTGGCAAAGTGAACTAGAACAAGGCAAAGTTTGGGTGTAGGAGGAGGAGAAAGAACATTCTTTCTTGTAAAAAATAGCTAAAAGAAAGGAATTTTGTGGCATAGTTTTCCAGAGGAGATTCCTAATTTGAAGGCAAAGGAAATCTTTTGGTCTATCTTTGGGGATTGGTTTTAGTACCTTTCTTGCATCCAATAGCAAGGATGACATATGGTCGTTTGTATTAGGAATATGCGCGCCAAAAGCAACTGGATTCAAACGGGATATGTTGCTCCTAGACAAACTATTGTGCAGTTTCCTTAAAAAAAAAAAAATTCAATGTAGTTTCATCTTTTAATTTTATTGTGTAATTGTTAAAAGAGCCATGCCACTTTTCCCGTGTATATACCTTCTTTTTTTTTAATAAACTTAATATCCTTAAAGTGGTCGAGTCTGTTCTAAAGACTCTGCATTTTATTTTAAAATTTAAGAAAAATACGTTTAACATTAGGCATGTCAAGCTAACTAACACGGGGATAGAACACATCCAATTTGAATCCATATCATCTGCATTTTTTCATTCCTTTTTGGCACTTTATTATGCCACTTAACATGTTAATGGGTCGGATTTAGACTCGGATTTGACTCAATTTAGTCCCGTTTTATCCAGGTCTGGATCTATTATAAATTTCGATTATCGACCCGATTATTTAATATAATAAACGGGTCAGATCTGGAGATCTTAGTGTTCAGACCTGATTAAGATTCGGATCCAATTAAAATATTTAATATATAATAAAATTATTGTATATTAGTATTATTTTGTATGTATATATAAATATATGTTGTGAAAATTACCCATATAATTTATATTTAATATAGAATATATGTATAAATATTAATTATGAACTAAATAATATTTTATAATTAAAAAAAAAATTCGATAAGTTTTAATAGTTTTATGTATAATTTTAAAAGTTATAAAAAGAATATTAAGACTTGAATCTAACACGACCCGACAGAATGTATCTACTTTTGTAGATTCGTTGAAAATTCGGATCAGAAGTCAGATCCGAATCTAATTATATTAATCAGATCCGAGTCTAAATATATTATATTCTACTCGAATCCGACCCGATCTCGCCACTTCAATATTATTTGAGAGACCTAAACTATTGTCACACAATTAATTAGTTTCCTAACAAAAAGATAAGGAAAATTGTTGTATGAACCGGGTCCATGGCATAGTATCATTTCTGATTAAACCGTTGGTCAATGTTGTTCCACATTATTCATTTAAATAATGTGGGGTGATGTGGAACATCATGGACCAAGGGATCCATGGCATTATACCATGGATCCGGTCCAGGTAAGAATCTCGATTAGATAGAGTATCAATTTTGAACAAGCTGGAGAAATTAGATGTATCAATGTTTCGCATGATTATTCATAACTATCATAATTATAATTATAATGATTTGATAGAAAATTAGAAATAAGGCACATTATTTATGACTTATTGTTTCGCATGATTATTCATAATTATCATAATTATAATTATAATGATTTGATAGAAAATTAGAAATAAGACACACTATTTATGACTTATTGATTGAGTTCGAATAATTAAGAAATTAGCAAAGAAGTGATTTTTTTTTTAAATAATAAATTACTAAAATTTAATTCTTCTAAATATAAGTAACTCGTAAAATTTAATATACTACAAATTGATTATGACTACGACATGTACGGTTGAAATTTTATGTGATTCTATGTCTAGTTATAATATCCATATTACAATCCGCCACATTGAAATTGAAATTTTGTACGAATATGTGCAATTATAAAGATTATACAATTAGTATATGCAAATAAAAATACAAAATATCCAAAAACATCCCATATAATTGAACTAGAGCAAAATTATGGGAAATTTTACCGTTTCGTTGAAGGAATTATTTTATTAGTTTTAAAAGTTTATACATTACTAATTTTTAAATCATATGACGTTGTACTATATAAACTTTTAAAATATAATGCAATGATTTCCTCGAGAATAAAGAATTTTCCAAAATTATAGCAATGCCAAATCATGAAAATAAACACAAATAAATAAGGAAAATCATACCTGCCTCAAAACCCAATATATTTGTCTTTGAAAATAAGCATGCGGAGATCACGTGGGTGAGCATGGTCTTCAGCACGTGACTCTCAACCTCTGGAATTAGGGTTTTTTACATAAACCCTAGCAGCAGGCCGCTTCAGCTTCTAAGTACTTTTCTCTATAAAAACGGCAGCTCCACCCATTCCTTTCCAATCTCAATCCCCTATTCCCCCCTCCTCCTCCTCCTCCTCCTCCTCCACAACAACAACCATTGACGACGTTTATGATTGCGTATTAGACGCGTCGAATACTGATTACCAGCGCTGGTCTATTGCAAATGGCGTTGCGTATGAGCCGACGCTACATCTATATATTTATATTCTCCTTTTTCTGATTTCAAAATTTTTTAAAGTTCTTTTGAAGAACTTGTTTTTATCAGATCCGGAGAAATTTCTGAATTTTTCAGTTTTTTTTTTTTTTATTTTATAATTTTATGTAGAAAAGTGAAGGAGATGGAAGTGATGATTATTTCCCCAGATGATCGAAACTGAAATTACTGAGCGCCTTTTGTATTTTCTCTTTGGAGAAAAACTAAGCCAGATTTGTCTGATCCATCCCTTCCCAAATTTCGGTTTTTTTTTTTTTAAATAAAATAATTTCTCAATTGGTTTTGAACGGGTCTTATAACATTTTGGGAATAATTATGGAAAATAGGCCTTTTGTCTTGAGAATATGCTTTTGTTTAGAAATATTTTTTCTATTTGTGTTTATTTGTAATTTTAATACTTGATTTTAATTGGAAAAGAAAACACTATTTTTTTGCCAAAAAAAAAAATGGATGTGATGATTATTTCCCCAGATGATCGAAGCTGATTATACTGTGCTACCATTATTATATTTCTCTTTCCAAGAGAAATCAAGCCAAAAATCTGATCCATTTTTTAATTTTCTTTTCTGATAGTATTTGTTTTAATTATTTTTAAGAGAAAAATTAGAATTTGCTGCAAGTCTAATTGATCTTCAACAACACCAGCAATTGAGGGTATATGAATCACAGAAACATATATGAACAATTTTTAAAAAAAAAAAAAACAATAATTATAGCTTCTTAAAAATATAAGACTGGTCAAACTCAGAAAACATTTTGACAAGAGAACCAATTAACCAAACCTTTTTGTTCTCGAAGTGCAATTTGTTTAACCTAACCTAAGTTAAACCGTTAATCATTTAAGTAGATGCTGTAGTTAAAATTAAGTTTTAATAAATTTTGTTTGTTTACCTTTGATAATCTGTCTATGGGCAAGAACAACATTTTTTAAATACTCTATTATGAACTCAAATTATATTGAAAAATGGTAATATTTATTTATTACGGATTTAATTTATATAAGATTTTTCTGTGAACTACTTTTGTTACATTTATTTATTTATTTATTTATTTATTTATTACGGACTCAATTTATATAAGAATTTTTCTGTAACTGGGGGTGTTATTACAAACACGAGTACTAGGGGTCACTCCCTTAATCAGGGGGAATATTGCATTGGATCTAGCACGAGAACTTGAGACGGCGACTTATGATGTAGAACACGAGATGGATGGCGGTGGGAGTTATGGGTTGAGAATCTGAAATGGAGGGTGCCGGTGAGGGAAGAGAGGAGATGGAGCCGTGGTTTGAGAATGAGACTAGTGGTGGTGGACATGAAAGATATACAAGATTGCGAAGGGGAAGTAAGATTTGTCTTGTGACAGCTGGTAATGATAATGGATTGGTATGCTAATAGTCTTAATTGGTAAATTTATTAAAATATCAGATCGGATATTGGGCGACTATTTAAAATGTGATTTGATACTCAACTTTATTCTTAAGCAATTTTATCTTTTATTCGACCCGATTATAATTTAAGTATTCTATTTTATCAATTCAAAGTAAATCAATTTATTGAATTTTTTGAATAGTCAAGTCAGGATAAATATTCTACTCCTGATAATTTCACTCTAGTTCTCTTGTGGGATATGCAAACCCATGGTTATTGAATTCGGTTTGGTTTGACGATTTAATCGATAAATTTGGTGAACTGACTTTGAAATTGAATTAGATTCTTCTAATGGCCGAACAAAGAAGGCTCAACCGGTAAATCTAAAAATCAGGTAGGATTTGGAGAAATTTGTGAGTTTGTTTCTTTGACGAAAAAATTAAATTGTAATTATCAAAAATTTATTAGAATAGTATTAAAAGATCTTACCACTTAACTATGTAAGTTTTTTATTATTATATGCCTTTTTTTTATTTATATACTCTTCAAATTCTATTTTATGCATTAATCCTTTTTAACCCTGTATGTGAAAAGGCTAAGTAAATATTAAAAAATTACATTTTTACTATATATTTTATATTTAATTATTTGTAGATATTATATATTAATAAAAAATATATTTAAGTGATCTATCGGTTAAATTAATAACACATTAATCCTAATCCATCTTCTTCGCCCGCTCCTACCAGGATTGGTTTAATAATTATGCTCCCTAGGTTCGCACTCACTGCACTTGAGCTTTAGGATAATACAAGAATTTTCCTAACAGCTTGGCCCAGCCCTAAAGAGTTTATGTAGCAAGCTGATGAGACAGGCCGCAGCAGAAGGAGTGAGTCTCCATCTCGAATTCAGTCATTTGGGCCAATGCCATAACGGTTCCTGAAGTGGACTTCAAAGTGGAGAAAGAAATAAATTTCATTTGTCAGGTTTAGTTTGTTTCCAAAAGCAAATGAAGCTTTCAAAGCTTTTTGTAGTCCAAAACTTGAACTAGCCTGTTTTTAGTCCAAAACTCGACCTCACGATTCCCGGATCAAAAGATCTACCCAATTCATAATCACAACTTTGGTTTCTCAAAAAGTAGGATGAAGTACATTTACCCTCTTGATCAGGGTGGCAATTTCGGACACAACATGACGATACGAAATTAACAGGTTTAAACACGATCCGAATTTAATTGGGTTATTAACAGGTCGACCCGGTAATGACTCAAATTTAAACGGGTCGTGTTGTGTCGTGTCAACTCACGGGTTGACCCAATAACCTGTTATCTTAATGGGTAATCCGACACGACCCGTTTAACCCGTTAAAATATCGGGTAACTCGAATGATCCATTAATTTATTGGAGTATTTATGAAAATTTGACGCAATAATACACTCTTTAATGGCATATCGTGTTATTTGGGTCAACGGGTTAATTGTGGGTTATCGGGGTAAATTTTTTATTACCGGATAAATTAAGTAACTTTTGTATTAGTGTAAAAAATTTAACGAGTTAATGGATCGCGTTGGGTCAACCCGTTACGTAACTTTTGTATTATCGTAAAATATATAATGGGTTAATGGGTCCAGTCGAATCAATCTTACAACACGATACGAATGCTTAATAGGTCATGTTTGAATTGAAGTTTTTTTTACATGAATTTGATAAAGAACCGACACGATCTATTAATACCCCCACTCTTGATCGAGTTTGGCCAAATAACGAAAATAGTAGATTTAGAGTAGTGAACATACTTTCACTATAACCAATAGCGTGTACGTAATAAGTTATCACTTGTAACTCCACGTTAATTATATAATAATCATAACTCAAAAGCCTCTCTACAAATTCGTGAATATATAAGTATCATCATCAACCTCAAGCTACAATGAAAACACCCATAATTTTCAACCTAGTGCTTGGATTTCTTTCTAGGCCAAACCATTATTTGCGTTTGACATTGTCTTTCATGCCTTCGTCCAAAAAAAAAAAAAAAAAACACCAAATCAATCACAAACAATGCAGAAAAGAAAGGAATCTACGAAATTGGAGTAAAAGGATATCCCTTATATATGTAGATCAGTAGATGTTCCCCGCGGGACAATTCTTGAGAATCCCTTAGGTCAGATTCCAACAAAAAGCAAATGAAAGGCCAAATTTTGACTAGGAATTAATGGAAACGACTGTTGCCTCTTTTTTATTTTTTTTCTTTTCTTTTCTTTTCTAGGCCTTTCTCCAAAGGTCGATCGATTTGCAGGTTTGCCTAACCAGCACATGTTAGGAAAATGACAAAATTGATTGGTAATCTTGAGCTCTTTTTTTTTTTTTTTCTATTACTTGCGTATTAAATTGGACATTCATTGATCTCCACTCTTTTGTCTTTTTTTGGTTGACTCATAACCAAAATACGTAGAAAATGAAATGTTTTGAAGTAAACAAGCAAACAAAAGTTGGGGAAAACCCACAACTTGGTACATTTTTGGCTCATGTTTGTACGGTTTAGTTATTCATTATTTTATAAATAATATTTTTTTTAATTATTTTTGACATATTTTTTAATTATTTTTTTTAATCTTTCACACATTTCATCTCAAAAGTTACTATAATAATTATTCTAATAATATTCTAAATAAAAATAATAATCATCCAAAGCGACATACTCATATTGAGCGAATTTTCATTGTTTTCTTTTCATGGTTATCTTCTTCTTGTTAAATATTAAAAACAGTTGCGTGTTTATAATCTTATCCAAAAACTCAAAAGACGTGAATGTCTCCACTCTCCAAATATTGATTTAATTGATAACCAACTGAAAATCTTAAACGCCAAGGGTGTGTTCGTTTGGGTGTGTTTATTTGAATTGAAAATATTTTCCTTGGAAAATATTTTACATGAAAAAGTCTATTTTTCATACAATTTTTCGCTGTTCGATTGACAAAATGAAAATATTTTCAATCAAAACGAACACACCCTGAATTGAAAATATTTTCAGAAAAGAAAATATTTTTCAAAATTTTTTTGGTGCCAAACACCGGAAATTTTCGGTGTAAAATATTTTCCAATTTTTCTTCCTCTGGATGAAAATAACTTACGAAATTTTTGAACGTAAGTTATTTTTCGGATAATTCAAGAGTGACATTAAATTTCAAATACTTACTTTTAGAATTTCGTTTGCTAAACTTATTTTTGTTTTTAATTCTTTTTCATTCGTTTTTCTCTCAATCATGGGTCTCACACTAATATAACTATCATTATGCATATTTTACTATTATATTGTACTATTATTTAATTTTGAACAAAATTAATTTTTTATTAATCACAATTACTTGTAAGGTATTTATTACCATTGTTATAAGTTTTTTTAACTTGTATTCATAAAATTAAAGATAAAACCGTTAAAATTTTTTATTTCAAAATATTTTCATTTGATCAACCGAACACCAGAAAATTGTATGAAAAATTGACTTTTTCATGTAAAATATTTTCCAAAAAAAATATTAAACTAAGTTCCTCAAGAAAATATTTTCAATCCAAACGAACACACCCCAAATTTCTATTTTCTACTACACTTAGTCGCATGTGATGCATGCCATGAGGTAGACCGTAGAGATCACATGCACAAAGCTTTAATTTAAGCCTAAAAAACAAGAAAATGACCCTCACCATCCTCAAAATCAACAAGTGATATTAGCATTGGTCTTTTGCTTCATTGTGCATTGAACTAGCATTGTTTCAAACAACCAAAACTTAAAATAATAATAAAAAAAAAGGTGGAAAATAACCATTTGTCTTCACTCTTTCAACAGTAAATAAACACCCCATGTTGAAGTTGAAATTGAGGATTTGCTTATTAACATTTGACTGTGAAAATACAGTGATTGTGGCCATAATTTGCTTGGGGAAATATTTACATGAATCGTTGTCATGGATTTCTTGATCAATATAAATTCATGTCATTAACTCTTTGATCTATGTAAATCCATATCACATGCATCAGTTCAAGAATTTTTTGTGAGTTTTTTTTGTGAAGTGATGTGAAATTACATGAATCAAAAGATTCATAACGCTATACCATAGATTGAATCACGTAAGTATTAAATGCTTAGAAAGGCACCCAAAAAGCAAGAGAAAATGCAAACCCCTACGTGTCTAATATTGAGCCCTCAATGCCTTTATGCCAACATGTGGACACCATGTTGAGCGTTTGAGGGTCTCTTCTGTACTTTCGATATACATAGACGGGGAAAGCAGACACTATAAATAAGAAATTTAAAAAATAAGTTTGAAAGAAGGGAGATAGAAGTTATACAAGATAGTTATCAGTGGTGACTTTATATAATACTAGTATAAAAAGGCATATCGTGCTAATTTAATAAAACAATATAAAAGAAAATAAGGAGTGAAAGTAATTAGAAGTTATAAAGGGTTAATGGGTAATTATAAAAAATACTTGAGGGTAAAAATGAAAATGTAAAACGTGACACACACCAAAAAAGGGTCTTTTTCTTTATATATAGTAAGTTAATAGAAATTATTAATGATAAAAAAAGGTAAAATAAGAAATTTATAAAATGACAAACACCAACTCTCCCTTTATATATACTAGTGAAAAAGGCACATCCAATTGGTGTGCAATTTTTTTTTTTTAAATATATAAAAAAATATAAAAAATAGAAAGTGTAAATAAGGGAGATAGAAGTGGTTAGTGGGTGGTTAATGTTTAAGGGTATCAATTGAAATTAATTATGTAAATAAGGGTAAATTTGGTAATACATATAATGACATCACACCAAACTTTTGCTCATGCTTTATATATAGTATAGATTAATGTGAAAGGCATACTCTATGAGTGTACAAATTAATATATATACACACACATACACACATATATATATAATCTCAAAAGCAATAGTTAATGGAATATTAAAAAGAATTATTCAAAATATTAAAAGATAATATAGGTGGCAGAGAGTGGAAGTTGGGGAAAATTATGGAGAGTTAATTGTCTTATGAAGATCGAGTTATAAATGACAAAACAAATAATGATATCACACTAAACTCTTCCTCTTGCTTTATATATAGTATGGATAGTAGGAAAACCACACCCTATGAATAATATAAAATTTAAAAAATAAAAAAATAAAAGTAGTGAAAATTTTAGGAAAAAAAAAATTATACAAAAATAAATAAATGAATAACATAGGGATGGAGTATGGAGGGTGGGAAGGAAGTTATAGGTAGTTACACATATTAGTGTATGATTGTAGAATAGTTACGAATGTGAGGGCATAATTGGTAAAACAAAAGAGGCACACATCAAAAACTCTCTTCTCCTTCTATATATAGTATAGACTGGTAGGAAAGGCATAGCTTATGGGTGTGCAATTCAAAAATAAAAAAGAAAATTGCACAAAAGTTCAAAAAAAAAAAAAAGTAGTGGAAATGTTAATGAAAAATTAAAATGATAATATAGGGAGTGGGGAGTGAAATGTGGGAAGGAAGTTATAGGATTGAAGTTATGAGTAGTTAATCAAAAGATAATAAAGAGAAGTGGAAAGGGTAAATTTGACAAATCATAAAATGACAAATACCAAAATGCTCCCTCATACTTTATATGTAATGTAATATAGATAGTACAATGGATACTACTTACACTGTTTGGCAAATGGCTCTAATGGATAGATTTGAATTATAAGAAAAATTAAAATGTATGGATTTAGAATAACAATAATATTTGCATTATAACATGAAATTTAATAAGTTTAATTGATCATTAAACCCTCTCTTACCTACAAAAAAAAAAAAAAAACTCTCACCCGTCATATATAGTATAAATTTTTTATACCACCTAAACAACAAAAAAATAAAAATAAAAAGGGCAAGACTACCATTAGTAGTAAGATTAGTGGATATTTACTCACATAATTAAGGGTTTTTTTTTTTTTTGGGTAACCACTTAAAGAGAAGAAATCAAAAGGTAGAACGAGGGTATTCAAACCCGACCTAACCAAAAAATTTGACCCAACCCAAATGAATTTGGGGCTAAATGAGTTGGGTGTGTATTGGGTTACCCAACTTTATTAGGGTTGGGTTAGATTTTATTTTTAAAACCCAACCCAGCCCAAATAAACCCGAATACCCAACTAAATGTAACCCTATCCAATCTATTTCCACACTTTTCTTTCAACTCTCAACCGCAAACCCCAAATCCATTCTCACTCTCACTCAGTCACTCTCAACAACTCTCTTCTCTCTTACCTCATCTCAATCCTTCTTTCCTTCTTAATCCGAATCCCTCTTTCCTCCTAAATCCTAATCGATCTCACCTCCTTCCTCTTTTGTCAATTCTACTGGAAGGTACAGTGGTCTTTGGTAGCCGATCGAAGGTTGAAGGTTGAAGCCTTAAAGGTTAAAGGTTAGTTTTATGAAGTTCAAACTAATTAGACTTCAGTATGTCACTTTAGTGCAAATTTTTCCTTGAAGATTAGATCTTAAGTTTTTTTTTTTTTTATTTATTTTTCCTTTGTGTTTTTTGGTTGATTATTGTGTTTCACTGCCTACTTTGTGTGATGCTTGTTTGTGTACTAGGTACCGAGTGACATTTGCATGTTAAATTCCTAAATTTTTTACTTTTTTTGCAGTATCTTAATTTTAGTATATGGTTTCTTGTTTTGTTAGATGAAGCATAGTAATGCTGCCTTGTCTCAACTTCCTTCATCTCAATATAGCCAGTCCTCCAATTTTGTACCTCTAGATCTTGAAATTGAACTTCAAATTTGTCCTGAAAATCATCCAAATCATCTGTTGTTCCTCTTGGTTCATCTAATATCCCTTCTGGTTCTAATAAACTAGATTGTAACAAGTCTCAAGCTACAAAGAGAAGACGGGATCCACGGTCAGATGTTTGGAATCATTTCTCTAGAATTGAGAACGATGGAAAACATAGAGCTAAGTGTAATTATTGTGCTAAGGATTATGTAGCTGACATCAAACTTCATGGGACTAATACACTTACTGCTCACCTTAAAAGATACAAAAAATACCTTTATAATCAGTCTACACAGGAAACTAAGATGACTAAACTTTTCAACAATCAATCACTGCAGTTTTAGAAGGTAGTAAGGTAGGAGCTGTAAAAACTTGGGTGTTTGATCAAAAAAAGCCAAGGAATGCATTAGCTCAGATGATTATTGTTGATCAACAATCATTTAGGATGGTTGATAAGGAAGGTTTTAAGTTTTTTCTTGAAGTCGCTTGTCCTAATTTTATTGTTCCTTCGAGGTCAATCATAATTAGGGACTGTTTTGGCATTTATGTGGATGAAAAAGAAAAACTAAAAAAAATTATAAAATATGCATGTCAGAGAATCAGTCTTACAATTGACACATGGATTTCAGAGCAAAGAATTAACTATATGTGTTTAACTGGCCATTTCATCGATAATGACTGGAGATGACATAAAAGAGTGCTGAATTTTTGCCCCATTTCTAGTCATAAAGATGAGACCATAGGTAAGGCAATTGAAAACTGCTTGCTTGAATGGGGTATTGACAAGGTGTTTACTATCACAGTCGATAATGCAAGTTCACTTTCTTAATGATTCTGTAATTACTTATTTGAAAAAATGGTTGTCGAGTTGGGGAACTAGCATTCTTGGGTGTAAATATATTCATGTAAGATGTGATTCACACATAATTAATCTTGTTGTTAGTGATAGACTAAAAGAGATGGATAGCTCAATATATTGTGTTAGGGTAGCTATGAGATGTGTTAGACAATCTCCTGAGAATAACTAAATTTAGAGAGTGTGCTAATAAAGAGAAGAGTCAAAGCAAGATGTTGTTGTGTCTAGACGTTCCAACTAGGTGGAACTCCACTTATTTGATGTTAGATACTGCTCAAATTTTTGAAAAAGTTTTTGAAAGATATGAAGACCAAGATCCACAGTTTAGGATTGATCTTGAGACTCATGATGAGGGGGTGCCTACAGAAAATGATTGGATAATTGTTAAGAGATTTGTTGTATTCTTAGAACGATTTTACCATCTCACATTATGTGCCTCAGGGTCATTATACGTAACTTCTGATATAGTTTTCATACATAAGATCAGTAATGCGTATGGCCTTTTGAAAAAAATATGAAGCAAGTAATGAGGCTAATATACGTGCAATGGCTGTTAAAATGAAATCAAAGTATGACAAGTATTGGGGAAGCACTGAAAAGACAAACCAATTGATGTACATTGCATCTATTTTTGATCCTAGACGGAAGTTTGAATATGTGAAATTTGTGCTAGATGATATGTATGGCAGTGATACGAACTTAGAAAAATTGGTAAGGAAAGCTTTAGTTCATGTATCCTTTATGCATAATGAAAAAGAAATCAGTGCCACTAGGTCATCTGCAATTGGAATGGACAGTAATGATGATCAAATATATTGAGAAAGATTTAAGAAGAAATTTGATAATCAAAGCGAGAATCCTTATACTGAATTAGAGAGATATCTTGTGAGATGAAACAAGAGTAAAACCAGATTTTAATATTTTAACTTGGCGGAAAGAAAATGGATGTATATTTCCTGTACTTTCACAAATGACATGTGATATTACTTGGCTATTCCAGTTTCTACAGTTGCTTCTGAGTGCACTTTTAGCATGGGAGGGCGGGTACTTGATACGTTTAGAAGCTCATTGACCCCTAGAGTTGCACAAGCTCGTTTGTGTTCTAAGGATTGGCTTCGCATTTCTGCGACTCCTATTTCAATAGAAGAAGATTTAGACGAGTTTGAAAGTTTGGAAAAAGGTAATTAATATATCTTTACATTCTTATTATCTATTAACATACAAATTAATATATGATTATGTATATATGTCTTATCATTTGGGGCCTCTTTTTTTTTTTTTTTTTTTAAGAATTATCAAAAGTGTCTTTTGACACCGCCATAGTTGATATATGAACTTGGATAGTGGATACCTTATTTGCACAGGTACTTGTTTGCCTTTTTTTTTTCCACCCATATTGGTTCTTTAACATTAATGTGAAGAACTAATTAATGAATGTGATTGTCCTAAAACCAGGTGCCAAGTGCCAACGTTGTTATTGTGCAACAGCCTGTAGGTTGTACTATCCAGTAGTGTACTGTGTCGAACTTTGCTTTGCTTTTCTTTGACAAAGTTGTTATTGCAATAGAGAATTTAGAATGTGTACTCTGTATTTGTAGTATTTATTTGTTCTAAATTTGAGTTTGTAATAGTGTGCTCTAAATTTTTAATGGATTTCAGTTTGTAATTTGAGTTTGACATTGAAAAATTTGATTTGTTTGGACTATTGTTGCTGCAGGTGTTTAAACTTCTCTTATGCATTTCAACTTTTGTTTTAAAAAGTTTCAGGTTAATCTGAAAACCTGAAAATTCGAAAACCCGCGCAACTAATAATAGGGTTGGGTTGGGTTGGGTTTTAATTTCCTAACCCAAAAATCCGAAAACCCAACCCATGAACATCCCTAGGTAGAACTACCAATTTAATTGGTACTCTTTATTTACTATTCCTTTAGTCTCATTTATTTTGAGTCAAATAGATCAATTTTGTAATGAATAATTTATATAAATTTATTTGATTTTGATTAAAAATTAATTCAACAAAAGCGAAATTTATATAAATATTAACACATATAAAGTTAAAATTTTGAGAAAAGTTAAAAAAATCATACAAAATTGAGATTTGAAAAATTGAAGCGTTGATTAGAAAAGTCAAACTTTGACAATATAAGTGGTACGGATGTAATAATAATTAGATAAAAATTTGTTGAAATGATTCAAAACTTTGACCTCCACATAAATATTAAAAAAAAATATTATTGAATGAATATAAAAAAAATAGGGTTAATAATACACATTGAACTAGGGGGTATAATTACACTTTGTCACCTTAAAATATATACACTTTACCCCCTATTGACATTATTCGTCTATTATCAATATTAAAATCATTAAGATAATCCAGTTAAATGACTAAAAAATCCTTAATACTATATTTTGATTTTTTATATATTTAAATTTTGATAATGATGTGATAAATTTTAAAAATAAGCAAAATAAACTATATAATATTTCAATATAATCTATATCAATATATTTCTGTGGTTAAAATTTTAAATTTTTGGATTTCATTTTATATTATTTTGAATTTGAGTTTTTAATTATAGTGGTAGAATAATTCCCAGATGGGCTTATTTTCTATTGAAAATTTTACTTTAAAGATATTGTATGAAAATATATTTTCATTAAGAGTTTTTGATTTTTTGATATCTCTTAGTATTTTACATTTTTAATATTTGGCATAACTTGTATAAATTGCGATATCGAATATAATATAATTCAACAGTTTCTCATATTTTCACTACGTAAAGTTAAAGATATCAATGTTTGTATTTTTTCCTAATTCTTTTATAATTATTGAAATTCAATTAAATACATAAAAATCAAAATATAATACTAAAGGTATTCAGTCATTTAATTAGATATTCTTGATGTTTTAAAATTTTTAAAGAATAAATAATGTGAATCGTACAAAGTGTATATTTTTATAATTTAAGAAATAAAGTGTAATTATCCGGCCAGTTAGAGGGACAAAGTGTTTTTAACCCTAATTAAAAAAATATGAGATATTTTTTATATTTTAAAATGTTTAAAGAATAAATAATGTGAATTGAACAAAGTATATATTTTTATAATTTAGAAGATAAAGTGCAATTATCCGACTAGTTAGAGGGACAAAAGTGTTATTAACCCCAAAAAATATGACGTAAAATCAGACAATGGGGTTTCTCTTTTTCCACTTGACCTTACCTGCCACTTAGGTAGTTATGGGGTCCACTGGACATATAAAAGAATGGAAAATTAATTGTACCATTGCGGGACTTACACGTGTACAACTTAACCATTCCACGTACCCAATTTCGATAACGTTATCTTCCACTGATTGGGTATGATTACACGTGGCCGCCATTGGCTTAGATGCTTAATTACATTTAATTAAGGCTGCTAATGCTAATCAAGAATGCTGCAATGCAACTCCTATTGGATGCATCTATTTTGTGTATAACTTGGTGGAATTTGACTAGAGTCTAAAAGTGGCATTAAAAAATTTCCAATTATTTTTCTTTAAGTCAGAAGATGGATTTTCAAAGATGCCAAAAGAAAAAGTTCAAGTGGAAAAACAAGATTTCAAATAAGGACAACGAAATGTAATTTAAATGGTAAAACGTTGATTTTATTATTTATTAGTCATGTATTCGAGTTATTAAAGGATATGAATGAAAGGTAATTTTTTTTAAAAAAAAGATTACGAATAAGAAAAGAATAATTCATAATAATTTCATTAAATAGGCAATCTCAGCAGGATAATCTTACTTGAAATTAAAATAAAATGGTTGTGACAACGAGAATTTTTGTTTTCACTAAAATATCCAAGCCGAATGTTATATCAAACGTTGTTTTCTATTGCATATGACGTGTTTGAAAAATTATAATCGATGTAACAATATGTTATTCAAAATTAAGCAAAGTATAATTGGCAAACCATTATGGAAAATCAATTTGGTAACATTACATATAAGTAAATCAAATAGAACTTTTCATGATAAGTATAGAAAAATAAAGAAAATTAAAATAATACAAATTATTTCCTAGTTTTTTCGTACACAAGAAGGCTATAATTAAAATTCAATCTTATAGAAAAAGAAAAACTAGTTGATCATATATATATATTGAGTTATCTCCAAGGGCAAAGGTCTCTTCAGCAAAACTAGCGTATGGGTCAATTGGACATATGTTTAGGTTTTTGTCAATAATCAAAAAATTTAGGTAAAAAATGGAGATAAATGAATTGTAGAAATGGGACTATAAATACCTAAATATTTCTCAAAGAAGATACCAAGATCCTTACAAGGATCAGACCAAAAAATTCAGTGGTGGGAGTGGAACCATATTTTGAGCTTTATTTTATATATTAATTTTTTATTTTGTATATTCATCACGTGTTTTTTAATAAAATTTATAATAATAAGACAAAAAATATATAATAATTTTTTAAGTAGCGTGACAAAAAATAAAATAATAAATAAAATAGTAAACACAAAACTTAAGTTAAAAGTACATATCCTTTTGGCAACCATAAATTTGTCAGCAGTCATGAGAGGTGGAAAAACAAATTAAAACAAAGAAAGTATGAATATGAATCACTCAAATTGCATTCTGCAGATGGATACAACAAAAATGCGTATGGTATAAAAATGCCGGACAAAATAAAATACTAGAAGAAAGAGGAGCTATAAAAATACTAGGTACTATTATTTATTTATTAAGAATTCTGGAAACTTATAGAGCAACTTAAGTGGTGTCAAATTGTGAATGGGAGGGCCTGAAAGTTGTCCATTTTGTTGGTTTCTTTTGCAGTGATGTTGATGCTTTATAAACCATCTTCAACTAATAGGAAGGAGGGAGGCTTCTCTGAACTTTTGTGAGGCCAATAATCAGGTTGGTTTTTCTACATTTTATCTTGTTTAATTGACTCTTGCTTGCTTTCATATATCTGCTTTTAATTTAATAATAAAGATTGAATCTTTACCTTTTGTAGTTAGGTTCTACGTGTATGGACGGTAGAAAGTGAGATTATTCTAATCAAGAATTGACTAAAAATAGAAACAACCCATTACTCAACAAGTCTGAGAGACATCAACCCTCAATTTTATTTTATTGTTTCTGTTTTAATATGATATCTATATCCTTTCTTGGAAAAACCTTGCTTTACTGGTAGTAAGTGTTGACTGTTACTACCTCATTTTGAATTTTGGTTGATTGTGCAGAGAGCCCAGAAACTAGTTTGAAGTAAGCTTAAGAATTTTACTTGATAGGAAGTTGGTGCTAATTTGGTTCTGGAATTTTTAATTATCTTTGAAAGGGTGAAGTGAGAATTGTTTAAGACTTGATAATCTTGAGTGGGATCGTATTTTAATATAGTATTGAGCTAAGGAAAGAAGTGAACAGAAGGAAAGACAAAATCTGAATCGGTTAGACCCCCCAGTAATTAAAAAGTTCAGTATGTCGGTTGCTCTGCTGTGGGTTATTTCACCTAGTTCTGAGGTCACAAGCAGCATTGCATTATTGGAACCGGTACGGGAGGGAAGCCGATTGATTGCTCGGGATAAATATTTGATGTGCAATGGCAGGCTTGAAAAGGGTAAGCAACAAAGGTGGGATTCTGGCTATCTTAATGCAGATACAAGATATTCTTGCTTAGGAGGGTCTAAATCAAAGAGCCGGGGCAAATTTTCTGTAATTCCCAATGTGGTGGTCAGCCCAACTGGAGAAATGGCGGTGTCTTCTGAGCAAAAGGTTTATGATGTAGTTTTGAAGCAGGCAGCCTTGGTTAATAAACAATTGAGATCTAGAGAGAATTTGGAAGTGAAGCCAGATATTGTTCTCCCAGGGAATTTGAGCATGTTAATTGAAGCTTATAATCGATGTGGTGAAGTATGTGCAGAATATGCCAAAACTTTTTACTTAGGTTAGCCCTCATTTTCCATTTTTTAGCTAAAAATGAATTAAATTAAGGGTATTAATTGGTTTCATTACCTGCTTTATGTTATTCAATAATAATTTTTATGTTCTTTTCAGGAACAATGCTAATGACTCCCTGAGAGACAAAGAGCAATTTGGGCGATATATGGTGAGTGCTCATATATGGCATACTTTGTTGGTAGAATATGTACTTACAAAAATCTGAGTGTTGTGAGAGGAGAACAATCGTAGATGCAGTTTGTGTTTGTTGGTGAGTCTTCTTGAATCAGTACACAATATATTATGCAAGTAATCTCAAAGAGAGCAAGTGAGAATACGCTGTGTGGTTGTTGAATTAGAAATTATCAGGTTCTTATCAGTGAAAGTTGTTCCTAGTTCTTGATCATGACAAGTTAATTCTTGGTGATCGAATAGGTTTTCTATCTTACCTTGTATGCAAAATATGAAAAATATAAGCTATGAATTTGTATGCAACAACTATAGGTCATTTGCATGTTTTAGCTGATACTGTTGGATTCTGTGACTCAGTGTATCATGAACTACATATAAGAATGAAATATGTCTTTCCTACTTTATTTTCTGTCAGAGGAGATTTAGTTCCATTGGATCATCCACTCTCTATTTTTTTCATACGAATATGTTTTAACTTAAACACTAAGCTTTCTGGTGTACCCACTTCTCTTGAGTCTTGATCACAACGCACAGGTAATGATAATCTTTAACGGATCATCGAACGAGTCCTCTTACGTATTATTTTTTCTTCTCTCTGTTTACCAGTTTGGTGCAGGAGAACAGATGAGCTCGTTGATGGGCCCAATGCATCACATATAACTCCTACGGCATTAGATAGGTGGGAGGCGAGGTTGGAAGATGTTTTTAGAGGGCGTCCTTTTGATATGCTTGATGCTACTTTGTCAGATACTGTTTCCAGATTTCCCGTTGACATTCAGGTTAGTACTGAAATTTCTTTAAACGTTGGCTATATTCTAAGGTGCAAACAACAATCTTAGCGGGATTTTCTGTTGTCAGCTCCAGAACCATATGGATTTCCATTCCATTTTACTCCTACTGTCACACTCTCGAGTCTTGAGCCTTTTCGGTCTTATGAAAATAACACATTTTGCGCTCATATACATCAGTGGTCCTTCAGGTTGAATACTTACTATTAGCTCTCTTCTTCTCATTATAGCATACATAAATCTTCTCAGTTGATGCTCTTGGGTATTTTCACTTGTAAACAGGACTTTTGGCCTCGAAAGTTTTAGGTTTAAGCCTTTAACAACCCCCTTTGTTACCATTCATGGTTCACTTACAGTTATTTTAGATGAAAGTGTAAACTGTGATGTTTCTATTTATTTTTCTTGTTTGCTTTAGTAGAGGTTAAAAACTTATTTCTATGTAGTAATACAGTTATCACTTTTCATGTCTTTCTCCTGTAGCCTAAATGACTAATCAAAAGGTATTGTAGTGAGACTTTCAAGTTAGATATTACTTTCTGTCACCAGCGAGGATGATTCTTATTAGCCATAACCTTACCATTGGTTTTCAATTTGCCTGAAAGATGTCACAAGGGATTCCCATGGAATGCAATAGTCATTGAAGTTGTCATGCCATGTATTAGTCAGGATAACATACCTTGATTTGATTGACCTGGATCTCGTATTGACTCGTTTGCCTTTTGTTACCATATAAATTTAATCTCTTGTTTTAGTGGAAATACTTCTTTATAACAAACTAATTGCTTTATAGAATAGCATTTCTTATACAATTTTGGACACCATCATTTGCAGCCATTTAGAGACATGATTGAAGGAATGAGGATGGACCTCAGAAAGTCGAGATACAAAAACTTTGATGAGCTATATCTCTACTGTTACTACGTGGCTGGTACTGTTGGATTGATGAGTGTCCCAGTTATGGGAATTGCACCAGAATCGAAGGCAACAGTTGAGACCGTGTATAATGCCGCTTTGTCATTAGGGATCGCCAACCAGTTGACTAACATACTAAGGGATGTTGGAGAAGAGTAAGTAATTAGCTGTATGATTGATTATTTAGTGCATTGATAGCAACTTTCTGTCGCTGAAACAAGATGTCAAAAGCTCCTTGATTTATGCTGTTCTAAATATTGAACAATTGATTCTATTGGTTCTAGATGTCATTCAGTGAGACAGCTTCTTTTAGGTTATTTTTTACTAACTCCTTGTTCAATGTAGTTTGTGTGATATTAAAAATGTATACTCAAAAGTGGTGAAATCTGTTCGAGGCCAGAAACCTTTCCCCATAATAGAATAAACTAAATATTTAGATTCCTAACATTCTCTTTCTTTGTGTACTCAATTTGCTCCAGTGCTAGAAGAGGAAGGGTTTACCTACCCCAAGATGAATTGACTCAGGCAGGGATTTCAGATGAGGACATATTTGCAGGAAGAGTCACTGATAAATGGAGGAACTTTATGAAGAAGCAAATTAACAGGGCAAGGAAGTTCTTTGATAAGGCAGAGAAAGGAGTCACAGAGCTCAGCTCAGCTAGTAGATGGCCCGTAAGTACTCATGAATTTTCGTTAACCTGGTTCTAATAAGTTATAAGCATCTTTTTTATTTCACTAGGTGAATAATTCCAGGGAATGGAAGGTAAAAATAATAAAAAATAAAAAATAAAAAATAAAAAACAGAATTGGTGACCAAAATGAGTTAAAACATACTTGAAGAAGTTATCATTTTAACCATTTTACCTTTTGCTAATTGAGAAGAATGGTTAATGCTTGTGATAAGTTCTGTGGCTTACGCAGAACCGGCATAATATGGAAACGTTACAAATGCTTCCATTGTTTCGTATAGCTAAAATTCCTCTTACTTTTCAGCTGTATTAATGCAAATTGTTGAAATTCAGGAGTACAGATATATGTTGTTCATGTGTTACCATATGGATTCAAGTAGGATGTATGAACTTGGGATCTGTGTACATCTAGACGAGTCTGCAAATATTCACCATGTAGGCTATCCATGAAAATCAATAACATTCAAGTTTCTGACTGTCCCCTGCTCCTGTTTTCAGATGATAAAGAATCTTTACTTACCCGATCAAAACCATTTTCTTTTTTCAATCTGGCTCATGCATTATAACTTCGGTCCAAATCTTTAACCCTTGAATTTCGAGAATAAAGCCACAGATTTTGTGTCAATCTTTTGAAATCCAGACTGATCTTGCTATAACTGCAGGTATGGGCATCGTTACTGTTGTATCGCCAAATACTGGATGAAATTGAAGTCAATGACTACGACAACTTCACAAGAAGAGCTTATGTTAGTAAACCAAAGAAGATACTTGCTTTGCCAATTGCATATGCTAAATCTCTTGTACCTCCTTCAAGAACATCTCCACTTGCTAAGGCATGAGCTGAACCATAGTTAACAACATGCAATTTAAAGCTGGTGGAGCATATAGTTCATACAAAAAGCAAATAGTTGTACATTAGAGTTTATTGCCAAAAACGCAGCTATAATCAAGGTAGATAGAGAATTTCATTAGTCTGTGTTTTCATGTTTATGTTCCTCGAGTAATATACAGCCAGCCCTTGGAGGAAAATTTTTTATGCCTTATTGGATGTCACTAGTTGTAGTAGGGCTTTTTGATAACATCTGGTCAGGAGCATTATCTGATGAAGATATACAAGTTGTAACTTAAGAAACTGGCTCCAAAGTTTCCCCATTAAAAAAAAAATAAAAAAATTGCAGTTTAATTAGTAAGATATTTTTCTTATAACCACAAGTTCGAGTCATTAAAGAAAAGTGGAGAGTTTTTTTTTTTTTCTTTGCTTATACAAATACGCTAACGATTATATTCCTGCAAGAACATCATCTCCTCCAGGCTTTTCTTACCCAGCAATCCTTTTGTAAGTCTTCGTTTTTCGTTGCTTATTCATTAGTTTCTTCTCTCCTTTCTTTTGACTACAAGTTTTTTGATAGGCTTACATTAATGCATTGTGGGCTAATATATATTGAAATCTATTCTATGCACTATAACATGTTAATAGTTATTCTACTAGACCACGTTGTTATTTGGCATTGAATTTTTTTTTTCTCGAAGTGGCTACACAAGTCAATTTCTCCATTTCTCTATCGTTTTCTCAATATTTCTTTTCTATCTTTCTAAAGTAATTGTGTGGACCAAGCACACTACACTTCCTAAAATATCTAATTTAGGCACAAACAGATGATTTAATACTTCAATACCTTGAGTCGTATGTTCTTTTTATCCTCTTATGGTTACTAACTGATTTAGAGAAAACCAACTTGTTAGAGACAATGACATTTTGTATATGAATGAATGTGTATCTGGTAAGTGTTTTTATTGGTAAGAAGGGTTAGCCACTACTAGTACTTAAGGGTGTTTATGGATCAGGTAACTAGTACTTAAATTCATTAAAGTACTTCAAACAATTTTACCAATTTAGGAAAAAAAAAATTATACTACATTTCGTCTATATTAATAGAGTATCGGTTGGTCAGTTACCTACTTAAATCGATTAATAACCTAGATCGAATATCCGAACTCACACTATTATATTCTTATTTTTTTATGTTAATATTTCATATAGAAAAAAAAAAATGTCAACTACTAATTACGTTAATTACCCTGTAAATCGGAAGGGAGGCGGAAAAACTATGGAAAGGCAGTTGCACAAAAAGTCCCTACGTATTAGTACTAATTTGTAAAATTATAAAAATACCCCCTATATATGGACAGCTTCAAATCCCGTCCGGCTCAAAAAAAAATATTAATAGCCATCCACAACATGTCTTAGATGCTTGATTCACTATCCAACGACTAGTAATAACGGATCAAGGTAATTTTTTATTTTTATTTTTTTTTAAAAAAAAAAGTTAAGAGTGAACTAGTTTCACTCATTTTTTTCAGTTCATTAGTTTTGTTTTAGGGAGATAGAAAGATTTTAGTTAGTAATTTCACAAATATTTTTTTATATCTATTTCAATCACTTTTATCACTCAATAAGTCATCATCATCACCCTCTAACACTCGTGACTTTTAATCATTAACCACACTTATATTTAGACAGTTATACGTTAAATCAAAAATTCTGTCCATTAATTTATAATTAGTGTTTTATTAGACGTATGTAGCGTTAAAATCACTGTTATGTGATGCACCGAAGCTACTTCCTTTTTTAAGTTATTTATATATTTATGTATTTATTTTAAGATCTCTGATAGAAGCATACACACATGGTTAATTCCTAGCCTCTAGACATTTTTCAATTGGAAAATACTATCATAAACTCGATTTTTGATTTCACCTGTAGATTTTGCGGTCAAAATTAAATTTTATAAAATCTTACTTTTCATAACATTTAATTCACACCATAAGATCTACAAGTGGATTCAAAAACCAGATTAACTTAAGCCTTTCCAATTATAGGGTGTCGCTTATGATCATCACTTGCCCGGTTGCCCAGCCACACTTACCGGTTAAGGCATGTTTTTTTCCACGTGCTAACCGCCCATCAGCTTCCAAGACCAAGTACTAAGCTACTAATATTAGTACTACATTTTTAAAGCAACATCTACAATTTCTAATTCACAGAATATCTGTTGGGAAAAATGTATTATTCCTTCGGTCTTATTGTGATTGTCGTTATTTGACGTTTTTAATCAATGCATTAAATTATTATATATCTTTAAGATTTTTTCAATTTTTTTTTTAAATTTATATGTATTAATAAATGATTACATTTTATATCTTTTTAAAAAAGAAATTTTATTAAAAATCAAATAAATATACATGAATTCTTCGTTATAAAGTTATTATGTTTGATCAAAACAGTTAAAATATAACAAATAAATTGAGACCGAATTGATAGTGCTTACTTTCCAATGCCAACAAGTCAAACAAAAATTCCAAAGACGTAAAAATTGGGGAATCTCACGTGACAACCCCCGGTTTCAGTTTCTGTTAGATGCATGGGTATTGGCTATAAAAACAAGGGTACGATCCTCCTCATTTGCAAAGTGAGTGAAGTTGAGAAATACAATTTAGATAAAAATCACAATTTCAAATTAAATTCCTTAATTAGACAAAACTTTTGTGAATATGGCAGTTAAGGTTTATGGCCCTGTAACAGCTGGCTGCCCACAGAGGGTTTTAGTTTGCCTCATAGAAATGGGGGTGGAATTTGAAGTTGTTCATAGTCGACCTTGAGACAGGAGAGCACAAAAGTTCAGAATTTCTTATTTTGCAGGTGAGAATAATTAATTTTGGGTATTCTAAATTCGAACCATTCTCAATTAATTAGATATAAGAGCTATGCAACGAAAAAATTGATAACATTTTAATTTCTGTCACACTCTTTGCTACATTTACACCGTTAAAATGTTACATGTAATTGAACAACAACATAATCAAGTTTTTTTTTTAATTTAAAATTGTGTGCGTATAAGAATCTACTCATTATATTATTTATCTAAATATTTTTAATTTTGATATAACTAAATTTGTTAAAGTACAAATATTTCAAATCGACTAATCAAGAGATTCTGAACTAATTAATAAGATTTATGGGTTACTTTACTCATTATCAATTGGTTTTGAGATGACAAAAATTAAGATACATTCTAGAAAAATCAAACTTCCGTCGAAGAGAAGCAAATGAAAGGCTGGGATTGATAAATCTTTTGGATCTTATTACCATATTGAGATACGACTTTTGTACAATAGTTAGCCTGACGAAAGAGGAACGAAGAAAGCTACAGACTCAAAACCTTCGATGACCCATTTGAAAGATCATTTAATGTAGTTGAAATAACCAAATTTCATTTCAAGTTGCTTAACAAAATTGATGCTAAAAAAGTGAATGAAGAGGAACCGAAATCACGTAGCATAATGCACCCTAGCTACGTGCACATTCATAGAGCGGATCTTATATTGAAAATATTTTTCTGTTTTTTGGATGATTTATTGAAAAATAAAATTTTCCATGTTTATATTCGTTAAGACACTTCTTAGGTGAACTACAAATCATTAAATTGCTAAAACAAACAGTAAATACAACAATAACACAAGTTTTAATTAGTTTGATTTTCTACTTCATCATGTAGTTAATTCTTCTTAATTAATACTCTTTAAATGTGATTTGCAGCCGTTCGGCCAAGTTCCTGTAATTGAGGACGGTGATTTCAGGCTTTTTGGTAAAATAATCACTTCTTCTGCTACTCAATTCTGTTATTCGTTTAAACCTTGAAGTATTCTATCTACTATTTTTTTTTTTTTTTTTTAAATTACAAAGCTATGTACTGTTAATGGCTCCAAATTTGGTGCCCCATGCATGACAAAATATTGCTAGCAATTATTTGTTGAAGGTATAGAGTCATGGACCTAAATTTTTTTGCTTTAGCTGTATACATAAGATTAACCATTTTTAGTAGTTTCTTTTGAAAGTCAATTTGTAGAAGAATAAAAACAATTATTTCCTTAAATAGTTTAATCTATTTGGAACTATTGAAGATTAAATAGAAAAGATACATTGATTCACGTGACAAAATCATATTTAATCATATCAACACTTAATTTTGAATATTTGATTAAATTTTCTTCCTCCTTTAACGACTTTTTATCACTTCGTCGTCTTATATAAATGTTAGTTATTTTAACGTCGCTTTCTTTGAGAACCCCTATCTCATCTAAATATAGTATTTTATTATGAAATTAGAATCAACCGACACCTATAATCAAAAGTTGAGTAGTAGTTTATTGTCTTCTTCTTTTCCTAAACAGAATCAAGGGCAATTGTTAGGTACTATGCAACAAAACATGCGAATCACGGTCCAAACCTTTTAGGATCGACATTGGAAGAGAAAGCCCTGGTGGACCAATGGCTAGAAGTTGAATCCCACAACTTCAACGACATGGTATACGCACTGGTTCTTCAGATTGAGGTTCTTCCGAGGATGGGAGAGCGTACGGACTTAAAATTGGTTCAAAATTGTGTGGAAAAACTGGATAAAGTGCTCGACGTGTACGAGGAAAGGTTGTCCAAGACTAAATATCTTGCTGGAAATGAATATACAATTGCGGATATGTGTCACCTTCCTGGAATTAGATTTTTAATGACTGATGGCGGATTGGGACATTTAATTAGGGAGAGGAAGAATGTTCATTCTTGGTGGAATGATATCTCAAATCGCCCTGCTTGGAAGAAAGTCTTGGATCCTTTTAATTAATTAATTATGGTTTGAATATTAATTAATTAATTACTAGATGATCGATGACTTAAATAATCAATCATCATAGTTTGTGTTTTGTGTGCTCAAATAAGGATTTGAGAGATTAATTTGGGGAACAATAAGATTCAAGTGTTCGAGCGTGTTAATGGAATTTTGTTTGTTGTTGGATTTGAAGTTTGTTATTTTATTGCTCCAAAAAAATAAAATAAAGGAGTTGTTAGTAGTATTTTGTTGCTCCTAAATGCAATTAGAGAAGCAACAAAAGGTGTGTAAAAAACCACGCCTTCAGGATATAAGTTGTCCTGATATTTTATCCATTGTAATTTGGTTTGTCATTGTTTGGAAAAATTGATGGATTGCTGAGATTATGCATCATCTGAAGAATATGGATGGAAACAAAGATTTCACGCCAAACCCTTTTTCTTTCCACAAGCCACAAAATTATTCCCTTTAAAAAAAATAAAAAATAAAAAAAACCCTTTGAAGTAACACGCAAATCAATCATTTTAAAAAAAATGGAAATTCATCCTAATTAAAACCTAGCTGGTTAATTAATGACCCATTAATTGTATTTCTTATATCATTGTATACTGGAATTAAGTTTCATTAGAGCACAAAATTATCTGATCCACACCAACTTAAATATATTAACTGACGTAAAATTTCAAAATCATCAAAATTAATCAGAGTGGCACGTACGAGACGAAAAACTACGCTACTAGTTTCTAAATAACCAGCAAGTTAATTATGCATATAGAACTCAAAGAAAATTAATCACTTATGCAAAATCATTTGATCAACTTTTCATCCTTTTGTTTAGTTTTTGAGAAATCCGAGAGAAAATGATATAGTACTATCTATGTCCCATTGAAATTGTTACTATTTGACATTTTTTAATAAACACATCAAATTTTCATAATTTAATTTTATATAGATTTCTTTAATTTTTTTTAAAATTTAAATTTATATGTGTGAATATTTGATATAAATTTCACTTTTATTAAAGTAAAGAAAAAATTGCCAAAATAGTCCCTCAACTTTTTTACTTTAACTAAAATAGTTCCTCAACCTTTTTTTTTAGTCAGAATAGTCCTTCAACTTTTATTTTTTAGCCAAAAAAGTACTTTTATGGTGGAGCCACCATAAAAACTTTTTTCTTTTTTGATAAATTTCACATACACGTCTTAAAGTTTATTTATTTTCTACATAACCCCTATATAGTTTAAAATGAAAAAATAAGAAAAAAATTAATTTGAAGGGGTGTAAAAAAAAAATTCAAAACAATTTTAAAAAATTGAAACTTTATTTTTTACCAAAAAAAATCTTAAAATTCTAATTCTTCCTTCTTTTCGTCTTTTCTTAGCCGAAACTATCACCCACCCAACTTTAGAACCACCGCTTCAGCCACCCAAGCGCCTCCCTCCACCCACGAGATACCAACTACTATCCACTAACGCTACTGCCAGATCCCCTCATTCAACCACTAGGCTTTTTTAAAAAATAAAGTTGGCCATAAAGTTTTATAAAATTTTAATGATTAGTCCACTATGAAAAATAACTAAGCCACAGGGCGTGTATGTAGAATTTATCAAAAAAGAAAGATTTTTGTGGTGATTCCACCACAAAAGGACTATCTTGGCAAAAAAATAAAAGTTGAAGGACCATTTTGGCTACAAAAAAAGTTGAGGGACTATTTCGGCTAAAGTAAAAAAGTTGAAGGACCATTTCTGCGATTTTCCCTTAAATAAAATTCATTAAAAATTGAATAAAGTTATATAAATTATTCATTACAAAATTATTATGTTTGACCAAAAAAGTCAGCAAAAAAAAAAATTGGACAAAGGGAGTAATAATTAATTACAAGAATTAGGACTTTAAAATAAAAATAGAACATGTGGAATATATATTGACCATTAAAATCCTATCTACCTGTATATTGAGAACGGGGGTTGCATGGTTGCATTATTTCATGCATGCCCTTGTGGTCGTATGACCTCAAACGTGGCAAGTTGTAGACCATTGGATTGAGATCATCGCGGAGGTGGGCAAGGCGGAGGGATCTGACATAATCTTGGAAAGCTTCAATTTGTTCCTTGGAAGGTGGTTGTTCATTGTTCTTGATTGATCTGTGCACGTCGTACGTTGTTGAAGCTAAGAAAAGAACCCTGCAGTTTATAACGTTAGAGAATTACAAGAATGATCAGCTTGATAATACTTATATTAATTAAGTACGTATAAAGTAATTTAGTATAAAAACTCTCTTAATTAAAGTTGATGAGACATGAAAATTGATTAAAGAAGAGATACGTACCCAGAAGCAAAAAGTATGATCTGCCTTGGAAATACATGCTTCCCAAATATCTTCATCCCTTCTACTGTGTGTCTCTGTGTGTGTGTTTCAAGAAGAGTTTTGAGATTTGGGAGTTTAAAAGAGCTCACGACTTGGTTTCTTTTCAATAAGCTTTGTGGAAGTTGGGTTTTTTTTTTTTTTTCTGTCTGGTTGGGTGGGGGAGGTGTGTGTTTTGGTTTATCATTTGACTCAATTAAGAATAGTGTCTAATTGAAATTCAATTAAATTCGAACTCGAATAACTTAATATATTTATGTACAATTGCCGCTTTTTATTTTCAGTATTTGCTGAGTATAATTTTTTTTTAAAAAAAATTAGCCGTTATATAAAACTTGTTGAAGCTTTCTAATAATTGGTTTAATGATCATTTGATCAAATAAATAATAAAGTTTGTAACAGTTTCATTTAGATTGAGCCTTTCTTTGTCTTACTTATAAAATTAAGTCTTGATTTTTTTTAAAAAAAATATATCATTACTATTATCTTGATGATCAAGTTGACATACTTAATACTTTATCTGAAAATATTTTGTCGTTCTATTTGCACACAATATTTTTTGTTTTTGCTTTTTGTAAAACTTATGAGAAAAGTTAGTGTAAAGTTTTATCCAATGGAAAATCTAACCAAAAAATATCAATTATTTTTTGCAAACTAAAATCAACAATTTATTTACATTCTATAATCAATTGCAATATTTGTTGAAAAATAATCTTTAAGCACGAATCTATGATGAATTGGACACGATCCTAATTCGTTTAAACCGCAAGACATTTCTAATGCCCGTGTCTATCTCAGCCCCATTAGCCAGATTACACAAATATAAGCCCAACAATAACATCACATATCGTCCATTGAGAATGGTGTGGTGACGGGCTTTTCCGGGAACAAATCCACTGGCCCAGATCCAAAGCCTGCGAGCTTAATGTTGACTGTTTAGGATTTAGCGGCCCAAATAAGTATCGCAAATCAAGGGAAAAAAAGAGAAAAAGAAAGTATCGGATTGAAGTCCGCAAGAATGGACTAAATGAGGAAATCAGTCTGAAAAATGAGCCGTTCATACCTTTTCAGTTTTCACATTGACCCCCTCAAAAAGAGAAATTCCATTCACATTCTTTTTCCATATTTAGAAAGTGTCGTGGCAATAACTAGGATGAAGATTTCATAACAAACTAAGTAAAATTTATTTATTTTCAATATTTATCACATGTATCTCCATTTAGATATTTATTATTAGGCATTGAAATATTATTTAAAATAATACTGTAATAATTTTTTAAAATTAAATAAATATAAAATAAAAAAACGCGTTACAAAATTACTACAAAATATTATTCGTACAATAATAAATAATTTAGTTGTCCAAACATAGTTGGATCCAAATGGAGTATGAAAACACATGGAAAGAAAACATAATCATGAAGTGGGAATTGGCTCCTTTAGACTTTGCTTACGACATTGCTCAATCTCGGTCTTTAGCATTTTTCACGCCTTAGCTTCCACCATTGGTCGGAAGTGATCATAAATTTTTAAATAATTTTTCTTACCTTCGCTTCCTATATCAGCCGAAAGTCTTCAATCAGAATTTCAATAATTTCGTGCTATTTTGTGGTTGTGCTTTGCAAAGTTTTAAAGGTATATTATCCGCCATTGTCAAATTATCTAAAGTTCTGTTATGGTAGATAACAATCTTCATTGGCTAAAGCATGGACATTCCACTTCCATCTAATACACATTTCGAACCCCAAAAAAAATATTGTATAGTGAATTATTTGTATGCTAAATTAGTGCAATAAATTTTGTGCCAGCATGCATGTGTAAGGAAAAAAAAAATGCTTAGAATTGTTGGAAAAACGATAAATCTAGATTGATTAATGTCACCTAGAGTTTATGGCCGCATGTATATCATACATATTCTAAAATCGTGAGCTTAACTATGCATGATTTTTATCTCTTAGAAATTCAACCTAGGAAGCGCATGTCATTGTTGGTCTGTGGTTAGTGGGGATAAAAAATTTTAATAAATAATAAGAGTAAAAATTATGTTAATGATAAATCCACATACATGTTGAATAAAATTGATAACTCAATTAAATTTAAGAGAAAATAAGTCATAGTAAATATTTGATTATGGTAATTATAAATTATGAATGGTTTTTTATGATCAGGTACTATCTTATTTATTTATATTATATATATATATATATATATATATGAAATGTTTATACATATTCTATAGCAGGCAATTAAAGTATTTTGGATTTTTAGAGTGCAATACATGGAAAGAGACCAATTTTAAGAAATTGTAGGGGTGCATTGGGAAGAATTTTAAAAGTGAAAATACTTATATAAACCTGGTCTTGGGCCTCACCGTAGTTTATATTAAGTCCATTTTAAAAATTTCTTGAGGTACATTGCTAAGACAATTTTTTAAAAAATCTAAAATTTGAGAAGGAGAGAGGCCTAGTTGGCTCTGGTCGTGTTGTAGTATATGTTAAATTCTTACATGGATCACTCACAAAATACAAAATTGGGAATTCTAGTGTGCATTCCACTATGAAAACTATAAATTTTGTCTTGTGAATATATGAATTTTGATTCATATAAAAATTTTCCATAATACAAAGGCATTAGAAGATATGTTTGGAGACCAGGAATTGAAAATTGATTGGTAGAACGTTAACTACGACTTCAGCTCTAGGCAATCAGCATGGGTGGTGGGGGCATTTTTGGCTCATTAGGGTTCGTATATGGCATTTGAATGGTCTAAATTGATTCCCAGTCAGATTTGCTAGCTTAAATATTGGCTAATGATACTTCATTAGTTAGTTAATTAGTGATGTTCTTATTATAATTCATTGTTGATTATTCTTATAATACAACAAAATACAGGCCCAGATAGGTTTTTTCAAGATTGATGTTGATTGTAATACTGTGCGTATATATATATACACACACAAAACTTGGAAATTGACTGCAAAAGTTATGAAATTCGTTAAGTTCGTTCCTAGCAAAGTGCTTATTCTTCATTTTCTTGATAATTAGACATTTGGATACGATAACTCAAAAGTTCGTGCCTAAATTTACATTTTCTTGTGGAATGGTCGTATGGCACAAATAGTAGCGCATGCTCAAGCTTAGACGAGAAGAGTCGAGTAAAGAAATTCTAAATGTTGGAATATTCAAGCACAAAACTAGACTAAATTGATTAAAAAAGGAAAAAAAAAGACTAATTAAAGTTGAAATAATTCTGTCTATATCCTGTTGTTGAAACAAATATTGTTTTATTTTGATTTTTGATTGAAACAGACATGTAGATACACTTCCAAACGCAACTTCCATAGACAATACAAAAAATTGTTGGTAATTACTATAGCATAGTGGTCCTCAAGGAAATTGGCATGCAAATGTTTGGTTATAGTTCTTGCAACAGAACGTGGACAGAAGTTGAATCAATAATTTTTTTTTCTAGAATATATACTAAAAAAGAAAAAGATTTTCGAATGTGACAAAATTTAATTTTACTAAAGGTAATAAGGTCCCTCATTATTTCTGAAGAAACATAAATGATCAAGTATACTAATGTATCCTCATATTGCTTCAATCCAAAAGTCACTCAAGCTAAATAAATACTATAAAAATTGCGTTAGAACAACCAAAAACAAAGAAGATAAAACAGATCGAAGAGGAAAATTGTAGAGAGATCTTTCACCCATTGCGGCATTGCCGAACAATCATTTAGTCATTTTTAAGATGTCGAACTTAATGGTGTTTTATCAGGGCTTGGAAGCTGAAGAACATTGCCGTGTGAACTTGGGCATTGGATCTCCTGTTATATTTTTTGGTGTTACACTTATGTTACATCATGTGATGGGGTGACATTTGTCCCTCATTTATTATTTTGTTATTTTAAAGATACACATGTCACCTCATCACATGGTGTAACATGAGTATAATACTAAAAAGTGTAACAGATGATCCAAAGCCTTGAAGTTGTCTCCAAGGAAATGTAAATGAGAATAATTATATGCCTAACTACATGTACCTACACAGGTGAAATATTCATTACTATTAATCAAATCAAATTAGTCCATACACGATTTGAACTCAATTTGATAAGAATTAGTTCGAATTTGATTTATTTGTTATTTAAACTTAATTTATTTGTAATTTGAATAAATTTTATTGTTCGTTAAATTTTTTAGTTTGGCTCTATAAAGTTAAAATTTCAATTTCATATATAAAAATATTAAATTATTCGAACTCGCCGTGCATTCGAACTTGACTGGATAAAGTTCATTTGAATTCAACTTGAATAATAAGCAAGTCAAACTAAAATATATTTACATACTCGTTAAAATAATTAAACAATCTTTGAACATTGAAATATTCGACTTATTTGGACTTATTTATACCTTAACTGTTATAGGTTATAATTTAATTATTAAATTATTATGCATCAAATGTAAAATACTTAAAAATCTCTTTTAATTCAGTAATAGGGAGGAAATGGGGTCCGAACAACGTCAATATTTTATTCCGAGCAATATAAGGGGAAAAATATGCCTCCATTATATTAAAAAAAAAAAAAAAACTAAAAAAGAAAAAAAGAAAAAGAAAATGTCACTCATTTTAATATTCCTTTGTTTTGGTCAATGAAACATCAGGCGTCTCCCGATTGACTAGAATGGCTGCTTCCTTAGAAAGTTCGATTCGATTCGATTCGATTCGATTCACTTGTGTTTTAGATTATAAAAATTTGGTACCCTTTGCTTTATACTATTTTCTAGAGTAAACTTTACTCATCCCGATTGGATAGAGAAGACAACAGGCCCTACCATCCACATTATTATTATTATTATTATTATTATTATTATTATTAGTTGCTTTCATACTTTTTTTATTTGTATTTGTATTTGTTTTCATTTAACAATAATTCAACACTTTAAAGCATATAGATGGAATAATACGCCAAATAGAAAATTAATGGAAGAAAATTTGTTGAAAATGTTCTTAAGTGGTTTCTTTGTTTTTGCTTGGCACTTACCATGCACGTCCAACTGCTCTCCTTCCATTTGTCACTTCCTTTTCTTTTGGTTTAAAATCAAGAATCAAATGAGACAATTTCGACGTAATTATTTTCATTACAATAGACAACGTAATTTTCCGATTGAATATAGAAAAAGAATCTTTTTAATTTTATATTAGCTATGTGTGTACATGTTTAATTTGTTGCCTATGTATCTTTACATTAGTATTTTTTTTTTTTATGAAAGGATTTAGACAGTAGATCTCCATTTACTGTTTAGTGACTCAAACTCATAATTTAAGTTATAGGAAAAGTATAATCTTATCATTTGAATTATACTTTATTGTCATCTTTACGTTAGTTTTACAATCAATAAACTATATGAATTAGTGATGTCAAATTAATTAATGTATGACTTTGAGAAATTTTGAGGAAAAATCAACATAGAAATAGGAAGACTTTTTTTTTCCTTATAATACAAGTCATTCATGAGAGGAAAGAATTTGGCGTAGTTCTATCAATTTATTGGACTAAATATTACTTTCTACATCCCACTTAGTAGAAAATCAATCAAAAGAATCCAATTTTTTTTTATTATTATTATTTTCTGTTGAATACATTTTATTTTTCTACATCCTTTTCTCTTTTTATTTTCTTTCACTTTTTTTTTCTTGGATTGAAATAAAATGTTAGCAAAAAGCATTAAGTAATCTTGGAAACCGGAGTGTTTACATTTCTGCAAACCATTTCTGCCGTTCGTATGGTTGCTTTTGCTCACTATCACAAAATTTTGGTTAGTCTACATCTAAAAGTTAGAGAAATTTTGATACTAAACGAACCCGCCACCATAACATCACGTTCTTGATCTTGAATAAGGTTGACCTGTTCTTTGTTTTAATTATGTTTGTCCATATATCATACGAAGAAGATGTCAGCAATCATTAGTTTGATTTGTTACTACCAAATAAAATAACATTTCAAATGCTGAAAAATGGGGGTTGAGCTAGCTGTAGATAATTCAGAGTAAGCTGCATTTAGTCATAAACAACGACTGCAACTGTAATATATGGTAAGTTAAGAGAAGTATGAGGGATTACGTGATTGAGATTTAAGGCATGTTAAAAAGATTAATTATTAGGAGAGCAGCCTCTTAGATATATTGGTATGCTGGGGGGTTAGAACTTTAAATGGTCAATCAAGGTATCCAAATTGAAGAAAGATATGAAGACAATTATACAAATGGTGATTTTGAAGTAAATTTTTGAGCAGCTTTTACGAGTCAAATCCAAATTGATATGGGAAAATATTAAAGGTGAAAATATTCAAAATCATGGAAATTTTCAGTATCTTTGTTTTTATCTATCCATCTAAACTGTGTCGAAGGAAAATGATTTATAAAGTCATAAATTTAAAATTATTGATCAAAGTTACCCAATTTGATAAAATCATATCGAATCAATAACTCCTTATTTCATATATTCGATCGGATTTGGTTTCTTTATTTTTCGGATTTAGTAACAAATAAGTAACTTTATTACTTTGTATAGATGTTTTGCTATGTTGAGTATGTGAGTTTGATTTAGTGACTTAATTTTTTTTTCTAGAATTACCTTCACAATAAATAGAACAACTAGTTTATGTCTAAAATTTGAATTTTTTTTTTTTTTTTTTATAATTACTGAGAATAATTATATAAAGTATTCCTAAGAAAATAAAAGAGAAATAAAATCAACTTTGTGATTTTATATTAGGAATTAAATTTATCTGAAGTACATATTCTTTCTAAAATAGAATTTTTATGAATAAGTTTTCCGATGCACGGCACAATAATATCATGTCAAATTTCAAACCCTACTGCACCGTTTAATGTCTATAATCAATACGAAATTCCATCTAGATTAATATCCTAAAGCAATGTGTAGGATTTTAAAATAAAGTGTGCTAATTAAACTGTAATTAATTGTGAGACATTGTGTGGTATGCTAACTAGCATGCGCCAAGTTTATCCAACTAAAGTAGCAAAAAATCTAATATCCCCATTTATGTGAAACCATAATTTCCCGACTCAACAAGTGTGGTTGTTGATCTGTTGTTTCCATGTTTTTTCCTCTAATAATATATCCCTCTTTCACGTAATCTTCTAGCATGATTTTCTCATGTAATTTCTCCAGGGAATATTTATTTTCAACTTGACATTAATTGAAGGGATTAAGTAATTCTTGAATTGGATTTCTTTTCCTATTTATAGAACAGGAAATTTTCAGGAAGATAGGAAGAATTTTTACAGTGTTTTGTGTAATTAAGCACAACTTGTTGACGAGACTACAATTTCACCTAATTTAATAACATGCTCACATGCATGCTGATGAAGTGTATTTTTACAAGTAAATTAATGTGAAGCCACAAAAATATAGATTTGGAATTTAAAGGACATTCTAGAAAAATAATTCGGTCTTTCATGAATCAAGTAAATCTATTCTACTCACTACGATAAATAAAAAGTAAAAAAATATAATTATTTATTAATCGTTCAACAATTTCAAATATTCACTTCTTGTTGTAAATGTGAATAGCAAAGATTCTTTTCCGTAAAACCCAATTAGCTAACCAGTCGTGCAATGGCACAAAACCTCGAAGATGCAGTTTGGTCCCCTCGAGAACTCACAAGCAGTCTCCACACGTAAGTGTGGGTTTGGCCTTGAATCTTGATATTTAGCCACATTTGGCATTTATACTATTCGCAAAAAATTTTCCATCCAGCAGCCTCATTCCGGTTCCCATCCTTGTGCTGCTAATAGTTCTCACACTTGCGTAACTTTATTTGATTTTATTTCTTAGGGTCTCTAAACTTAATTTGTTCAAAGGAATTAATATAGTGAAAACATAGAAAAGGAATACATAAAAAAAATAAAAAAAAAAACTATCAATACATGTACACAAATATGTAAAGCAATTTTACATTTTACATTTTTCATTTTATCCTACTATTCTTATTTGTTTAAGAAAAAGAAGTAATTAAACTAGAGAAATTAGTGCCAGACACGGTACTCCTTTTTTAACTGTTTGCTTTGTTTTTTTTTTTTTGAAAAAAAATAATTTAAAAGATTCATTTTGTACATTTTTCAATTAGCTTTGTTATAACATATACAATCTTTTTAATTAAATAAAGGATACAATAATTTTTATATAAAAACTTGCAAAAAAAAAAAAAATGCATTCCATACAAATTCTTTTTCCGTCCATTTTCTTCAATTCTTGTCGTTCACTTCACAGCCAGGCAAAAGTTCAATACATCAATATTAAACGTGTGGCATTGTGTAGCGGTTATAGTGCCAACAGGGTAGGTCAACCCGGCATAGGTTAGAAACAGACCCATGAATTTGACTTGATTAATTCAAGTAGACTTTTTGTCCCATAAAAATAACTAATTTTGTTAGAGAAAATAAGATAATCTTACCTTAAGGTAAACATTTGTGAAAAACTCTCCGGATATACTTAAACCCCCCGCCCCAAAAAAATAAATAATACTCCGGATATATGATCAAAAACTCTAAATACAAAAGTTGATACCAAACCTCCAATTAAGTATAAAAATTATTGAAACATAACACAACTGTCTAGAAATAGGGAAATAGGAATAATTATACTTGGGTTATTTTCTCATGTATTTAAGCATTGACATAATGTCTATTAACTCAGATTTGGAGTTTGTAATTTGGATTTAACATCATCGGAAGTGCTGGAATTGGGAGGCGAAATAGGATCCTCCATCTACACCATAAAACATGATAACGTATATGAGATCCCTATAATAAAAATAAATAAATAAATAAAACATGATAAACTTTCTTCATAATTAACATTATTACTTTTCCTAGTGAGATATTATCTCGAAAAGTCTTTGCTATTCATGTCACATGTAGAGTGAATATTTTACATCGTTAAATGATAAAAAAAAATGATAAAACATTTTTACTTTTTAATTATATCAATGTCTCTTGAAACTCATCCTTACTCCATTACCTCAGCTACAGTCAACTTTGAATTAGCCTCAACGAAGCTAACTGGAAACTTGTATAAATAGTCCAATACAAAAATGTGATTGTATATGAAATGAATAACTTAAGAAAAACACTTTAACAATTAGGAAAATAGGAGTGTACATACTTATACAATACTTTTATTTCTTAAATTTCTCCTTCCCCTATTTTTAGACACTCTCTCGTTGTATTAAAAATTCAACTAAGAAAATTATAATTAAAGTTCTCTTTACCTTTTAAAATCAGAGTCCATGACTTTACTATTACTATCTTAACAATTATTATTCATATGGACATCAAATTCATATATTCCTTATATGTTTGTGCAGGTTAAATGACGCATATAACATTTAACAACTTCTGTGTGTGCAATGAAAGTTCATAAATACAAACCCCTTTCTCATTTTCTTACATGAAACAAAAGAAATGTCCTTGTCAATGAACCGATTATAACAAAGTTCTCCTTTTTTTTTTTGTTTTTTTTTTTTTTGACTTGAGTAATTAAAACTCGCATTATGACGCAAATATACTCTGATCCAGTCTTTTATTATTTTTGTAATTTCACTATTTTTGTCCTGCTTAAGGCCATAATATGTGAAGACTTGGATGCCCTCGGCCGCTTTTTGTAGGGAAAAATAATATGATATAATGGTAGATACCACTTCCTTCATACAAGTGAGAGAGATTGACCATCTTGCTTTTGGAAATATTAAGTTGGAAAATATTACAGGACGGTCCGTAATTATAATATAATATAATATATTTTAAAAATTTCATCTTATATAGTATAAAATTTTACCATTTACGTCATAATTTTTTTAACAAAAATATAGAACTTCCTTTTTATGTTTGCCATGTTGGTCAATTGCATGGACTATAACAAGTTAACAACCCTTCTTTTGGCTTAGCCCTCCAAGTATTTGTCCATATAGTGATTGCCAGGCTGCTCTCTTTTGTTATTTTATTATTATTATTATTATTATTATTATTACCTGGAAATGGCCAGACTGCCTTTGTTTTTTTTTTTTTTGCTGGCTATTTGCAATAAAGAAAGTGTACGTAATAAAGTGAATTGTTAAGGGTTGCTAGCAGTGATTACTTATAAGTGGTGAGGTCAAGAGCAGCCCAACACACCATATGTAATGTGAACCGCATTCAATGGTCACTGATATCTTCTCTTTAGTCAAAATTCAAAAGGAGTTATTCAAACCAATTATTATTGCTTATTCACTGCAACTTCCCTCGGTACTTCAATTCCACAGTAGAATTCTCCGCAGATATTATATTCTTTTTTTAGGTAGTATATTCTGCTTTTTACACATCTAGATTTGCCCCCTAGCAAGGGGGAATATAAACCCCCCTACACCTCTCAGTGTTTTTCACCCAATATTGCACAACCAATCACCACCGAGCCCCTTTTTCTCACAACTACATACATACCAACAATTTTATTCCTTCCTTGCAACCAAAAAAAGATTTGTACCAAACAGACTATATTACCCAAAAAAAAATATCATTAATGGATAGATTGCCAAAATGCCAAGCAAATTATTCAGCCCTCACTCCTCTAACATTCCTAAAGAGGGCATCCATGGTATATGCAAACCGTACCTCTATTATATATGGTCACGTGAATTTCACGTGGCAACAAACCTATGATCGGTGTCGCCGCCTCGCTTCCTCCCTCAAATCCCTTAACATTGTCAAGAACAATGTTGTAAGTATTTAATTTCTTCATGTATTTAAAAAAATGAATTTTAATCTTATATATATGTAACATTTTTTTGTCTTTATTTCTTTTTAGCTCGTTTTTGTCGGATTATTTGTTTGTCTATGACTAATTATTTTTTTGCTCTGACAGGTATCGGTGTTGGCACCAAATATTCCAGCAACATATGAAATGCATTTTGCAGTGCCTATGGCAGGGGCTGTGCTCAACACTATCAACACAAGATTAGATGCTAATACAATTGCAACTATTCTTAAGCATTCTGAAGCAAAGATATTCTTCGTTGATTATCAATACGTGCCTCTCGCACGTGAGGCCCTTCGGCTACTAGTGGCCGAATTTGGAAAGCCTGATGATGATCATTCTAAAGAGATATCAATGCCACTAGTCATTGTCATTGATGATCTCAATTCTCCAACTGGTGTTCGCCTTGGCGAACTTGAATACGAACAATTAATCTACCAAGGGAATCCAGGGTACCTACCAGAAGAGATCGAAGACGAATGGGATCCAATTGCTTTGAATTATACATCAGGCACAACGCATCTTCACCAAAAGGAGTTGTCTATAGTCATAGAGGAGCTTATTTGAGCACACTCAGTCTGATTTTAGGCTGGGAAATGGGTAGTGAGCCTGTTTATTTATGGTCACTCCCCATGTTTCATTGTAATGGGTGGACTTTCACGTGGGGCATAGCTGCCCGAGGTGGAACCAATGTGTGCATACGCAACACTACCGCACAAGAAATGTACACAAACATAGCACTACACAAGGTGACACATATGTGTTGTGCACCTATAGTCTTCACCATTCTCCTCGATGCCAAACCACACGAACGTCGAAAACTCACCGCCCCTGTCGAGATACTCACAGGTGGGGCCCCACCGCCCGCGGCCCTCCTCGAGAAAATTGAAGGGCTCGGATTTCACGTAGTGCATGCCTATGGCCTAACGGAAGCCACCGGACCTGCCCTCGTGTGCGAGTGGCAAGCCAGGTGGAATAAGTTATCGCTTAATGATCAAGCCAATCTTAAAGCCCGTCATCATAAGGGTATAAGCGTTCTTACGCTAGAGGATGTCGACGTTAAGGATTTGGAGACCATGGAAAGCGTGCCGCGTGATGGGAAAAGCATAGGTGAAATCGTGCTACGTGGGAGTAGTATAATGAAAGGGTACTTGAAGGATGAAATGGCCACAGCTAAGGCATTTCATAAAGGTTGGTTTGTTACGGGTGATGTTGGGGTAATCCATCCTGATGGATATTTGGAAATAAAGGATCGGTCTAAAGATGTGATCATTTCAGGTGGTGAGAACATTAGCAGTGTAGAAGTGGAGAGCGTTCTTTACAAACATCCTTGTGTGGTTGAGGCTGCAGTTGTGGCAATGCCTCATACAAAATGGGGTGAAACTCCTTGTGCATTTGTCACATTGAAAAAGAACTTGAAGGGAAATCTTGAAGTAAATGAGGCAGATATCATTCAACATTGCAGGAAAAATCTTCCAGCTTTTATGGTACCAAAGAAGGTGGAGTTTATGGAGGAATTGCCCATAGACAGACTTCCACGGGCAAAGTTCAAAAGTTCCAATTAAGAGCTTTGGCTAAGACTTTCCCCGATGTTTCAGAGAAAGATTACAACAGGTCAACCCAGAAATCCGAGCAAGTCAATTGGGTTCGAGGTGGATACAATAATCGTGAACCACAACAGGAGCAGATTTTAGCGTTATCTCGTATGTGAAAGAACAAATTTATATGTTACAAATAAGTACTTTCGTCACGCAAATTTTATTTTGATTTATGATTATTTATTAAGTATATCGGTAATTGTTTAATAATCAACCGAAAATGTTACATGTGGAAGAGAAGATTCACTAATTTGGAAAATTCTCTCTCCTATTATTCAGAGAAATGGGTTATCAATTCTACATAGAGATTTCTATTGGTCATTAAATAATTATTAATATAAATTAAGATGTATAATAGTTATTCAATGTAAAAACATGTTGTATCTGTCATGCTTGTACAAAGAGTGTAAACATTAAACAATTAATAAGTTGTAAATTTTGAATTTGATTCATAAGATAAGTGCGCTATACAAATAAGTATACTTTTCATACTGGTGCAAATTAAAGAGTTTAAAGATTTAACGCGTACTAATTAAGTTGTACTTTGGAATTTGATTCCTGCGAGAGAAATTTAATAACCGTTTAAGTTGGTGAGCAAACTCGATTGAGATTTGAATAATAGTGGCCTTCACTATACGAAGTATTTATCTGATCCATGATACTATATTAGATCAAATTTGAGTCATGTGATTATATTTGAATCATTAGATTCAATGTATAATATTATGGATCAGATCCATAATACTATGTTGGATCAAATTTGAGTGATGTAATTAAATTTGAATCATAAGATTCACTATATAATGTGGTAGATCATATCTACTTAAAAATTATATGTATTTATCTAATTTATAATTAAAAAAATCATTCATCTCCCGAGCCAAATATGTGGTGCTAAGCAAGAGTTAATTTTTTCACATCGTGTGCATGATAAAGACTCAATAAAAGTTGACCTCTACTCTTCTTGAGTTTGCAGCGAAATACTTGAGAATTTATACGAACTTGACTGTCCCTATCGGGCACTAGTATTTTTCTGCACAAAATTCAAGTGAAACTTCTAACAATTTCCTAGATATTTTAAGCCCATCATATTGCATCCTCAAGTTGAAGTTTCTTGCTACATTGTCCAAAATTAATTGTTTAGTGGTTAAACAACCGTAAATATTTGTCTCAGGTTTCATACTTAGATTGCATATTTATATTCGTCATTTATTGTATCCTCGGATTGCCTTCACATTTCATGTTGTAAAGATCAAGATTTTAGGGGGGGGGGATATTGTTAGTTACTTATAAACTACAAAAGTACGCCAATCAAGAATTAACCCCCCAAAAATAAATAAATAAACTATCACAATGATGAGTTACAAAATTACTAAAAATCTTAAAATAGACTAGATTTATGTTATTGCATCATGGACTAGTGGCTACCAGAGTACGCCTATTGGTTAAGAATGTATTGGCACAAATTCAATTATTCATCCCATCCATAGGCAAATATTTAGGTGGACCCGGTATTTATCCCCACTTGTATAACTTGTGGTGTGGATTAAATTTTTAAAAATCTATGACATTAGCTGATGTCAGCAAGATTCTTTAAGATTTAATGCTGACAACAAAATTTACAGGTGGGTCAAAAACCGGATCTACCTAAGTAATTTTACCATCCATAAAGGTCCATTTCCTCATTTCATTACATTGGATCATTTTGTTTGGGTTCATTTTACTTTATCCTTTAAATGTTTAAAATCACTATCACTAATACTATTTTTTAGACACTTAAATGATTCTGAAAAATTCAACCCAACATTACTGTTTATTTTGACAAAAGTACCCTTATAATCCTATAAATCTCATTCTCTCTTTTTTTCTTTGTATTTTACGTGATACATTTTTTTTTAATTATCTCTCATATTGTTGGCAAGCTTCAATAATTTTTCATTTTTCATCAACATATTTCAAAATTCATTATGAATTTATTTATGGAAAGAAAATAAGATATTTTGAATGTTATTAAAAAATTTGTTCACATACTAATAATTCAAGGGTAAAAATGTTATTTTAGTCAAAAATCAAACACAATTTGATTTGACCATCAGTCTAGAGATTTTAGTGCCTAAAAATAACATTAAGGGTTAAAGTATTAATGATTATAAACTTTAAGAGATAAAGTGAAATTAAGCCTTTTTAACAAACATTGGACCATTGAGTTGATCCTAAAATGCTTCACATAAACCACAAAGCCGGGACTTAAGTCAAAGCTCACTTTTCATTGGACCTTTCTTAGGGGGGAGAGTTGCCTCAAAGTTAAGACTCTTCTTGGTAACTTTGGAACCTGGAATTGGGAAGCTATCACGTTCCATTTTTTTTATTTTTTTTTAACATTCCAATTTCCTAACTCTCTTAAGTAAATTATCCAAAGCATCCCTAGGCAGCATGTGGAACTGTTAAAGGTGTTAAAGTATAAAAATTCCACATCTGACTAGCCAAAAGATTCTGAACTAATTAATAAGTTTCTGGGCCACTCCACTTATAATCAATTAGTTTTAAGCTGAAAGCCCATATTCTTTAACATTGTATCAGAGCTAGCCTTTGAGTGTTTTTCTATTCATCCACACGTGTCTTGGGTTCTGTCCAACCCTTTCCAAAACATTGTGTTTTTCCATCCATCCACACGTGTCTTGGGTTCTGTCCAACCCTTTCCAAAACATCCATCCACACGTGTCTTGGGTTCTGTCCAACCCTTTCCAATGGGTTCTCTTACGTCTGACCAACTCTTCTGTCCAGCCCGTTGCCCCTTCCAACAGACTCTCTTACGTCTGACTCACGTGTAACAGGGTTCTGTCCAGCCCCTTCCAACGAATTCGCTTACGCTTGACCCACGTGTAACAGGATTAATATAAAAATCCCACATCGACTAGTCAAAAGATTCTGAACTAATTAATAAGATCCTAAATCACTCCACTTATAATCAATTGCTTTTAAAATGGAAATTCAGTAGATCTATCCTTTAATAGGAACCTTTCTAAGATTCTCTTAGGTGGAAAGCCTCACCTATTGGAAATTACTCTTACAAATAAGCCCTGATCATCTTGGCAGATACATTGAGATCATCTTGGCAAATGCATTGAGAGGAATGTGGGCACCTTTTCTAACCAATGTTTTTAAAATCGGATCGGGCATTGAACCGGTGGCCTCTCCGGTTCACGGTTCAATTGATCGGCCGGTTCACTAATTTATGTTTTTTTACTAAAGTGTGATATAATTTAAAATACCTAAAATATATTTATATAAAATCTAAAATAGAAGAGAAATACTATTTTTGGAGAATGATAGTTCTAATACCTAAAAATACTAATCAAATTTCCAATAAGAAAAATGAAATTTGTACAAAAATAAGTATAAAAAAAGATTAAAAAATAATAACTTAATAGTTTAGGCTTTGGTGTGTTTAAGATTTTGCCATTTTGGAGTATTTTTCATGATTTTTTTTTAATTTTTCTCTTTATTTAGCAATTTTTTTTTTATTCTAAAATTTAAAAAATCACCAAAATCAATTGAACCAATTTTTTACCGGTTCACGATTTTTTACTAGTTCTGGCCGATTTTTTATATAGACCGAACATATAAATGGACCGAACCGGTAGCTTTTTCGACTCGCGATCCGACCGGTCAAACCAGCCGGGCCGATTTTCAAAGCATTGTTTCTAACCTGCTTGTTAAGCTTTAGGGTCTGTGTGATGGGCTTTTCTTGGCTACTGAAAGAAATCTCTCTTGCTTGGAAATTGAAGTAGATGCTAAAACTGTAGTTTAGATCATCCTTTCTGCTGACATTGTCAGCGACAGTGGCCATGAGGCCAACAAGCCAATGTGAGATATGGCTTTCATTTGCCCATTCTCCAAATTTCAGTTGTACAAGCAAAGCTCTCTTGTGTGGTCCATATTTTTGGGAAAATTGATTGATCTTCAATCGGAATTTTCTTGGCAATTTTGCCCATAAATAGAAGGCAAATTTGCTTCTTCAGTAATGCACCACCAATCGTAGGAAAACACAAAAAGTTTCACAAGTTCCTAGAACTTATTTTCGGTCTAATTCTCAAAAGTTCTTTTAGGATATTTTTCTTTCGGCCTTTTGGAATTTTTTCCAAAACTTTGTATCTTTTATATATGGTAAAATATTGCTCTCCTCCGCTAGTGGACATAGGACAAATGGACCGAATTACGTAAATATTTGTGTATCTTTCCATTTATATTTTTCTCTGCATATTTTGTTATTATTTTCATTATTGTCGTTAAAGTTTTGCTAAAATTAACTTAAACCAAATTCTCGGAGTACGAATTCGAACAATCTGGCATAAAAACTTTGATACCCTGAGTTAATTTATAGCGGCCAATATGACGATAACGAAGGCTTATGTGGAGAAATTTGATCAAAATGCCAATTTTGGTATGTAGAAACTCAAAATAGAGGCTATCCTATTTCAAAATGGCATTGATATTGCCTTACAAGGGAAGGAGAATTAGGTAATAGACAAAAATGTCAAACAAGAACTTTACCAACCTAAATAAAAAGGCTAAGTTGGATATCATTTAAAATTATTATGGGATGTAACATTCGAAACTACGGCCAAAAGCATGCGGAAAAGTTGAAAGATTTATATATGAAAAAACAGTACTGAACAGACTTTATCTCAAACAAAATCTGTACTTACTTCATATAACCGAAAGTACTTCAATACTTTCACATCTTGATAAATTTAATTCAATCATTATGGATTTGAGTAATATAGAAATCAAAATTGAATATGAAAATCAGACTCTATTATTATTGTGTTCCCTACCTAATCATTTAAGCATTTTAGAGACAAAATACCTTATGGAAAGGAACCTATCACATATAAAGAAATTAAATATATTCTAAAATCAAAAGATCAGATAGATAAAGATATTACTAGGGAAACTAGTGAAAATCAAAGAAAAAGATTATTTATTAGGGGCATATCAAAAAAGAGATATATAGACAATAAAAAGTCTAAATCAAGATCCAAATCAAGATATAAAAATTTGGTGTGTAATTTTGTCCTAAAAAGGGTTACATTAAATCCGAATGCTTTAAATTCAAAAAATAAAGAAAAGCATAAGGAGAAAATGATCAAGAAAATAATGACACTGTTGAATCCAGTGTTGCAGCTGATGAGAATGATAGAACTATATTTTGTCACTAAAAATAATTCCAAATCTTACAATGAGCAAATTTTAGATTCGGGTCCTTCATATCATATGTGTCCCAATCGGGACTGATTTTAAACATATGATCCAATTGAAGGTGGAGTTGTCATAATGGGTAACAACGCTATTCATAAAGTCATTGATAAAGGTACTGTCTAAATAAAAAAATACATGATAGTGTGGTGGTGATGCTCACCGATGTTAGATTTGTTCTAGATTTGAAGAAATATCTCATCTCTTTGGACACCCTAGAAGCTCTTGGGTGCAAATGTACAGGTGAAGATAGAATTTTAAAAGTCACTCAAAGTGCTCTTGTGGTCATGACCAAGCAAAGCATAAAGGTCGGATACGTTATATATTTTACAAGGATTTACCGTTATAGGTGCTGTTTTAATTTTTACTACAAATCACTTTGATACTGACACCACCAAATTATGACGTATGCGATTAGGGTATATGAGTGAGAAAGGCCTATCTATACTCAATAAAAGAGATATTCTTTGCAAACAAAGAGTTAGCTTCAAATTTCTACCAGTTCATAGAACAAAAAGTACTTTGGACTATATTTATTCAGATCTTTAGGGGCCTTTTTGTACCCCGTTTAAGGGTGGTGCCAGTTACATATTGACTTTTATTGATAATTATTTAAGAAAAATCTTTATATATTTCTTGAAACATAAAAATAATGTTTTTTTAATTCTCAAACAATGAAAAGTTCTAATTGATAAATATATAGGAAAACAAATCAAACAACTTAGAATAGAAAATAGCCTGAATTTTTGTGAAGATGAATTGAATGAATTTTTTAAAAATGAAGAAATTGTTCAACACCATGACCAAGAGAATGACACCTCATCAAAATGCTTTGGCAAAACGGATGAACAAGACTCTTTGAAAAGAGTTTGTCATATAATTTTAAATTCTGGATTGACGAATGACTTCTGGGCAGCGGCAATATCTAATGCTTGTTACATTGTCAACCGTATTCCTTTTGCACCTCTGAACTTTAAATTATGGAGGAAGTTTGATTAGGTACTCTTGTTGATTATTCTGATCTAAAAATATTTGGGTATCCTACATACATGCATGTAAATGATTGAAAATTGGAGTCAAGAGTTAAAAAGTGTATTTTTCTTGAGTATCTGTATGGGGTGAAAGGATATCGTTTATGATATCCTGATCCCAAGTCACCTAAACTTATAATTAGCAGAAACATAACTTTTGATGAATCCTCCATGTTATATCCAAGAAAGGAATCTTCTAGTTCTTGTTATACAGATGGCAAGAAGATTATGCAGAAGCAAGGGGAAATCGAAATTGGCAACACTTGTCCTTCTCAACCAAAGTTCTTTGATAGTTCAGCTAAATGAAGATGAGATACTTGAAGCTAAACCAGAAAAAGAAGAAGAGTATTCCATAGGTAGAGACAGACCAAGGAGAGAAATTCGACTACCACAAAGATATGCGAATTTAGTTGCATATGCTTTATCAGTTGCACAGAAAATTGAAGAAATTGGTGAACCATCTACATATTCGAAGGCAATTTCACATGTTAATTCATCTAAATGGCTGATTGTGATGAATGAAGAAATTGAATCTCTCCATATAAATGGTACATGGGTTCTTGTGAAGCCACCGTTAAGAAAAAAAATTGTTGATTATAAATGGATTTTCAAGAAAAATGAAAGTATTCCAAGGGTTGAAGATGCAAGGTACAAGATACGTTTAGTTGCAAAGGGATATAGTTAGATACAAGGTGTAGATTTTAATGATATTTTCTTATATGTTGTTAAACATAACTCTATACGTATTCTACTTATTTTAGTTGTCACGTATGATTTGGAATTAATATAGCAGTTTGACGTTAAGACAACTTTCTTACATAGCGAATCTCAAGAACAAATCTACATTAATCAGGCCAAAGGATTTGAAATTGAAAGAAAAAAAGATCATATTTGCTTGTTAAAGAAATCTTGGTACGGATTGAAATAATGTCCGAGATAGTGATATAAGAGATTTGATTCCTTTATGTTGGGTCATGGTTATTTGCGGAACATGTATAATAGTTGTGTTTACTTTCGGAAGTTGAATGATGGTTCTTTGATTTACTTGTTATTATATGCTGATGACGTGCTCATTGTTACCAAAAATTTGACAGAAATTCACACTTTAAAGTCTCAATTGAACGGTGAATTTGAAATGTAATATTTGGGAGTAACTAAGAAGAGTCTTAGCATGGAGATCAAAAGAGATTGAGAAGTTGGAAAGTTATTATTGATCCAGAGAAAACTACCTAGAGAAAGTCTTGGAGAGGTTTAGTATGAAAAATGCTAAACCTATAGGTACTCCTCTTTCAAGCATGCTAATTCGGACTGTTAGCTGCTCAATCATCATAGTCAAATAAAGATGGGAAGTATATGGCACGTATTTCTTATTCTAGTGTAGTCAAAAGTATTATGTATGCAATAGTTTGAACATGTCAGACATTTCACAAACAGTTAGTGTGGTAAGGAGATATATATCTTGCCTAGGTAAAACACATTGGTAAATTGTGAAGTAGATTCTCAAATACTTGCACGGAATTTCATACACATGTTTAGAATTCGAGAGGAACAATAATACTTTGGTTGGTTTTGTAGATTCAGACTACACTGGAGATCTTGACAAAAGAAGACCATTTACAGGCAATGTATTTTGCATGGAAGTTGTGCTGTTAGTTGGAAAGCAAACTTACACATGTTGTAACGTTGTCTACTAGTGAAACAGAATATATGGCTATCACCGAGCCAATCAAAGAGGGCTTGCGATTGAAGGATTTTTTGACTAGTTTAATCTACATCAAAGTGCAACTACCTTTCACTATCCTAGATTATAGTCAAAGTGCAATTCATTTGACTAAATATCATATGTATCATGAACGAACGAAATATATTGATATGAAGTATCACTTCATACTTCATTCGAGAGACTATTATTAAAAAAATCAATACCAGAGACAATCCTACTGACATATTTATGAAACTTCTTTCAGTTATTAAGCTCAAGTGCTGCTTGGATTTTATTGGTCCGTGGTGATGACTAGGCCTGTTGGGGCTTATTTAGAGAATGCAGAGCAAATTTACTATTTTTTGTATTAGATGCAAAGTTGATGTGGAGATTTGTCAACTACAGAAACCATGGGGCCAACAAGTCAATTTGAAAGATGGCTTTCATCTGCCCATCCTCCAAATTCACTTGCACAAGCAAAGCTATCTTGCGTGGTTCGTCTTTTGTTGAAAATTGAATGATCTTTGGTTGGAACTTTCTTGACAATTTTGCCTATGAATAGAAAGCAAATTTGCTTCTTCAATGCACCACCAATCGTAAGAAAACACAGAGAGATTCACGAGTTCTTAGAGCTTGTTTTCAGTTTAATTTTTAGATATTCTTTTAGGATATTTCTCTTTTGCCTTTCGAGATTTTTTTCAAGAATTTGTATTTGTTTTCATATGGTAAAATATTGTTTCTTTCCGTCCATATACACAAGTCAAATTAATTGAACTACTTAAATTTTTGTCTCTTTTTATTTATATTCTCTCTCTATATTTTGTTATTATTTTCATTATCGTCGTTAAGAGTTTGCTAAAATTAACTTTAACCAAATTTCTGAGATTCAAATCCTAACAGACATCTCTTCGTGTGCTTATGCAGACATCATTTCTAATTATAGGCCCATTCTCAGCACTTTGCAGGAGTTCCAGTTTAAGCATATTCCTATCTGATGGCATAATTAAACCAAACTCCTTATCAATTAGGAAATATGTTATTGTTAGGTTTTGATAATTTAGTTATTTAAGTAATTTAGTTTCCTAATACAATTATGTTTAGAGTTGTTATTTCTTATTCTAATTAGATTTCTAGGTTTCTAGATTTCTTGATTGTTAAATTTGTTACCCTATAAATAGAGAGTTTGTTTAATTTATTCAATTGAGAAGAGTTGAGTTCAGAGAGTTTAGAATAGAGAGATTCTAGTCTAATAGTAAGGCTATTATGCCATGAGTTTATGCGGATCTCAATAAGAGAGTTCGATATGCGTTATTGTGTAATTCTTCCTTTTCTCTTACATATTTTTATATGTATTGAATAAATTTATCTTCCGCTGTGTATTTTTTATGCTAACACTATCGCAAAGCAAATAGAGTTTAAGCTGCAAATTTCCTTGCCAGAAATGCATTGCATCAACAAGAATATTATATCATTTTGGATGTAGTGCCTCATGATCTATGTACTATTCTAGACGAGGACACGATGGGAATGTTTATTCCCCGGCTTGTACCTGGATAATTTTTATTTTCGCTTAATGATAATTCTCCATAATAATAATAATAATAATAATAATAATTTAAGAGTTCGTGCTGACAGGTCTTGTCACTGTCTCCCATTTGGAATTAAGATCTCAACATTTTGTTTTTTTTTTTTAATGAATGGGGTATTTGTCACAATTTCAAGGCTAATGAAAAAACTGACGTTGAAATAATGAATGCTGAGCGGTCTACACGATGTTTTTCCATGTCCTTTTACTTGCTTCTTATATTGCTGGATGAAATGAAATTAATGTATATTGCATCTTATAACACGGGCTACACTATTCATTCTCCATATCTTCTTTTTACTTGCTTCAGATGAGATAAAAAAATGCATGAATGTCATTATAATCTGGAATTGATCCAATTGAAATCTACTAAAAATTTTTTATTTTACTGTCTATCTCATTATTTAACAAACTATCAAAATTCATTTTAAATATAGTTACGAATTTTAGTAGAGGAAATTTTAGTCGTTCATTAAGTAGTGTAATAGAGGTGTAATAGACAGTAAGATAGAAGATCTTTTGCCATTAAAATCTCTCTAGTTCTTTCAAATTCTAGAATCTGCAATTGAAATAAAACTGGATTTCAAATTAGAGATATCAAATTAAATTGCATGGAAACGATTGTGTTATGATCAAAATAATACACTATTAACATAATTAAATTGAATAATAACAATATAATCAGATACCTCCAAAAAAATATACATATATATAATCAGAATTTAGGAATTTGATTTGTGAGTGTTAATTTCTGAAAATTTGAAATATCTACCATGCAATGAACACAATTAAACTGATTGTGCAACGTTGCTGTCTCTAACATTCAAATCATTTGACACCTTAAACTTATATGACAGCTTTTGCCTTCTTCGAAGATACAATATGTTTGCCAAGGCAAAGATGAATGGGGGTTGCACTACAAAAAGCCCAACAATTGAAACCGACTCTATTGTCAAATTTAGCTCTAATGTATAATCCCACCTGCTTCATGGCCTGTTCTTGATTTAACTAGTTGAACCGATCAATTAGGTCAAGTGTCCAATATTCTATATTTTGTATTTTCTTTTAAAGTTTGTGTCAAATCTATTATATTAAAAGATTCCACATTTTCTCACACCCGAAATATTCCAATTGTTATTGTTATCGATTGGGAAAAAAAAATTCACCAACTGTCAATTTATACTTTTTTTTTTTATGTTTAAATAACTGTAACGCCTTTTAAAAGTAAAATTCACACACTCAAATACTCTGTCCTCTTTCTCCCCCATACTTCACTTTGCTTTTCCGTTCACCGGTGAGGGAGAGCCAGATTCCGCCCCATATCCCTGCACAGATTGCACTCCATTTCCCATTCATTGGCAGTGCACTTATCCACCATCGCAACTTTTAGCCTGGTCTTTTTCCTCTTTCTTCTCCCTTCTTGTAGCAAAGAATTTTTTCTTTTGAGTAAATTTTGTCTAATATGAGTATGACAATTTTTGAGATAATAAAAAAGTATGAGAGTGCTATTACTTTTCAATTGCCTAAAATATTCACTCTTCGTTACAAAATGAGTAGTTAGATAACATTTTTCTATCTTATTTTCTACCTTTTATCACAATGCAATTTTGTTCATCTCCCCTTCCCATATCTTATATCCGCACCTATTCCTTGATAGCGGACAAGTTTCCATCTTATGAGGAGAAATTAAGACTTCGGGTGTGTTCGTTTGGATTGAAAATATTTTTCTGAAAATATTTTTCAAAAATTTTTTTGGTGTCAAACACCAAAAAATATTTTTCGGTGTAAAATATTTTTCAATTTTCCTTCCTCTGGTTGAAAATAACTTACACAATTTTTAAGCGTAAGTTATCTTCCAAATTATTCAAGAGTGACATTAAATCTCAAATACTTACTTTTATAATTTCATTTGCTAAATTTATTTTCATTTTCAATTCTTTTCCATTCGTTTTTCTCTTAATCAAGGGTCTCACACTAATATAACTATCATTATGCATATTTTACTACTACATTATACTATTATTTAATTTTAAACAAAATCAATCTTTTATTAACCACAATTACTTGTAGAGGTATTTTGTCATTGTTATAAGTTTTTTTAACTTGTATTCATAAAATTAAAGATGAAACCGTTAAAAATTTTTATTTTAAAATATTTTCATTTTGTCAATCGCACACCGAAAAATTAAATGAAAAATAGACTTTTTCATATAAAATATTTTCTAAAGAAAATATTTTCAATTCAAATGAACACACCCTTCGTACCAAAATTTTTCACGGTCCTAAATTGCACCTCTGAACAATTATTATCCATAGGTGAAGGATCTCTCAATCATAAACTTTGGAGGTCCAAAGTAAGAGTAAATCTGTGCCACTCTACGATACGTAATAGGTATCAATAATTTGATTTTTATTTATTTGTGATTTAAGCTATTTACTCTATTACTCCGCAATAGATAATAGGTATCAACAGTTTGATTTTTATTTATTTATTATTTAAGTTATTCACTCTGTGTATTGCTGAGTAGTAAAATTTTTTTAGCAGTTGTGATAGAAAGGGCCAATGTACCTTTAAGATTTTGTGTTTTCATACCAGGGGAAAGCAAAAGCATCACTTACCAACCCAACATCATCCCAGGGTTCAGGCTGAACCCCAAGCCGCCCCAATTTTGTCCGTTGGAATTCTATTTCAAGACAAATAAGTCGCAAGTTACAATAAACGTTATGACTGAAGAGAACAGTACATGAAAAAGATGGATGATACCTTTTATCAGTTTGTGAGTGCCTCGAGTGGCGAACATCCAGCAAATATATTGCCTTAAAGCTGCACCACATTCAAGAATCAAGAGGTCCCTCTCATGGTCTACAATTGCTATTTAGCAGAGACTTGATATTTGTCGAGTGCAAAAAGACCTAAAGCCATAGTGATGGATGTGGAAGTCAATCGGGTAAAAGAAAATGGTACAGAGAGAGAGAGGTCATGACAAAAATATAGATCAAGCATCCAAAACCATTTTTATATGATATACTTGAAATGCTTTACAATCTTAAACTGCTTTACAGAGTTTCAGTTGTGCAAATCACTGGGACTATCATTTACAAGTTTGAACGGGTAGCAGGCCATCAAACAAACAACATTCAGGATATCCTTCTGATACCAGAAGTGGAGCCTCCGAAAGTTCTTGAAAACTTCCATTCCATGCATAGCTGGACATCATCATCCCTGCTAAAAAAAATGGGGGAGTGCAGAAAAGATGAAATGTTATCAACAAAAACAAATACAAATAGCGTGCATGTAGTGGAAGATATTTGAAGCAGTGGCAGCACTAACGGATTTATATAGAACACACAGTTCATAGGTGATTTGTTAACATTCAACATGAAAAGTGAAGTGTTTATCAGGACTCATACTCGAGGTTAACCAAGAAACAATTTTGATAAATAAATAAATAAGTTGAATTTCATTTGTTATGCTGACGAAAGCATCAGTGAGAACCGTACACTCAGCAGAAAGTGATTTACCCCAAGAAATGGTCCAAGAAAGATTCATACAAATGCAAGCACATCCAATGAACAGCGGAGCGCCAACTCCAATTAATTACGGATAAAACCAAGCCTTTATATTCAAAATCTTGCAGGACAATATCGGTTGGACCCTTTAATGACCTTCTTGCCAACCACTTAATGCACTGACTACCACACCTTTCTAGTAATGCACCTACAACCACTGGCGGACACTTTTTTTTTTTTTTTGGGAGGAGCAGCCGCCTCCAAGATTTCTGAAATCATGTTTTTCTTTCCTTAAAATTCTTTGAATTATTATTATTATTATTCTATTATAAAAATTAGAGCATTGTCCTCCCAAAAATTTTAGAAAATATAAAAAATTATTTCCTACGTATGTATTTATATAGTCTTATTCCTTAAAATTTTCAAAAATATATTATTTTCCTTGATACATTTTTTAAAATTTCATTGACACCCTTAAAAAAAAAAAAAAAAATTTTACCCCTAAAATTTTGCAAAAATCCAAAAACTGTCTCCACAACAATATATCTATATAGTTTTTGCCCCTCCAAAGTTCAACACTTGGTCCTATAAATTGAGCCGTGCCTACGACCACACCTTTCTAGCATTAATCCTATAGCCACTATAGAGGTTTGATAATTGAACCCATGGAGAATACTTCCATAGAGCAGCCACTGATCATTACATTCAAATGTGAGCCTAATACTTGAGCAAAATCCAGAAAATACAATAGTACCATAGCATATTTAGTTTTATCAATTTAGTTGATTTGTCACAAATTTCAGCAAAAGTAGTTCAACTGAAAAGAAATCATACAATTGCAGGCCAGGAGATTCCTCCAACAGAGATAATGTCAAAACAAATAATCATTCAACAAATATTGCAAATCAAAACATTAATACAGTGAACTTTTGGTATTTCTTAACACAGCTCATCTTATAGAGGGCTTTGGGATATTTTCTCTGCATAATCTACGTCTCTGCATGCTCCATACATGCTACTCCCTCTCCTTCAGAACAAGGAGCACATGCATAAAAAGAATGTAATACGCACTATGAAAACTTCTCAGAAACATACAGAAGGTTTAAAAGGAAGAAAAAAGAAGGAAAAAAAACACACACACACATTTAAGGTTAAAAGGGAAATGTGACAATACTTAAGTACAGCATGATGCAGCGCGGGACCCTTCTGCTTGTCTGTCGACAAGAACCATTCCTGTGGGAGTTTGAGCAGGTTGAGCTCTTGGTAACCTTCTTGCTGCAGGCACCACAAACAAAAGAATTTACATGTAAATTACATTACCTAATCTCTCATAAACAGAAGAAGTCAAGAAATATGTTAAGTCTACCAAGTAAATAGAATTTTCTGGCTGAGTTTTGACAATAGTTGCTATGCTATGGGATAGGTCTTGTGGCCAAACTCATGGTAAACCCAAACCAGGAGATTAGAGACGATGAAAGTAGTTTTGCAAACAAAAGGCTTAACCAATGCAGCTACTTCACAGATTCTATTTACTCTCACCTAATTAGGCTCACTAAAATTCTTGAAACGAATCCACTTTGCACTGACTCAAAATTCACTGTAGCAAGCAAAAAAGTTTTTGTAATCCTAATGTAATGCTTATGACTATTTTTGCAGATGACAAAATCAAAGCTGAGTGACATGGCTCTCATACATATAAAGGAGTAGAATAGCGAAGTATCAAGATATAGAGTTTTCAAAAATCTTTGTTAAAGTATGATTTAATGGTGTATCCATCATAGATTGACCAAAGGACACCAAAACTAAGCTTTTGAGAAGAGGACAGTAAGCTCCCTTTTTGAACTCATGGGTTAAATAAAACTGATGCTCGAAATTAACATCCGCCAAATGCATCAATTTCCTGTGTTTAAACATTCTCTAACTTAACCGTGCTGACAGATACTTTGATAAACAAACTAACAAACACAAGGGAAACATTCTGCTCGATTCCAATTGATTCCCCACATAATTAATAGCAAAGAAAGCATTAAGAAAAACTTTTCGCTTGAAAATATGAAGAACTAAATGCTGGAAAAGAACAAAAATTTTACAAAATATCATCCTAGCATATTGACTGTAAACCTGAATCAAAGGTGAGGGATGGACCAGTATCCTCCACCCAAATCACACGACTAGATGGGATTTTTGACTGCTCAAGGCCCATGATAGTTATTCAACTTCTGAAAACGACAAAGTATACAGTAACAGGTCTCCTCAGTAGTGGGGGGTCACAAGGTCAAGTTTCAGGGAAATATCTCTGAAATCACTATAACAAATCTGAGCACCTAAATGCATAATAATATAGGAAAATGACTTGTCGAGCTCTTAAACAGAGACCAACACAGCATCCTAAAATGTGTGGTACTCGATTCACAGCACAAAACCTTAAATTTGTTCCATTACAGAGATTTAGAGCTTACACTTTGTCACACTACAATCTTCTATCAAGAACTACAAATTAAAAAAAAAATGATAGTAAGACATCTCCAATTTGTTTCTTCCACCAAAGATATCCAAACCCGTGTCAAGCACAGAAACTTGATTGACTAAGTTTGTTTTAAAATCAAAGCTACAATTTCATGACATGCTGCCTTGTCTGGACAACCACTCTTAATGCGGTTCAAAATCAATTCTACCATAAAGGGAGCAAATTTTCATCAATAACTCAAATCATCAGCCATTTCATGTGAATCTGAAGCAGATCAAAAACTTTCCATATACAGCTGTGTTCTGTTCTTATTGGAAGATATCATGATTAGATTTTCTATCACACATGCAAATGCAATGCATATCAAAATCCAAAACTCCGGAGATAAAAATGTAACAAGACAAAAGAGAAAAGAAAGAACAAACAGACAAACCTATTTCGTAGAAAATGTCATTAATATTTATAGCAGTTTTGGCAGAGGTTTCCATGAAAAAAAGACCGTTTTCCTCTGCATATACGCCAGCTTCCTGTAAAACCGTCAAATAGGGAGATATAAAGATGCAACATTAACAAATTCAACTTTAAAACTGGGGGAAAAAAAAGAATAATAGACATAGTAGTATCCAAATAATGATAACTACACTTGTTAAGAGTAATGAGCTTACATGCATAATAGCCACATTGAAGAAACAATTCAGGACATGGAATTGCAAAATGGTTCTCAAACATTTTCTTAAAAAGTAATGCAGACAATGAGAAGCTACACCTGAAAAGATAATCAGGAAAAAAGAAAGACAAAACCAACCACTAATAAGGTAGACATTTACCTCTGCAGTCACCTTCCTCTTATCTTCCAAATCAGCTTTATTTCCCGCAAGTGCCATAACCATGTTGGGATTACCTGAGATAACAAAAAAGAAAAAGATAATCAAGTGACTGCCAAAAGTCTATCAATTTATGAAAGAAAGATAGTATTGTATTGCATGAGACAAGCTTGATTTACTAGATAAATCTTCCCCTCTTGTTTCACTAAGCAGCAAGCTACAATTTTGTAACAAAAGCATGTATCTTTTTTCTTTTTTATAGTTATCCAATATTAGGAGTGAAAGGATTCAAAGTTAAGCACCTTGTTTCTGAAGTTCTTGCACCCACTTTTTAGATTATGGTCTAGCAAGCCCGTGCAAACGAATCCTGAGAAGCCAACAATTATAAACAAGTTATAACAGAATCTACAAACCAAATCCATATGTAATCTAATATTCACTTAAAACAACCCACTAAAACAAACCCCTAACTATTTATTATTCAGTTGCAAAACTAGACCATAGTTATCGAATTCACGTTACTCTCTGACACAAGTATAGGTTCGCAGTTCGTAGCTTAGCTAAGAATCTACCATGTATATATATACTCTGATATATGATATGAGGTACCAGAACACACAAATGGATACCCAATTCATAAGGTTAACTAGCAAATTAGCTAACTATGTAATACCAGACTCATAGCACAGTGCTGCCGACATAAATTAGCAACCTGCAAAACCATTTACGTCCCTTCAACAGAACTTAAACTAGTTTTTCATTCCAGTTCCAATGCCATCCCAATTGTCAGCATTGGAATTTGGTATAGTAATATATACCAATGGAACAAGATTTAAATATGAATACAATCTTAGATAAAAATATGATGCGAAAAACAAGTATCGATAATATACCGTGTTAGTAATATCATAAACAATAATAGCAGCGGCGGCGCCTCTATAGTACATTGGGGCCAAACTATGGTAACGCTCTTGGCCAGCAGTATCCCAAATCTCGAATTTCACCGTCGAATTGTTAACTGACACCGTTTGCGAGAAAAAAGCTGCTCCGATCGTCGATTCCTACAATCAATACCTAACCAATTAACCATTTATTTATATATTTTAAAAACAAAATCTATCAAAAATTAAAAAGGCTAATTAAGTAACAAAAAAAACTAGTTCTTACTTGAAATTCGAGGAATTGGCCTTTTACGAAGCGTAAAACGAGGCTGGATTTACCAGCTCCCATATCCCCTAATAAAACCTAAAAAAAAAAAAAAGTAGAAATAAATAAAAATTATGAAAATAATATATGTAATTGGAATTATGGATAGGGACTTACAAGTTTTGCGTTGAGATTATTGTGAGCGGCGGCGGCGAGTTGTAAGAAGCCATGGATGGCGGTTAGCTGACGATTATTGTGAAAAAATGGAATTTAATTGCTTAAAAATGTTACTCCAATTGAGAGATTAAACTTTGAATTGAAGACGACGATGATGATTTTGGGGAAAGAAAAGGGACCGGTCCGAGTTTTATTAACGAAATTTATGACGTATTGGCAAAGGCCGGTGCAGAGTTGAATGAATTTATGGTCTGTCTGGATAGATACAGTTGAATTTGAAAAAGATTTGAAAATCACGATAATTTGAATGGTCAAAATAAATAAATTTTAAATTTATTTAAATTAGTCTTCCATACTGTCTCTTATAATTTTTAATTTTAAAAAATTTTGAATCAATTCATTTCATCTTTATAAATTTTTTTAACAAATGAATAACTTTCAAATTTCTTTTTAAATCCAAATTTATCAATTTAAATATAACCTCAAATTATTCTAAAATATCCAATCCGTTAGATGAAAATTTATTCAAAAATTAAATTAAATTCAAATAAAATATCATGTTAAATATTTATTAATTTTTTTATCTCCGATTCAAATTTAATTTAATAATTTAAAATTTTTAAATTTTATGTTCCTTAGTTTGATTCAAGTTAGACTATTTAAATTAAATTTAAAAGATAAACAAATTAATATTTAACAAAATTTCAAACAGAGGTGGGATGTCGGAAGGAGAGGTTGGGTGTCTCAACTCTCAACCAAACAAAACAAATTTTGATTTGGACTCTTTCCGCTGGCCCCAACACGCAAAGGTTGGGCTTTAACAATTGTCAATCTCTAAGAGCTATCAACATACAAATCCATGCACAAATCGTTAAATATATTTGTGTGAATTCGATAAATTATTTAATACTAGTAATACTTTGGAGGTTTAATTTACTAATCTTCAAAGGATTAATTTTCTTTACATTATCGGGTTTGAATTATGATACATCATTCTAGTGATATTGAAATAATCTTTTATACACTTTTTTTTTTCACGATAAAAGTATATTGATATTGTCAATAATGTTACAAGTAAGTATAAAAATAGGGGAATTCTACGGGAATCATATGCTCAATGATTTTTGAAAGCTGTCGCTAATCCAAATTGGGAAAAAATCATCCCACGTTTTCCTTTTTAAGGTTGCAAGCAACCTAGCAATATTAAGGCTACAGTTTCTATTATCATCTTTTCTAAAACTGAAAGAAGAAAAATAAAACAGATGCCTCCATTCTTCAATGTCTTCCAGAATGAGTGTCAATGGCAATTGACAATCATCAACAAGTTGATGGTTTCTAATTTTCACTTGGAACTTCCACTTTCATCCCAATCCAATTTCTACGCATCCTCGTTTTAAGTTGAGGAAGGGGATGATATCATGAAACGATTGTCAAGATGATCCAATGACATTCATAAAATAAACAAGAAGACTTCGACTTAGATCGAGTGAGACAAAAGTGTCGTCTCACTTGTGCAAGATAGAGTAAGACATTTCAACAACGAACTATAGATTAGGTGTAAGACGTATATGTTATGATTCATCAATCATGGATTTAAATTCTGAGGGGTAATAAAGACTCCAGAAGAGGTGATTTAAAAATAAATAAATAAACAAAGTTGTAGTCTCTACATGCAAATTCACATATATAACCTACTTTTTTTTCTTCCTGACAGTATATAATATAGACAAAGTCTCCCATTTTTCTCGACAAGGTTTACCATCAAGCTCGATTCAATTACACAAATTTGAAGATTATTATATGTTTGGTAGGTGAGATTGAGTGAAATTGCAAACAAATCAAAATTGAATTAATTTCATGAAAGTTACAAGATCAAATCAAATTCTGTAAGTTCTTGGAGTTAGAAAGAAGACAGCATACAAATAACAGTTCATACGATAAGAACTCCCAAAGAATATGTTGTCACATTCATAGGAATTCTTTGAAGTTGGAACAGTTCCATATGTTTAAGAGAGAACTAAAAGAAAACCAACTAAAGTAAAATTTCACATTCTTGATATCTGGAGAGCGAACTGTTGCTTCAAGAATTTCCTCCCTGCAAGAGACGAGCTGAATCTTATCCCAGCTTCCAAGTCTCTCCATAAGATGCTTGCGACAGTTTTCTGCAGCCGTGACTCCGGCTGAGTAGGCACCATGAACAGATCCCTGATGTTCCACGCTGACGGCCTCACCTCCGAAGAAAAGATTGCCCACAGGTGCACGGAGCTTGTCATATATATCAGATGGATTTCCAACTAAATCATACGAATAGCATCCAAGAGAGTCTGGATCAGATCCCCAGTGTGATACAAGATACTGAACCTGCAGATAAGGACCACCAACATGGTTAGTAATTTCAGTATCAGCATATTCTTGGTTACTTCGTAGGGGCAAAAGTTGGCAAAATTTCGGCAACTTGCATTTTTCTAACATCCCAACACCCAGGAAGCAGAGCATACAATACTATTTTTATTTTTGTAAGTGGGAATAGATTTGGCCAGCCATTAAGAATACATTGAGAGAATAAATGCTTCCAAATAATTGAGAATTTTTCACTGCCTTACTTGTATGGAAACTAAATTCTTAATCAGACAGTTTTCATGTATTCATAGAGAAGTTAAATAGAGATGCTGCTTAGGTAACTTACAGGTTTTATTGCATCAGGAAACATTTTCTTCAACTGCAACAGTACAAAATCTGCAGCAGCCTCATCTGAAAGCTTCTCAAGGTCATATGCAAATCTTCCAGCTGCCATATAGACAAGGATAGGATGGCCTGTTGCTTTATGGAGATTCAAAAAGTAGCCACATGCATAAGAAGTGGGTGCAGTAATGCCTAGCAACTCCACGTTTGGCCAAAACACTTTGTCAAACCGTAATGCAATCTTATTTTCATTCCCTAAACCAAGATCAGATATTGCAGAAAGTTTCCATCCAGGTAACTTGGGTTCAAACTTAATTAAGTTGGCCTTGAGAACGCCGAGGGGCACAGTAACAATTGCAGCATCAGCAACAAAAATCGTCCCATCTTCGAATTGTAACCATCACCTTGTTAAATCCATTGGCAATCCTTGTAACCCTAAAAAAAAGCAACCACAAAAAAGTTTCATATCCAAAGAATTATATCAAACATTTTTCTGCCATGAAGCATTTGCTAGAACCTTAAATGTCTCAAAACACATTAAGTTTTACACAGAAACCTGCTGATGTTAAATTAAAAAAACGAATATTAAATGAAACATGGGAGATGCTAATAGTATTATTTAAAGAGCATCATACCAGCCATCACAAGTATAACCAATCATTAAGCTCAAAAGCTTCATTTGTTCATTAATCTATTTCTATTCTAATTCTATCATTAATCAGTTATTGGATAAATTCAATGACGGACAGTAAACAGAGTTACTGAATGACATTTAAATAACATCCAACAGAATGATTTTTTTTTTTTTTTTTGGGTAAGTTCCAATAGCATGACTGGCTTTAAATGCATCAATAAATTCTTTTTAGTAACAATTAACCGCCACATACCTGTGATTTACAAGCGAATATCAATATCTTTTGACAAAGCTTTTACTAGAGGGTAGTAACCTTGCACCATAAGACCGTGACCACCAGAAAGAACTTGCTCCTGTTCAAGGAATGCCATGACCAAGTAAGAACTCATGCAATGCCAGTTCAAATTCAAAAATCTTGTAACATTAGAAGTATTGTATTAAACTCAATATGATCTACTGAAAACTTGTTTCAGCAAAATAATTTCACAAATGGTACTTGCATTAGTAGGTTTTAAGAAATCAACTCAGTACACCACAGGAAGGAAGGGCTAGCTGCAATTTCATTGCCTACAGAGTTTCTATTCTAAATAGCCATAACAAAATTAAAAATTGTTAAATAACAAAAGAAGAAATCATAGACATGAACTTGCCTCATCCCAATTTCTCAGAGATATCATGTCCGCATCTGCAGCAAACCACGCCTCCATTCTACATATGTACCATTGCAAAACTTCTTGGGCAAGTCCTTCTTGTCTATATATTACATTTTCCAAACGAACATATAATTAAAACAACTCCAAAGTCAGAATAAAATCATGAAAAAGTAAACCATATATATGAGTTACCTCAATTCACAATGCCTGTCGAGCACAATCGATATCGCTTGCGAAACAGACATGTCCTCACTATTTTCATTCCTCACTTTTTCCGTCTAGAAAAAATTAAATTAATCAGTACACATTCAATGGTATGATAAAATGCTTATATGGAAACATTCAGAAGCAAAGAGCATACCTCCTTGAGGATTTTCTTGAACACTTCTCCAACTTCAATAACAATCTGTTGGGGAACTTGATGTCCTTCTATGTCAAAGAGTGCATAACTGCAAGGAACAAGTTTTCCAATTCGAGTTAATCACTGACTTAATTGAGCACTGTTCAACTGATTAACCATAAGCATAGAAATCAATATTCTACCTTTCCAAATCATGATCATACAGCACTGAATTATCACCACTCGTACGATAAAGAGTAAGCCCCAGACGGCGTATGCCAGAGGAGCCAAAGGATTCTCATTGCAAACACCGTGTAGCCTGAAATGTTAGAAGAAGAAATTTAGTAAAGTATTCGCCTGTTGTAAAACTCTCAATTGCTTCTTGTCTTGGAACAAAACTAGAACTGATCAAAATATATATGATATGATGTAGCACAAAAATATTTCATGCAATAGTTTTTTGTACAATTAATAACCGAAGCCATTACCCTGCAAAAGTAATATTTACCATCTATCTGCACACCAGAAAGAGGGACAAGAGACTGACAGATACAAGAAACTTTAACCACAGTCAACTATACATGTAAGACATATTTTGAAATGAAAAGGCCAAGAAGTCAACTAAAATAAACATTGAGAGAAAAGTTGAAAACTAAGCTTACCATGATGCTCCCATGTCAATTGGGCAACCAAACGAGTAATCAGTGTGAATGCGGCCACCAATTCTGTCACGTGACTCCAACAAAAGCACCTGGAAGATAATAAAACGGTTAATAACGAAAAGAGGACAAAATTACACTACCCGATCTGGAAACATTGTAACCACATTACACGATGAACATAAACCAGAGGACAACCTTATAGGATGCATCTTGTAGGATTCGAGCAGCAGCAATACCAGAAATACCACCACCAATTACAATAACGGACGGGAGTGAACTTTGTCGCCTGTCGATACGTGAGGGAAAAGTGCCTGTCCATTGGATAATAAATCATCAAATCAAAAAGCGTGGCAGATTCTGTGTAGACTATAACCATAAGAAGATAAAAGAAAAGAGGACAAATTTAAAGAGCCTTTTCTTGCAAGCAATGGAGGAGGCAAATTTAGGTGCAAGCCAAACCCAAACTGATGTGAGATAAAACCAAAAATTTCGTATATCCACATAAACAAGGTAAATTTGTAAATTGTCATAAAAAAAGTTAATAAGTTCTTAGATTAGGCAAGCGAGAGACTTCAATATTAGAAGAGAAAATCCCTTCTGTATAAATATTGATTTTAAATGTGTATAATGTTCATAGAAAGCCAAAAGGAAAAGTTAGTATGTTCCACAATCTTTATTTTGATTGGAAACATAGTCAAGTATGAATTTTTATTCAAAAGCATTAATTTTTTTCATGATAAAGCAATCAAGTTCTACTTACTCCATACCCAAGGAATACTAAAAGGTCCATGGTTATAACCAAGAATCAGCAAACAAATAAAACTGAGCATAACATCTCAAGTCCAAAGCAGGGGAACACCATATCCAAGGAAATGATTCTTCGTTTATTTCATATACAAAAGATATATTGGATCATGAAAAAAATATTCATGATGCATAATTACCATATTTGAATATTTATTATAGCTCAAGTCATCCTAATTTAATTAAATTCTAAGTTATCGAATTTATCTAATCGTATCTATATTTATCATTACCAGGGGAGGAAAATAATAATAATCATTCACATTCCAAAAAAAATAATTTAAATCAGAAACCATAATTGTATGGAATTTATACAGACCGATAAAATCGAATAAATAGCCGGAGAACGAAGAATCGTCATCATCTTTGATTTCCATGAAATTCCGAGTGAATTTTTTTGTGGGTTCAACGAATCAATTCAATAATCACAAGAAGAATGAATCCAACCAACCAAATTACCAAGAAAAATAGAATGGGATCTAAAATTTTAAAAAGGGTGGTGTATAGGAAGCAAGAAGTTGGAAATTAATTGAAAAGAATGATATAAAAGAAAGAGCAAAAGTCCGGCGATAAACCGGCTACTAAGAGTAGATGAACAACGGAGCTTATCAAGCCAGTTCATAATCACTCAATCTGATCGATTCCTTTTGCTTTGGTTGCATAGATCGATTATCTATCGCTTCTTTTTTCTCTCTCTAGAATTTTTCCTCAAGAGAGAGAGACAACTCCGACGAATTCGGCAAATATATGATGGATTTTCCTTCGTTCTTTCTTTCTTTCTCTGCGTCGGCCTCTTATATAGATGAATGGGAATAAGCCCATGAAGGGTGAATATTAATTTTATTTTGGCCCTTAAAGTAGTCCTAAATTTCATATGAGTCCTTGAGTGAAATTTGCTAGTTTCTTTATTAGCCTACCAAACCAGAACAATTGTTTTGATTTTAACGGGTGAAATTTTAGGTGTGTTATCAACGAAGCCGATTTTGGGTTTTGAAAATAACTTTTAAATTTTCTCAATATGGATAATAAAAATATGTTTTTAATTTTTCAACAAGTTATTAAAATTATACATCAATTTTTTTATTTCAAAAAAAGCTACTTAAAGTTTTTAATAAGATTGAGTATTTAGAACAAGCTATTAATGACTTATTAAATTAAATTAAAAGGGAACGGAATACAAACGACAAAAACCTAAGGTTGTTTTTGTAATTATTTGCTTTTCTAAGTTTAAGTGACATCGAGAGATGAAAGTTCCCAAATTATACGACTTTAGCTTGCATTTTTATTTTCTACTTATGTGAAAGAAAGAGTTGCATACAAAGAAATAATTAAAATATCAATTAAAAAGTAATAACATAGTGTAGACAATGAAATTTTATTTTAATTAAAATTATCATTTGTCTATAAATAAATTGGATATTTATGGTCCAATTAAATAATGCCATATGTCATAAATATATTTTGGAATATTGGTTAATTTAAAACCAATTATATTGCTCCACATGTCAATATGAGGTGGTTCGACCAATCAAATGAATTTGTGTCGCTCTTCCAATTAAATTGTGCCATGTCACATGTCTACAAGACTTGGCCAATAAGGATATATGTACTCTAGTATTTATCTCTTTATTAATAAATTAAAATAAAGAGATAATATCAAATATCTGTCTTATTATTAATATCTCTTATGTGTGTAAAGAGATAAGAATTTGTTTCTTGGTATGCAAGTAAGAGGTTACACATGTACTACAAGTCCTCTACCTTGCTCCCTTCCATGCATGTATAAATAAGGGTCATCCCTCATAAACACAGAGACACATATACACACACATATTTCTACAAAGTCTGCAAGCTGTGGAAGCTCTAAGTCTTCAAATTTTCTCTTCAAGTCTTTCATATATCAAGATTTGAAGATTTTCATCAAGCGTTCTTCAGGTCTCCCATATCAAGACGTGAAGAATTCAACATTTGATTCGAGAATAAGCTGTGAAGCCCTCGGATCGCATCTGAAGTAAAGAATCGAAGGAATTTTCTCCCCATATTGAGAATATCCTAGAGATTGTAATCTTTTATTCATATATTTATATTTTTATCATTATATTTCTTGTTTGTTCAATTTTTACAGACTCGAAATATTTTGTTGCGCACAATTTTGGCACGCCCAGTGGGACAATCTCTACCTTCCATCTCTTTGCTTCATATTTATTCAACTGCAAATCTACATCAATGGCTCCAAAGAACGACAAATCCATGCCTGCTCGTTCTAATGCTGCAAGGTAGAGGACTTGTAGTACATGTGTAACCTCTGTCTCTTATACACATCTAGATGTGTATAAGAGACATGGACGAGAGCCCTCTTCAAAGTAATCCAGAGGTGCAATCTGCATCAGCTCCCGTGTTTGGCTTGAAGCTCCAACCAAAATGACTTCCCCTATGTTGGAGAAGTCATAGATGTGTGGTGTCGACAGATTGAGGATAAATCGACCTGTCTCTTATACACATCTAGATGTGTATAAGAGACAGCTTCATGTCCGCCAGGTGCCTTTGAATCCCTTGCGAAGATGTCCGCGGGACTCCGCATACGAGATTTTCTGTTCTAGAAGATTCCGTAACTTCTACAGCATTTTCTGTTATGCCTGCTATGGTAACGCAAACATCAACTCTAGAGGATCAAATGGCAAGCCTAACTAGAATGATGGAAACAATGATGAAGCGCATACAAGATCAAGATGCCGTCATCACTCAACTCGTCAACAAGAAAGACAGTACAGCGGAAGGAAGTCAAATTAATTCAAAGGCACATGTTGACATGAAGAAGTGAAACTTCACAAAAGGAAAGTATCTAAGAAGTGCCTATAGGTAATGATGGAATGATTCATGTATTTTTCAATTGAAGGAGTTCTTGAAGGTATGATAAGGTGAGATATGTCTCTTATACACATCTAACCCTATATAAGAGACAGGGCAACTCGCAAGAATCGACACTTGATGATGCCTTGTGGATATCAACCACCCAAGTTTCAGCAGTTTGACAAAGAAAGGAAATCCGAAACAGCATGTGGCACACTTTGTCGAGACATGTAATAATGCCGGAACTTATGGTCATTTGTTGGTCAAGCAATTTCTCTGCTCACTAAAAGGTAACGCATTCGACTGGTACACTGATCTTGACGCCGGTTCGATTGATAGTTGGGAGCAATTGGAGCGGGAATTTCTCAATCGATTCTACAGCACTAAGAGGACTGTTTCTATGACTGAACTTTCCAACGCCCGTCAGTGGAAAGACGAACCAATTGTTGATTATATTGATCGATGGAGGACTTTAAGCCTTAATTGTAGAGACCGACTCTCCGAGACGTCCGCCATGCTCTCTCTGAAATGTGCATTCAAGGCATGAAGTGGGGACTTCGTTACATCCTACAAGGCATCCAACCTCCGACATTTGAGAAATTGGCGACAAAAGCTCATAGTCTTGAAATTGGCCTTGGAAATCAAGAACCGCCTGTTCCTGATCCTCGCAATAATAAAGAAAATCAAGACTTTAAGAAAGGGGGCAAACCTTCTCTCAAGTTCAAAACAAAGAAACTATGATCAACAAACACTGCACCTATTATCAGAGTCGACAAAAGTCAGTCATTCTTTTTCGAGAAGGTAGAGCCAGGTAGGCCACAAAGAAAACCGACACTCAGGGAGATGCAAGAAAAAGAATATCCTTTCCTCGACTCTGATCTTCGAGGCATGTTCGATGATCTACTCAAAGCCGAACTCATTGAACTCCCCGAGATGAAACGGCCAGAGGAAGCTAGGCGAGTCTCTTATCCACATCTTTGTGTATAAGAGACATACTTGATCATTCCCTCACAAGGTGTTTTGTATTATTTGATCAATAATTGTAATCTTTATAAAGAATCTCGTCTTCCATCGAAGATAAGAACAATACAGCCTACGATAAAATTTGGAGATTTCAATCCCGTTCCATTATATGACAACCTCTTTCCACAAGGTGAAGTACCTTTTGAAAAGCAAATTGAAAAATTATTGAAGGATGATGATGCCACAAATGATCAGTCAGACGAAGGATGGACACTCGTCGCTCGCAAAAGAACCCAAAAAATTAAAGCGCAAAAGACTAATCTACATCCAAAATTTCAGATGGTAAAAATACGGGTTGCAAAAAGAAAGTACATTGAAGACACAATTTCGTCTTCAATCCCTCCAAGTGGTGTGATGTTTCAAAATATCCGTAAGAGATTACTTTGGTCTGTCATGATCATGCCAAGAGGATACTTGAAAGATGACATCTAGATTGTATCTTGTCATGTTGTGAACATCGATGTCTCTTATACAAAGAAGATGCTGTATAAGAGACAGGTATAACATCATTCTCTTGAGGAATGTGCTACAACGATTGTTTTTGATGATGAAGATTTATTGCTCGGGACAAAAGCTCACAATCGACCCTTGTTTGTAAATGGATATTCACGTAAGCAAAAGTGAATCGGATACTTCTCGATGGAGGATCAGCTGTGAATATAATGTCTTTACGTGCAATAAAGGAGCTTGGAATCACAAGTGATGAACTCTTACAAAGCCGTCTCATGATCCAAGGATTCAATCAAGGAGGGCAAAGAGCCATTGGTCTTATAACACTTGATTTATTAATTGGCGATTTATCCTCAAGTGCACTATTTCTTGTTATCGATGCAAAAACATCTTATAATATGCTTCTTGAGAGACCATGGATTCACGAGAATGATGTTATACCGTCAACTCTTCATCAATGTTTCAAGTATTGCCATCCAATGACGTCATAAAGAAAGTAGTTGCTGATGAAAAACCTTTCACTGAAGCCGAGAGTTACTTTGCTGATGCTTGATTCTACCGCCATTTCAGATCCACACATCTTTGTTGTGTCAGTCTCTAAGAGACATGTCTTACGCTATGTTAGATGTGTCAAAGAGAAAACAAGGTCAATCTCCTTTTGTTGGAAGCGATGAATTAAAGGAGTTCACTGTACCACTCACCAAAATTGAGGTGGTCAAGCATAGCGAAACTCTTCTTGAAGGCTTTGTTCGGCCAAAGGTGGAGTTCGAAATAGAGCACAATTCATTACCTAAAACACGAACCGACGAGCGATTTGGTCCAAATGCATACATGTTGCTCGTGAAAGCTGGTTACGATCCTAAGGAAGAAGGAACTTTGGGCAAGCTTCTTGCAGAGATAAATGGAGAAGAGACACATGGCATGACGTCTACCCAAAAGATGTTGAAAGACAAGGGATATGCTGTCAACAATTGCCAACATCAAGGCGATCAGTCTTTGATAGATTGAGAAAGGTTACACCACGTGTTTCGGTGTTTGATAGGCTTGGCCCACGAGGAAGAGTTTTGATGAAGCAACCTATTCATGAAAGGTTGAGTTTTCCAAAGGCACAAGAGTATATTTTTAATACGAAAGGAAACAATACTTCCTGCAATGATGGAAATTTAAGAAGACAAGTTACTAACCTTTTCATACATTACGGCGATTTGTTAAATGTAAGAAAGGAAACCATCATTGATATATGCACCAAGGAGGAAGACAACGAAAGCATTGCCTCCTGCAACGATATCACTGTTCGAAACGAAGAGCCTTTAGAAGAAAAAGGTGCCGGAGATGCTCCTCCTGAATTGGAAGAAGGCATGAAGGCAACTGTTGATGAGTACTGAAGGAAATCAACCTTGGCACAAATGATGATCCTCGCCCAATCTACATAGGTACTTGGCTGACTTCTGAAGAGGAACAAGCATATGTGGAACTATTGCTCGAATTTAAGGATGTTTTTGCTTGGAATTACAAAGAGATGCCTGGCTTAGATCCGAAAATTGTTGTTCATCACTTGCCATTAAGCGAGGTGCTAGACCCGTTAAACAAGCCCAAAGACGTTTTCGGCCTGATTTGATCCCATTAATTGAGATGGAGGTGAACAAACTCATAGAAGCTGGTTTCATCCGAGAAGTAAAATACCCAGCGTGGATTTCAAGTATAGTCCCCGTGAAGAAAAAGAATGGACAGATTCGTGTTTGCGTTGATTTTCGAGATCTCAATGAAACTTGTCCGAAAGATGACTTTCCTCTCCCTATTACTGAATTGATGGTCGAAGCCACAACTGGTTATGAAACCTTATCCTTTATGGATGGATCCTCGGGATACAACCAGATCCGAATGGCACCAAGGGATGAAGAACTATCTGCTTTAGAACTCCCAAAGGCATTTATTGCTACAAGGTCATGCCTTTTGGCTTAAAGAATGCGGGAGCCACATATCAAAGGGCCATGCAAAAGATCTTCGATGACATGCTTCACAAGAATATAGAGTGCTATGTTGACAATCTCGTTGTCAAGTCGAAGAAACAAATTGACCATGTCCAAGATCTTAAAATGGTGTTCGAAAGACTTCGAAGATACCAACTCAAGATGAATCCTTTAAAGTGCGCTTTTGGAGTTACCTCTGGAAAGTTTCTTGGGTTTATCGTACATAGCCGAGGAATTGAAATTGATCAATCCAAAATCGATGCTATCTCAAGGATGCCCGAACCGCGCAACATTCATGAGTTGAAAAGTTTGCAAGGAAGATTGGCTTATCTTCGAAGATTTATCTCCAATTTGGCTGGGAGATGTCAACCATTTAGCCATTTGATGAAGAAGGGTGTGCCTTTTGAGTGGGATGAAGCATTGTAGTAATGCTTTCAAAAGCATAAAAGCATATCTCACGAAACCACCCGTATTAGCTGCTTTGATTCCTGGTAAGCCTTTAATTCTTTATATTGCTGCACAGGAACGGTCTGTAGGAGCATTACTTGCCCAAGAAAATGGTGAGGGTAAAGAAAATGCACTATATTATTTAAGCCGGATGATGACACCAAATGAGTTAAATTATACGCCGATTGAGAAGTTGTGCTTGGCTCTCATATTTACCATTCAAAAGTTAAAGCACTACTTTCAAGCTCATACTATCTGTTTGATATCCAAGACAAATCCGATCAAGTATGTTATAACTAAGCCTATGCTGTCAGATCGTCTTGCAAGGTGGTACCTTCAAATTCAACAATTTGAAATTATTTACCTTCCTGCGAAGGCTGTCAAAGGACAAGTGTTGGCAGACTTCTTGGCCTATCATCCCATACCAGCTGAGTGGGAATTGATTGATAAACTTCCAAGATGAAGATGTTTTCGTGGACAATGTGTTAAGAGTGAATGAATATGGATAACAAATTTCCTTCGGGCCTCACATGAAGGGGGCGCTGGAGCTGGAGTATCAGGAGATCAGTTCCCGAAGAAGATTTGTTGCCATATTCATTCACTTTAACACATCAATGTTCAAATAATGTCGCTGAGTATCAAGCACTTATCCTTGGTCTCGAAATGGCGGTTGATATGAAGCAACTACAACTTAGAGTTTTTGGAGATTTGAGTTAGTAGTCAATCAGCTCCTTGGCAGATATTCATCAGGATAACCTGAGTTGTGGCCATATTATAATTATGCTAGGCAACTAACGGGGTGGCTAGGTGATGTGACTATAGAGCATGTTCCAAGGAGGGACAATCGACAAGCTGACTCTTTAGCAAAATTAGCTTCGATGCTCATCTTTCCTAATCAACAAGTTCAAGTCCCCATATGTCAAAGTTGGGTTGTGCCTCCTCATTTTGAAGAAGGAGACGATGTGAAAAAGGAAAATACTCACGTAGTTTCTATTTGTTGAAGTGGAGAAGGAAGATTGGCGACAACCAATAATTGATTATCTCACTTATGAAAAGTTACTTGATGACGCAAAAAGAAGAACAGAAATTCGTCATCGTGCACCTCGCTTCATCTACTATAAGGACATTCTTTATCGGCGATCGTTTGATGAAGTTTTCCTGCGATGTCTCGGTGAGGATGAAGCTATGCAAGCAATGAAAGAGGCTCACCCAGGAATATGTGGTGCTCATCAATCCGGTCCTAAGCTGCACTTCCGCATTAAAAGGATGGGGTATTACTGGCCGACCATGGTGAAGGATTGCATAGACTATGTAAGAAGATGTCAAGCTTGTCACTTTCATGCCAATTTCATTCATCAACTACCAGAACCGTTACATCCTACTGTTTCTTCTTGGCCATTTGATGCTTAGGGATTAGACATAGTAGGACCACTGCCAAAGTCTTCTGGTGGACATATCTTTATCCTAGCTGCAACTGATTATTTTTCGAAGTGGGCTGAAGCAATTGATACACTAAGAGAGGTAAAGAGAAGAAAATCTGGTCAATTTTATTCGCGTGAATATTATCTATCGATACGGGATTCCACGATACATCATCACTGATAATGGAAAACCTTTCTGCAATGCTGCAATGAACAAGCTTTGCGAGAAGTTCGGCTTTAAGCAACATAATTCTTCTATGTACTATGCTGCTGCGAATGGACTTGCTGAGGCTTTTAACAAAACTCTATGCAATTTGCTAAAAAAAGTTATTGACAAGTCAAAAAGAGATTGGCATCAAAGGATTGGTGAGGCTCTTTGGGCATATAGGACAACTTTTCGAACTCCTACTCAAGCGACTCCATACGCACTTGTCTACGGTGTGATTGGTTCTTCGAACTCTAATGTCAAATACCTTCTTTAAGGATTGCTGTGCAAGAAGGACTTAATGAAGAAGACAATCTCGATCGTCTTGAAGAGTTGGAAGCACTTGATGAGAAAAGGTTGGAAGCTCAGCAACGACTTGAGTGTTACCACTTGTATAAGCTCGCCTTTCTAAAGCATTCAATAAGCGAGTTCGACTGCGCTCTTTTCAAATTGGCGATATCGTCCTTGCTGTTCGAAAACCAATCATCCTTGCACATGGAGGTCAAAGAAAGTTTGTCTCAAAATGGGATGGCCCTTATGTTGTCCAAGAAGTCTATACAAATGGCTCGTACAAATTGATCGCTGAAGATGGATTAAGGATTGGCCCCATCAATGGCAAATATTTGAAGCGATATTATGCATAATTTAGATGCTCGTTGGCGCACGAGCCTAAACTGCATGTTGCTCCTGGCCCGCATGAGCTAAAATTATGGACGGCAACCACCAATAGTGTAGTATGTGGTTAAACTGCTGAAACACTCCACCAAGTCTAAGGTGGTAAACAAATAGATACTCCTGACCCGCAAGAGGTTAAACTGTGAACGGCAAACCGCCCCATATTTTTCCACAAATAAAGGAACTATGTGTGACTTGATTCTCTTTTGGGATACGTAGGCAGCGCTTAGAGGGCAACTTCTAAGTTCAGTTACACCCCTTTAAAACCAACTCATTTTCCTTAAAGAAAAATGTGATATTTCAAATTAAATCCATAGATGTTAGTTACTTTACTTATTTTGCAAAAAAAAAAAAAAAAAAGAGAAAAGAAAAAAAAATCGCAAGATAAGAAAAAGTAATTAATGTCTTTATTATTGAAAGAAAAGTGTCCAAACAAATGCAATTAAGGGATTTGATATGATTTAAAAATCAAACTTGAGATCCACTACAGCTATCTTGCTTGCTTCAAGGATGTTGCTCATCTTCTCAAGCTCCCTAGCATCTTTATTTGTCAGGAAAGTAGTGTTTTGGATGGAAGAAATTTGATCTTGTGCTCTTAATACTTCAACTTGCATTTGCTTGAGATTTTCATATTCTCGGTCAATGGTCAAGCTAACTTCCATGTTTTGCTTCTCCAAATCATCAAGATCTTTTTGAAGAATGATTTTTCTATCCTCAATAGATTCCCGCTTTCCATGAAGACTTTGTAGATGATTGGTTACCTTTTCCTCCATTGCTTTGACTTCCGAAAGGTGTGCATTTGCCTTGGAGAGAATTTCTGCATATGCTTCTTTTGCCATCTTTATGCTAAAGCTCTTGAAGAGGTACTGGCTTGGCTTTTGTGAGCAATTGCTAAAGAGTCTATTAGAGGAAGGGCAATTGAAGAATCTATCCTTGTTATTTCTTCAACTACCTCATTGATACATTCCTCCAAAGAAGAGATTTGGTCTACCGAAGTGTTTGAGATATCATTGCAAAGTTCTTCCCACAGGCTTTGTATATATTTTCGTTGGCATGATTTTATCACCTTGCGGCCATGAAATTCAGAAATTGGTGTTCTAACTTGCTTGTGGAGACTTCCATGGTGATTCAATGGTATCTGTGATGGAGCATAATCCTCTGCCGGCTTGTCAGTTATGGATTCACGCATACTTGTATTGCCAGTAACATTCTCATGCAATTTTTGATCCTTATGTACAACTCCATATTCGTCTCATTGATTATAATGTCTTGATTACTGAATAAATGATCACCAACTCCTTCTACGGGCGCCTCAATAGTAGTGAACTAAAAAAAAAAAAAAGAAAAAGAGAAAAGGAGAGTCAGACCAATGTCAAGACACATCAAAAAAAAAAATAAAGGAAGAAAATATATGACGTATATTTACGTATTCTGCCAATTCTTTCGGTGACATCTTTGAGGCAGGTGTTGTTTCGGAAAATAATGAGTTAATAGAAATGTTCTCCAAACTAGAAGGTTTTGACTTTTTTCAGTCGATTCCAGTGACGATCTTTATTACAGCTTTCTCCAGAATGTTCACCCTCTACTTGAACAAATTCTCTATCATCCAACATCTTGATCGTATTACAGAATGCTTCCCAAGAAGTTGAGTTTGGGAGGACCTCATGATTCTTTGGAGATATGATATTGATATTTATCTCCACATCCTCGATGCCTTTCAATAAGGGTGTTTCGATAACCTTATGTGGAGCCTCAACATTTGTGGATTTGACCGAAGTTGATCGTCCTATCTCCGTTACTTGCTTTCCTCTCAAGCCAGTTGATGCAAGATTTTGGCCTTTTTGCCTCATTGAACGAGGCTTGTCTACTACTATGAGTTCTTGGGAAGTCTTGTCTATCCTTGTCTTTGCAGTCTTCTTAGGATTCGTCCTGACTTCCTTTCTCTTAATTGTATTATAGTCATTTTCTCCATACTTTAAACACTTTGGGGAGGCATCGTGCTTGGATCTCTTTGATGGGGGTGTTCTCGCTCCCGTATCTTGAGCTTCATCTTCATTTGCTCTCTTGACGCTAAGTTTGACGATTGTGCTTGGAATGCTTTTCGATCGCATCGACCACCAAGTGTCATACTCTTTTGTAACTAATGGATGTCTTCTTTGCAGAGGTATGGTCAGGATAGAATGAGTTGATGTACGAATTGAACATTCTCACAACTGAACAGTTTCTCCCAAGGTGTGAGTATGAGTTATGCTAGTATAGAAGATATTTACAACATGTGGACCATAAATATCCAATTCAATTTATTTATTGATAAGTATCAAAATATTGAACCGATCCATGCATAGACATAGTGAAATGGGAAAATAGCTGGGCACTCTCGTAAGTTTGGAGCTTGAACGACCTTTCTTAAGCCGTCATAGATGCTGGCAAGTACCGGAATTGCGAGAGAAAACTTCACTCCCGTTGCCATTAAGCTTGCCACCTTGAAGACACCTTGGCGTATGAATGATTTAGAACCTACTTGGTAAGAGAAATTTGCAAATCCAGCATGCTAGAAAGGCTCCCACATACACTTCACCCCTTAGAGAGTCTTCGATGTTCAACGTATCAATGGGGATGTGTTCATTATTGATTTTTAGTAAATAAGAATTGTCCACACTTCCACATGGGTTGAAAGTCTTCTTGGGCTTTGTGTTGGTGCTTCGTCTTTGACCCCTTGGAGGCGGAGTTCGATATCTGGATTGTCCTCGGAACCAAAACTGCACCCAGTCCTTAACATGAACTTCTTCACGACCATTTTTGGTAAGTCTGTAGTATGCCGCAAACAAGTGTCTACAACTTGTTGGAAGTGAAGATTTTTCATCCCCATTAATGTTGAGAAGTTCTTTGGCTGTTAGCACAACCTCATCGTAAAATGAGCCACAGATAGGAAGACCTCCAAGTTTATAAAGATCTCAAAGGGAAATTGATAGCTCGCCTGTGAAGTATGAAGACAGTGTTTGTCGAGGGGCACCAATATTTGCAGAAGGCACGCAAGATGTTATTGCAACGGTCACATGAGTAGCGTGACGCGTAAATAGCATCATAGACATGAGCCCTCAAGAGTGTCTCCTTCTGTCGCACGAGCACGTCTTCCGACCATTCCCAGTAATTGGAAGTATGTCTTGCTTCACCAAAGTATGAGGAAGGACCATTCCACGTGGTTTTACCGAGATTAGAACTCAAAAAGGAAAGTGAGAACTTGGCCGCACTCGGCTCCTTGATATGAAGAGAGGAATTTAGTATGAGCACTTCTTCACTCCCTGTTGCAGTAGAAAATGACGATGCAGCGATAGTTTCTTTGTTTGACTTAATTGTCCAATTTTTAAGATGTAGCGACTCATCAAGAGGAATGTAAGGTTGTGCTAAGGAACCGATGGCTGGCTTGCAAATATACAACGATAAACTCTTGGACCGAGATCCTTCTCTTTCATCGAAGAAAGAGATGTGTAGTAACGGTGTATTATCATAATCCTTAATTTGCATGGTTGATGTGGCTGCATGGCAAATAAAATTTGAATATTAAGCATAAAGTCCTTATGGTTGAAATAATTCATGGATTTTACCTTGGGATATTACATGGGCAAGCAAGAAGAATGAAACGGCAAAGCAGCAATAGAAAACAAAGAAGCGGCGGCAAAGCAGCAGCTAGCAAAAACTAAGGGTGGCAGCTGTGTGCAATTGCAAGGCAACTCACCGTAGCAAGCAATGGCTGGCCAGAATGCACAAAGTTTTCTCCAATTTTTCAAAATAAATCGATGGGGATTGGAGGTTCTGCTCGATTGCATGAGAAAAGAAACGACAGCAATGAATGAAAAAGAATAAAGCAAGCAGCGGCAAGAAGAAGAAAAATGGCAGCAGAAAAGCAGCGGCGCAAAGAAGAAAAACGGCAAGCAAGCAAATGGCAAGAGAGAAGCGGCAATGAAGAATGTATAAAATAGCGGCAGCAGCAAAACAATTGCTGCAGCGACAAAAATAGATTTCAAAAGTAAATTTTTTGTACCAACAGCATTAAAATTTGACGTTAATAACAACAAAGGCAGCGGGCAGTAGCAAAAAAATAAGGGTGGCAGCGGTGTGCAATTGCAAGGCAACTCACCGTAGCAAGCAATGGCTGGCCAGAATGCACAAAGCTTTCTCCAATTTTTCAAAATAAACCGATGGGGATTGGAGGTTCTGCTCGATTTTATTTATAGATGTCAGAGTTGTCCCAAATCGTATACAATTCGGATGAAAGAATTTCTTGTTATACTTCATATGGGATTAGAATTGTTATTGATTTCGGAATCCATGCGGCATGGGTAAAGATTTTATTCGTTTGGCAATTAACTAGTGCACGAGTCTTTGGGAGTTTAGTTTGACAAAGAATTGTCTCAAGTTTAGTTTGAAAGGGTATTGCTTTCAAAGACTTGTTTAATTTCAATCCTAATTGGAAACTGGGTTGTTAAACAAATTACGTCAAAATCGGCGATAAATGGGCTTCGGAATTCATGCAATGTGAGTATTTAATTTCTTTGGGTGTTGACTTGTTTACCACCTTTAGAAGTCCAATTTAATATGTGATTGGTTTCGACTCAATTCGGCGAATTTCGGCTTCAAGACTAATTAAATGAAAATTGAAACTTACGACTTATTGAATTCGAGTGGAATTGCTTTTGTCAAAAGTAAGGCTCACTTGGACGGTGCTAAGATCAGTTTAGCTCCAATACGTTTTGGGTTCGGATTAGTTCAAGAAGACAGCTTGACTTGAAGTTTGGATTTAATTGGTCCAGATGTGCTCGGTTGATGCAATTTGGAAGTAGACTACTGACATGCATGAAGGTTTGAGGTGATTCAAGTCTTTGGCTATTGAAAGGTTATAAATACTCAAGTTTTGATTATTTGTTAATTCCATTCGTGGAATGCATTGGAATGAGTAGACTTTTTGCTTATTCTTTTGAATTATAACTTTAAGCCATTTAAGTTTGAAGTATTTCAACAAAGCCTTGAGGAAATATCGAAACTTGTCCGCTCAACCGCATGTGATATCCGGCACTCACGAAAAAGTCTCGAGGGGGCATTTGTAGACAATGAAATTTTATTTTAATTAAAATTATCATTTGTCTATAAATAAATTGGATATTTATGGTCCAATTAAATAATGCCATATGTCATAAATATATTTTGGAATATTGGTTAATTTAAAACCAATTATATTGCTCCACATGTCAATATGAGGTGGTTCGACTAATCAAATGAATTTGTGTCGCTCTTCCAATTAAATTGTGCCATGTCACATGTCTACAAGACTTGGCCAATAAGGATATATGTACTCCTAGTATTTATCTCTTTATTAATAAATTAAAATAAGGAGATAATATCAAAGTAGTACAGTCCTTATGTATTAATATCTCTTATGTGTGTAAAGAGATAAGAATTTGTTTCTTGGTATGCAAGTAAGAGGTTACACATGTACTACAAGTCCTCTACCTTGCTCCCTTCCATGCATGTATAAATAAGGGTCATCCCTCATAAACACAGAGACACATAAACACAGAGACACATATATACAGACACACATATTTCTGAAGTCTGCAAGCTGTGAAAGCTCTAAGTCTTCAAATTTTCTCTTCAAGTCTTTCATATATCAAGATTTGAAGATTTTCATCAAGCGTTCTTCAGGTCTCCCATATCAAGACGTGAAGAATTCAATATTTGATTCGAGAATAAGCTGTGAAGCCCTCGGATCGCATCTGAAGTAAAGAATCGAAGGAATTTTCTCCCCATATTGAGAATATCCTAGAGATTGTAATCTTTTATTCATATATTCATATTTTTATCATTATATGTTCTTGTTTGTTCAATTTTTACAGACTCAAAATATTTTGTTGCGCACACATAGTACAGTTCAGATTATAAGTCAGCTTCTCTTATAATTTATTAATTATGATTTAAATTGCTAGAAAGTAAAAAAGATAGAGGTGAATTTTTTTTTTTAAATGTTAAAAATAGCTAGAATTAAATAAGAACAATTTCTTTTCTACATGGAGGGTCAAATTTAAATTTGTTTGCTTAACAGGGACTGAATCGAAACTTTAAGTTATTTTGAGGGGTGAAATTGAAATTAACTGACTGCTTAAATATGCAAGCCTTAACTTAGCTGGACGGCGGAACTGCAAATTGTGAACGTGTGGGTTTGCGACATTTTCTCGGGGTAGTTATGGGATTTTGACCTAAGACTGCAATTTGATGGTATTTAATTGATCGATTGGGCAATACTAGACATTGATATGCATTAATTGACCTTACTAAAACCTTTACTGATGAGAAGATTAAAAATGCTCTTTTTACAATGTATCTCTCTTTGTAAGGTTCTAGGGCTTGATGGTATGTCAATTCTCTTTTTTCAAAAATATTGGCATATCATTCACAGGAATGTTATTGTTGTCATACACATTTTTTTTTTCACTCTGGTTTTCTACTTAAAGTTGTCAATGAAACTGTCATTTTCTTTGATTCCTAAAGTTGATTGTCCTATCAATTTACTTCAATTTAGGCCCATTATGTAATGTGTTGTAAAAAATTATCACCAAACTACTGGCTAGACTCATATTGATCCTGGATTCCTGTATTAGCAGCAACCAATCTGCATTCATTCCAAGACGGCAGATTCTCGATAATGTGGTCATTGCTCACGAGTATCTACACTTTATCAGGCACAAAAGGAGTAGTAAGATTGGTCAAATGGTCTTGAAACTTGACATGTCTAAAACCTATGATAGGGTTGAGTGGAGCTTCTTGAAAGCTATTATGCTAAAAATGGGATTTTGTGAGCAATGGATTCATTGGATTATTCACTGTCTTTCAAGGGCAGTTTCATACTCTTTTAATGTGAATGGTCGTAAGGTTGGTAATGTGAAACAAGGTAGAGGTTCTTTATACCTTACCTTTTGTGTGCAGAAAGGTTGTCAAATATGCTCAGGCAAGCTGTGGCGAAGAAGAAATTAGTGGGATTAAAACATGAGGTCTCTATATCTCATCTTTTCTTTGCAAATGACACTGTTATATTCTGCAAAGCTGACAAAAATGATGTTGGTACTATTCTCAACATTTTGAGAAAATATGAACTTGCATCAGGACAATGTGTTAATTGGGACAAGTCAACAACCTTCTTCAACAAAAACACTGATAATATCCTTGCATAGGAGATTTGTAGAAGTTTAGGGGATAGAAGGCTGGTTTTTCAAGGTAAATATTTAGGGCTCCCTATGGTTGTTGGTAGGGCTAAAAACCAAAATTTTGGATTTATAAGGAAGAGGGTCCAACAGAGAATAAAGAGTTGGAAAGGTAAGCTCCTCAGCTTGGCGGGAAAAGAATATGCTTCTGAAATCAGTAGCTATGGCCATGCCCACTTATGCTATGTCGTGCTTCAGGCTATCCAAGAGTCTTTTCAAAGAGATTTATTTTATGATGGCTAAATGGTGGTGGGGGTAATCAGATAAGAAGCACAAAATTCACTGGATTAAATGGGACAAACTGCCAAAAAAGAAGAAATCAGGGGGGCTGGGTTTCAAGGACATTCAAGCCTTTAACATTATAGAGACTAATCTCCAACCCTAACCTACTTGTAAGCAAGGTGTTGAAGGCTAAGTATTTTCATAACCAGTCCATTTTTGAAGCTCAGGTCCCTAAAGCAGCATCTTGGTATTGGCAAAGCATTATGGAGCTAGATATGTCATAGAGGAAGGCTCTTATAAAAGAGTGGGGGATGGGATGAACATCAACATCAGGAAAGATAAGTGGATCCCTGAGTATGATGAGGGGAGAGTTAAATCAACTAATACTCAAGTGGGAAGTGTTACATTGGTGAGTAATCTGACAGCTGATGGGAAACTCCTGGAAGAGGGACTTGATAGATAAGCTGTTTAGCAAGGAGGAGGCTGAGTATGTACGTAGGATTACTCTTAGCTCTAGAATAATAAAGAATAGACTGGTATTGAGAAGGTCTCAACATGGGGAATACCTTGTGCAGACTGGCTACGACTTTGTCCTTGAAAAGAGAGGAAAGAGGAAGCAAAATGGAAATAAGTTGATTGAAGATAGCAGAAATGGTCAGAAGCATAAGTTGTGGAATTTCGTCTGGAAACTTAATATAAAATGTAAGATAAATGTTAGTGTATGCCCTAAAACCAATTAATTTTAGGGATAAATTGCGCTTTTATATTTATGTATATTTTGTAATATGGCATTTATCGAATAAAATATTTATATGTGAAATCATAAGGAGTTATGATGTAATTATATTTTATGCGTGTATATCCCTAATCGTAGTGTATGACACTAGTAGATTAGCACATAAGAGTATTTGGATGCTTATTGAGAAGAAGTGCATCGGATTAACCCGCTAAGAGTATTCCACACGGATTATTATTTAAATGCCAGCGGATTAATCTCTTTGTGATAGTAGTGTAATGGTCATTTGACTTGAGGTCATGAGTTTATCTTGACTGTGGATTATTATTCTTTGGCTCTATTAATCGTTACTCTTAGTGAGTCGCACATACTGTAGAGTTTGGGTATAATATGAATCACGAGAAGATAAGATATGACCAATAGAGATTCATCACTCCTTATAATAAGAGAGTATATCCCAGTATGGTCACTTCTTGAAAAACGATTCGAAAATCTATGGGCAAAGTGGAAATAGAATTAAGAGTGTCTTAAAATCTGTTTCAAGTGAGTTGTATTTTGGAAAGAAGTAAATTTTGATTAATTTGATAAGAGTTGGCATTATATCTGTACTCTTGAATTAATCGGGATATAGGTTGGTGAAAGGATATTAATTACAGGAGAACTAGTCACGGATGGGTGATGTCGAACCACTTGACATATCTCAACACTTCGGTAGGTCATGATGCTTTGTTAGAAGCCAATCTTGATCTATAAGTGTAAATTAATTAATTGGAGAATTAATGATAAATTAAAGGTGTTTAATTTATCTAATCCTAATTAATTTAGGATTATAATTTATACTTATTGCCAACGTGATTGGGAACCAAAAGGTCACACACTTAAGGATAATTAATTTAGAATTAAAATGATTTGATAAGTATGAGATACTTATGGGTTAATTTATGAGATAAATTAACTTTTGAGTTTAATTATAATAAGTTATAAAAATTAGGAGTTAATATGTGAAACATATTAATAGTCCTAATGGTTTTATAATTAATATACTCATAACCCAAATTAATTGAAATTTGTAATTCCCTAAACCCAATTTGATTGGGATTTTATATTATTATATATAATATATTATATATATATATATATATATATATATATATAGAAAAAGTAGTAGGACTTGGATAGGACTAGTACTACTTATGGCTAATCCACTAAAATGCCGAAAAGAAATTTTGATTGTGAAAGTCACGATTAAAAGGAAAAAGAAAGTAATTTAGAAGCTAGCACTCCGTGGACATTGCCGTACCACCCGTTTTTCCAAATCTGGATATCATTAGAGGCTGGGCACCTGTGCGGCTTGTGGATCAACGTCCCAAACATATTGGATATTTTACTGCAATTTTAATGTATAATCTCTATACTTTTCTTGTACTACGCATAAATTAATCAAGATGATCCGTGATAAGAAAATAAAATTTTAAATTCCGCTGCTGTTTATTTACTTTCTTACAATAAAGCACTTTTTATGGAAGACCATCAGTAATATATTGCTTGTCAATGATGTTCTGGTAGGCAGAATACATAAAGGAGATCCTATCTGTAATATTTGTGGCGAAGGGAAAGAAACAGTCGAGCATACTTTGTTTGATTGTGCTTTGGCCAAGAGAAATTCCCTGGTACAGTGGGAAGGACTTGACAGAGTTAGACATAATATCTGGGACTGGTTTGAAGATCTGATCTGAAAGGCTAGTAAGGGAGCTAAAGGGAAAGACAGTGGAGCTCACTGTAAACATTATGTGTTAGCTATGGAAATCCAGAAACAGGAAGGTTTTTGAGGGAGTACAGATAGAAGGGAGGTGGGTTGTACAGAAAGCTCATTATGAGTGGCTGGAGTTTTTGCACAGGAATAGTAGTTTTCAGGAAGGGAACAAGAACAAAATCGTAGATAATATTGAGGAGGTTAAATGGACTCCACCTGCAGAGAGATGCGTTAAACTGAACACTTCAACAATATTGGAAGCTCATAAAAGGAAAGAGAGCAGTGCTTTTGCTACAAGAGATCATGAGGGTAGACTAATTGTAGCTCGAGGCTGGTTGAACCAAAACGTTAAGGTCAAGAATTTACTTGAAGCAGAAACCATTTTGTTAGCACTACAGTTTGCCAAAGATGAAGGGTGGAGAAACGTGGAGGTCCAAGCAGAATGTGCTCACTTAGTGAATGAGCTCAAAAGAAAAAATAGCTAGGGATAAGGAAGGAACTGGAGCTGCTTCTTGATGATATTATTTGCTTGAGTGACTGGTTTTGTAAATGTTCCTTTACCTTTTTCGTGTAATTATGGCAATTCTATGAGCCATTTAATCGCTAAATGCGTGATTGATAGTGATAGAAATCATTTGTGCATGCATGTCTTCCCCTTGTGGCTCAATGAAGTAGCCCAGGCTGACTTTGGACAGTTGTCCAAGTGATTTAAATTCTATTCATATTAATACAAAAGGTATTTTCGTTTCGGAAAAAAAAAAAAAATTGAAAATAGGCCAAAGTTGTCCATGAGGGTCGACTTAGCTTCTAAAGCTCAAACTTTCTTTGTCTAAGAAATGGTTGAATTAAAAATCGATTTATCTAAATATTTTTTGAGTTTGATCTATGTTATTATGAAAGTAATTCATCCCATTATTTGGCAATATGTCAAAATTACTTAATGGTTAAATGCAGAAAACTTCTCTAAACTTACATTTTAGTTGTAATGATTGTCCTCCTCAATTTATTTAATAAACACTTTATCTCTTTACCCTAACTTCTTCATGTTTTGGAACAAAATTATCCTTACTATTTTAATTTTTTTTTTCTCTTCTTATCAATTTATTTATTTTCTCTCTCTTATATTTTTCCTTATATCTTCTTACCCATTCTTCCTAGCTATTGCTAAACTATTATACTACTAGCAATGGTTAGTTAATAGCTCTAATTTTTTTACATATGTATGGATAATTTATATAATAAATAAGTTTTTTTAATACAAGCAACATATATCTTAATAGTATAATATGAATTTTATGAGTTTTACTAATGTTATAATTAATAAATAAATTAACTATAAAAAGATAAAATAAATTTTCAAAAAATATATATATATTTGTTATAAGCATGCAAACAATTTTTTTTTGTTGTACCATATCATTCGTGTCATATTTTGGTTAAATTTATCGTAACTCCAAAACCCTTATATTAGGTAACAATATTTTCTTACTATCCATTTTGCTAATATTACACCATAAATAAAAAAGTTGTACACATTTTTTATTCTATAATTTTATTTGTGTACTAGAATAAATTTTTTAATTTTTTCTAGCTCAAAAATTTTATTTTTTATTTATTAATCTTATTATTAATAGTTAATCACAAACTTTATATTACAATAAAGTATATTTATTGTATTAAAGCATGATTAATCTATAAATTATATTGTTTATACACATGTGAAAATTTAGAACTTTAATTAATTAATTATTAAAAATAATGTAATTGTTTAGTAGTAGTACGGGAGAATAGTGAAAAGAAAAAGAAAAACAAAGATAGAGAAAATAAATAAAAGGAAAAAAGAAGAAGAAAAAAGAAAAACAATAATTAATTTAAATAATCTGGGTAGTTTTATTCCAAAATATAAAAGAAGGAATAAGGTGCTTATTAAATAAGTTAAGGGGAGAAATTATAATTAGAATGTAAATTCAGGGGAGTTTTTTGCATTTAACCCATTGCTCACAACCTTTTGTAAAATCGGTTATATACTGATCTAAATAGGGTAACCTTTCACTTTCTTTCGAACTTATATTTAAAAAAACAACAAAAATAATAATAATTAAAAAGTAGGACAAAGCTAACATGCTACTAAGTGGTGAAAGTAGAAAGTAGAAAGTAGAAAGTGGTTAGACTATGTGGATTTGTTAGGTACACATTAGTTTTGGTTTTTAGTATAATTATGCAAATCTTTTTAGCTGAAGAAACAGCGAAACATCCATATCATAAGCCTCGCAATTTCCTAATTTGTCACCTATTGCAGTAAATGAGTCGCCTTGGTGTAAAGCTACTTACAAGAATAAATAAGAGAGTTTTTAACTGTTGAGGTAAACAAATAGTTTACTAAATAATAAAATATTTATATAAAGTGATAAAATTATTAATGTGATATTAAATTTTTTCAAATAGTTTACTAAATAATAAAATATTTATATAAAGTGATAAAATTATTAATGTGATATTAAATTTTTTTAAAAAAAATTAATCAAACATTTAAAATCAGATTTAATGATTTAATATGAATTTTGTTTAATTTAGTGATATTTGTTAGTAATTTCATCAATTCTGATGACATAATTAAACCAAACTTCTTATCAATTAAGAAATATATTATAGTTAAGTTTTGGTAATTTAGTTATTTAAGTAATTTAGTTTCCTAATACAATTATGTTTAGAGTTGTTATTTCCTATTCTAATTAAGTTTCTAATTTTCTTGGTAGTTAAATTTATTACCTATAAATAGAGGGTTCGTTTAGTTTATTCAATTGAGAAGAGTTGAATTGAGAGAGTTTAAAATAGAGATTCTAGTCTAATAGTAAAGCTATTATATCGTGGATTTATGTGGGTTTCAATGAGAATCTGATGTACGTTATTTTATAATTTCTTCTCTTTTTTCACATATTTTTTATATATTAAATAAATTTATCTTCCGTTACGTATTTTTTTACGCTAACAAGTTCTAAAATTTGAGGTACAATTAAAGCACTTATTTTTCACAACTTTTTAATTTTTTTGAGTTTAACAGAAAAGGCCTAGCAAGTATTTTGAGTTTTACAAGGAAAGAATATTCGTTTTGGATGCTTCAACGACTATTGTCGCAATCATTTAGTTACGCTACAAATGTTGTACCTTTTTTTTTTCGGGGGCGGGGGTTGGTTATTGTAGCTGTCTATTGTTGTACTTTACACATAAAACCGAGAAAAAAAACACATGGCCTCCACTCTCCAGCCTGGCGAAAGGTGGCGGTTAGTGGCGGCAAATAGGATGAATTGATAATACTCATAGAATCACAGGCCACAACCAACTTTCCAAAATAAGAAAGTAGATTGGTATTAAACTTCACTTCTAAATTTTTTTTTTCGAAATTATATTTTATTAAATAATATATATATATATATATATAAACTGATGTAATTTATTTTTTTTATAATTTATAATTTAGTCTACAATACAAAATATATGAATGTGGTCAAAATTGAATCTATGTATTTCTCAATTTTGATTTCCTATATATGTCACGAAATTGACTTGCTATGGTCAATTTTTTAGGGTTCTGTAATTCTATTTCTTAAGCACTATTATTTAGTATGTTGATGTTCAATAATTTTCAAGTTTAGTATAGTCATAACTTTACGTGAAAACCTACTATAATTCATGTGTTTGATTAATAAAACTAAATGAACAACAGTGAAATTTTGATTAAAAAAAAAACAACAAGAAAAGTTTATTTGTAATTTGACCAAATGTCTACCTAGTTTATACTACCATTCTATGAATCTAGCGAGCATCAATTGTTGGTAACCATGAAGCTTCCAACTAAGCAGAGCCCACCAAATACAGCTTATAGTGTGTTTTAGGGAAGATAATTGGATAAATTTATTTGTCTACATATTAGTAAATTATGTACAACAAATAATAGTAAATTCAATAAAAGTTATATAGGCAAAGAGTTATACAAATATTTAATTGATGATGAATATTAATTGTCTCATTAACATCATCTCCAAACCAACAATTTGATTTGATTTAAACATAAAGATAGCATGAAAGATTGATATTTCTTTTTATAATCTAACTTCTGGATTATCATACTAATGGAAACTACAAAGCTTAGGTAATAAATCATTTTTAGCATGTACGTCCTATAGTATATGATGTATCATTATCTTGAATTTGTTAATTTACAAGCAACATCGTCTCACCCTAATTATATGTGATTATTCCGAATATTTGTACTTCTTTCAAAATGGGTTAGTATATAATACAACATTTACACACTTCACACTTCCACTCTAAAATAAATATGTTCAAATTAAGAAAAACAATGGGCACAATTAATGCAATAAGTCGAATTGCTGTCTAAGCAGTTCAACTATCAATTATAAACAAAAGAAAAATAATGGGATCTTTAAATGGGAAATTAATTAATCCTTTATGAAGCAAGACAATGCAAATTTGCCGGATACCAAACTGGAGAAGATCGCCACTCGCAAGTTAATATTCTCATATAATTCTGTGTGGACATGGGCTCTTTATGATAAAATTATGATTGAGATTTCACTATCAAAAAAATATAGAAGATTATTCTATTCTAAATTAAACCAGCTGAATAATTCTCCGACTTGTTGGGCATATCCACACATCATACCCAACTTGCAAGAAAGAAATGGTCATTAATTTTGCACCTAACAAGATTCCATTAGGTCGCACTTCATTATGATCCTGGCCTACGTACTTGTATTTTATGGTTTTTCTTTCTCAAGCTCTAGATCACTATATCTATATCTATACTACATAAAATGAGAGAATGTGATTTAGTGAACTAGATTTTCTTTTCAAAATTACTCTTATTATAAAATTTAATTACTTTGTTATGTCTCATAACTTGAATGCCCTTTTATAATTATTTAGGATTTTTTTTTAATTATTTAGATTATTTATGTAAGTACTCCACAAAAAGTAAAAGAGAAAATAAAACATAATTCATATCAAGAAATAAATTCAATTCAAAAAATTTACCCTTACGTAATAAAATATTAGGAATAAGTTTTAGAAATTAAAGAAGAGTAACAAATAATTTTATTAATTGTGATAGATTTTAGAAATCAAGCAATAATAAAAATAAAATAAAATTTACTTGAAAAATAAATTTACATATTTCATTTATACTTTTGGACCTTTGACGAGAAAAAATCTAAAAGGTACATAGAAAATAAAACTAAATTTTTTAGACTTATATTTAGAATTAATTTTGATTGAAGTAAATTTTATCATAGAGTAAAATTTTAGGATAGATTTAGAAATAAAAAGTTATTAAAAAAATTAACTAAATATATATTATAATAAATGAAGGAGTTTGATTTACTTTTAAATTTTCTTTCCCAAGTTACCCCCACTATAAAATTTAATGACTTTGTTATGTTCCTACCTTGAATGTCTTTTTTATAATTTTTTTTTAACCTATTTATGTAAACACTCCTCAAAGAGTAAAAAAAAGAAATAAACATACTTTTAAGACTTCATATTAGGAGAACATAACAAATAAATTTGATTGAAATAAACTTTTCTTATGTAATGGAATTTTATAAATGAGTTTTAGAAATTAAAGAAGAGAACAATATTTTTTTGGGATGGATTTTGGCAATCAAGCAATAATAAGAATATAAAATTTACTTGGAAAATAAATTTATATGTTTCACCTAGAACCTTAAAGAGAAAAAAAGTCCTAAAAAGGTACACATGAAATAAAAACTAACTTTTTCATAATTTATTTAGAATTAAATTTAATTGAAATAAATTCTCATAAAGTAGAATTTTTGATAGATTTAAAAATTAAAGATGAATATTAAATAAAGATAAAAAGTTAATGAAATAAAATTTCTCATTAAAAAGATGATTATGATTAGGTTATGGATACACTAACAGACTAGACAACATTTACATGTAATTAAATAAACTAATAATTTATTAACAACTATTAAAAGAAACTAGAAATTAGTTTGACAACTATTAACAACTATTAAACTACCAATGCCATTTATTTTGTCTCAAATATTATTATCTAGATTTTGTAAAGACGAAAGAGATTCATTGTCCGGAATATGAAAAAAAATTTGGCTACTGTGTGGTGTGCTAAAAAAACAAATATAATATAAAATCAATCTTTTCCATTATTGTTAAAACTGATTAGATGAGTAGGAAAATGGTGCAAAATATGATCTACACATATTTTAAATTTTTTTTAAAGAACAAAATCCTTATTTTGCAATTCTTACTTTACTTTTAGTTTCATTTTCATGCATTGAATAGTTATCACATATTTAATCTAAGTTACGCTTGCCTATAATAGAAAATTATTTCCTAAATTATATTAGCTAAAATTCTTAAAGAATAATTATTGTCCTCCTACAAAAAAATTATTGTTATTGTCTTTGAAATTGTAAATATCTAATGTTAAATATTAGTAACTGTATAAATTATATTAAAAAAATAAGAATATCAAATAAGTTACTAATTAGACTTTAACTAGTGTGGATACTAAATGTTTTAGAAATTATTACTATATAAGAAGTTGATAGCCACTGCAACTATATATTTTTTATCTTATTTTACCAAATAAACTTTATAATATTGAATATTTACATTTTAATTTACTACTATACAAACTGGTAATCTTAACATAATAAATAATCACTAAATTTCACGCCGTAAATTGTTAAATGATGGTAGACTATTTTTAACTTTTTTTTTATTTTTATGATATAATTCTTATAGTTGTGTAAACTATATATTTAAAAAATATTTTATTTTCTAAATTAGAAATTGCTATTTAGTGTTTGTACACGAATGATTTCTACATCAAATTGGTTCCAAAAGAGGTTAGGGATTTGAAAATAATTAAATACCCTGATGCACTTGATAAATCAATTTGTTAGGATAAAATTTAAATAATTGAAGAAAATAAAGGATTCTAATAAATTTTATAAATTGTCAACATTTTTCAAAAATACACTACCCTGTTTGATTTCTAAACTAATAGAACGTATATGATAATAAGAAAATACTCTACTATATTTCCTATCATACATTGTACTCTAATTTGATGATAATTTAAACTTTCCTATTTTTGAAGTTAAATAGAGTACCAATAAACTTATTGTAAAATGTTTCGATAATTCTCAATCAAGAAAAATGAACTTTTTATTTAAAAAAAATTGTAAAGTAGATATGTTATTTACAAAACACAATTATTTAGTTTTAATGAAATTGTTTGAATTATTAAACTAAACAAATCTTATATATTTTTAATAAAGTATATCTAAATAAAATGCATAAAAATCGCCCATGAGTAAATATTTCTCTAAATTCATATAAATTACAAAAAATTCTTTAACTTTGTTAGAGATTAAACAAAAACTATATAAGACAAAAATACATTTTTTTTATTTTTGTTTTGGTGCGTGTATTAATTTGTGTTGCAGCTTTGAACCTCCAGCTTTGGTATCTGTGAAGGTATTTGGGGTATATTTGTTGACAAAAAGTTGGGATTATGTTTAGAGAAATGGGATAAACCCTATCTGTTGATGAAAAGGTTGGGCTACCATTGAGTATATATTTGGACTTGAGGGGAAGCCTTTACAATATTGAATATCTACATTTGAATTTACTATTATACAAATTATAGTCTAAACATAATAAATAATTAATAATTTCACGCTGTTAATTGCTAAATAGTGGTAGACTATTTTTTATTTTTTTTTAAAAAAAATTATTATATAATTCTTATAGTTATGCAAACTATATATTTAATTTTTTTTTTGATAAATCCAACTTTGTTAGGATAAAATTTAAATAATTGAAGAGAATAAAATATTCCAATAAACTTTATAAATTGTCAACATTTTTCAAGACTACGCTACTCTGTTTGATTACTAAACTAACAAAACGTATATGATAATAAACTCTACTATATTTCCTATCATATATTGTGCTCCAATTTGAAGATACTTTAAACTTTCCTATTTTTGAAGTTAAATAGAGTACCAATAAATTCATTGTAAAATACTTCAATAATTCGTCACAATCAAGAAAATGAGATTTTTATTTAAAAAAATTGTAAAGTAGATCTGTTATTCACAAAACACAATTATTTAGTTTTTATGAAATTATTTGAACTATTAAACTAAATAAATATTATATATTTCCAATAAAGTATATCTAAATAAAATGCATAACAATCACCTATGAGTAAATATTTCTCTAAACTTATATAAATTATAAAAAATTCTTTAAGTTAGTTAGACATTAAACAAAAACTATGTAAGCCAAAAATTTAATGAATTAAGAAAAATCAAACAGTTAGCATATTCAAACATACAAAACACAATTTTATATATATATAACAAGTATAAAAAAAGCTAAGGAACTCCCCACACTTGCTATGTGGCATTAGCTGCTGACATGGCAGTTGATGTGGAGGGTATATATATATATATATATTTGTTTTCCTTATTAAAATTGGCTACAAAATGACTGCAAATGCTACTTATATGTATCATGTATTCTTTGTATGTCGAAGGATATATCTGTCAGTTTACATCTTGACTCTTTTTTTGCTATATCATATAATAGAAATTGCCCTTCATATGTACAATTACAAAAACTACCCTTTTGACACGAACAGTGTCAAACTGTTAAGGGATATTATAGATATTTCAAACCTTCTGTGACTTGGAAAGAATAATTTGCTTTTTTACTTTTTACTAGTGAATTCTCTCATGGTCGTACGATTTTGTAATTGGTGTACACTGATCAAATCTTAGCCGTCCAATGATACCAACTTTGTCAATATCAAATCTTTTGTCAAAGATATTTTCTTCCATTCTCCTCGGTTGCTTTTCAAAGAAAACCCTAGCCCCCTGTCTTTTTCTTTCTCCCCTCCTCCAGTAGCCGCTCTACCCCCTTGGTCTTCCGTTGCCTCCCTCAACTCCCTTAAAATTAGGTAGAGCAGAAATTAAAGGAATATATGAAAGGTAATTTCTCTTTTTTGGAGGAATTGAAGGGATATAGGAGGGACAGTATGCCCTAAAAAAATTCCAATGGTTTTAGGTATTGTTAGGCTTTGATTTTCTTTCTTTTTTATTAAAAATGTTTTTTCTTGTCCAAATTTTTTGCCCTTAATTTAGGTACGTTGATGCTGTTGCAAGAACTCCAGCAGAACAAAAAAGAAATGTCCAATTTTCTTGCATTTTTTTCCACTTTATGGTTTATTTATTGAGTATCTTTTGTTATAAACTCATGTGATATCTTCATTTTTCACCAAATCCGTAACAAAAATTTAATTACCTTTCACATTTTCACTTTTTCTTGCAGATGATTTGGGTCTTCATAGTGGATCTCTATAAGTCTGCTGATTTCTTTGTCATTTTTACAACTGTAAAGAGATAACAAGGAGGTTGGTGTTTAGGAATTTTAGTAAATTTAAAATTGTCTAATTTTTTTTTTTTGGATGAATATTTGTTGTTACTTTTGATGTTTTTGATAACAAAATTATATTATTTCACTGTTTTGTAGGTTATGGATGATGTTCTCAGTTTGACCTGATAAAGGTACAACTCCTTAGTATTTTCTTGAGATTTTTTTTTACGAGATTAAGGTGTGGATAAAACTTTTGGAGTCAACATGAACATGAACTCTTTTTGTTGGGTTTACAACAGATGAAATCATATATATCCAATTTTTTCCAGATTGTAATAGTAGTAGGTCTTTTTTACAACGGTAGATTTTTTTTTTTTTTTTTTGGTTTTAAGATCTGGATTAGAAAAGTTAAACAATTGAATGGGTTAACAGGAAGAGAAGAAGAATTATGACAAAGACCCCGATTTTGCTGAAACCCAAGTAAAGCTACGCCTAAAGTAAGTGTTTTTTTTTTTTTTGGGAGGGGGAAATCTTACTATTTTTTTGGGAAAGAGTTTGGCTTTGTTTCTTGCTTTGCTTTAATTGTTTTTCAGAAGTCCATAACCTTTTACCCTATTTATTTGTGTATTCATGTGTAAACAAAGATAAAGAAAAAGTGGGATTATTTTTGTTGATTTATGTAGTTAACTCCTATGTTAGATGGAGGAGAGATTAGGAACTGTAGGAAAGAAACAGAATATTTCATACAAAAACTTGATGATCAGCCTCAATTTTTCACCAACTAAGATCAAATGCATGTTATCAAATCTTATCGCCCTGTTTTTAAAGTATTATGGTCTTTCTCTGTAAGCTGTAAAATCCTCTATACCTATACCGATATATCTAATAACATTGATCTAACATATGTAAACATGGAATTTTATGATGTATTATTGTGGCATAATCCGGTACAGATTGATTTTTTGTTGTAGATCATGTAACTTCCTGTCTTTAAACATTGATCTACCATATGTAAACATGGAATTTTATGATGTATTATTGTGGCATAATCCAGTACAGATTGAATTTTTTGTTGTAGATCATGTAACTTCCTGTCTTTAATTTCAACGAAACTGTTACGAAAATTTTTACAAAGTAGTCTATTGAGATTTTGATTCTTTTCTGTGAACTGAGTCATGAAGGTATATTTAGAAAAGTATTTTAATTAAAAGAAGGTATAAATTTATGCATACAATGAGAAATAGTGCTAATCCCTTTCTCCCTTTTCCTAATAATTCATACTCTTCTATTGATGCTACGATGTGGGAAACCGATTTTCAAATAATGAGATCAAATTAAAAATAAAATAAAATCAGTAGATAACTAATCTTTAATTTTAGTACTTTGTGGCAGGTACAACTTTTAATTCATTACCGATTATTTCCAGGTTATGACACTCAAAATTCAAGGAATGAGACTTTTTGAACCTTGCCTCTAAAGGTAAGCCTCAATGATATGAGTTTGTTTTTTCTTACTTTGTTAATTAATAAATACCTTAACATCCATTTGAACGATTTCTTACTTTTTGAATGATTTCGGTAATTGGTATTTGTCACTAAAGGTAATAATGGATCTTTCTTACTCTATTGTTTGTTCTCTAGATATTTTGACTGCATTAATTTCATTTGTTAACCAGCAATAAAAAAAATTTGTTAACCAGCAATAAAAAAAAAAAACTAAGAGCCACAAGAGGTACTTCTTTTTTGGTTAAATCATGATAGTAGTATGAGTTTGTTTGGATATTTAGATGCTTTTGTAGTGAAAAAAAAAATAGTTCTTATTTTGTGTTTTTTGGTTGATCTTGATTCAATGATCGTGTTTCTACTCTTTCTCATGAAATGTGTATGAGGTATTTGTTAATAAGGTTAAACAACTAATTTTAGTTGAACTCGAATTATTTGATAAATGAAAAGTTTTCTTCTAATCTAATATTTATTGTTTCTAAAAAAAATATTTATTCTTTCTTTGTTGTTATTGTTTCTTTCTATTTTTGTATTGAAATTAACATCGTGTAAATGGTAATTTTGCAGGTGATGATTGAGATTTTAGTTGTCATTGTGATTACTTGCAATTTTCTTGATTTTGGATCAAAATTTTCAGCTTTACAAAAGTTGGTTATTATTTAAGATCATTTTTTCTTTTTCCCTTTCCTGGTTTCTTTGATTTTAATATGGAATGTGTACTTTATCTTTTTGATGGGTCTTTGTACCAGCTTTTTTGTACTCAATGGCACGTGTACTAGGGACTTCTGAAATTGTTAAGGAAAAATTCTTCGATCCACTCACACATTAGTGCACAAAATGAAGATGTTGCTAAAAGGATTGTGGCAATTTCTCCTTTTCTTTATAGATGAAGAGGAAAAAAATGTCTTCAAATGATAAGATATCTGAAAAAGGTTCAAAAGTTTTTTATTGAAATATTGGACTAGGTATGTAATGTTTAGGGGTTGCTAATGAAATAATTTAGTCTTATTTGTCATGAATCATATGGTTTATTTTTTCTTTTCTTTGGTGTATGTTTTTACTTTTTTTACTAAGTTCTTTTTCTTTTTTAGGTGTACTAAATGCAGATTAAACACACCTATGTTTAGATGTATTTTTTAGCTTTGATGTTAATTTCCTACTTAGTAATGGAAGCTTGAATTGTTCTGCCTAGAAACCTGAGATGTATAAACCTATAGTCTAATTTTTTGGTAGTTTTTATTCAAATTCGAATTAGGTTCAGCAAGCATCCATGTTCAGAGTACTGCTTTGGCAATATGGTTGTTGGATAATGAGGGAAGTCATCATTGGCTCTTTAGTTAGTAGTATCTGTACTCTTAATCTACTTATAGAAGGAAAGAATCAAAGACTACTTAGTAATAAATTAGTGTCTACATAATTACAAATTATAATACTATTTTATATGATTTTTTGGGCTAACTTTAGGTTATTCTTAAAAGGGTATTAAATTTTCTATGCATTCCCTTTTATTTTTATCTCGAGACTATAAATATTATTTTTGAAATATTTTTATTCTTAATTTTCTTAATCCAGAAACATGTGTTGTGATAATACTTCAAAGCAGGTCCAAAGGTAGACGTTGAAATTTTTAGGGGAAGAGGGGTTTGGAATCTGTACATCCTAATTACATAACTTTACCAACTTGAGTATGAATAGGTTGTTGGAAAATCTTATGGTTTCTGCTCTGTCAAGGATAGCAAATAAAGTCATCTCTATAAGCATATTGTTTTTTCTCCCTTAAAATATGTATGCTTGATATGATCTTTATTTTTCAGTTTGGTAAGAAGTAGGATTTTGAGGGAAGATAAGAGCAATTAAATTGAATGAATAATATAAATCTATGAGCATAAACCTTTACCAGTTTAGGTAATGAGTTGCAACTTTCTTATTTACATAGCATAGTTTTATGTGCATGTTGCTCTATGCATTTTTTAGTCAAGATTTTTCATGAATTCTTGTGTTTACATTTCTTGCATGAACCTCTTAGTTGTACACATGTTAATTTTTGGATTTTTCAACATGTCAAACTTGCAACCATTCAGGATGGAGTAGGTTGTTTTTAGTCTTTATTAAATGATTACCAGACTGTAAGATCGCAAGTTTGTCTGCAAGTGTTTTTGTATTGTCAATGAATAGAAAACCAATGTGGTGCAGATATTAGAGGAGAAAGATGAGGAAGTTACAGAGAAAAGCCATCAATTGAGGTCCAAACATTTGTACATGTAGAAACGATTCTCTTTTGTATAAGTATATGAATAAATGTTCATTTATTGCACACTTTTGTTTTGCGCTTTCAATTTTTTATATTGATAAAGAATTACAATTTTCAAGTATATATTCTTCTTAGAAAAAAGGCACGGCCAGGGTCCACTAATCTATATATATATGAAGATTTCACAGACAGTATATATATATATATCTACCTATATATAAAAAGACAAGGAGCTTCATCTTTATGTCAAGTGGCATCCATGTGGCGTTTGGTGCTGACATGGTAGCTAATGTGGAGTAGGAAATTAGTTTCATTAGGTGCTAAATTTTCTTTTTTGCCCCTTATGTCTGAAAAAGAAATATACTATGACAGGGATAATTTAGTAAATTTGCATCACAATCTCAGCAATTTTGTGCTGAAAAGTCAGTAATACCCCATTTTCTAGAACAGTTAGTAACTTTTGTGGATATTATAGTTATTTGGTTATGTAATTGGAGTGGCACAACACTTCTTTTTCTGCCCATTGACATTTTAATAGATAGAGAAGAGATGGGATCTATGATGAGAAGAATCCCAAAAGGGCAAAAATGAGGATAGGCCGGATTTTTAGGGATTTCTTTTTCAATTCTCACCTACCAAGTACTACTGTCTTCTACTTTCTCCTCTCTCCATCATCGACAGTCCCCTCCACTCTCTATTCTTAACTTCACTCCACTCTCTATTCTTAACTTCACTTCACTCAATTTAGAAAAATTTCACTGTTGAATTATATGTCACATTTAGATAAATTTATGTCACATTTAGATAGTGAAAATTTTCAAATTTTAATATATATATATTAGTTTAATTAAATGATAAAATATCATTATTTTTTCCATTTTTTTTACAAGACAATTATATAGAGCATGATTAAAATTATGAAAATTTTTTATTTTTGAAAATATATATTTTTTTCAAAACTACATACAAATGCAATTAACACGCCTTATGTAACTCAATCAATACTAAGAATCCTTTTTTTCACTTCTTGTCACACATTCTATTACACTATCTAATGAATTAATGAATAGTCTAAATAATTCAAAAATTTTCTGCTAAAATTCATAATTATATTTAAAAGAAATTTTGACAATTCATTAAGTAGTAGAATAGAGAGTTAGATAGAAAGTGAGATAAAAAAAGTTTTACCCTCAATTAATGCATTCTTTATTTTTAAGCTATAATTAAAACTAAAGTAACCATACTAGTGTGTGTGTATATATATATATATATATGTTTTTTTTGGTACATGTATTGATTTGTGTTGGACCTTTGAACCTCCACACATTGGTATCTGTGAAGGAATTTGGGGTCTATTCGTTGACAAAAAGTTGGTATATGTTTAGACTTGAGGGAAGAGAACTGGGCCCTATCTGTTTGATGAGAAGGTGTATAGCATGAGTATTTATTTGGACTTGGGACCAACCGGGGAGGGGGGGACTTATGTCTGCCCATTAATGGGATATGCAAGTTTGTGCCCATTAATGGGATATGCAAGTCTGTTTAAGAACAAGACATGCCCTTCATCTTCACTTGCAAATTTATATCTCTTAAATTTTAGAAAAAATTTACAATCATTTTAAAAAATTATTTTCTTATATTTTAAATATTTATATAATACAATATCATATACTTTAAATACTTATGCTATACAATTTTTTAAAATAAATAAAACAATTCCATAAAATAAATTATAAAATTTTTCAAAATTTTGTTACATCATCATATCATTTATTTTATAAAATTCAATTCAAATTATTAAATATCTATAATTTATATAAATTTATAATTCATTTTAAGAAACTATTCTCTTATATTTTAAATATTTATATAATACAATATTATATACATTTAAATACTTATACTATACAATTTTTTAAAATAAATAAATCAATTCCTTAAAATTTTCCAAAATTTTATTACATCATACATATCATTTATTTTTATAAAATTCAATTCAAATTATTAAATATCTATAATTTATATAAAAAGAAAGGAAGGATTTGTATCTATCATTTATTATTTTGTCATTTGTTATTTTTATTATATGAATATCCGAGCAAAACCAAAGAAAAATTTTACTAGATTTTTAGCGAATAAATTTTCTTCTACTTATAAACACTATATATTTTAAAAATTTATACTATACAAATTCTTAAAATAAAAAAAATAGTTCATCCAACGAGACTGTAAACCATAACTTATTTATAACCCACATTACCCAACTATAAGTAGAATCAGCCGGAATGTTTACCCAACTATTTTGCAAAGGGAAATACTTGAGTAGATTCGATTTTTAATCCACTTGTAAATTTTGTAGTGTAAAATCTATGACACATTGATGTAAATAAGATTCTTTAAGATTTAATCATGACCACTATGTACCCGTAAAACCAAAGATCAAGTCTAATATTTTCCTTTTGCAAATCCCAAATTAGCAATCCAACAACTTGCACAGACCCTCTCTTAAGAAACTCAATTAACTTTGTTCACATAAACATACTAACTGGGTTTTTTTTTTTGGATAAGTTATAAACAAACTGAATTATCTCTACTTTCTTATGAATAGATGTGAATCTTGCTTGTTTCTTGAGATGTCCAAAATGTTCAAAGAAATTGTCCATAAAAAAGAGATCGAGATAGTCCCCCTATCCCTCTTACATGCGTCTTTAATCACCACAAAATTACGGTATCTAGCACCCCTTTCGGTATGCTGAAGCTTTGGTAAGACTAATTATTAACCGATTCTTTGAAAGAACTACATCAGATCTTGCTCAAACAAGTAAAAAATTAGGAACTGCAGGTATAACACTAAGACCATACATTCCTAGCTTTGGTAAACCTGTTCCAAACCCTGCTAAAGCTTTTTTAGGTCAACGTTAATTTGTGCACAAGTAACATATTATACCCAAAAAAAAGAAACTGATATATTTAAATACATCAAAAGAGTTTTCTTGTTAATTGAGAAGATGGGACAATAACTGCATACATGATCATAATGCAGCAAAAAAAAACTTTGACGAAATTGCTTGAAAAGTGTTCAAACTTCAAACCCCAAAAGCAAACAAAGGTGTTTGAGGGGCAAAGTTGGTACTAGTACTAGTAGATCTATGTGGGGGAGGTGGGATAGGAGGCCTATTTCCTATAAAGCTAGAATTTCTCTTTACACATAGTGAAGAACAAGATCCCCTTGATGTCTTCCTTGACATCAGCCTTCTACCACCACCAAATTGGTTTGATGCTGATGCTCCGTGGCTTTCGTGAAACAATCCTCCATAACTTTTGCATGATTTCAGCTTCTTATAATAAGGGTTTTCAGGTTTTGCAAGATCTTCCAAACATCTCACGTTTGCCAACGATGTAAATGACTGTGATTTCCCATTATAATGTTTAGATAATCCTCTCCTACAATTCCCCCCACACAAAAAAAATAAAAAATAAAATTAATATATTATTTGACATCAGTACTAAAACTATAGATGTAACATAGGAACCGGTCGGAAAAGTATTTAAAGAATGATTGTAAAATATTATTCGAGATACAATGAATATTGCTAGAGATCCAAATTTATGCTTACTTGAAGGGAAGTTCTTGATCTTATACCAGAGAAGTAGACAGGTGAGGTCTTGCTCACATACAGAATCTGATGAAGCAATCTGATCAGATGATGAATTTGAACCTGAGGTTGGCGAAGTAGGAGTAGTAGTAGAAGAAGAAGCACAAGAATTCCCTTCCTGATCAAACAAATCATCCGATTCATTGTCTGAGGAAACAACACTCGAAACATCTGATGAAAACGAGTCAGCATCTTCAACATCATCATCACAAACTACAACCTTATTTTTCTGATCATCATCCGTGATCCCATGGTTGTTTTGTTGGTTGAAAACAAAAGAATCCATTTTCATCAACTTGGTCATCATTCAGCCCTTCAAGAAAATCTAGTACCATGCAGTTTTATAGTATACTACTATCAATCGACAAAAACTTGGTTCAAATATGTGTTTGTGTGATGAAATGGGATGAAGTTGATGGCCTTAAAATGCCTCGAAATCTTGGAAAACTGTCTGGAAAAGGGGATGGATATGGAAGCATAGGCTAGTAGAGGAGAGATTATCTAATGTTAGGAGAAAAAGATAAGAACAAGCATAATTAATTAATTAATTAATGTTGCTTTATATTCTAGTTCTTCTATCTATATCTGAAACTGTAAGATATATAAGATTCGGAGTTATCTTGTTTCCTTCTCTTGTCCCCCTCTCTCTTTCTAACCCCCACTCACCGCCTGTCCCACCCAATTACAAAATAGTCAAATTGTTCAAATTCCCACCATGCCTCATGGTGCGTGGACTAGATTATCCTCTCTTTTTCTTTATTTTATTTTATCAAAATATCCTCTTTTTCTTTTTTTCTTTTTTTCTTTCTTTTTTTATGTTTTAGTAGTTTTTTGTATTTTGCAATTGAGAAATTTAGTTCATTTTTATGGAGATTTTTCAATATTTGATTTTCAAGAGATTTTATATTCCACTTGTTTCTCTGATGATAGTTTATATATATATATACTCCCTTTTATGTAGGGAGTTAAAAAATATTTTACAAATACTAATCTAGCAAAAGAATATAATACTATATAATAATCATAATGCACGTAATTCCTTTATAAATTCAAAATAGTTAAAATAGGAGTAATATCTTCAAATCTCTTAATCTTCTTGCAAGTAATAAGATATGAGTCATTTTCACTCTTACAAGTAAAAATTACTTTCTATCTATATAAATATATATATTTAGATATATATATTTATTAGATCTGACTTCATGTTAAAATTTTATTGATCGATAAATTAAAATTAAATAATTATATTTTTGACGTTATCAACATCAGAGGTATACTAATCATTGAACCCCTGACTTTATCAACATCGGAGGTATATTAATCAATGACCCAAAATCTAGAAACAAGAAAGATTTAATCCGGAATACTAATTTAACATCCATATATTCGTAATTTCTACTACTAATTTTTTCTTTTGGTGTTGATGCATTTTATTTGTTATTTGTAATTATCATTCTAAAGGGCAAAAAACATAAAAAGAAAATTTATGTTTTTGAGTGAATTTTATTTCTTGATATTGAGGATCAAAGTCTTAGTTCTAAATTCTGATGAAATATTTTACTAAAAGAAAAAATTTAAAACCCAAATATAAGCATGGATTAATAGAACTACAATTTTGACCTTTTTATTCATGAGGATGAGTGTGAAAATGAAATGGACTAGTTTCTTCACCTTTTACAAAAGCGCGTAGTGATGTTTGACATATGAGGAAGCTCGTATGGATAAGGCTTCCCACAAGTGTCGCAATCCAAAATCCTACTAATTGGCGGGCCGTTCATTGGTTTTAATGAATTTAATTGAGACGTATTTCTAGTACTCCCTTACCGCTTATACCCCACCCCTGGTTTTCCTACCAATTTACTGCATGGCTCCTTTTCTTCATTTGCGGCTCTGAAAAGGGCCGGACTTCCAAGAGCATCGACATACACACGCATATGGGTTAGACACAGTAAATCTTTTTAATATTTAAATTATTTTGTATTAAATTTTTTAAGGTTATTTTTTTTTTATTTTGTTCCTTTTGTTAATACACAATAATAATTTGATTATCAAAAGTCAAGAAAGACATTTTTATCTTTAGATACTAAAAAAAATATAAAATTTACCTCTTCAAGTTTGTTATTATAGTTTTGTGTCAATTAACTTATTTTAGTCATTAATCAATATAAAAATATTATCAAAATAATTAAAAATATGATATCTACCAATACCAGTGAATTTTTTTAAATACTTTTGAAAAAATTTAAATACAAAATTTTTTTAACACTATCAATATTTTTTTATCTTTTCATATTATTTTATTTTCATATAAAAGTAAATTTTTAATTATATGGGACCCATAACCATATATTAAAATTATATCAGTCTCTTTTTTCCCTTTTCTTTATGTTTATTTAAAATAATTTTTTCTTACTTTTTCCATTACTAATATAATTCAATTATCACCTAAATTATAGGAAATAACTTTATACATATAAATCAAAACTCAAATTAAAATAATTTAGATGAAACAGCTTTAATAATTCATCAAAAAATTCCTAAAATTAATTATTTCATTGTGTTATTAAGTTTTAAATATTGAAGAAAGTACAATTCAAGAATTAGAATATTAATTAAGTTAGAGTATACTTATATTTTTAACAATATTGAGAACATTATTGTTTTTATTTATTCCAAAGTATTAAATAATAAAAAACTTACATGAGAAACTAAAGTGAAATCTCGCTTAAACTTTAATGGGGTTTACTGCAATTAACCCTTAGGGATAAATTTGTCTTTTTAAAAAAACTAACTACGAAGCTACATTTGACCATTAATCAAAGGAATAAAAAAAAATAGTAACGTTAGGAGATTTAGTGTAAAACAACCCAAACCGTAAGGAGGTTATTTAACCCACACATATAGTGCTTTTTTTATTCTTTATTTTATTTATTTTATTTATTTATTTGGGTAAAGAAAGGATTGCATTAAGTAAATAAAATTAGAGATTTGTTCTAAAAATAAAAAAATTGGATGGATGAAATGGGGATAGCGTCCATAGGAATTTTTTGATTTTTCTTTTTCTAGTGCTAAAAATTATTCTCTCCATCTCAAAACAATTGTCGCCTTTGGTTGGTGCACACGGATTAAAAAAGTTATTAAATTATATCAATTTTACAAAAAATAGTTCAAAGTACCAAATTATCCTTTTACATTTATATCTCAAGTATATAATTCTCCTTTAATTCATTAATGTTACACTAAAAGTATTAGTTAAAAAAATATCATTTAATACTTTTTTGATTTACTAAGTAGTAGATAATATAAAATAAAATAAATTATCTAAAGTAACAATTATTTAAAACGGAGAGAGCAAAGTTTAAAAGAACAATATGTTACTAGTATATTTTGAATAATTTAGTGTGATACTAAGCACGTTATAGTGGAGACTAGTGTCATCTTACACTGGTTCAATAATAGGGTTGTTACAATTGTAATCTAAAATTCTTGTAACATTTTATTATTTAGAGTGTAATATGATAATAAAGTGTATTTTAAGTGGTAAAATATTTTTTTTTATAAAATATTGATTATGTATTTGAGTTACTAAGGGTAAGGAAAGAGGTGTTTATATATATATATATATATATATATATATATATAATGACTTTATTGTATTCTTTCTCAAGTGATCCAACAGGTAAAATTTTGTTGGATTAAAATCACAAGAATAAATATTTGTCTCTGAATAAAAATTTGTATAATATAATTTTAAAAAAATATAAAATAATGTAATTTACAATTCTTTAATGCATTACAGAATTTTGTATAAAACTAATCACAATCTATTTATGATGCCAAGTCCAACCAAACGCGTGGTAAATAAACCAACCTACTTTCCTGTTTTATCTTTTGTTTTTTTGAAGATTACCTGTTTTATCTTAATATTAGTAAGAAAAATGTGAGCCACTAAATTTCGTTTAAATTAATGTCTGAGATGATTAATTTAAGTTTCCTCGTCAATACGACACGAATCCATTAAAACCTCCTCCTCACATCTTAGAAAACCGAAATCCTATTAGTGTTCATTACGATGAAACTTTGACCGTATTATCTTGATAACGAATGAAAATATGAGTCAGCATCCATCGTTGGGCCCCACTCACTTACCTCAATTTAAATAACTCATTCTCGTCCACATTTTGGCCCATACTTATCCATCCACGTAAGCTACCAGCCTGCAAGGTTTCAGGTTTTTATTTTATTTATTTATTTTTTTAAATTCTTTCTTTCTTTCTTTTATTTTTTTTAATTTTCCCCCTTTTCTGTTTGTTTTTCCTGTTCGAGACTTCCGTTTGAATGGTTTTTTTTTTTTTTTACTATTTTTTAAATAATATTCTGTAATCATTTATACACATTTTTAATTACTAGTAGGAAAAAACCCGCGCTATGCATGAGTAAACAAATATATTTAACTTATAAAATAAAATAATGTTAGTGAGATTATGATAATGGCATGCAACTTTTAATAATTACATAAAACAAAAAAAAAAAGAAATTTAAGTGACAATATTTGTAATAGTTGTAGATATTATGAATTTTCTTTCACTATTTAGGTTTTATTTTTATATATAATATAAGTAATAGTTGATTTTCATGACATCTATAGTTGTTGACATTGACTTTTTTTACACTATTTTATTTTTTATATAAATAATATGACTAAAAGTTGCGTATTATTTCTCATTTCATGTATTCATTTTTAATAAGTAGAAATGAGTTTTTCTTATCATTTTATTGAATTATGATCAAAATTCTTGATTGAATGATTAATTAATTAAAAAATTGGTAAGATATTCAATCGATTAATAAGTTTGTTATATCTAATAATTATTATAATCATCTAATCATACTGAATTATTTGGACCTAAATTTAGGTTTTGTAATTTTTATTTTTTTTATAAAAGATATACAGTTTTTTATTGATTTTAACGAATTGTAGTATTTTATAAAAAAGTGATTATTAAGCTTAAAAGCATATTGGTATTTTTAAGTTAAGTTGACATTATCATACTTTTTCTTATTTTTTTGCACAACTTTAACATATAGCTTCAATTAACATTTTTACATTTTAAAAAATAGTATCAAGGTTAGTTAGAAACCCATAGTTAGAAGGTTTGCTAATGGGATGGTTCTAAAAATTATGATATAGTTATTTTTTATGGATTTTTTTACTTACATAAAACATTTTTTTCCGTCAATTAAAAAAATAGCATCGAATCAAATTTGAAAAACTTGGTACTCTATAAAATATAAAACAATTATAGATATTGATTTTACACGATAGAAGTCACACTAATTTTTACTCTTTTCTTTCTAATATATTAGTTATATCTTTTAGTTAACAAACAAAATGTAATATAACCTATGGTGACGTCAATAATAAAACTTACTATTAAAATTATTTTTTAATGTATTACGATTACATAATCACTTAAAAATAATTATTATTGATATTGAATAATTAATTACCAATAAATATAAAGTTGCAAGAAGATGAAAAAAAATTGATCTTACAACATTTTTATCTTTTTGTGATATAATAAATTATTGTTCTTTTTAATAAATATTAATTAAATGTAATTAGATTGCAATAATGATATCATTTAGATATAGTTAAACTAAATATCTTCCCACTTTTATAATAATATAAGTAATATTTGGTCTTCATGATATCTATAGCTAGTTACACTGTTTTATTTTTGTATCTAATAATATAAATAAAAATTGTGTATTATTTTTCATTTCATGTATTCATTTGTATTAGATAAAAATGAGTTTTTCTTATCATTTTACTTAATCCCGATATAAATGCTTGAACTGTATGATTAAATAAAAACTTGGTAAGTTATTCAGTTGATCAATAAGTTCATTACGTCAAATCATTAGTATAATTACCTAATCATATTGAATGATTTAGACCTAGATATAGGTTTTGGAATTTTTTTTGTAACATGTATAATTTTTTATTTATTTTTCTGAATTAAAGCACTTTATAAAAAGCAATTATTGAAATTAAAAGAATATTGAAATTTGTATAAACTAAGTTGACATTATCCATACTTTTTCTTATTTTTTTGCCCAACTTTGACAAATATCAATTAATATTTTACATTTTTAAAAAATAGCATCAAGGCTAGTTGAAAACTCATAAATAGAAGATTTGCTAGTGGTGCTGGTTTTAAAAATAGTGACATAATTAATTTTTTATGGATATTTTTCACTTACGTTAAACAATTTTTTCTGTCAATTAAAAAGCAGCATCGAATCAAATTTTGAAAATCTTGGTGCACTAAAAAATCCAACAAATATAGATATTGATCTTACATGATAAAAAGTCACACTAATTTTTTTCTTTTTCCTTTATGTATGTATTATGTATATCTTTAAGTCAATAAACAAAAAAATAACACAATAAATGTTGACATCAATAATAAGACATACTATTAAAACTATTTTTATTGTATTACAATAAATAATGACTTAAGAATAATGTCTATTGACATTAAGTAATCAAGAAAATATAAAGAAGAAATTGATCTTATAATCTTTTTATCTTTTTGTGAGGTTTATATAATAAATTATTGTTCTTTTTAATAAATATTAATAGGATGTAATTTGGTTGTAAGAACAGTATTATTTAACATAGTTAGGCTAAATATCTTCTTACTTTTATGAAAGTTATTATTTAAATATGTATATCCAAAATTAATTTATTTACCATGATATATAAATAAAAGTTTTGCATAATTAATAAATACCTTAACTTATAGTTGATAATTGATACTTATATGATGATTTATAATACATGTTTAATTTTATAAAACTTTTGAAAAAATATTTAATTATAAGAGGTGCGAATAATTGAAAGTTTAAAACAAAAGAAAAAAGGATAGCTTTATGTGAATTTCATTGTTAATTAATTAAGTAGTTCATTTTTTTAGCTTTATTATTTGCCATGTAAATTATTTTTCCTAATAAAAAACTATGTGAAGATAAAGTTAAAATTTTGGATATTTGAAATTATACTTTTTTTTTTTACTTAGTTACTAATGGTAAAAAGTGACTAATAGATTAAAATGTGCTACTTGTCATTGTATAGTACTGTGCAAGCATTTAAAGCACAAGGGAATGGTTTCCTAAAAGATAGTGTAAATTTTTTCATATATATATAATTATAATAATAGGAGTGTTCATACCCAAAAAGTTTGATGAATCAGTCCATTTTGAACGGTAAAAATAGGGTACACAAATCGATTAATAAAATCGAGTCGGGTAGCGGGTAAGGTATTACTCTTACTGAGCCAGCTAGCGGGTCAAAAAATTTGCTACTTGATAGGTACCCGACCTAGTCCATATACAGGCTTAACTCTGTAATTTTGCATATTATACCCTAATATTAATGGAATTTTTTTTCCTCTTTTATAATGGTATATGTGTAATTAATAGCCATTTTATATATTTTTTAAAAGTTTTGATATTAAAAAAATATAATATTAGACTGAGTCGAATACTCGATAGGCCTGTCAATGGGTTGGATCTAGACCCGAATTCGACCCGATCTGGATCCGTTTATCCAGGTCTAGATCTATAGCAAATATCTTCTATTACTCGGATCAGATCCGGACCCGTTTAGCTATTATAATAAACGGGTCGGATCTGGATCTTGGTGTTCCGACCCGATTAAGACTCAGATCCGATTAAAATATTTAATATATAATAAAATTATTGTATATTAGTGTTATTTTATATGTATATATACATATATGTTGTGTAAATTGCCAATACATGCATAAATATTAATTATGAATTCAATACTTTTGTATAATAAAAAAAAAAGAAAAAATTTGATAAGTTGTAATAGTTTATATATAATTTTAAAAGTTATAAAAAATTATTAAGACCTGGATCCGGATCCGACAAGACCTGACGGATCTGGGTATGGATCTACTTTTGGAAACCTGTCGGAGATTTGAATCCGGATCCAGTTATATTAATCTGATCCGGGTCTGAAAATGTTAGATCCCGACCTGGATCAAAACTCGTTTATAGGCCTGGTACCGGTCATCCAACCCTCTTTGATCAGGTACCATATGCATATGAACTGAGTACCCGATCACTTTCTTTTCTCGGCTCGATATAATCTGGTCAGGTCGGATAATTAACATTGAATAATTAATTACTAATAAATATAAAGTTTTAAGATGACGTAACAACGAAATTGATCTCAACACTATTTTTTTAATATTTTTGTAATATAATAAATGATTGTTCTTTTTGATAAATATTGATTAAATGTAATTAGGTTATGTAAATTAATTTACTAATAATGATATATAGATTCAAAATTTACATAATTAATAAATATTTATTTTCTTAACTTATAATTAATACTTGATACTTATATTATGATTTATAATGCACGTTTAATTTTATTACATTTTTTGAAAAAAAAAGTAATTATAAGAGGTGTGCATAAATTGAGATTTAAAAAAAAAATAGGGGTAATTAAATATAAGATTAGGTAACTATTTAAGTAATTTATGTTTTACTCTATTAATAATTTTTTTTTATCTAATGTGCCACATGTCAGTTTGTTATGACTCTTCACTAAAATAGATTTTACTATTATATATATACTCCTATATATATATTACAAAAATTATATAATATTTTTTAAAATAATATTTAAAGAGTAATAGATGTTTAAATAGATAAGTAAAGACGAATAACTTCACTTGTTTTGTCTTCAGTAGTGATAAATACAAGCTATGAAGTTTGAATTCATGGTGTCGTATTTGAAATAACAAATTAAAGAAAATTTTAGAAATTTGACTGAAATAGCTAAAATATTAATTAATTTAAGAACAGGAAATTCTCCAAAAATAATCACAGAATTTATACGGTAAATTTTTTTGGATAAATAATCAATCTCTTGTGGTTTGGTTAATGTTGATATTATCCTCCTATAGTTTTTAAATCTACAATTCACTCCGTTGTAGTTTAGATTTTCTTGCAAAATGGATGAAAGTTCAAAATTTAACATATTTGTGGAAAAGGTCCAAAATGCCTTTAACCCTGATACCCTTCTACTGTCCAAAAAATCCCTTCGATGGAATTGATGGGTTGTATTTTATATTAAAATAGGTTATTATAATTAGTCTTGATTAGAGGCTTAAAATGACTAAAATAACCTTTTAAATAAAAAAATTTCAGCCTCTTAATGGTCACTTAACGATTTCACCTTAACACAAATCACAATGGGTAAATTATAAGATTAAAAACCATAAAAGGGTAACGTAAACATTAACCAAATTCAAAGTGGTTCCTTTAATTTACCCAAATTTTTGCTCTTTTTTTTTATGATAGATGGGAAATTTTGCAATTAACTAATCTAAAATTGAAAAATATTGTTGGTATTATTGACCCTCGAATAGCAATTTTATGTAGGAAAATTTAAGATCAATATAGCAAAATCTTACTTAAATCACTAAATTTATAATTTTAGATAATTAGTCAAATTTTATTTTTTAATGAATCTAATAATACATCAATAATATTGTCAAATAGTCAAATTTTTGTTTTTTTGTATAGATTTACTGTTTTGTTTATTATGCCATTTTCTACTATAGGATGAAAAAGGGAAAAGAGCACTAATACCACATAAATGTCTACATATTATCCTAAAGAAATTACAATTTCATCAAATTGCAAATACTAGAAAACCTTAAAAAGGCTCTCTTATTAATTTCGTTTTTTTGTGTTTTTTAGGTCCTTCTGAACTCAAATTTATCTGGAAAAAAAAAAAAAAAAAACCAGTGCTCAGTCATCCATTTTTTATTTCTAATATTTCAATTGGCTTTCCATTATTATTAAACTTCAGATCTCCACCAAACTTGCTGTCGAGCATAGTTGAAACACGGCAAGTAATGATGGCCGTTAAAAGGGCTCCACTGGCAACCTTCTTTCACTACAAACACAACCATTTTGTTTGTGCCCCTTTCGGTGCACATTCAGCATGATAATCTCTTATAAGTAGTAGTATTAAATTGCAAAAAATTTGTCAAAAAAAGTGTTGAAAGCAACATCCCTATCATTTACATAACAATCATTCAACTTTTTTCTTTGATAATTTAATTTATGCATATATCTATTATTTCCCACCAGGAGTACTATTCAGTAATGGATCTCTAGTGGTTCTTTTTTGGTCGTGGATGAATAACAATTTTCTTTTCTTACACGATAACAGTTCTATCCTACTTTTTTTTTTTATTTTTTTATTTTTATTTTTATTTTTTATCTATTCTTAGGAAAAAGCAAGAACCCACCTCTAGACGGTATGCATACACTTTTCTTAATATTTTTGTAAGGTCGAAAATTTAAATTTCGATCATACATAAGAATTTTCCTTTAATCTGTTTTTTATTTAGTGTTACGATATGCTATTCCATAGAATGCCAGTGCCATATAAGATTTTAAATAAATATAAACAAATCGAACACTTTAATATTCAAGTTTGTTTGATTATTTTAACAAATTTAAAATTTTATTTAAATTTGATTTGTTTATCTTTCAAGTTGATTTCAAACGAACTTTTACAAAACTAAATTCGAATTGTGGTTTAAGTAGTTTAGAATTTTTACATGTAAATTTAAAAATTTTAATTTATAAAGTCGAGTTCAGAAACGCAACCCAAAAAGTTAACGGTCACTAAATTTGATTATTAATAAATCAAACTCGAATGAACTTTTATCAAATCGAATTTATTTCCAATATCGAGTATGTTAGTATAAATTCATTTATAACCCTAGCGCCATAATGAGTAGGATTAACGTTTCCAAGCAAATGTGTCCATTTATTTATATTTTCAAATATGTTTTGTTTAAAAGGTAATAAGTGAAAGAAGAAAGGGAATATGAGTAAGGCCTCTACGTAAGACTACCATAATAATAAGCTTGGGAAAAACCATCATAATTGGCACAGTCTCTTTCCGGATTTTAGCAAACAGAATTTCATGTGGAATGCGTGAAACCAAATATTCAACCGCATTTCCAGAACTGACTACTTAGACGAAGCTAATGGAGTCGACATCATAAACGTATGAACATATGGGGACGAGGAAGCTGTGGAAAAATCATAAACTAATCTATAAATTCAATATACTTTTATAACGATACACATGTGGTATCAATTTATCATGATCTTATTTTCAAATTTTCTCTCAAATTTAATTCCTATATATTATACAAACTCTTAAAACCTATTCTCAAACAGTCACATTAACGTATTTCAGTGATCGAGTTTAAGTTGAATTTAATTTAATTATTTGATGAATTTATCTCTAATGAATCTCCTATTGGGCTCTGAATAAAATTGGAGCATGAATAGTTTGGTTTCTCATTCATATTCAAGTCCAGTAGACCTGTTGGAGGTAAAAATCCTAACACTAGAAGGATTTAAGGAAGGTCAATGCAATTTTTGAAATATTTAAGTCAACTTTAGTTAAAAATAATTTATTAATTAGCCGGAGTGGTTATCGGGCATGACTACACATCATGTGGGCTCTGCCAGCTCAGGTACGCCTCCTGCGGTCCATCTTTTCAAAATAGCGGCCCAAACACCTTGGTCCCTGTGTTTAATTTTCCTGCTCACGTTTTGCTATTGAATTTGTTGCTTGTGAAACAGGATCTAACATTGGACCACAAGAGGTTCGTAACTGGCCCAATTAAAACTTCAACTATTTCCAGTCTGGCCCAAATGAATTCCTTCTAATGATCCGTGGTGAACTGTCGGTTGCCCAAACATTTTTATATAATTTATTCTGCTCTCAATTGCTACTGTTTGTATTGCTTGTGAGAAACCAAATCTAAAATTGGGCCACACGAGATTAGTGGACTGTTTAGCAGTCTGGCCCAAATGAAGACCTTCTTATGGGTCGTGATGAACTTGACGTTGCATTTAGATGGATAAAATTTAGAGAATATTTGAAATTCCGTTGAAGTAATTTATAGGATTAAAATCAATTAATATTAAATTTATTCAAATTAAAAAAAGTGTGAATTTGGTGGATTTAATCAATTTTAGCTTTACAAAGCACACCCACAAACAGGTAGATTTCAAATCATTTCCCAACTCCATCAATAACCTTAGAGTAATGTTTAAAAACTTGAAATTTGGATTTAGGACAATGTGAAATGAACTCAAACTAATTGATACTCGACTCGATAAGAGCTCGTTTGATTTTAGCTTGTCAATAATCAAGATAAATTTGAACAAAATTAAGTGTTCGTTATTTTTTTGTATTTGACTCAAACCCGACTCGACAAATTAAACATTTTAAATTTGCATGTAAAAATTCTAAATTATTCGAGATTGATTTGAATTCGACTTGAAATATAAACAAGTTAAATTTAAATAAAAATTCAAACTTTTTAAAATAATCAACAAGTTTGAACACTAAAGTGTCTGTTTTATTTATATTCATTTACTCTTCTATTCGGACTAAATTTGAAAAGTTATTAAACAGAATATATTTGAAAATTCGATTGAATTTTTCTTAGTTAAAAGTTAAAGAATTAGAACTATAAATCATGTGAATTTAATATTTGATCCATAATAAAATTATGCTAATGATTGAGTAAAGTATTTAAAATTTTAAATTCTTTACATGATTTTTTTTTACATATTATTATATTGATATTTATTCATCAAAGTATTAAGTAAATTTGTAATTACTCAATAAATTTATCCAAAATTAGATTTAATCAATTTTTTTAATTTAATATTTTTTCGAATCATTTATAATTCTATTGAGTTTAATAGAGTTTTTGTTTTCGCTGAGTTTTTAAACTATTCCACTGGCACTTGTGCAGTTAGCAGTAGCACTCTGTGTATCTTCTCCCTCCAATGGAAGTCGCGAACCACATGCAGTCGCAGAAACGCAAACGTGACTCCTCGAACTCCGACGTATCATTCTCCGCCAGCTCCAACGGTGGAGGGGCAGAGGCTGTCCTCTCTTTCCTCGACGACGTATCATTCGCTGCCTAGTCTTCATGAGTGCAGTTTTTATTTTCCTTTATGCAGTATCCTTGAGTTGTAGTACTTCAACAATTCTATTTTTATAAATTCATTTGAAATTGTTGTTTGTAAATGTCAAGATGCATCTCAACTTTAATAATCTTCTCCACTTACTAATCACCTTAATGCATCTTCTTAGTATCAAATAATTCCATTACGAAACTGTAGAATTTTTTTATATGAATACAAACATATTATTCATCGGAATAATTCTATTAAGAGTGTAGAATTTTTCAATATAAATATATACACATAAATCACACTGTTATATACCGGTAATAGTTGCTTGATATAACGGAAGCATGTATCACTGAAATATCCAGAATGCATAGACTACAGGTTCAGGTCTCGTGTTTACACATCTTCTGATTAGACTATACTTCTTCAGTGATCTTGTCATACTGAAGTTCCAATTATGAAGGCCTCTTCTTCCGCTCTTTTCGGTTCTTCCTGCTATTTCTTGTATTGCTGGTAATCCGATTCTTACAATTAGAGAGAATAAATAGTGTAGAAAATGATAATGGAGCTACCAAGAAATGAGGTATGATACATGTTCTGGGATGCTAATGGAGATTACAAAATTAGATTACTCACCTACAATTCCTTGTAGATGGCCCTGGATCATCCTCAAGGTTCATTGTAGTTAATTTACTCACCAAGTCATCACCGGTAGGATCAGTTCTCGTGACAGAACTTGATTCTGCAAGCCATGCTATCGGAACTGCAAAATTCCTGCAGAAAATGAAGCATGTCGTAAAAACTTTTATCTCATGCTGAATAAAAGTAGAGCTGCCAAACTGGCATTGTTGGGGGGCATGATTTGTGATGACAACTGATTGTAGCATGAGATGGAGACGAAGAAGACCATCAAAGCAATGTTATACATGTTTAAAGTAGAATGGAATCTAACTTTGCATGTTGTACCGGAATCAGTAGTACCTCTGGCTAGAGAGAAAGAGAGTTGAACAAACAGAATGCTAGAAACGAGCAAGTCTATTCCAGAAAACACAGGGACAACGTGAAATTTTTTTTATGGTAATATGCAGGCCTTGCAGGCTGCAAGTTGACAATACTGACATTGAGCATCTGTGTATGTTATCATCCAATAAATTGACTTCCCAAAATAAGTTAACTTCTCCTTAAACTATGTTTTAGTTATTTCCACTATTGTTTCTTGTATACATCTGAACAAGGAAGGCTGCTAAAATACTAATGATATTGATATAGTAGTAAAAGAAAAGAATAAAAGGATATCAGATTGTTACCCTTCCATTTGTTTGCATTTGCAACGATTCAGAGTGTTAGGAGCATACTTTCCAAATATGTTGTTGAGGCGCTTCGCCAACTTTGGTATCTCTGAGCCTGGGCAAATATCCCAAACTTTTATAACTTGGATATCAATTGAATTATCTCTTTGAATGTCGATAGTCCAAATCAGTTTGAGCAGACCCTTCACATCATACCGCTCCAAAAGCACAGAAGAAATACCACAGATTTCATTTATAATTGTGTTACTCTGAGGATGGCGCCAACCACTTGAAAGCCTCACTAGAAGAGAAACAACTTCTTTGCGGATATCAGAATCCTGAATTCTAGCAAATGATTTTGAGAATTCATCACTGAAGCAAACCTAATGTACGCGCAAGAAAGGAGAGGATCAGTGAGTAGAATCATCAATGCTCAAGTTTCAAACCGAAAGGCTGTTCTTATTAAGCAAGCTATTAGACTACTCAAAAGGAAGGTTACGAAAGAACGGCTCAAAAATGCTCAAGTTTAATAGTGACAACCAGTTAATAATTCAAGCTCTCAGCCCTTTTGTAACGGTTGTATAACTGCAACAGAATAAGTACTGACAACTACAAAAAAGACAATGCGAAATATACCTTCCACCTTGCTGTTTTGAACAGCACCGAGTCAGTATTGAGTAGGTTATCAGATTGGCCCAGCTCAATTAGGGCAGAAGAAATTGCTTGAACCAAATTCTTGTCATCTTTAGCATTACGGAAACAACCCCGGCTTTTTGCATCCAAGACTAATTTCTTCCAAACACTACCACTATTAACAAGAGTTGCACTATTCCCCAGTATCCAAAGGCAGTGCCTAGAAGAATAGCCAAAAGTCCATTTACAATAATGATGTAACTCAAGAAAACATATATTGCCTGAAACTCATCACTGTTCAGGTTTCTGATACGTTAAGTTCATACCTTGCTCGCGTGAGAGCCACATTTGTCCTTTGATGATTGGAAAGGAAGCCAATTGATCCATTCCCATTACAACGCACTGTTGAAATAATTATCACATCTTCTTCGCCACCTTGAAATCCATCAACAGAACGAACATTCACAGAGAAGTCACTGTCTGTGTCTGTACTGTAAGTATTGCCTAGTTTTTCCTGAATTGCAAAAACTTGAGCTTTGTAAGGCGATATGCAGCCAACACAAACCTTCTGTTTTGAGACAAGAGACTCTAGAACAAAATAGGTAATGGAATATAATCAGTTGCTGAGATATGCAAGAAAAAGAAAACAACATATTTTGAAAATTTTAGTAGTTATCCCAATGCAGAAAACTTACGTTTATGAAGGTTAGAAACGATCTCAGCAATCACGTATACCTCCACCAGATTTTTGGTGCTATGCCTGTCATCATGATCATCTGTTCCTTACCATTGTTTATGTCAATAAAAGAGTATGATCCAAAAATGGACCCTTCCAAGAAGTGCTTTTTGTAGGTTACGCTCTTAACATTGGGACCATCCATAATTTTCTTTCCATAGAACACCCTATTTGGAAATAAGCTTATTGATGGATGCATCCTATACTGAACATTGAGAAGGTGCTTCGAATGTCCGAACATCACTAGCCTTTCAAACAAGCTTCTTCCAAAGCCGGCCTTCTCGCAAATCTGCTTGTCACAAATCACAAGTAGTTAAAAGCAGAAATTAAAAATTTTCGAAGGATAGTGGAATGGATCATGATTAGCTTAAAAACCTTGCTTTGAACCATTGCTGGAAGTTGTTTCTCATCTCCAATAAGTATAGCGTGCCGGAGTCCAGGAAGCTGAAGAGGTATAGTGGACTCGCATTCCTTGAGCTGAGCAGCTTCGTCAATGACCAACAACTCCAGTGGTGCCATTCCATCTGTGTGCAACTTAGATATTGATGTTGAGCTTGAAACAGTACAAAAAACCAAACAAGCACTTTTCAAACAAAAGCTTCTAATTTCATAATATTCTGTCAGATTTGGAAGACAGATTTTCTCTTGAAGATGTTTTAGCTTTACTAGGCATTCCATTCTTGTCACTCGCAACTCATTAAAGTGTCGTATCCTTTTTTCTGCAGTTTGAATACCATAGAGGACATCTCTTAACCCATTATTTGCAGCAGCAATATTGCCAACCAAAGTTCCCAGAGCTTGTAACATATTACAAATCTCTGATCATGTCCTTGGCTACTTCTATTTGAATGAAAGACGTAGGCATGTGGGTATACAAGCTCGTTATACAAAATATCAACCGTTCCCCTATCGAATTTAATTCCTTCAAGAAAAATTCATCAAATGTCAAAATGGTTTCCACTCTGTCGCCTTTCTCCATTTTGTTTTTCTTGCTATAGGCAACATTTTTCTCCTCCTTGTGGTGCTTGAATTTCTGAGAAGCTGCTTTGTCCCCTATTTGGTTTTTTCTTTTTGTTCTCCTTCACGGTTTGAGCAATAACTTTCTTAAAGAATTTCTGCTTACTGTCTTTTAAGCCTTGATTTTCAATCTTGTCCACTTTGGCCTTGCTGCCACTTGCATTCATGCTTATGAATAATCCTTGATTCCTCTCACCTTCCTCATCACTATCATGTTCTTCATCATCATCATCATCATTTTCTCCCTTTTCCTTGTCTTTATTCAAATAGAGCTGATACTGGTTATTAGGGTCTTCAAGCAGTTGTATCATAGATTTTGTACTGCCTTTCCACCCAGACAATGGAGCCAAACAATATGAAAGAGCAGAAATACGGTAATCAAGAAATACGTCAAAGAGCTCTTCATTATCATCAATCTTCATTCGTTCCCCATTACCAAATAAAACTATGTCCCCTAGTCCATAAGTATCACATTCAGAAGTAGGCCTAACCAAGGTCATCAGCCGTTTTGTAACTCCCAGCACCGCAACATTCGTGGGGGCTCAGCACAAGTCAATGTTCTGCATTTCATCTGTAACAGGGCAAATAATAGAGAAGCAACTGTCCTTGTCTTTCCTGTCCCAGGGGGACCCCATATCAGCTTGACCATATTTTGATGATGACAGTCTTTTGTAGCAATACAATTTAAAACAGCAGTTTCCTGTGACTTGTCAAGTCCAAAATTGCGAATGGCTGCACTTGAATATAACTCAGAAGCTCCCCTTGTTTTCTCATTGGAACAAAGTGTGCAATTCCCACCAACCTACAAATGACAGGGAAAATACAACAAAGCTTTTTAAAAGGATTTAGTTTTCCAAACACACACATTGCAAGTAAATGGCTATTTGCCCACTTGGTTAACACTAAGTTTTAGTTTCTGGTTTCAGTGCAGAAAACCAAAATGTAGAATCAGACAACATAGTAAAATACAAAATATCCAAAATCTTACACTGGGGTCGACTTGGAATACGCTCCTGATAATATTCATGTTTGAAGCTTCTGGATCAGGATTTGTTCATTCAATGCCTTCCATATGCGGATATTTGTTGTCAAGTTAGTAAGACAAACCGCAAAAAGTTTGTCTCCTTTTTTACCCTTTTTGTTGCCTTGTTTCTCCAACTCAATGGGTTTTGATGACAAGATTGGAAGTCTAAAGGAACCCTCATCCTTCATCCCTTGAATTAAAGCAAGAAGATAAGGCCTTTTAGGCCTGTTCAGATCATCGATGCATTTTGGCCTTACATCTGTAAGTGCAATTAGATCTCCAAACTCAGGTTCATAACTGCCTTCTTTTTGCTCATTCTGCCCCATTTGCTTCAGTGAAATTTCATAGTACAATTCTTTTGGTGGCTTATAATCCTTAGATATTTTTACGTCAAATACCTCACAGACAGGTGCACGAGACAACGTTTTCATGTTTGACAACAAATCAGCATGTGTTTCTTCAATAAGTGGATAGATAAAAGATTGCATGTAATGAGTAGTTGATATAAATGTCTCAGGAATCTGTTTCACCTGTATCAAAAAAAAAAAAGGGAATAGAAATTTTGAGAATCTAATAGAGCCATAAACTAGAAATAAAGGCCAAAGACCATATTTGATTGAAAAAGAAGTAGAATTACTAGGTTGTTTCCAAATACAAGAATGATGTTATCATAGTATTTGATTAGCAGTCTAGTTCAAACATAGCAAGTCACTGTCAATCTAAGGTAGTAATACTTAAACAAACAAGGAGACATTTTGCATGAGTGCCATTAAGCAATATTTAGTTCCATTGCGTGGCAAATCTAACATTCATAAACCTAAAGAACAAACATCCATATCTTCCTATGCATGTTTAAAAAAATGGGATTTTTTTTTCAGCAAAGCATATGTATAAAGGGAATTCAAAATACAACATTTTAGTGCATTTCAAACTTCAAAAAAGTAAGCAAGTAACTATATTATATAATCCATACCTTATCAGAGTAAAGTTTTTTGTTCATGACATCATTAATGGACCAAGAAAACACCAAATCAACCAAGCCCCGACCCTTTGATTCTTCCTTCTTCTTCTTCTTTGTTGTTGTTGTTGTAGTAGCCATCTTCTTCATCTCTCACTCTTCCCAGAATGATCAAATAAACTCCTCTAAAGAAAAAGAAATGCCAGAAATTCTGCAACTTCAAAAAAAGGAGATAAAAAGAAAAAGAATCATAGATTGATATACATCATCATCATCAAAAAATAATAATCCGTACAAAGCACAATGGGGAAAGCTAGTAAAATGTGGAATAAAGAAAAAAGGTACAAAACTTGACTTGCAGTCAACTTAATAAATCAGGGTGCTTAACAAGAAAGGAAGTCCAAACAGTCCTCTACGGGAAAGTTCAAACTTCAAATGCAATGCTGACTAATAAAGAAAAAGTGGGAATAGCTTCTAGAGAAGTTGATGTGTGATTTATGCTTTAATTTGGATGCCCTTTCGACATTTTTTTTTTTTTTTGACGTTTGGTTTCCTTAATGTAAAAGAAACTGCAAGAGAAATTTGGAGATTTTTTTTTTTTTTGGTAGTAGAACAATAATAATCTCTCACCACAGCTGCTCATTGGACTTCGATGTAGTGAAACTACTCAAGTTTTGGATTCAAACAAGTACTACACCCTTCGTCTCCTTTTATTTAGGGTTAATAATACTTTGCCCCCTGAACTAGGTAATTAATTACACTTTGCCCCCTGAACTAAAAAAATTACAGTTTGTCCCCCAATCGCATGATTCATCCTTAAAAAATTTATAAAATCAAGTTAAATGACTGAAATACTCTTAGTATTATATTTTGATTTTCATGTATTTAATTTTGATGTTCAATACGTATAAAAGAATTAGGAAAAAAATAAAATATAATAACAAACTAATTTTATAATAAAATATAATAAAAAATAATTAGGGTGTGCAAAATGTGATAAAATGTTGAATTATATTATATTTGACATTGCAATTTACACAGGTTCATCTAAATATTAAAATTGTAAAATGTTAAGAGATATAAAAAAATCACAAGTGTTATAAAAAAATATATTGCCACACAATATCTTTAAAGAAGAATTTTCAATAGAAAATTAGCCCATTTAGGAATTGTTCTACTATTATAATTAAACATTTAAATTCGAAATAGTATAAAATGAAATAACAAAATTTAAAATTTTGACCAAGATATATATTGATATGGAATATATTACAATATTATATAATTTATTTTTCATTATTTTTAAATAATTATCACATCATTATCAAAATATAAATACAAAAATCAAAATATAGTGCTAAGGTATTTAAGTCATTTAAATTGATATTATAAAATTTTTAAAGAATGAATAATGTGATTGGGGGGTAAAGTGTAGTTTTTTTAGTTTAGGAAGACAAAGTGTAATTAGCTACTTAGTTCAAGGGGGCAAAGTGTTACCTTTACCCTTTTGTTTATATAGTCAAACTTACTAATATTTAATCAACTAGTAAAATAATAATATATTTTTTTATAATTGTCTCGCAATTCAAATTCAAAATTTGTTAGGTAATTTTAAAGTTTCAATTTTTAAGATTAATGATGAAATATGACTTTAATATTATTGTTTTAAAATTTACATAAAGGGTAAAATAGATAAAATGATCTTTATATATTTGTTATTTTAAAAAATAACAAATAATTTAAGACAAAATAAAATAAAAAAACTTATACAAAAAATGGAACACAAAGAATAATTATTGATTTTCATATTATTTTGCTCTATTTATGCACGTAAATAAAGGTTGATTAGAGATTCATAGGAATTTGTATATGCTAAATTCTTGGGAACGAAATGTTTTTCGGGTGTGACGTTCCCAATAATTCTTTTTACCAACAAATCAATTATTCTGAGAATTCTCTGGTGAACCATCTATATTTTAGACACTTCTTTTTCTTTTTTTTTACAAGTAAGAAAATTCTTGTATGGACCAAAATTTATAATATAGTATTATGAATCTCTAGTTTAAAATATTTCATATTAACAAATGATGTAATGTGAGTTGATGTGGATAGTATTGAACAAAGAGATCCATGACATTATATTATAAACTCGGTTCGTGTAAAAATTTCACCCTATCCTTAAACTAAATGTTCCAAAAAGATGAATTTATAAATTTATAAACATAGTAATACCAAAAATTAAGTTAAATTTTCGTTTTGGTATTTTGGAGCGCACATGGTACATTAAACAAGGACAAGTCGAGGACCGATAATGCTTTTACATAGACACGTATGATCTCTAATTTGACCTTTATGTTCTAAACAGAAAACATCATTTATTATTTTTTAAACAATATTATACAATTATTAGTTAAATAAGTTTTTTATTCACTTTTTATCTCACATAAATCATATCTCAAAAAATTATTAAATTAAATATTTCAATTAACATTTTAAATAATATCCTAAATAATGGATGATGTTACCATTTAAACAGGTTCAATTATATTTATATTTACTAGTTGAAGTAAAGCCATTTACGCCCTAAAGTTTTACGATATTAGAGCTGGAATACAGAAAATCTCATTTTTTTTTCGACAAAGAACAAGTTTAACAGAAAGCACAAATAGGCAATATTCCCAGAACTGTCATAGAAATATTTTATGAAATCATTTTAAGAGAAAACATTTTTATTGAGTTTTAGGATTTGGATCCTCATAATTCTTTTCCTCAATTTCTTAGTTAATTTTTTTATATTTAAATAATGAGAAATTTTTCAAACACCGTCGGTGTACAAATTTTTTTACACCATTAGATGCATGACACATTTGAAAATACCATTGGTTTTATCTCACTGAATAGATTATCATATTTAAAATTCAATTCATTCGTAAAAATTCTACCATTGAATTATAAGTCATTTGATGGTGCGAGAATTTTTAAATTTTGATTGAAAATATAATTGCTTAATCAAACAATAAAATTTTTCATTATTTGCTACTAATTTTTTTGCAAGGCATTTATATAAAATATTATTTGAATTATGAATAGCTTTGATTTTTAAAATTTTATTTTTTTTAAGGATAATCTCCATTTATTCCTAAATGGAAATATACATACATACATACAAGGGCGGAAATATAAATTTATATTTCACCTCCCTAATTTTTTGAGAGAAATATAAATTAGCCTTAATAATTATGTGGCTATTAAGTCTTGCCCTCTCAAGTAGAGGTGTTTATGGGTCGGGTTTTCGGGTTCGAATTTTTGGGTTAAAAAAATAAAATCCAACCCAACCCAACTAATATAGCAACCCAAGTAAACCCAACCCAAGTATTAGTCGGGCGGGTTACTGGAGTTTTCGGGCTAAAAATTTAAAAATCTATAATTATAAATACATCTATTAAAAATATATGTTTGGTCAAAACTAAAATGGTTATATCAAGAATAAAAGAAAAAAAGTAAATAATATGATAAATTAGATGATATTTCAAAAATAAAGTAGGGAAAAATAATATAAGGTAGATGAAATAATTAGAATAAAAATGGAATTTTAAAAAAATATAATTAATTTTTTTGGGTTATTCGGGTTGGGTTGGGTTTTAAAAATAAAACCCAACCTAACCCTACTAAGGTCGGGTAACCCGAAAACTCAACCCATTTAGTCCCAAATTCATTTGGGTTGGGTCGAGTTTGAACACCCCTACCCTCAAGGTACAATTCCTGCGTCTGCCCCTGTATACATACATACATATATATATATATATATACACACACAAACATATTATCCATGTTAAAATTTTATCCCTTTATTTTCTATTTGAAAATTTAAAAATTAGTTTTGTTACCACCCATGTTGTTTAATTTATTTTAAAAAAATTTATAATCTTATCTTATCTTAGTATATACTATAAAGCATCAGGGGTGGTTCGATGTGTGTTATTTTTGAGTTTGCCAATTTTATGCTCAATTTCACAACTTTTTAAATAAAACCCTGTAATTACCACCAATTTCCATCACCCTCCCTCTAGATGTGCACTTTCCACTGCCCACTTTGACTTCTTGTGTAAATTATTTTTTTAAATTTTTAGGTGTGCCTTTCTATTAATATTAATTAATTCTATTGACACACTCTATATGCATGCGATATTATATTTTAAATTAATTGGACATAAAAAAAATTAAAGAAAATACAAATTATATAAGTGTAGTGTGAAGTAATGAATATAATATAATTATTCAATAACATGTGATTGTGAAGTAATTATAGAAAGTTATAGGCATGGGATGGTTTTTCTTTTGTAAAAAATTATACTATAATTGCTCATCCATTTTATAAAGTAGTAATAGTAATAAAGGCAATCTTTTTGGTGTCAAAATCATTTTTAAAACCTATAAGCATTTATGAGGGCCACATTGTATGTATTAATTTATTGCGCAGAATCTTTGGGTATCAAAATTCCAAGAATTATGTACTGCTATACTGCTATTTGTATTACTTAAAGTATTGACCACACAAGGTAGCCCAGAAAAGTGGAAGGGCTAAGCCCAACGGGTGAATTAAGGGCCCAGACTAGTTCTAAATGGCAAGTCACACTTTTCTAACGGGCTTCGTTAAACGGATTTCAGTCACTACTATTTAAATTGGAGAGCTGGCTTTTCTTTCCGAGAACAAATAGCTTGAGTTATGGGAGTTTAGGAAGGAAGAGAAAAGTAGAGAAAGATTTGGAAGAAGGGAAGAGAAGTTTCCTCTAAATTATTGAGACTTTTAGAATTAAAATTTTATTAATATTAGTATTTTACTAAAGTGTTCTTCCTTTTGATATATTTCTGTATTATGACATTTCACAATTAATTGTAAGCTAACGTAATTTTTTCTTTCATTTCCTCCCACTTATGGACGAAAAGTTTTTCTAATTTTTATCCCTCCACTCCCTCATTTTCTCTTATTTTCCATCCAGTTAAAACTCCCAAACAAAAGAAAAATTCTAACTTTCCCTTCCTTTCTCTTTTCTCCCTTCCATTTCCTTCCATCCAAATTCAGCTATCCCTAAAGAGACAAAAGAAATGTTATTTCGTCTAATTTTTTAATTTCAAAATTTCTTTACACAATGTTAGGATACAATTGAAGCACTAATACTCACATACGTGAGGGAAATATTACCTTTCTTCATGTTCTCCATGTTGATAGCAGGCGTGTTTAAATTCAATTCAATCCGAAAATTCAATCCGAAAATTCAACCCAAATAAATTTGGACTACATGAGTTAGTTTATTGGGTTTCGGCTTACCCAAAACATGTTGTATTCAGTTGGGTTTTATTTTTCAAAACCCAACCCAACCCAATAACCCAATATAATTTATTTATAATTTTTATTTATATTATTTTTCCTAACCATTTCATATAACTTGTACTTCATTTTCTTTTCATTTTTACCTAACAATCATTTAACATGTTATATATATATATATATTTTTTTAATTTTCATTCTTGAGTTAAATATTTAATTTTATTTGTAATGGATGATTTTATACTACTAACTCGTCTGATCGTAATATTTAGATTAGATTTACTTGAGTTTCGATATTACTTGGGATGGGTTGAATTTTATTTTTTCAAGAAAAAACCTAAAAAGCCAAATTCGAAAACCCACTATACTAATAACCTAACCCATGAACATCCCTAACTCATGAACACCCCCAACTGCCAGTGTCAATATTTGATCCAAACCTCAGCCCTGAAAGAACTTAAATAGCTTTTGGTGGCTAAATGCGATATCTTAAGAAGATGTCAATGGCAATACCAACATGTAGATTCAATAATTTCATCACCCTGCCTTTTTAAAATTTTGAAATTAATGTACAATATAATTTAGCTGCATGCACAAAATTCCTAATTTCTTATGCTATATTAGTGCGGATCCAACGATTATCTGGTTGCATAAATTCTGTTGAATATACATCTAACAATAATCCTCAAATAACCAACATTGTTAACACCCCCTAAACCCCCATCCCCAATAAAAAAAAAAAAAAGAAAAAGAAGAAAAGAATAGACATCGTACACAATGGATGTCCGAGTTGTTTTTTGACTTGAGTTTCGATAGAGATGGAAGCGTTCAGTTTGGATTGTACCATATGTGATCGTTCCCTCTTAAAATTGAATACCTATTAAGACTTTTATTGGCACTTTCCGGTTAGGTCTAGCTGTGAATTTGATGATTAATTGAATTGTTTACATCATATTACATGAAAGTTTAACCATAATTTGCGTGGTAGACTAGAGACGTAGTCGAATGCATGTATCAGACAACGCTAAAGGGTTTTGGTCCAATTTTCCAATTCCTTTTTTATATTTTTAAGGTTCAATTTCTCAATTTTTGCAATGGTTTCTATTAGTATCTGCAATTTTATATACCAGTCTAATGAGATGTTTGGTTCGCATTTGAGAATTGGAATCGAAATGAGAATTATAAACTTCACTGTGGGTATGAATTTATATTATTCTCCCTTATATGTATGGTTTGAACAAAGAATGAGTTTCGTTATATTAATAAATTAATCAATTTGAAACTCCAACTCACAAGTAGGAAATAAAAATAGACATTTTCTAATAATTTCATTCTCATAAAATGATTCCCATAATTATTAACTTAACATTTATGAGTATCGTTAATTTTGATTTCCATTTCTTAAACTTATACTCATAAACCAAATACCCCCTAAATTAATATTGATGTTATTATAATTTACAATTTGATCTGGAACACTTTTTCCTTTTTCTCCTATTATTAGATAAACCCCAATTCCCACGAATATAATTAACTTTATTTGTTAAACACAGAATTAGGCAAAATGTGAATGAAACGTGCTTTTCTGTTTTTCTTTTTCATTTTTAAGAAAGTCCAAGTCCAAGATCGAGTAAGAAAATTAAGGAAGACGTTTAACAATTAAAAGGGTCATGATTTGGATGCTTCCTACGTGAAACTATGGACATTTTTGTCATATAATTTATAATAAGACCAGGTTAATGACATTCATGAACGAAGCCATTTGTATATCAAAAATAAATTCATGAAGATTAACATCATGTTTTAAATAATGTATTTTGCCATTTTTCAATAATAACTTATAAAATTAATACGAGATTTATTTGAAAATTATTTAATATGTAAGTATTAAAAATCTGATTTTACAACATCTCTTATGGTGAATTGGTGCAAATTCAAATGAAAAGGTAGCACATTTTCATTTGAACTATGCCTGAAAAGTTTTGTCTATTCATCTTAAGAGTTGTAATTTAGTTTTTTAGAGCTGTCAATCAATTGAGACAATCTCTGATTAAGTGTTTGATGTGTTTATAAATATGAGACTCTATCAAAGACATGATACATACACAAAAAATCAGATTTTAGTCTTCTTCTTGTTTTTAGTCATATACTTGTTCTTGAGTATTCAAGAGAAGAACACTTACATTATTGAATAAGTGTTTTTGGTGTGACTTTGGTGATTCTTGAAAGTTGTATTTGTCTAAAACTGTTCAACAACTATTCATAGTGGATGCAAATAATATTTTAAGGATAGAGATCGAAAACTTGCGCTAAAGTTTTCGAGGTTGTTTTTTATTTTTTTTAATTTGTAGTAAATTTCCCAACATTCTTAAAGTGTTATTTCTTCTTCATTGACATGGAGAATAACTATCATATTATTACTATAAAAGTGAATAACCATGAGTTCAAACTAGACGATTTTGATAGAAATGGTCTTAACTTTACTTGTTGGAAAGACAAGATCAAATTCCTTCTAACCGAATTAAATATTTTCTACATTTTGGATGTAAATTATCCAAAGCCTAATGTGCCAAATGAAGAAAGTACGGATGCTGAGAAAGTTGCTTATCAAAAATATGGTGAACATTGCATAAGATGTCGTGGCTACATCATAGACACACTCTCCAATCGGTTATATGATCTCTTTTCCAAGGTATAGAAAATCCGCTAGAACTTTAGAATAATTTGGAGACAAAATATACCAATGAGAAACAAGGTATCAACAAATTTACTTTTTTAAAATATTTTGAATTCACTATGGTAAACAATAAGTCAATTACGACTCAAGTAGATGAATTACAAATCTTAGTTTCTAAACTCAAAGATTTCAAAATTGATGTGTTTGACACAATGCAAGTGGCTATAATTATTTTATAATTGCCTTTTGCTTGGGCTAATTACTGTAAGAAACTTATGCACTCTAATAAAAATTTCATTGTTGATCAACTCTTGTTGCATATTCGAATCGAGAAACAAACCCATATTCGTAAAGGTAAAATTTGCACCAGTGAGTGACAAACAAAGTAGATGTTGTTGAAAATGGAACTAAGAATAAAGACAAACATGGTAAAAGAAAGTTTGTTGACTTGAGTTTCACCAATAATGTTAAAAATTCTGCTAGCACTTCTAATAATGTTTTTATGGTGATAAAAAGGGTCACTATAAAAAAGAAAGCATAATTCTCAAAAAGTAAAAAGTGGAGAATCATAACCATGCAAATATTGTGGGAGAGGATGAGGAGGAATTGTTGGCTATGGTGTCAAATTTGCATATTGACATGATATTCGACATAAATATAGTTTCCAACACTACATCATTTGATTAGTGGTATGACTCCAGTGCAATTATTCATATTTGCAATGACAAGTCCCAATTCTAGAAATTTGAAGAGTCCAAGGAAATCATGCCAAGACAAAAGTACTAGGTAAAGGGGTTGTGGAATTACAATTTACATTTGGGAAGAAACTTACTCTAATTAATGTACTATTTGTTCTCGAATTGAAGAAAAATCTTGTATCTGTAACCTTATTATGTAAGAAAGGTGTAAAAGCTGTTATAGAAGTTGCAAAGTTGATCCTAACCTTATTATTATGTAAGAAATGTGTAAAAGCTGTTATAGAAGTTGCAAAGTTGATCCTAACTAATAATAGTAATAATAGGATCTTTGTGAGAAATGGTTATTCATGTAATGGGATGATTAAACTAAATATTAATAACAATATTGTTTCTATATATCTTGTTGAATCTTTTTCCTTATGACATAATTGTTAGGTAACACGTCAATTTTAGAACTTTAAACTTTACATCGAAACATGATTTAATTTCTTATGGTTAAAATATTTGTGATAAATGTGAAATATGTATCGAAGCAAAAATGACTAAGAAATCATTTGTTAGTGTACAAAGAGATAGTGATTTTTAGATCTTATTCATTCTGATATTTGTAAGTTAAATGGTATGGTAACAAGAGGTGGAAACAAATATTTCATAACATTCATAGATGACAAGTATAGATTTACATATGTTTATTTGATGAAAACTAAAGACCAAACATTTAAAAAGTTTAAAATATACAAAACTAAAGGAGAAAATAAACTTGAAAAGAAAAGTTAATATTTAAGAAGTGATAGAAGAGGTGAATATTTTCTCAACAAATTTTCTTCTTTTTGTGAGAAAAATGATGTTGTACATCAAACAAGTGCACCTTATATCTCACAACAAAATAGTTTGATAGAAAGAAAGAATAGGACATTAGTAGAAATGGTAAATACCATGAAGTGTTACTGAATGTCAAGTTGCCAATGAATCTTTGGGGTGAAACATTATTAACATCTTGTTATGTACATAATAGGATACCTTTAAAGAAATTTAGAATTTCTCCATATGAAGTATGGAAAGTTAGGAAGTCAAATATAAATTATTTTAGAATTTAGGATTGCCTAACTTTCTATAGGGTAATAAATTCTAAAAGAATGAAATTAGGACAAAAAACAAATAAAAATATCTTTATTGGATATGCTGAAAATTCAAAAGTATATAGATTACTTGATGTAAATTCTAAAGTAATTGTCAAATCTAGAGATGTTGAGTTTATTGAAAACAAGTTCCTTAGTGATACTTATAATTCTCATGATCAAGAGTCTAGCAATTCACAAGATATAAATTCAAAATTTGATGATTCTTCTAATAAAAGGAAATACAATGAATTTACAGTCAAAGAGGTAGAATTGAAAAGCAATTGGATCTGAATTTCCTGTATGTATAAGAAGTAACTTTTCTTTGTAGAAGGAGATAGAAAATCTGTTTATAAACAAATATTTATGATACTATATATTGATGAAAATCCAAAGATATTTAGTGCAGCAATGTCTTCAAGGAATGTTGCATTTTAGAATGAGGCAATAGAGGAAAAAATGAATTATATTTTTGGTAACAATACATATGTACTTGTTGATTTGCCTCTTGGTTTAAAGTCTATTGGTTGTAAATAGGTATTTAAAAGAAAATATAATAAAGATGGTTCCATGCAAGTCTATAAGGCTAAGTTAGTAGCAAAAGGATATAAACAGAAAGAAAGCATTGACTATTTTGATACATATATCCCTGTAGCTAGAATAACTTCAATTAGGGTATTGTTTGCTTTGGCTTCTTTGTATGGTTTGTTTATTCATCAAATAGATATTAAGACGGTAATTTTGAATGGTGATTTGGATGAAAAGGTGTACATGGAATAATTCGAGGGTTATGTACTACCTAGTAATGAAAATAAATTTTGTAAATTTGAATCTCAGTTTAAATACTTAAAAAGATTAAAGCAAATACCGAAACAATGGCATGAGAAACTTGATTTGGCAATCTTACAAGATGGTTTCAAACACAATAATGTTGATAAGTGCATTTATTAAAATTTTACAAAAGAATATGGTGTGATAGCATATCTCTACATTGATGACATATTTATGGATAAAAAATCTATGTTATTACTTGTTATTCAAATATAATACTTATTAGATCTTTTTTATTATAAACAAAATTTATCTTTCCTCTTACTCCTTAGTGACTCAAAATCCTAATTAATAGGTCATAGAAGAAATGTTTTAACACCTAAATTACATTTCATTGTCTAATACTTAGTAAACTTGATATTACTTATTTTATTTGAATTTAGTACTTATTAGTCCAAATTATTAATTCATATTACAAGTAATACTTAGTGGTCCAACTTAATTACTTATTATTTGGAGTTATTAGTACTTGTTAACTAATACTTCATTTTTTATTTATTATAATTAGTCTATAAATTAGTATTAATTAGTACTTCATTTCTTCCTCTAATTTTTTAAAACATTTTTCATTACTCAAGTATATAAGTTATAGCTTATTACTTCAAGTTATTAGTACTTATTATTCAAAGTTATTCTTTATTATATTTGAAGTTAGTACTTAAGTATAAGTTATTACTTGCAAAGGGGACACTATTACCAGTTAAAAAATCAATCACAAAAAAATTCTTTTGATTGTGAATTTATGTACATTAAATCCTCTCGATTGGTACACAAAATAAAACAAGGTTTTCATTTTTTAAGTGGATGAAATATTTTTGTCTTCGAATAGTGAATTTATGTTATTTTCTGAATAAGAATTTGGTTTATAATTTCTTCTCTAATGTTATAGTTGTTAGCCATTTATTCCTAGTTTCTTTACTAACACCAAAACTTACAATTTATATTAAAACCCTTTACAAATCAGTACCTATGAAAAAAAATAACTTGAAATCCTACACAAAAACTCCATATAGAAAAACTTGTACCATTAAAATCAGAAAGCTTCATTTTTTTGTCACGACAGTGAATAACTGATATATTTCTTTAACGATTGGTAGAGTTTGGTAGATTAATTTCATGATAGAGCAATTCCATACATAAAAATATTTTTTACAAGCACTATGAACCCTTAAACTTAATTGAAACATTAAACTAATTTGTAATTGACCCATTAAGTATAGTAATACTTGCAAAAGAGACACAACTACTAGTTAAAAAATCAACCACAAAAAATTTCTCCTGATTGTGAATTTATGTACATCAAATCATCCCGACTAGTACACAAAATGAAACAAACCTTTCAATTTTTAAGTGGATGAAATATTTTTGTTTTCGGATCATGAATTTATGTTATCTTTTTAAATGAGAATTTGGTTATAGTTTATTTTCTAATGTTATAATTGTTAGCCATTTATTCCTGATTTCTTTTCTAACACCAAAACTTACGATTTATTTTAAAATCCTTTGCAAATCAGTATTTATGGAAAAATAACCAGCATAATCCTATACAAAAATTCTATATAAAAAAAAACATTAAAACAAGAAAGATTCATTTTTTTGTGATGACAGTGAATAGATGCTATATTTCTTTATCGATCGGTAGAGTTTGGTAGACTAATTTCACGATATTGCAATTCTATCCAAAAAAATATTTTTTACAAGCACTATGAATTTTTAAGCTTAATTGAAGCATACAACTTATTTGTAATAAACCCACTAAGTACAGTAATACTTGCAAAGGCGATACTATTACCAGTTAAAAAAACCGACCACAAAAAATTTCTCTCGATCATAAATTTATGTATATCAAATCGTCCTGACTGGTATGCAATATAAAACAAAGCTTTCATTTTTTAAGGAGATTAAAAAATTTTATCACCTCATCATGAATTTATGCTATCTTTCTAAATAAGGATTTGGTTTTGCTGTTTCTTCTCTAATGTTAAAGTTGTTAGCCATTTGTTTTCGATTTCTTTATGAACACCAAAAATTATAATTTATGTTAAAATCTATATGCAAATAAGTGTATATGAAAAAAATAACATGTAATCCTACACCAAAGTCCATAAAGAAAAACATTAAAACAAGAAGTTTTCATATTTTTTTTGGTCATGATAGTGAATAATTGATCTATTTCTTTACCAATCAGTAGAGTTTGGCAAATTCATTTCCTAATATTACAATTCTATTTACAAAAATATTTTTTTACAAGCACTAGTAATCCTTAGACTTATTTGAAACATACAACTAATTTATAATTTACCCAGTATGTACGATAATACTTGCGAAAGAGACACTACGATCGGTTAAAAAATTGATCACAAAAAATTTCTCCCAATCGTGATATTATGTAAATCAAATCTTTTCATCTGGTATGAAAAATGAAACAAAACTTTCATTTTTTAAGTGGATGAAAAAAAAAATCTTGTGCCAACATCTTTACTCATCTTGCCGGTTGTAAGTCACCCTACCAAATCCTATCACTATCAATGTCAAATATGGAGAATATAGTAAAATTATAGTACTCCTTATCCATTATATCACTTAAGGGGTTCCCTTAAATGGTAGTAATTTTAAATTCTATATTTTCTATGGTTCAACTTTGAGAAATTTCACCATTTCTAGACAAACAAGTCAAATTTGCCGCGTAACTAATATATTAACCACCGCCTTTCCCCTAAACCCCTAATTTAAAAATACTAAGAAGAAGAAGATGCCAAGTGACCATGCCCTATATATACCTAGCTAGTACGAGATTTCAAGTACCGAATCAGTAACAACCCAAAACATTTGCATAAAAGTATTGTTGATCGTTTACAAAGATTTCTTGTCTAAATCAAGAAACATTGATTAATGGAAAATCTCATCATTACTTGTTCTGAAAAGCCACCAAAATCTCTGAGGGCTGAAACCACTAGTAAACTTAGTCGTTATGATTTTGCTAAGGATTTTATTTTTGGTTCAGCATCATCGACTTATCAGGTACATAGACATATATTACTATAAAATTTCTTGTTAATTTCTATGATAGTTTTCCTTTGGAAGTTATGAATTATCTGATTCAGCTTTAAATTACTAATCAACCATCTTAATTATTTTATTTTGTGATATAGAAGTAATAATTTTAATTCCTATATATGTCAGTTCGAAGGTGCAACAAAGGATGGTCGTCATGGCCTTAGTATATGGGATACTTTCATAGACAGGGAACCTAGTCTCTCTTCATTTTATGTACATGGTTAGTCACTTAATCATAATCTCTCTTAGACTACCTTATGGGTTTTCATGACAAAAAAATTTCTGAAACACTTTTGAGCATCAACACAACAACTTTCTCGCTACATTTTTATCTCACATACATCTCATCTAAAAATTTACCACAATAATATTTTAAATAATATTCCAAAGATAATAATCATCCAAACAACGTCCATTTTCTTGTCTCTTTAAGTAGATTTTGAAAAGTTAAAGTAAATGTGAAGCCTTGTCCCACATAAGAAGTGGGTATCTTGGGTCATGAGCTACTAACAACTTGGTTTAAACATTTTAAACTCAAAGTTATTTCTGTTCAAAAGTTGTTGGGTCAACCCAGGGCCCAGCGCGTTACAGTTGGTATTAGAACCAATCTCGTGTGGTCTTTGTATGTGGTGAGATTGGGCCAGTGATATTGGGCTACACTATGCTAATATGTGATATGGTATTGGGTTCCGACTTTGGGTTTTGCGAGGACGCAAAGCCTAAAGGAAGGGTAAATGTGATGCCCCGTCCTACATCAAAAGTGGGTGAAAATATTGTATTGTTTATAACGCCATGAATCATAGACTACTGACAATTTGTCTTAACCATTTTGATCCCATTATTTCTTCTCAAAAGTTGTTAGATCAGCCTAAGACCTGGGGTATTATAGTTGGTATCAGAGTGAATCTCGTTTGGTCTCTGCACGGGGTGACACTGGGCCAGTGGTATTTGACTATGCTACGCAGTTTATGTAAAGTATATTATTAGGTCCCAACTTGGGCTCTGGGAAGACGCAAAGGTTAAAGGAGGGGTGGATGTGATGCCCTATCCCAAATTCTAAGAAGTGGGAGAAAATATTGTATTATTTATAATATATTATGTCTTGGGCTACTAACAACTTGGATTAAATATTTTGAACACGTTGTTTTAGTTCAAAAGTTGTTGGGTCAGGCCAAGGCCAAAGATGTTACAGTTGGTATCAAAACGAATCAAGTGCGGTCTCTGCATGGGGCGAGACTAGGCCAGTGGTATTGGGTCACACTATGCGGTATATGTGATATGTGTGATATGGTATTGGATTCCGATTTTGAACTTTGCTAGGATGCAAAACCTAAAGGAGGGGTGAATGTAATGCCCTGTCCCACATCAGAAGTGAAAGGGGATATTATATTGTTTATAACACTTTAGATCATGCACTACTAAAAATTTGGATCAAAAATTTTGAAACTGTTATTTTCGCTCAAAAGTTGTTGGGCTAACTCAGGACTCGATGTCACGGCCCAAATTCGGGGTTGCAACAAGCCGCATTTTAGGGTGCAACTCCAAAATGCAGGGCATGAATATTATGAGCAATCTAAAATAACCGTTAATTGCCAATAAGATAAAATATCCAAACGAATATTAAATTCCTACAACAATCAAATAAAATATTCTAAAATCCAAAGTACTATAATATTTAATAAACATTCTTAAATCAAACAAGCTATCTGGTGCCAAAATTCAAATCCGATCAAGTAGATCCATGCTAAGACAATAAAGAGTCGCTACTCTCAAAGATTAGATTATTCCCCTCCTACTCTAGATCATTACCTATATTTGCAACACAATTGTAAATAATAGAGTGAGCAAACACAATGCTCAATAAGTAACCCATATTCTCCTCCATCGGACTGAGCATGTTATTATATAATTAGTTTCAAAAACCTATGTGCACAGTCAATACATGCATATACATATATATACTCAAAAAGATATTTTCAATTTGATCTTTTGAAAATTTGTTAATTCGTTAGAAGGATAAGTGGCAATCATTGACATATTTCTTTAAAAGTAATAATTCAAAACAATTCAACTAATATCACATGTAATCATTCACATTCAATAGGTACAAAGACTCACTTAGGCATTATCAGCTATTCTAGATATCTTGTCCTAACTATTATACCCGCTAGGATGGGCCACAACACAACCACCTATATCCCGCTGGACAAGGGCCACTCACTGACAGGAACTAGTTCCCTACCGACTCAACCAAAGTTTATACAATGAGTCAAAGTGATAACAAACACATCAATCACAGTCACTTACATTCAAAAGTACCACTTATACTTTCACATATATGAAAATATTTAAATACAGATGCTCGAACAATTTTATAGATAAAATATACATTTAGAAAATATTTACACAATTATAAAATAATTTACAAAATATGGAAGAGAATAGAACCGAAGAGAATAGAACCACAAACCTTGATATAAAGCGCGAATAAAAATATTTAACCTAAGAACTTGCGTCCGTGACATAATTGTTGCCTATAAAATAGGATATATACTTAATCCTTACTCAAATAATTCTATGTGTACATTATTTTGAGATAATTAAATAAAAGATCCCAATTAATAACAGAGAAACAAAATGCGAGAACTCAATTTTCCCGAAGCCAAATAAACCTAGAGCAGACGACTTTCAATGGCCAAAACTATTATTTCCTCCTAGTACAAATTAGTAGCATGTGACCTTTCGTCTCTTTCGTCCCAATAAGGATATACATCCATGGCCACACACAGCCCTTACAAGAATGATAAGCTTTGTTTATTCTCTCAATTATTAATAATCAATTATTATATTATAAAGCCATTATTCCATCGTTATTATATCATTCAGATACTATTCTATTTCTTTGTTTTCCTTCCATATAGCAACTGCAGACATCTTGCATTAATATTGTTTTGGTTGGTTTCATATACTCACGACATGCATCAGATCGCATGGTCTATGCCGTGCAACTACTTTACTTTTTTTTTGTTTTTAATCAACAAATTCTTAACCTCAACCTGATACTCTCCTTGCCAAAAAAAAATAATAATAAAAAAAATTACATACGAAACTTAACTATACGCATATTAAAATTTACCCCCACCGTTACTTGTTGAAAACGATCAAATTCTTGTTATTCTTCCTCCTCCACGGCTCTACCCTAATTTCCAATATTACGTCGTATAATTGTTCAAACCTAAATAATAATAATAATAATAATTCACAATTTTTTATATTTAACAATTAGTCCTTTGGTAGTATTTAATTATATATTAATCCAACCTAATATTTTGTGGATTCAAAAACTATTACTATTTTTTATTGGGCTTTATTTGTATCAATAAGTAAACGGGTTTGGGTTTTCACACCCGGAGTGTTATAGCAAAGGAGAAGGATAAGTCAGCTTCACTCCCATTCACGGTAGTTCTAGGCATGCATACCAATTAAACTTTGAGGAAGTTCTATTTAGAAAATTATTCTATTAATTTTAAAATATATAATATTATATTGAATAATTTTTTAAAATACAATAAAATAATTGTATATAAAAAAAAACAACTACCAATGTAGTTTTGAATAGTAACAGATTGTTGCAATAAAATAATGTACTATACTAGTCAAATCCTTACTTATCCACGTCTTTCTATTTTGATAATCAAATCCAAATTCGACCGCAGGTGTAGCGAAGGAGGGTAGTAATGGGAGCATGGCTGTTGACTCTGATCACCTCTACAAGGTACGTATGATGAGGATCGATGATTAAATGACATATAATAGGACTGTGAATGAAATCAAGCGATTCGATAATCAAATCAAATTCGGTTTGAATTTAGTTCGTTACTATTTAAGTTAAATTTGAACAAAATTTAATATTCGTTAACTTTTTGTGTTTGGTTCGAACTCCGCTTGATAAGCTAAATTTTTTAAATTTACATATAAAAATTCCAAACTACTCGAACTCAATTCGTATTCGGCTTGATGAAACGATCTTTTATCGAACCAAACTCGAATTGAGTTCGAGTATATTGAAATTTTTATATGTAAATTTAAAATTTTAATTTATCGAATGACAAGTTTAAGTGCAACACAAAAGTTAACGAACCGTAAATTTTTTTTAAATTTATCTTGATTATTGACGAACTAAACTTTACTGAACTGAATTTGTTTCAACTATTGAGTTTGCAATTTAAATTCATTTATAACTGTGGCTATACAGTGTAGGTGACATGTGTTATTGAACCCCAGTTTGGGCTATGTGAGGACACAAGGCCTAAAGGATGAGTGAATGTGATAACTCATCCCACATCGAAAGTGAGAAATGATATTGTATTGTTTATAACATTTTGAGTTTTGAACTATTAACAAGTTGACTTAAATATTTTGAACCCGTTATTTCTATTCAAAAATTGTTAGGTCAATTTAGGACCCCGAATGTTTTGTTTAAACGGTAATAAGTGAATAACAAAGGGAATATAAGCAGCAAGTCCGCTATGTAAGAAGAGTACCATAATAGTAAAACGGTAATAAGTGAAGAAGAAAGGGAATATAAGCAAAGTCCGCTACGTTAGAAGAGTTTATTACCATAATAGTAAGCTTGGGAAAAACCATCATAATTGGCACCGTCTCTTACCGGACCGGATTTTAGCAAAGCAAACATAATTTCATGATGAATGCGTGAAACCAAATAGTTAACCGCATTTCCAAAAGTGCAGAGTACTTAGACGAAGCTAATAGAGTCGACATAATAAATGTAGGAACATATGGGTCCGAGGAAGCTGTGGAAAAAACATATACTAATCTATAAATTCAATATACGATTTTAATGGTACATATGTGTTAATTTACTATAACTTTATATTTAAATTTTTTTCACGAATTTAATTATTATATCTCATACAAATTCTTAAAGCCCATTCTTATTTAGTCATATTAACATATTCTCGTCTCATTTGAACTTGATTTAATTATTTGACGAATTTATCTCTAATGAATCTCAAATTGAACTCTGAACAAAATTCGAGCATGAATAATTTAGTTTCTCATGCAAGTCTAGTAGACCTGTTGGAGGTAAAAATCCTAATATACACACGAGAAAGATTTAAGGTAAAAATCAGAATTTATCAATAGTATCTGTATTGTGTTTTTTGAGAAAACAAGAGGACCACACGAGATTAGTAGACTGGCCCAATTAAAACTTCAAACCATTTTGAAGTCTTGCCCAAATGAACTCCTTCTTATGGTCCGTGGTAAACTTTAGGTTACCCAAAACCCTTTTAAATAAATTTTCCTGCTCTCATATGCTGCTTGTGAAAACAAAGATCTAAAATTGGGCCACACGAGTTTACTAGAATGGCCTAATTAAATTTCAAACTGTTTAGAAGTCAGGCCCAAATGAATTCCGTATTATGGTTTGTGGTAAGCTTTAGGCTGCGTTTGAATCAATAAATTTCGAAAATATAAAATCAACTCATTTGTTGGAGTAATTTAGAAGGTTAAAATCAACGAATATTAAGTATATACAAATTAAAAAAAAAAAAAAAACTTTGAACATGATGAATTTAATAGTTATCAATTTAGCTTTTCAAAGCATTTCAACAAATGCGTGGATTTCAAATCATTCCCCAACTCCATCGATCCAAATGCAATCTTAGAGCAATGTTTAAAAGCTTGAAATTTGGGCTTAGAACTATAAATGAAATCAAACTACTCGATATTCGAATTGAATTCCGCTTGATAAGAGCTTGTTTGGGTTTGGTTCGTCAATAATCAATAATAGTTGGAATAAAATTCATATTCGTTCATTTTTGTGTTTAGTTTAAATTCGACTCGATAAACTAAAAGTTTTAAATTTGTATATAAAAATTTCAAACTACTTGAGGTCGTTCATAGTTCGTCTGGATAAAAATTCGTTTAAATTTGACTCGAAAGATAAATAAGTCAAAGTTGAACAAAATTTCAAATTCTTTAAAATAATCAAACACGTTTGAATACTAAAGTGTCCACTTTGTTTATATTTATTTACACTTCTATTTAGACTAAATTTAAAAAATTATTCAATCCAATATATTCAAAAATTCGGTTGAATTTTACTGAGTTATTTAAAGTTAAAAGATCGAAACTATAAGTCATTTGAATTTATTATTTTATCTAGAACAAAATTGTGCTAATAATTAAGTTAAATATTTAAAATTTTAGATTTCTTGTATGATTTTTTTTTACATATTATTAATTATTAATTTAGAAAATTAGAGGTTTAAAAATTTTGTTAATAATTTATTGAAGTATTAAAAAAATTTATAATTACTCAATAAGGTTACCTAAAGTTAGATTTAATTAAATTGTTTATCCCATTTTTCATCAACTCTATCGAGGAGTTCCGTCTGAGTGTTTGTTTTTGTGTGTTTTTAAACTATTCCACTGAATCTTCTTCTCTCCTTCGATGGAAGTCAGGAAACCACGAGCACAAACGCAAACGCGACACTTCCAACTCCGACCTATCATTCTCTGCCTAGTCTTCATGAATGCACTTGATTATTATTATTATTATTATTATTATTATTATTATTATTATTATTATTTCCGTTTATGCAGTATCCTTGAGTTGAGATAGTACTTCTCCAATTTTATTTTTATCAATTCATTTGAAGTTGTTGTTTGTAAATGTCAAGATGTATGTTAACATTAATAATCTTCTCCAATTACTAATCACCTTAGAAGGTATTTGGTTTATGGGTAAGAAAAATTATTTTATTAATCGCTCACATTATCTATTTATATTTATTTAGTTCCTCACTTTTAAAAAAAATAATAATAATTTTTAGTTTCTTACATTACTCATTTGTATTTGTTTAGTCACTCACTTTTAAAATAATAGTTTTTAGTCTCTCACAAATATAAAATATTGAATTTCAATGCCTAGACTCAATTCCGAACACTTTTTTTGCCTGAATTAGTCGTGTATTGTTCACATGACATATTTTTTAAATAAATATGAAAAGTCGTTTTCGTTTCCAACACAGAGCTCGAGCACCGGATTAGATTATAAATTTTGAAAAAAAAATAAAAATACCACAAGTTAGTTATTAAAATGATCTTAAATATAAACAAATAGCTAATCAATTAAGTCTTCACTTACTTCATATTCTTCGCATTCATAGAACATTCTATTTAAATGAATTTATTTTCAAAAAATATGTCATATGGACAATACACGACAAATTTAGGTAAAAAAATTGCTTGAGATTTGATTTAGGGGTCAAAATTCAACGTTCTACATATGTGAGAGACATGATATATTTAGGCCTAAATGCTCGGGATTTGATTTAAGAACCAAAATTCAACATTTTACATTTATCAGGAACTAAAAATCATAATTTTAAAAATGAATGATTAAATAAATACAAACGTATATTGTGAGGGACTAAAAATTATTATTTTAAAAGTGAGGGATTAAATAAATACAAATGCATAATATGAGGAACTAATATGATAGTTTTCTCTTATAAGTATGAGAGAAAAGAATGGGAATCAAGTTAACGATACTTGTTTGGTTAATTACTATGAAAATTATTTAATGGGAATGAAAGTGTTAGAAAATATCCACTTTCATGCCCTACTTGTGACATAGATTTCAAAAGATTTATTAATTTGTCAACTAATGAAAACCATTTCTAATTCAAACCAAACAAGTAAATGAGAATGACATATACTTATACTGATAGTAGGGTTAATGATATCTATTTCGATTCTGATTTTCGAATACAAACCAAACACCTCCTTAATTTAGTAACCGGAATTTTTTTTATATAAATATATGCATATAATTCACCTGGGAAAATTCCTGTAGAATTTTTCTATATAAATATATACATATAATTCACACTGTTATATACTAGTAATAGTTACTTGATAAAATGGAAGCACCCTTCGAGATCCTGGATACACAGACTTCGGGTCTTCGGTTTACACATCTTCTGATCTGGACTATACTTCTTCAGTGATCTTGAGTTCCATTAGAAAGGCCTCTTCTTCCACTCTTTTCCGTTCTTGTTTAATTTCTTGCATTTTTGGTAATCCGATTCTTACAATTAGAGAGGATAAATAGTGTAGAAAGATGATAATGGGGCTACCAAGAAATGAGGTCGCACATGAGGATACATGTTCTGGGATGCTAATGGAGATCACAAAATTAGATTACTCACCCATAATTCCTGGTAGATGGACTTGGTTCATCCTTAAGGTTGATTGCAGCTAATTTACTGACCAAGTCATCACCCGTAGGATCAATTCTGGCAAATGGCTTTGAGAATTCATCACTGAGGCAAACCTAATGTAAACGCAAAAGGAGAGGATCAGTGAGTAGAATCATCAATGCTCAAGTTTCAAAGCGAAAGGCTGTTCTTATTAAGCAAGCTATTAGACTACTCAAAAGGAAGGTTACGAAAGAACGGCTCAAACATGCTCAAGTTTAATAGTGACAACCAGTTAATAATTCAAGCTCTCAGCACTTTTGTACTGATTGTATAACTGCAACTGAATAAGTACCGACAACTACAAAAAAGACAGTGTGAAATATACCTTCCCCCTTGCTGTTTTAAACAGCACCGAGTCAGTATTGAGTAGGTTATCAAATTGGCCCAGCTCAATTAGGGCTAGCAAAGATGTTGTAGAAGAAATTGCTTGAACCAAATTCTTGTCATCTTTAGCATTATAGAAACAACCCCGGCTTTTTGCATCCAAGACTAATTTCTTCCAAACACTACCACTATTAACAAGAGTTGCACTATTCCCCAGTATCCAAAGGCAGTGCCTAGAAGAATAGCCAAAAGTCCATTTACAATAATGATGTAACTCAAGAAACATATATTGCCTGAAACTCATCACTGTTCAGGTTTCTGATACGTTAAGTTCATACCTTGCTCGCGTGAGAGCCACATTTGTCCTTTGATGATTGGAAAGGAAGCCAATTGATCCATTCCCATTACAACGCACTGTTGAAATAATTATCACATCTTCTTCGCCACCTTGAAATCCATCAACAGAACGAACATTCACAGAGAAGTCACTGTCTGTGTCTGTACTGTAAGTATTGCCTAGTTTTTCCTGAATTGCAAAAACTTGAGCTTTGTAAGGCGATATGCAGCCAACACGAACCTTCTGTTTTGAGACAAGAGACTCTAGAACAAAATAGGTAATGGAATATAATCAGTTGCTGAGATATGCAAGAAAAAGAAAAGAACATATTTTGAAAATTTTAGTAGTTATCCCAATGCAGAAAACTTACGTTTATGAAGGTTAGAAACGATCTCAGCAATCACGTATACCTCCAGCAGATTTTTGGTGCTACGCCTGTTATCAATCTGTTCGTTACCATTGTTTATGTCAATAAAAGAGTATGATCCAAACATGGACCCTTCCAAAAAGCGCTTGTTGTAGGTTACACTCTTAACATTGGGACCATCCATAATTTTCTTTCCATAGAACACCGTATTTGGAAATAAACTTATTGATGGATGCATCCTATACTGAACATTGAGAAGGTGCTTCGGATGTCCTAACATCACTAGCCTTTCAAACAAGCTTCTTCCAAATCCGGCCTTCTCACAAATCTGCTGTCACAAATCACAAGTAGTTAAAGGCAGAAATTAAAAATTTTCCAAGGATAGTTGTCTTAAATGGATCATGATTAGCTAAAAAACCTTGCTTTGAACCATTGCTGGAAGTTGTTTCTCATCTCCAATAAGTATAGCGTGCCGGAGTCCAGGAAGCTGAAGGGGTATAGTGGACTCGCATTCCTTGAGCTGAGCAGCTTCATCAATGACCAATAACTCCAGTGGTTCCATTCCTTCTGTGTGCAACTTAGACGAGCTTGAAACAGTACAAAAAATCAAACAAGCACTTTTCAAACAAAAGCTTCTAATTTCATAATTCTCGGTCAGATTTGGAAGAAAGATTTTCTCTTGGAGATGTTTTAGCTTTACTAGGCATTCCATTCTTGTCACTTGCAACTCATTAAAGTGTCTTATCCTTCTTTCTGCAGTTTGAGTACCAAAGAGGACATCTCTTAACCCGTCATTTGTAGCAGCAACATTGCGAACCAAAGTTCCAAGAGCTTGTAACATATTACAAACTCTGATCATGTCCTTGGCTACTCCTTTTTGAATGAAAGATGTAGGCACTGTGGGTATACAAGCTCGTTATACAAAATATCAACCGTTTCCCTATCGAATTTAATTCCTTCAAGAAAAATTCATCAAATGTCAAACTGGTTTCCACTCTGTTGCCTTTCTTGCTATAGGCAGCATTATCCTCCTCCTTGTGGTGCTTGAATTTCTGAGAAGCTGCTTTGTCCTTCGGTTTTTTCTTTTTGTTCTCCTTCACGGTTTGAGCAATAACTTTCTTCAAGAATTTTTGTTTACTGCTTTTTAAGCCTTGATTTTCAATCTTGTGCACTTTGGCCTGGCTTCCACTTGCATTCATGCTTATGAATAATCCTTCTTTCCTCTCACCTTCCTCATCACTATCATGTTCATCATCAGCTTCATCATCATCATCATCATCATTATCATCATTTTCCCCCTTTTCCTTTTCTTTATTCAAATAGAGCTGATACTGGTTTTTAGGGTCTTCAAGCAGTTGTATCATAGATTTTGTACTGCCTTTCCACCCAGACAATGGAGCCAAACAGTATGAAAGAACAGAAATACGGTAATCAAGAAATACGTCAAAGAGCTCTTCATAATCATCAATCTTCATTCGTTCCCCATTACCAAATAAAACTATGTCCCCTAGTCCATAAGTATCACATTCAGAAGTACGCCTAACCAAGGTCATCAGCCGATTTGTAACTCCCAGCACCGCAACATTCGTGGGAGCACAAGTCAATGTTCTGCATTTCATCTGTAACAGGGCAAATAATAGAGAAGCAACTGTCTTTGTTTTTCCTGTCCCAGGGGGACCCCATATCAGCTTGACCATATTTTGATGATGACAGTCTTTTGTAGCAATACAATTTAAAACAGCAGTTTCCTGTGACTTGTCTAGTTCAAAATTGCGAATGGCTGCACTTGAATATAACTCAGAAGCTCCTGTAGTTTTCTCATTGGAACAAAGCGCGCAATTCCCACCAACCTACAAGTGACAGGGAAAATACAACAAATCTTTTTAAAAAGATTTAGAACATACTCACGTTGCAAGTAAATGGCTATTTGCCATCTTAGTTAACACTTAGCAAGTTTTAGTTTCTAGTTTCAGTGCAGAAAACCAAAATGTAGAATCAGACGACATAGTAAAATACAAAAGGAAAACTATTCTATTAGTTCTTAACATTACTCATTTGTATTTATTTAGTCTCTCACTTTTAAAATGATAATTTTTAATTTCTCACAAATGTAAAATGTCGAATTTCGGTATATAAACTAAATCCCGAGCACTTTTTGGTCTGAATTAATCGAGTGTTGTTCACATGACATATTTTTTGAGTAAAATTTAAGAAATCGTTTTTCCTTTACAACGCAAAACTTGAGCATCGGATTGGATTTTAAATTTTGAAAAAAAAATGCCACAAGTCAGATATTGAAATAATCTTAAATACAAACAAATTGCTAATCAATCACTTAGTTTATATCCTTCGCACTCATAAAACATTCTACTCAAATGAATTTATAAATTTGTCCTCAAAAAATATGTCATGAAAATGAACAATACATGACAAATTTAGATAAAAAATACTCAAAATTTGATTCAGGGACCAAACTTCAACGTTTTATATATGTGAGGGACATGACAAATTTATACCAAAATGCTTGGGATTTGATTCAATGACCAAAATTCAACATTTTACATTTGTTAGGGACTAAAAATCATTATTTTAAAAGTGAATGACTAAATAAATACAAATGTGTAATATAAGGAACTAAAAATTATCATTTTAAAAGTGAGGGACTAAATAAATACAAATGTGTAACGTGAGGGACTAATACAGGGGTTTTCCCAATACAAAATATCCAAAATCTTACACTGGGGTCGACTTGCAATACGCTCCTGATAATCTTCATGTTTGAAGCTTCTGGATCAGGATTCAAAGCCTTCCATATGGCGATATTTGTTGTCAAGTTAGTAAGATAAACTGCGAAAAGTTTGTCCCCTTTCTTACCTTTTTCATTGTCTTGTTTCTCAAACTCAATAGCTTTCGATGACAAGAGGTCCACTATTGGAAGTCCAAAGGAACCCTCATCCTTCATCCCTTGAATTAAAGCAAGAAGATAAGGCCTTTTAGGCCTGTTCAGATCAAAAATGCATTTTGGCCTTACATCTGTAAGTGCAATTAGATCTCCGAACTGAGGTTCATAACTACCTTCTCTTTTCTCATTCTCCCCCATTTGCTTCAGTGAAATTTCATAGTACAATTCTTTTGGTGGCTCATAATCCTTAGATATTTTTACATCAAATACTTCACAGACACGTGCACGAGACAACGTTTTCATGTTTGACAACAAATCAGCATGTGTTTCTTCAATAAGTGGATAGATAAATGATTGCATGTAATGAGTAGTTGATAAAAATGTCTTTTTTATCTGTTTCACCTGTCACATAAAGATACCGATATGAAATCCAACAAGTAAGAGCATATTTAGATATGTAAATTTAATACATCATCTACGTTTGATAGATATCATATTCCCTCACCAGTCCACTATCATCCAAAAGAAGGACATTAGGGGGTGGAAATAAAAATTTTGAGAGTGTAATAGAACCATAAACTAGAAATAAAGGCCAAAGACCATATTTGCTTGAAAAAGAACTAGAATTACTAGGTTGTTTACAAATACAAGAATGATATTATCATAGTATTTCATTAGCAATCTAGTTCAAACAGAGCAATCAATGTCAATCTATGGTAATACTTAAACAAAGAGACATTCTGTACGAGTGCCATTAACCAATATTTATTTCCATTGCATGGCAAATCAAACATTCAGAGACCTAGACAATTAACATCCACATCTTCCCATGCAAGTATAGAAACATGGGATTTTTTTTTTTTCAACAAAGCATATATAAAGCGAATTCAAGTAACTAGTATATTATATAATCCATACCTTATCAGTGTAAAGTTTTTCGTTCATGACATCAGAAATGGACCAAGAAAACAAGAGATCAACCAAGCCCTGATGACCCTTTGATCCTTCTTTCTTCTTCTTTGTTGTAGCCATCGACATATTCATCATCTCCCCCTCTTCCCTGAATGATCAAATAAACTCCTCTCAAAAAAGAAATGCCAGAAATACTGCAACTTCCAAGAAAAGATATAACAAGAAAAAGAATCAAAGATTGTTACATATCATCATCAAAAAAGAATAATCCGTACAACGCACAATGGGGAAAGCTAGTAAAATGTGGAACGAAGAAAAGGTACTAAAATTGACTTGCAGTCAACTTAATAAATGAGACTATCAGAGTGCTTAACAAGAAAGGAAGTCCAAACAGTTCTCTACGAAGAAAAGAAAAAATTATTGTACTACTACTAACGACGTTGATGTGATTTACGCATTAATTTGGAGGCCCTTTCGACACTTTTGACGTTTGGTTTCCTTGATTTAGAAGGACCGACTAATTTTATTTTGCGTCTCTTAATTTATATTCGATTCACATTTTACTTTACACTTTAGTAATTTTTCACACTTTACAATTCAAATTTTCAAATTCATCTTACTTTAATCCTTTTTTTTAACATGGTCTAAAAAATCAATAGAATTTTTTTATGTGTACAACAAATTTAACAATATATACAACAATATTTTTGTATTCAAAAATAAAAATTTCGTTAACTTTTTTTGACGAAGTTGACAAAATGACTTAAATGAGACAAATTTAAAAGTTGGATGAGCAAAGTGTTCAAAATTAAAATTTGAGATGTAAAATGAGAATTGAGTATAAGTTAGGAGATATAAAATAAAATTAGTCATAAAAGAAGGAAAATACTATATCGTAGACTCGGTTTTTTACCTCACCTGTAGACCTTGCGGTCAAAATTAAATCTTATAGAATTTTACTTACATCAACTTATGTCATAGATTCCATAACATTTAATTCATACTACAGGGTCTACAACTGGGGTAAAAAATCAAGTCTACCTAAATATTTCTCCTAAAAGAAGATGCAATCTGGCTATAGAGATTTTTTAATTTAATTTAATTTTTTTTTTTTGTAGTAGTACAATAATAATCTCTCACCTTTACGTACAAGTTCCCCACAACTGCTCGTTGCACTTTGATACAGTGAAAAACTAAAGTTTTGTATTCAAACTACTACTACTCAATCGTCTCATTTTATTTAATATGATTAAATTTGCTAAAAAGTATATCTAATTAATTACTTTTTTTCGTTTTAAAATGATTGTCACATTTAATTAGTGCATACGGATTAAAGAAACTATTAAATTGAATTAATTTTGTAAAAAAGTAGTTTAAAGTGACTAATTACTCTTTTATATTAATGTCTCAATTATATAATCCTCCCTTCATTAAAGTGGAATTAAGAGTAAATGTTGAAAAAATATCATTTAATTACTTCCTTGATTTTCTAAATTGACAGTTAATACAGCACGAGACAAATTATCTAAAGTAACAGTTATTTTGAAACAGATAGAGTTGTAAAATACATTTTCCATAATTGTCTCTCAATTCAAGTTTAAAATTTCATAAATGATTTTAAAGTATTAATTTTTTAGATATTTTTTGTGAGAGTAATTAATAAATGAAACATGACTTTAATGTTATTGTTTCGGAACTTACATAAAGGATAAAATAGATAAAATAGTCTTCACATATTTATTATTTTAAGGAGTGACAAATATTCCCTCTGTTCTCTTTTAACTGTTATTTTAGTAAAAAAAAAATTTGTTCTATTCTAAGTATTACTTTAGAAATCCAATGAATTATTAATTATTTTTTATCAATTTTGCTCTTATTTCTTTCCAACTCTATTAATTACTCAACTTGTAATTAATGTTAGGATTTTTTTAATTTATTACTGGTCAAAAGTGCAATTTAGTCATATAAGATGAACTTTGCATAAAATTTAGACTATTTAATATAAATATAAATTTTTGTATTAAAAGTTAAAATAACACTTCAAATAAAACGAAAATAATAATTTATGACAAACTAAAATATAAAGAATTATATAAAGAATGGAACGGAAATAATAATTATTGATATTCATATACGGAATATTTTGCTCTATTTGTGCACGTAAATTAAGGTTGGATTTGAGATTCATAGGAATTTGTATATGCTACATTCTTGGGAATGATATGTTTTTAGGGTGTGACGTTCCCAATAATTCTTAACCAACAAATCAATTATTCTTAAAATTCTCTTGTTAACCATCTATATTTTGGACACATCTATTCTTGAACTAAGCGTTCCAAAAATTTGAATTTATAAGTATAGTAGTAGTACCTAAATGTAAATTTGCCTCTTTTTTTTTTTTTTTTTTTTTTCTTTTGGTATTTTGAAGGGCATATGGTACATTAAACAAGGACAAGTCGAGGGCTGATAATTCGTTTTCATATACACGTATAATGTCTAATTTGACCTTTGTGATTGGAATAGAAAATACTATTTATTACTTTTCAAATAATACTTTACAATCATAACTTAAATATATTTTCTAATAACAATTTATCTCACATAAATCTTATCTCAAAAAGTTATAAAAATAATTATTTCAATTAATATTTTGAATAATATCCTAAATAATTACGGTTTATTAATTTAATAGGTTCAATTGCATTTGTATTTACCAGTTGAAGTAAAGCAATTTACGTCCCGGAATATAAAAAATCTCATTTTTCGACAAAGAACAAATTTAACATAAAGCATTTTTACGATATTAGTGCTGGAATATAGAAAATCTCATTTTTCGACAAAGAACAAATTTAACATAAAGCACATGAGCTCTTTCAGTGGTGCAAAATATGACTTTTTTATTTGCATAAATAGGCAATATTCCCAGACATATCATACAAATATATTTTATGAAATCATATTAAGAGAAAACATTTTTATCGAGTTTTAGAATTTAGATCCTCTACATTTCTTTCCCTCAATTTCTTTGTTAATTTTCTTATATTTAAATAATTAAAATTGAAATAATTAATCTAAACTTACCATTAGTTTTATCTTACAAAATAGATCATCATATCCAAAATTCAATTCATTCGTAGAAAATTTCACAATTGTATTATAAGTTACATTTGGATGGTGCAAGATTTTAACAGGAGTTCTGATTGAAAGTATAATTGCTTAATCAAATAGTAAAATTTTTATTATTTTCTTATGATTTTTTTGTAATGCATTCATATAGAACATCATTTCAATTACGAATGGTTTTGATTTTTTAATTTTATTTTTTTAAGGGTAAATAGAACCTTCTCTATTTCCCCCGAAATGGAAAGGATCCTTGTTTGAGTTTTAAATTTATTCAAAAGAATTTATTTTCTAATTACAAAATGGACCTTTTAATTTTTATTTTTAATTTATAAACAAAGTGCTATTGCAATAACTCTCCTTTCTTTTTGCTAACTTTGATACATACATACATACATACATACATACATACAAACATACATACATACATACATATATATATACATACATACATATATATATATATATATATACATACCTACATATATATATACATACATATATATATATACATACATATATATATATATATATATATATATATATGTACATACTAGTATGGTCAGGCCGCACAAGGTGCGGCTGCGGTGCCCAGTATTATTTTAGTTTTAATTATAATTTAAAATAAAAGAATGCATTAATTGAGGGCAAAATTTTTTTTTATCTCACTTTCTATCTCACTCATTATTATACTATTTAATGAATTATCAAAAAAAAAATTAAATATAATTATGAATTTTAGCAGAAGAATCTTGACCGTTCATTATATAGTATGATAAGATATGGAATATGAAGTGGGGTAGAGGATCCTTAGCATTGATTGAGTTACATAAGACCTGTTAATAGTGTTTGTATGTGGTTTTGAAAAAAAAAATATTTTCAAAAGTCAAAATCGTTCTTAATTTTAATCATGCTCTATATAATTGTCTTGTAAAAAATAATAATAATATTTTACCGTTTAATTAAACTAATTATATATATATATATATTAAAATTTGAAAAAAATTTCACCGTTCAAATGTGACATGTAATTCTATGATGAAATGTTTTCCAAATGAATTGATTTTTGGATATAATAATTTACTCGATAAGAAAAAATTAATGGTAAATATATTCAGATTATTTTTTTAACTTTTAATTATTTTGATATAAGTAAATGAACAATAAATAAAGTGAAACTAAATGTAAAAATTTTACATTGTGAAATTACAAATTTCATTAAATTTTTTTTTTAAAGATGTAAATTTTTTTACATTTGAATGACATTATCGGTAATACCAAGCAATTAACATCGGATGATCCAAGTACAAGCTTGATTAAAAAAAAAAAAAAATCACCTCCTCTATACCTTTACCACGCAATTAACAACGGATGATCTTAGCTTAAGTTTGCTTTAAAAAAATAAATAAATAAATAAACCACCTCTCTTCCTATCATTTATTGAATCGAATCCATTACTAATAAATCAAAAGAAAACCTTCTTACTACCTAAAATGTATTTTGTTATCACTCCTCGAAATACTTATTTTCATTCCTAAATTTTAAATTAATCTCACTTTCTATTTTTGGACAGTCGTCTATTAAAATAAAAACTCTCTTAAATTTATAATTAGTGTCTGTAAGTTTTAAAAAATAAAGTGTATCTACTACTACTCTTTTGAATAAGATGAAAAGTTTGAAAAAAAAGAGAGGAATAATTATTTATTTATACGAATATTTCTTTGTCACATTTTAAAAGTATTTAAAATAGTCAAATATTATGTCAAGACACTCTATTTCAGTAATAAAAACCTTGTACCAAGACATGATAGCTGTGCCGTGCAAAGCATGGCCGATGCCCTCCATTTTTTTAATGAATATGATCAGTAAAAGAGTAAAAGTAGAGATTTTTATTGATTAGGAGAAATATGCATAGACATGATCATTAACCAACAAAACATATAATTAAATAAAAGATTGTAGAGAAAAAAAATGATAGAAAGTCTTGGTACAATGTTTTTATTTGCGTAGGGGTTGATACTTTTCATAAGTCATTCATAATTCAAGTATTAAACACTTCAAGTATATAAAGCAAGTATGTAGGAAATTTTTAGATGTCAAAACAGTATCAAACAATTGAATTACTCAATTGAGAGTATATTCAAATCATGATATACTTAAAAAATACACCTTTTAATAGTCTTAGATATACAAATGACAAGTTGTCCACATAGCAACTAACTAAGATGACAGTAGAAAGTGATTAATTGACAAAATTACCTTAGAGTACTCCAAAGACTATGCATAAGGTGAGGGGTATAAATGTAATTTTTCAGCCGAAAAAAAGTCCAAGTCATCTTCCATGTAAGCACACATTGCCACATGGTAATGGGAGGAAGCCACTCGGCATAAGGGGAGAGTTCTTTGCCTTTTTTTTTTATATATATAGATATATATAGATATACATACATACATATATACATACTTATATACATATATATATATATACATCATTGAGAGAATCATTCCGATAGCTTGAAGAGGCTGAACAACACAAATTTTTAAACATATAGTGTTGTACCGTATAAACCTTTAAAGTACAAGAGAATGGTTCCCTCAACGGGACTGTAGAATTTTTCCTCTCTCTCTCTATATATATGAAAAATTCTACAGTCCCATTGAGGAAACCATTATCCGTTGTGATTTAAAAGTTTGTACAGTACAAATTTCTAAAACACGTGATATTGTAATGTACAAGTCTTTAAAGTATAACGGGAGCTATATATATGAAAAATTCTACATTCCCCTTGAGGGAACCATCATCCCATTGTACTTTAAAAGCTTATATAGTATAAGTTTTTAAAATACGTGATATTGTACTGTTACTTATTTTAAAGTATAAGGGGATAGTTCCTAAAAGAATTATAGAATTTTCATATATATATATATATATATATATAATCCATGTTGAAAATTTTTCCCTTTATTTTCTATTTGAAAAATTCAAATTAATTTTGTTACTACCCATGTTGTTTAATTTATTTTGTTTAAATTTTTTAAAAATATTTTATAATCTTTCTAATTTTGCTATATATAAAGAGTAATCCGTACAAAGCACAATGGGGAAAGTTAGCGCAATGGAGAAAGTTGGTTAAATGTGGAATAAAGAAAAGTCACAAAAATTGACTTGCGGTCAACTTAATAAATCCAGAGTGCTCAACAAGAAAGGTTAGTCCAAAGAGTTCTCCATGGAAAAACCCAAACGTTTAAAGAAAATATTTAGTTAGATCCAGTATTTGATTCTACTTATAAATTTGTGGTCAGGATTAAATTTTAAATAATCTTATTTACATCAGTTGATGTTATAAATTTTATAAAATTTAATTCACACTAAGTTGATGTTATAAATTCTCTAAAATTTAATCCACACTACAAAATTTATAAATAAAATCAAAAATCGAATCCACCTAAATACTTGACAACCGTTTAAATGCAATGCTGATTCATAAAGAAAGAGTGGGAAGTGGGAACATAAAGAAAAAAGAAAAATGTCTTATACAAAGTTGATGTGACTTGTGCATTAACATGAGGCCCTTTCGACATTTTTGACGTTCGGTTTCCTTAATTTAAAAGAAACGACTAATTTTATTTTGCACTTATTAATTCATATCCGATTTAAATTTTACACTGCACTTTAGTTTTTAATACTTCTACATCTTAAATTTTTAAATTTATCTTAGTTAATCTCTTTTTTATTGACGTCTAAAAAATAATTGAAGTTTTCATATCTACGACAAATTTAGTAAGATACACAATAATATTTTTGTGTTAAAAAAAAGAGATTTTATTAATTTTTTTGACGGAGTTAAAAAAAGACCAAAGTGGGATAAACGCAAAGTGTCTAAAATTGAAATTCGAAATGTAAAGTAAAAAATAAATATAAATTAAGAGATACAAAATGAAATTAATCCTAAAAGAAACTGCAAAAGGTCTTGAGAGGTTTTTTTTTTTGGCAAATACTTATGTAGATCCGGTTTTCGACCCCACTTGTAGAACTTGTGGTGTGAATTAAACTTTAGAGAATATATGACATCAACTGATCTAAGAAAATTTTTTTAAGATTTAATTCTAACCACATGGTTTATAGGTAAGATAAAAAATCGACCTACCTAAATATATATATTTTTTTGGTAGTAGGAGTACGATAATAATCTCTCACCTATACAGTAGAACATCCCATAGCTGCTCATTGGACTTTGATACAGTGAAACTACTGAGTTTTGGATTCAAACAAGCACTACTCATTTTTCCTATTCTGTTTGACATTATCAAACTTGTAGAAAAGTACTTTTTTTATTTTAAAATAATTATTATATTAGAAAATTTATTTTGTTTCATATTATCTGTCACTTTAAAAAATTAAAAAATTTATTAAATGACATTTTTTCAAATTTTTTGCTTAGTGTCACTTTAATAAAAGGAATATGATATAATTGGGATATTAATATAAAAGGGTAATTTAATTACTTTGAACTACATTTTTTACAAAATTTATGCAATTTAATAGATTTCTTAATCCGTGTGCACCAATCAAATGTGACAATTATTTTGAAACAAAGGGATTATATCTAATCAAATACTCTCTCCAATTCAAAATAACTATCACATTTGATTGGTGTACACGAATTAAGGAAGCTTTTCAATTGCATTAATTTTCCAAAAAGATAATTCAAAGAGATTGAGATGGTTACCCTTTTGCATTAATATGCCAATAATATAATCCTCCCTTCATTAATGTGGTACTAAGGACAAAAGTTAAGAAAATATCATTTAATACTTTCTTGATTTTTCAAAATGACAGATAATACTCCTTCTATTTCAAAATAAGTGTCACATTAGGCAATTTGTTTTGTTTTAGATTATCTATCATGTTAGAAAATTAAGAAAGTGCTAAATGATATTTTTCAACTTTTACCTTTAGTGTCACATTAATGGAATGATGATTATATAATTAGGACATTGATGTAAAAGGATAACTTTGTCCCTTTAAACTCCATTTTTTTTTTTTTTGTAAAATTGATGCAATTTATTGACTTTGTTAATCTATGTGTACCAACCAAACGTAAAAATTATTTTGAAATGAAAGAAGTATATAACACAAGATAAATTATTTAAAGTGTCAGTTATTTTGGAACGGAGGAAGTAGTAAAATACATTCTCCATAATTGTTTTTCAATTCAAATTCAAAATTTGGTTAGATAATTTTAAAGTTTTAATTTTTTGAGATTTTTATTGTGAAAGTAATTAATAATGAAATATGACTTTAATGTTATTGTTTTAGAACTTACATAAAGGGTAAAATAGACAAAATGATCTTTATATATTTGTTATTTTAAGTAATGACAAATAATTTGTGACAAACAACAACATAAAGAGTTATATAACAAATGGGAAGGAAAGAATAATTATTGATTTTTTTTTTTTGGTAAAATAATTATTGATATTAATATACGGAATATTTTGCTCACTTATGCACGTAAATTAAGGTTGATTAGAGATTCATAGGAATTTGTATACGCTGCGTGGCAAATATTTAGGTAAATTCAGTTTTTGACTCTACTTGTAAATTCTGTAATATGGATTAAACCTTATAGATTTTATGATATCAGCTGATATAAGTAAAATTTTTTAAGGATTTAATTCTGATCACCAAGTTTATAGGTGAAATTAAAGATTAGATCTATCTAAATATTTTCGATACGTAATACATTCTTGGGGATGAAATGTTTTCAGGGTGTGACGATCCCAATAATTCTTTTTTACCAACAAATCAATTATTCTTAACATTCTCTTGTGAACCATCTATATTTTAGACATTATCTATCCTTGAACTAAACGTTCCAAAAATTTGAATTTATAAACATAGTAGTAGTACCTAAATGCTAAATTTTCCTTTCTTTTTGGTATTTTGAAAGGCATATGGTACATTAAACAAGGACAAGTCGAGGACCGATGATCCTTTTTACTTGTACACGTATAATGTTTAAGGGAAATCTATAATCCCTTTTAATGAAGTATTCCATTAGTTTTAAAAATTTATATAATATAAACTTTTAAAATATATGATATTGTACTGTATAAACATTTAAATTATAAAAGAATAGTTCTCTAAAATGGATTGTAAAATTTTTCAATGTTTAATTTGACCTTTGTGAGTTGGATAGAAAATATTATTTATTATTTTTTGAATAATATTTTACAATCATACGACTTTATTACGTTTTCTAACTATATTTTATCTCACATAAATCATATCTAGAAAAGTTATTAAAATAATTGTTTCAATTAAAATTTTAAATAATATCCTAAATAATTACCATTTAAACGGTTTCAATTGTATTTATATTTACTAGTTGAAGTAAAGCCATTTACGTCCTAAAGTTTTACGATATTAGTGCTGGAGTATAGAAAATCTCATTTTTCCACAAAGAACAAATTTAACATAAAGCAAATGAGCTCTTTCAGTGGTGCAAAATATGACTTTTTTGTTTGCATAAATAGGCAATATTCCCAGACATTTCATACACATATATTTTATGAAATCATATTAAGAAAAATATTTTTATCGAGTTTTAGGATTTTGATCCTCTACATTTCTTTTCCTCAATTTCTTTGTTAAGTTTCTTATATTTAAATAATTAAAATTGAAACAAATAATCTAAACATACCATTAGTTTTATCTCACTGAATAAATTATCATATCCAATATTTTCAATCCATTTGTAAAATATAACAATTGAATTATAAGTTACATTTGGATGGTGCAAAAATTATTGATTGAAAATATAATTATTTAATCAAACAATAAAACTTTATTATTTTCTTATGATCTTTTGCAAGACATTTATATAGATTATGATTTAAATTATGAATGGTTTTGATTTTCAAAAATATTTTTAAAATTTTATTTTTTAAGAGTAAAAAGAGTGCCTCTATTTACCCCTAAATGGAGAGAATCCTTGTACAAATTTTAAACTTATTCAAAATACTTTATTTTCTAATTACAAAATGGACCTTTTTAATTTTTTTTTTCTATTTATAACCAAAGTGCTATTGCAATAACCCTCCTTTCCTTCTGCATATTTTGATACACACACATACACTACTATCCATGTTGAAATTTTATCCATTTATTTTCTATTTTGAAATTTTAAAATTAGCTTTGTTACTTCCCATGTTGTTTAATTTATTTTGTTTAAAATTTAAAAAATATTTTTATGGATAATCTTATCTTATCTTACTATATATAAAACATGCGGGTGATTTGGGGTGTGTCATTTTTAAGTTTGTCCATTTTACCCTCAACTTCATAATTTGTTTTAATAACACCCTGTAATCACAACCAACTTCCTTCACCGTCCCCACTTTCCACTGCCATTTTTTTCTATTACATTTTTTATGTATAAATTTTTAAATTTGGTTCTTTGAATTTTTTGCGTAAATTCTTTTTTATTTTTTCACACTCATAGAATGTACTTCTCCCACTAAACTAATAAAGGCAATCTTTTTGGTGTCAAAATTATTTTCAAAACCTATATATGTCAAAATAGTCACAACCCCAAACACAACCCCCGCGGCGGTAAGTATGGTACAAACTTCCCCAAAAACCGGGTCTAAAGACCAATAATACTAAACGTGGAGAATGACCAAAAGATAAATGTGATGGATTTCTGAGGGCCAAATTGTGTGAATTAATTTATAGCGCTGAATCTTTGGGTTGGGTATCTTAGAATTCACAAGAATTTTGTACTGCTATTTGTATTAATTTTAACTATAGACCACACAAGGTAGCCCAATAGCGTGCTAGGTCTAAGCCCAAAGAGTGAATTAAGGGCCAAGCCCAGCTATAAATGGAAAGTTACACTTTTCTAACGGGCTTCGTTACACGAATTTCAAAGACTATTGTTGTAAATAAATTGGAGAAACATCCTTTTATTTCGTCTTATTTTTTAATTTCTAAATTTCTGTTCTATTGCTTTTCGTTCTCTCTCCCCCTTTCTCTCTCTTTTTTTTTTTTCCTATTAATAAAATTATCGATCTTCTATACTATATATAAAATCTCAACCTCATTTGGTAAGATAATAAGAGAGAAGAGGAGTGTAAGTTAAAAACCACCCACTAACTTCTTTACTTACAATTTTATTTTAATTTTTTAAATTTCCATTATTTATATGTTTTTCTTAATTTTTTATCATTTTATAAAATTACACACCCATAAGTTGTGCCTTTGCCTCTTCGTAATGGTAGGATACAATTGAAATACTAAAATTCACATATAGTGGAGAAAATATTAAACTAAAATGAAATTCAAATATAGTGAGACAAACGATACATTACCAACTCTACACTATTTAATATACTATAAATTGTGACTTAAGTGCACTTTTTTCTCTCTAATTGAGACTCTTCCTTCCTCTATATTCTTTATGTTACTGATTATTTTAACTGTAGGTGTCAGAATTTAATTCTTAAATCTCAATCCCAGAAGGACTTATGTACGTAGCTCTTGGTGGCCAAATGCGACAACTTAAGGAGATGTCAAAGGCGATACTAAAATGTAGATTTAATAATTTCATCACCCTGCCTTTTTAAAATTTTGAAATTAATGTATAATGTAATTTAGTTGCATGGAAAAAAAAAAAATCCTAATCTCCTATGCTATATTAGTGGGGATCCAACCATTTATTACTTGTTCTGTTGACTAATATTATTACATCTAACAATAATCTTCTAATAACCGACATTGTTAAAATTTAAAATAAAAAATAAAAAACATCGAAGGAATGTCCGAGTTGTTTATGACTTTGAGTTTCGATAGAGATTATATGTACAGTTGGGATTGTACCATATGTGGTAGTTCCCTCTTAAAATTGAATACCTAATAAGACTTTTTATTGGCACTATCCGATTAGGTCTAGCTATGAATTTGATGATTAATTTGAATTGAATATCTTACATGATTTGCGAGGTAGAGAAGAGACAGTGTTAATTGAATGCATGTATCAGACAACTCTAAAGGGTTGCTCAACTTGGTTAAACATAGAATTAGGCAAAATGTGAATGAAACGTGCTTTTTTTTTTGTGGTTTTTTCTTTTTAAGAAAGTCCAAGTCCAAATCGAGTGAGAAAATGAAGGAAGACGTTTAACAATTAAAAGGGTCATGATTTGTAAAAATTCAGGTATCAAAACACACTTGCATAATTTAGAAGGTTTTTTCTTTCTTCTGTCCTTTAATAGTGTCTGGTAGTTGAGTCTCTTATTATAAAACAAGTTAAGTTAAAATATTATAGTTAAATTAAAATATTACTGATTTGATAAAAAAAAAAATTGATTTAGATACTTCCTACGTGAAACTGTGGACATTTTTTTGTCATATATTAATACCACCAAGTTACGTACGTTTGATGAAGAGATAGCTGTTTTTGTATGTAGTGTTTCATCGAACATGATCCAACTCATTTCTCAATTCACAATGCAAAGAAGAAAGCTCCCACCAAGGAGAAGAGACGTCCAAAATCCATACTGTTTGGCTTTTCTCTTTAATAATCAAACTGAACAAAAATGTTTTTTTGGTTCGAAATTAAAGTTTTTTATTTTCATAATCACCTTAATTTGTTCTTTAATAGTTTAACCATTTAGTTCCATCAATCGATTGTACATATATAGATAGAGCATGTTAGTTGTTCACCATATATACAAATGAAAATAAATGAAGTCTAGATCCTTTATTCTAGTCAAATAGTACTCCATTTATTGCTCGAAGTTTACATTTAAAAACTTATGAGACCAGAATTTATACAGCTGAATTGTTCCTTCAAAATTCGATTCAACCTTGTTCTCAAGTGTTGTCCTTATTTAATTTGTTTTGCCTTCTGAATGACATAACTATCCACATGATTTTTGTGAAAGTTTATTATTTGATATAAACTTGTTAAATAAAAAATAAATAATCACACACATATATATATTATAAATGTCTCTGAGAAAAAAAATAATAATTTACCGGCAGATATCACATAAATTTTCTGTTCTTCTTTAGGTAATTAACCCGCAACATGTCGAGAGAATTCTTTTTCATCTTTTTAAAGTAAATTATACTGTACTTTTGAAGAGAGGAGATGAAAACAATGTTCAACAAGAATAATGGTCAACTAGCTGGCTACCAATTAAATGCTTGGCCATTTTTGTATGGATATACCTTGAATCTAATGATCTAAATTTAAACACATTATTCATATGAGTGATGTGTCTTAGTATTTTAATCATACAATCTAAAATATAATACCTAGATTTGGTCCTTTTTAATTTTTTTTTAAATGCCTAGGGAAATTGTTGGAATAATCAAATGAATAACTAGAGCACCTCTTATTCTTACGTGTAGTCACAATTAACTTCGTCGTAATGTCAGTATTCTGAAATTCATACCAAATTGAATTTATTTAAATAAAAATTGCTTGGACAAGGCAATCGAAAGGAAATATATGACTCAACCAGTTCAACTATAGGTTCGAATTCAAAACAGTCATTTTAAATTTTATATTTTCTGTCCAACTTTGAAAAATTTTACGAATTGTAGACCATCATGACAAATTTGCCACGTAACTAACATATAATAATAATAATAATAATAATAATAATAATAACAACAATAATAATAATATTATGCCAAATGACCATGCCCTATATATATCTAGCTTGTACGTACGAGATTTCAAGTACCGAATTACCAACAACCCATGACACTTGCATAAAAATATTAGTGTTAATCGTTTGCAAAGATTACTTGCCCAAATCAAGAAACATTGATTCAATGGAAAATCTCGTCGTTATCAGTTGTGCAAAGCCACCAAAATCTTCCATCGGCTTATCAGGTACGTAGACATGTATTATTGTTCTTAATACGAAAATATAAGTTAGGATTAATTCGTGTGCAGTATCGTTTAAAGTAAGGTTAAATACTGTACGTAGTACTCACGTTTAGATTATCTGAAAATAAAAAAGGAGTTTTGTCTCCTGAATTAGGTTCCGACGCTCAAATCAGTATTTCAACAAGAACGAAAATTTTAAAAAAAAAAAGATTCTATATTGAATAATTAAGAAAGTAATTTCTTGAATTTAACCCATCACTTTAATATTTATACTTGAATCCGTTGATCAAATATATAATATTGTATCCATTTGAGCCTATTTGAACTATATAAATAAAATTATTAAATTATCCCTAATAGATTCGAATTCGGAACCATATATAATATTGTCATTGAATGTATTCAATGTTCAACATTTTGCCATCATCAACTATAAAATTCCTTGTTAATTTCTATGACAGTTTTCCTTTGTGAATAATCTAATTGGACTTTAAATTACTGATCAACCAGCTTAATTATTTTATTTTGTGATATAATACTAATTTCAATTCCTATACATGTCAGTTCGAAGGTGCAGCCAAGGAAGGTGGTCGTGGCCTTGCTATATGGGCTACTTTCACAGACAGGGAACCAAGTCTCTCTCTCGCTCTCCATTTTATGTACATGGTTAATCTTAGTTAAAAATTTTCTATTTTACATCTTGTGCTATTTCTTATCAAATCACTTAAAGAATTGTTAAGATTATTTTACTAAAATTATTTTACAGAATTTTGACAATTTATTAAGTGGTGTCACATTGAATAACACAGTATGTGAAATAAATAATCCCATGTCGTTAATTTCTCGTAAACAACCTTAAGTGTTTTCCGACAAAAATTTTTCTAAAATATTTTTGAGCATCAACACAATAGCTTGATTTAATTATTATTATTTTTTATCTCATATGCATCTCATTTCAAAAATTAGTTGTGATTAATTAATTAAACTTTGAGGAAGTTTTATTGAGAAAATCATTTTGTTAATTTCAAATTTTTGTATAATATAAAGTTTTAAAATATATAATGCTATATTATATAATTTTTAAAAATATATTAAAATGATTCCATAAAGGATGTGTACTTTTGAATAGCAATAGATTGTTGCAATAAACCAATGTGCTATACTAGTCAAAATCCTTAGATATCCACATCTTTCTATTTTGATAATCAAATCCAAATACGACCTCTACAAGGTACGTATGATGAGGATTGATGCTTAAATGCCATATACTCTCGAATTGGGGCTATAAATATTTGTTATTGATGCTTGACCTCACTTATTTTATATTATTAACTTAAATGTATGTTGCATGGAAATCAATACTGGAAAATCTAGCTATATAATTCAAAGGAATTAACCACTTCAAACAGGAGATTCCTCATAGAGCCACAGTTTTTTTTTTATTTTTAAATTTAACTCACCTAACTACCCTGACGAATAAATTATACACAAGAGAAGCGTCTTATTCATAGTTATTAAATTTGGCTCAAAAAAGAATCGGGCGAAAAAAGTGAATCAATGGATTACTGCTTCAACTGACAGGTTAATGGTACAACCAATGGATCACAAATATATATTATTTAATTAATATATAATAATTTTAAATAATTAGACACAAGATATATGTTGAATAACATTTGTAAAACATATTTACAAAAATTTAATTTATTCTTAAATATTTAGAATTATAAATTTCTCTAATACGGCTTCAAAATAGGTTAAAATAAATATGGTTAAATCTTTCTAGAATAATGGTGTATAACAAATGTATAGAAAATAATTTTTGCATTATTTATTAAGTGGTTATTTTGTCATAATAGTCTATTTATATAAAATTACGTCTATTATTTAGGTTTCTTGTGATGTATCTAATTTATTTTCTTACTTATTTTGAAAAATAAAGTTGTAAAAATATTTGAATTTATTTGAAAGAGAAAGATTAAGGCTAAAATTTACAAAGATATTATAAATAAAAAGAAATCAAAAGTACCAATTAGACAATTGGCCTAGTGGTGGTCCTAGTGGATGCTCTCATAAATCTACAGATGGTTAAATACCGGCCTAATCAGATATTCCAGTTCAACCATCGAGTTGACAAGGTTCTACCAGATCTATTCTGTATCCGATCTAAATAAAAACCTAACTCAATCTACTGACCAGTTTATCGAATTAATTAGTTGAATCACCGAATTGGGCCGGGTTAATGCTTATAGTCTTATCATCTAAATTATATCTCGTTTATTAAGTGTCATAGTTTAACACTATGTATCAAAGAATGAAAAAAAAAAAAATCTTGTTTAATTTAGTTATCTAATTACTTCTGTTTTAATTTTATTGCAAGAAGATGTCCAGTTTATTAGACAGATGGGATTTAAAGCTCATCGAATCTCAATCTCATGGTCAAGAGTATTGCCAGGTATTGACAAACTATTAATTAGGCGATTTCTCTAATAATAGTTTATATTATCTTTCTATCCTTTCACTAAAATTTCAAGATGTTGTTAATTTCTCAACTTAATTAGTATCAACTGTAATTAATTTATTAGGTGGAAGACTGGATAGTGGAGTGAACAAAGAAGGGATCAAGTACTACAGCGACTTGATTGACGAACTCTTGGCCAATGGTACGTGATGATCTTGGTGGGTTTAAACTAATTAATTTCATAGTGAATTTATTAGTGTTTGTGTTTTAGGTAATTTTGTAGTTAATCACGTGTTTTAATTACCAACTTAATTCACAGGCATACAGCCTTTCGTGACCCTGTTCCATTTTGATGTTCCCCAAACCTTAGAAGATGAATATGGTGGCTTCTTGAGTCCTCAGATTTTTTTTTTTTTTTTTCAGAAATTCATCATTCTCGAGTCCTCAGATTGTGCAAGTTATATAATCGAGTGCTTTGAATGATATGTTACATTTTTTGATACAGTAACGAACAGATGTGACATATGCATGTCTTTTTATTATGAATGAAGATTAAATAAGATTATGATATCACGTGGTATAATGTAAATATAATAAAAAGTGTTATCGTTAGAAACAAGAGAGCATATATAATAGATATAAATTAAGGTTCATTACAATTGATTATAGGGAATTTTTATATAAATTTATAAAAGAACATTTTAGATAAATGAAAAATCTTACTAATCAAGAAAATTTGACTAGTAAAGTATTAATTATCTAGGAGAACAATTAGATTAATTATAATATCAATCATAAACTCACACACCATATTTATATATCTTGACATCCTCCTCAAACTCAATATAGTTGATTGAAAATCAAATTGAGTTTGAAATAAAACTTGAAAATAGAAAATCGAAACCGAATAAATAAGAGAACCAAGAACTAGAACCAGAGCGGAACCAAAATTGAATGAAAACCCGAAGACTAAAACAGTTAACCAAGAAAATCCGAACGTTGAAAATCGAGAGAACTCGAAAGTTGAAAACCGAAAAAACTCGACAGTTCCCAATCGAGAGAACCCGAAGGTTAAAAATTGCGAAAAAAACTCGAAAGTTGAAAATTAAGAACCAGAGCAAAACATATTTACTGACGAAAACTTTGATACCATGATAAGAACATGAGAGGATATTGAATATGTATAAATTAAGATTCAACATAATTGATATATAGGCTCGAAAGTAAAAATCGAGAGAATCCAAAAATTAAAAATCGAGAAAATTCGAAAGTTAAAAACTGAGAGGACCCAAAAGTTAAAAACGGCAAAAAAAACTTAAAGGTTGAAAACTAAGAACTCGAGCAAAACATATTTACAGGTAGAGACTCTAATGCCATGTTAAGAATAAGAAAGAATATTGAATATGTATAAATCAGGTTTCAATATAATTGGTACTTAAGGTATATTTACATAGGTTTACAAGAGTAAATTCTATATAATATATACATAAATTAATAAGTCTTGCTAATTAAAATAATTAGAAAAATAAGGTAATTATCTAGCTAATCTGAGGAAGCAATTAAGATAATGACTATATTAATAATATATTCGCATATCATACTTATTTATAGAAGCCTCAAAACCTACAATTGATCTCCTAATTGGCCTCAAGTAGCTATTAATTGATGGAGTTAAAAATGTGTTGTAGAAAAGACTTTTATGAATATGGGGAGCTTTGTTTGTGGCATTTTGGCGATCGAGTGAAATATTGGATTACAATCAACGAGCCATAGAGCTTTAGTAACGGTGGATATTCGACGGGTACACTAGCCCTGGCCGAGGAGGTAAGAGTTACGTCGTCATCAGAACAAACAAAAGGGATCGACACTATTGGTCTAAGCAGATGTTCTTCTCATCATAATTGGCCAAATTCACAACTTTCCAGAAATGGAAACCCCGGCACCGAACCCTATTTGGTTGCGCACCATCTATTATTGGCTCATGCTGCTGCTGCTGCTAGATAGATAGACTTGCACGGACAAAAATTTCAGGTTCCTATCCCTTCCGTTCTTTCGAGAAATTGTTATATATATTCGAAACACTGTTTATCTATAAATTTAATGATTAAAATAAGAGTCATATTATTATTTTTTTACATTACTATGTATTACTTGACTCCTATAATTTTTGTTTCAATCACAAAATCCACGGGCGGGTTGTAAACTAAATCTATGTCGTAACAGTTGTACTTTTTTTTTTCTTCTAATTTAGTATGAAACCATAAGAGTTAATTAAGTAAAAATTAAAGATCCAATTCAATATAATTAACTAGCTATATGATCGAACCATAAATAACATGGTTGAATATGAAGAAGGCAAGATCGGAATTTCGAACGTGGTACAATGGGCGGAACCTGTTGATGATAGCAACGTTGCTGATGTTAAAGCTGCGCTGAGAGCTTTCGATTTTTCCTTTGGATGGTAAGAACTAAGAACATCTACTAATTTGCAACTAATACTTGATGTTAAATTTACAATGAAAATTTGCAAGAGAATTTGCTTCCATGAAAAGATTATTTTACTAAGATACATATAGTTTCTAGCATTTAATTAATTTCGTAGAAGTCAAAATTAAGAGTTTTCTTAGATTACTCTAGTAGGATATCGTCTTCCCAAATTTTCAGCAGAAGAGTATGGAAAAGTTAAAGGGTCCTATGATTTTATTGGATTAAATTACTATACTTCTACTTATGTAACTAGTGCTCCAAAGTCGACGAGTAATATATTGAGTTACACTACAGATCCCCAAGTCGCTTATCCGAGTAAGTTTGTTTAGGATTCAATATTTGCCATATATTTGAACTTTTTTTTTTTAAACATATAAAATTATTTTAATCCTTTTCTCTTGTTTGCTTTAATTTTATAATCAAGTATATTTTTGTTTATTTCCCATTTGTAGCTGAAACGCAATGGAATTCCTATTGGCCCTAAGGTATGGCCAATACTTATTAATGTTTTAGTTGATATTTAGAATAAAGCATGCAATTTATTGACAAATGATAGACAAAAACTATTTAAAAGAAAAAATCAAACTTGATATAGGTAAACGGTGGATTTTTAGGTAGATCTTTTGATTCAGAATCAATCATATCTCCCACTTAAGTAATGTGATTGATTTTGAATCAAAGAATTTACCATAAAATACTACATATTCGGTCCATTTTAAAATTTCTTAGATAAACCGTGTATACATAACTTTTGTTTTTGGTAGTTATGGTGCTCGAATATCTTGCCGATCATTCAGTAATATTTTTTTTTTACTTTTTCAGGTGGATCAGAATGTATAAATATTTATTCAGATGGACTTTATAAGGTTTCAATGTATGTACGGAAAACTTACAATTTTCCAGTTATATTATACATCACAGAAAATGGTAAGTAAACATTGGTTTCATAAGGTTGCATGTCACAATTGAAAGAAAATCGGAGTTACAAAGCTAATGAAGCTTCTTAATAATTACTTCTTGTAGAGGGATATCGAGATGAGAAGAACAATATTAGTCAACCGCTTTCAGAAGCTCGTGTGGACAATACACGAGTCAGGCGATTAATTTATTCTAGACTTATCAGGATATGAATTTTTCAAAATATTAATTCATAATTCATAATTAATACCAAATACTTTTCTTTTACTCTTTATTTTTTACAGTGACGGTGTAAATATAAAAAGGTTACTTTGTTTGGTCGTTATTGGATAATTTCGAATGGAGTGAAGGCTACACCGTTCGTTTTGGCTTAATTTATGCGGATAGGAAGAACAATTTTATGAGGTATCCAAAGGAATCAGCTATATGGTTCAAGCGTCTACTCAACCAAAGAATCCTGGAAGCTTGTCTAAGAGACATCTTGAAGAAAATCAAGAAAATGATTCAAAGAAAAAGAAAAAAAAATAGATCAAAAATTGTTGGAACTTTGTATTTTAATGCGTAGCTAGATTAATTAGAAAGGATCGTGAATGGAACTCAAACTAAAATGAAGGGCATAGTTTCTATAGCCAAATCCCTATCGTATGCCTTCTTATTAATTTAGAAGGGAATGAAATAAGAAAATATATAATGACAGTATTCAAATTAAAGAATTACTTAAGTAGATTCGTTTTTTTAGTTCAATTTGTAATTTCTGTATTGTATTAAACTTTATAAAATAAATTATATAAATTAATGTAAATAAAATTTTTTAAAATTTAATACTAACTCTAAATCATACAAGATAAGGTGGTACCTAAATATTTTCCATCAAATTCAACATAAGGATCAGCACTTGCCGACAATGAATACTCAAGCAGCTTATGTCATTCCGAAACACAAAGAGCAGCCCAATTCTCAAACACCTATCGCAAGAGATAAGGTTCACCGTGGAGACTTCTCCCAGGATTTTATCTTTGGTGCAGGAAGAGGAGCTGCTTACCAGGTAAAAAAATACTACATGCATGTAACCAATCTACAAAGATGTAACTAATTAGATTTTTATTTGAGCTTTCTTGTTTTTATAACATACATTTTAATCTTAATTATGCACATAGTTCAAAGAATCGATTGATTTCAAGTTGATTCTAGAATAGTCCTCCAGATCCCATTCCAATCGTCTTTATTAGAATTTGAGTCGAAATTGCATTACAAAACTTATCTTTGACTAGTTAATGACTTCTTTAAAATCACTTTACAAACAATTATTCATGATCTTCATTTTGATTTTTTCTAAATTTGTCACTTGATAATGTTTAGAGATTATTAGGATCAATGTAGAATGGCAGTCACTACGGTACTGTGTGTAAGCAATACCGTGATTTTGGACTATGATTAATGTGCACTAGTTAATAATTTTTTGTAATTCGTTTTAATTCCAATTTGTAGTATGAAGGAGGATATAATAAAGATAATCGAGGTCCAAGTATTTGGGATACCTTCACACAGCGAAGACCAGGTGTGTTTCTCTATCACGCATACACTTATATTCCTGTGTAGAGATTAAAAATACTACAACATTCACATATGTTAAGAGACAGGCGGAAGGATTCAACGTATACTTTTTTCATTAACAAAATACGTAAAAGTTTATGACTCACGCTTCTATATATGTTTTGCACCACATTAGCTTCTGCATGATAGCTGCCTAAAAATTAGGATTGCTCCAAGACATTAACTAATTCAACTTGCAACTTGGTTGGATGTAAAATGTTTTTGTATTCTAGAGAGTCCAAGAATATCGAACACATAGCCACATTTAGGGTCCATTTGGTTGGATGTAAAATGTTTTCTTGAAAAAAAATTATTATTTTTAGAAAATATTTTATATGGAGAAAGTCTATTTTTTATATAATTTTTTGGTGTTTAGTTGACAAAATAAAAATAATTTGAATCATAACTTTTTAAAGGTTTTAATCCTTAATTTTATGAATATGAGTTAAAAAGACTTATAACAATTCTAATAAATACTTTACAAGTGATTGTAGTCAATAAAAATTGATTTTTTCAAAATTAAATGATAACATAATGTGGTGGTAAAATAAGTATAGGAATGATAGTTATATTATTGTGGAACCCACAATGAAGAGAAAATGAATGGACAACAATTGAAAATGAAAATAAATTTAGTGAATGAAATTTTAAAAGTAAATATTTTGGATTTAATGTTATTCTTGAAATATCAGCAAAATAATTTATACTCAAAAAATCAGTAAATTATTTTCAACCATAGGAAGGAAATTAAAAAATATTTTCGAGTGTTTGGCGTCAAGAGAATTTCAAAAAAATATATTCAGCCCAACCCCTTAGACTTCTACCAAAAAGTTATCAATGTCTCGACTTCAATTGAAATTCAAACTCATGATTGTCAATAAATTTTGTTAATTCTCTTCATTCAACTTCTTGATAAGAACATAGTTTAACTATGGCATACGATCTTACATGCAGAAATTAACACAAAATCAAGCTTTTTACGTTTGAACAACTTGATTTTTTTTTTTAGTCTTTTTTGAATTCTTAACGACAGAGAAGATAAATGATGGGGCTAATGGAAACATTGGTCGTTAACTCTTACTATTTGTACAAGGTATGCATATCTTATGGCCACGAGATTTTGAAATTGTATTTCAAAATTAATTTTTTTACGTTGAAATTCGAATATATTATTCCGACTTTAGGAGTATGAAATCCATGACATAATTTTTATGTTTAGATAACTAAGGGTTTTTTTTCTCTATAGGAGAACTAAAAAAAGCTTAATGTGTTCTTTTCTTTGTGTATATTATAAGTTATTGGTGGTGTTGTATATATTATATTTCACGTGTTAATTTGCTAGTCTTTACAAGATTATATTATATTTCACGTGTTAATTTGCTAGTCTTTACAAGATTAGCTTCTCATGATGATTAATTAATCTCTATGTACCATAATTACACATATCTAGTTCTATAAATAATACCTGAAAACTTACAATATCCTATAGCACACATCACATAATCTCAACCCAGCATCTGTTATAATCTTTAAATGTTGTTTCCACTTTTTCCAAATTTAGATTGAAGATAACATGAATTTTTTTATCTTAGTTTTTTTTTTCACATTGATCTATTTATTAGGAGGAAAATTATTTGCTGGCGTTAACAGAGGAGGAGTCGAGTATTATAGTGACCTAACAGACGAGCTCTTAGCAAACGGTTCTAATCCCAATCTCAAATTTTCTGTTGCTTACTATTCTTTTTTTTTTGGTAAACTTTTTTCTTGGATTAATTCGCAATCCAAATGCTACCATAAACTCAGGTATCCAACCTTTTGTGACTCTATTCCATTGGGATCTTCCACAAGCCCTTGAAGATGAGTACAGTGGCTTCTTAAACGAACGGATTGTGTAAGCGATCCAAATTAATTATGACCTTATTCTCAACTACGTACGATAAACAATATACATGTCATTCGTTATTATTGACAATGAATTCTACATTGAATACATAACATCAAGATTCACTATATTTAGATTTTATTTGTAATGTAGTTATAGGGACCATGACATCTATTTATTTAATTTCTGAGCAGGAAAAGCCAGGGTCCCCTTAGACTTTATCAAATATGTCAGACTTTTGTTTCTAAAACTTTGATAATCGTGTTAAAAATTGAATCACATTTAACGAACCATACACCTATGGTGATTTAGGTTATGCAACAGGTGAATTTGCACCTGGACGAGGTGGTATATTTCCACCGGTTCATATACAACCAATTGTATGTTTTGATGCTGTTGCCCCGACTAAACATTCTATTTTTTTTTTTAAAGAAAAAGGCCTCAGAATTGGCCAATTGGTTAGTAATATTAATAGCCTTTCTAGCCGCAATTTATTTCCAGGAAATTAACACCCGGGGAAAGGGGACCCTGGCAGGGAGCCTTATATGGTCACTCATAATATACTTCTTTGCCCATAAAGCTGCTGTGGAGTCATGCAGGCGCAAATTTCAGGTTTGCATTAATTATTTGACATACTCCATCGATTTCATTTTACTAATCATTGAGATTGGTGTACAAGAATTAAAATAGTTATTAAATTACATAGAATAGTTTAAACTAATGATTAAATTACATATTTACATTAATATTTTTTAAGTATATAATCTTCTTTCTCTATTAATAAAATATTATATTAACTTTTTGTGTTAAGGGGTAAAGTTAATTGGAAAAAAATAATTTAATAATTTTTTTTTTAATTTTCTAATGTCCCGTTTGGAGTTATGGTGGCTTATCGTAAAACATTTTACTTGGTAAAGCTTTCATTTTGTTGTTTGGGTGTAAACTTGAAAAAGTACCTTTTTAAATTTGGTAATGTATGATTTTGAATTTTAAAAATATTCCATCTTGATTCAATTATAAATTTATGATAAAATGGCTAAAATTTATCTTTAATGATTTTAAAAAAAAAAGTTAATCTAAAAGTGCCAATTTTTAGTTTGTGTTAAAAATGCTTTTGAGACCAAAAGTTCTACTCTTAAATTTAGAAACAATGCTTATCAAATACTCGAAAAAGTACTTTTACAATTTAAAAGCACTTTTTAAACAAAAGCACCGTAACTCCAAATGGGACGTTAAAGTGACAGATAATTTAATACAAAATTAACTGTCTAAGCTAAAGATAAAATATTGAAACGAAGGGAGTAGTATTTCTTTGCGTGTTGATGATTAAGTAATGGTTGAGGGTTAAGAAAGAAAGAAAGAAAAATTGTGTAATTCAGAAAGAAAAAAAAAAAAAAAATGTCATGATTTGTCTAGACATTATGAGATTAGTCATAGGAATGTACACTAATTACATGGTTGGGCTTCTCTACCAAAACCAAAACGACACCATTTACAATGCTCCTCGCGTGCCATAAATCTCATCCTTCCTTCCTTCTCTAGAATTTTGCTGTTTGATTCTCTCAATTTTGTTGCAATCTCATTTAATTGTTCAATAATTTGGATTAATTCTGCTTGAACCATTACAAAGTTGTGGTGGCAGTGGTGGTGGTTTCGGTGGGCTAATTTGGAGAAGAGTTTTTTGGGCAGCGATGCATAGAAGAAATGAGGAGTAGCTGACCCTCAACCTCTGAAGTCCTATAATAACAGATGGAATTATAAAATTATCCCCGTACAAAACAAAATTTTGTGAGCAGTATGTGTTTTGTTTTAGGCGAGAAAAGGTGAACCAAAAAAAACACCCTATGACTGTGGGTGTGCAAGTAATAAAAAATAATAGACAATAGAAATGCTAACAAAAAATTTTAAAAAATAAATATAGAGAGTGGAGAGTGAAATGTGGGAAGAGAGTTGTGTAAATTATAGGTAGTTAATAAAAAATAAATAAATGGATTGTGGAGAGGATAAATTTGATAAATTATAAAGTGACGGTCACTAAAATCTATTCTAATGCTATATATATATATATATAGAGTATAGATGTTAAGAAGAAGTAGAATATATAAAATAGCACTAATTTATGCTTTTGCAAATTTTTGTACACCGTAATCTAACAATATTAATGAGTGATGTCTCAGTTGAGATTTACATGAAGCCCATCAATTATAAATATACCGCCGGACCACACAAAGTATCGCTTTGGTCTATATCATATGTACTATTTTTTCATCATCTTCCCCACATAAAAATATCAGCCTTATGTCAACCTAACAACCCCCTTCTATCTAAACTGAGATCTTTAAATAATCATATTGGTCTTAAATAATGCCCCTAAATAATTATTAAGAGAAGGGGAGTGAACATTTTAGCAATTTTCCAAGAAAGAGAATCAGACTTTCTAAAATAGGTTGCCAAAAGAACAATTTACAAGAGAAAAACTTCAACTTAATAATTGATGTCATTATACCTAGAAAAAGGGCAGAGCTCGGTTTGGGCTGCCCATTAAGTGATGAAAATAGAGTGTGATTGGGTAATTAATAGAGTCGAGGCCCATTAGCTCATTGAGTAACATTTACATCCGACAGAAAATCGACACTCCAAGACCTCGAGGGTCTGTTAGGGCTGGCCTCTTGAGACTCTTGGGCCGATGACCCTTCTCGAATTTAAATTTAGAAAAGCAATTTGTCGGATATGTATGCGTTACATTCAACAATTATCTATCTCGACCTCTATAATCATCTTTTTTTTCTTTTAAATAAAAAATAAATGGGCGACTTAAATCAATTTACATATCGTGATCCTTCCCAAAAAAAAAAAAATACACATCTTGATAAAATCTCAATCATACAAGATTAATTATACTAGTTGAATTGTTTTTAAAAAAAAAAGAGAAAGATTGTTTATTTTTCGATCATATGGAGTGTCTCGTTGACCCTTCGGCCTCTAGATTTTCCCCTTTAATTATATTTAATTAAATAAAAATTGAGGATATATGAAAAAAAAACCTTTAAAAATGATGAAAAAAAAATAAAAGGAGAACATAGTGATTGGAGAATGGTAGAGCCCACAAAAACCAAGTCAAAACGGATACACAAAGATGTATAGAGATTATTATTTATTTGTTTAGATGTTTATAAATAAAATATTTTTATTTTTAAAATAAAAAATACAAATAAATATGAATTACAAGATTTTTTTATGAGATCGTGCGCTGTAGTCATATAAATAAGAATTTTCCGGTCAAAACCCATTAGCTGCCTGACTTGGAAAATAAGCCACTTTGGATCCCCATTTGGTCCTCTTGAACAAGAAACCAGAGTCCATAAGAAGGAAGGATGGGATTCTAGAGAAGCCCACCACAACTCACTCGCACAAAATTCCTCCACCAACAGCTGTTTCTTCATCATCCCAAAAAATCGTATCAAATTTTCAGAGTCATGGCAGAATTAGTAGAATTTCTACCTAAGGAATATGGATATGTGGCTCTTGTCTTAGTCCTCTACTGCTTTCTCAATTTCTGGATGGCTGCTCAAGTTGGCAAAGCCCGCAAGAAGTATGCTTTCTCTTCTTTTCTCCCTTCTTTCTTTCCTTGTTCGTCAATTCTTGCCTACAATGATAATAAATCTGTATATTTTTGGATTTTAAACAAAACCCTTCAAATATTTCTTTCTCCTTTTCACCTAATTGATAGTAATTTTTAGATTTTATGCATATATAGGTTCGAGAATTTTCTTGTATTCTTTTTTTTTTTGGGAAAATTCTTAGGTGGACAGGTAAGGCCTTCACCTCTTGATCCCGAAACAGCCACGTTCAATTGAGGAGTGATAGTTTTTTGGTTTAGAAAAAGAAAATATGGGACGTGGCAGCTTTTGGATCAAGAGCCCATTTCACCTAAGAATTTTCCTTTTGGTCTTGTGATAATCTTGGGATTTCCGTCCTAATTGATGATTGAATTGAATATGATCTAATATAGGTACAAGGTATTTTATCCAACTTTGTATGCATCAGAAGCTGAAAATAAAGATGCTAAGCTCTTCAACTGTGTTCAGGTTTTGCTTTTACTATGCCAAATTTGGTCAGGATAGTGTTGAAGGTTATTCTCCCTTTTTTTTTTTTTGTTATTAATTTTGTGTTTTGGGAATTTTGTGGATGCAGAGGGGCCATCAGAATTCACTGGAATTGATGCCAATATTTTTCATATTGATGATATTAGGAGGGATTAGGCATCCAATTATTAGTGCTTCTCTCTCTTGGGGCAATTTATGTTGTTACTCGTTTTTGCTATTTCAAAGGTTATGCCACTGGTGTTCCTGAAAATCGCCTTAATATCGGGTTAGTTTCCTTTTCCCTATTTATTCAAGAATCTTATTCATAGTGGCTGTAAATATTGAGAAATGTCATGGATCATACCCTCATATGGCAAGTTTGATTGTAAGTTATTATCATTTTAAACCAGATATGTGTGATTTGAATGTGCCATTATCCATTTGGTGGTATACATTGGAGTCCCTGTTGGATAGTGTTACTAGATCGAAGAATTTTATGTGTTGTAATTGATCTTAATATATATGGTTGTTTGAATGGACACAATTTCAATAAATTTCATTTCTTTGATATAGATTTTTGAGATGAATCATAGCTCCTAGCTACGGAAAATCTTCTCGAAGTTATTATCAGCTACAGCTAGATATCTGTAGTTTGCTTCGGAGTTATTGAAAATAGTTGGAACGAATTTCTGAATGTCATTTTAATTATTGTAATAACTTGATAACTCAACTGTCAAATACATCATTACAAGCAATAAATAGCTCCTTTATGTGCTATTATCTATTTAGTTCTATTTATTCTAACTGTTGTTGGATAATACTATAGAATCAATCCTAAAGTTGTTTCCCTAAATAAAGATAAGTTATCTAGGAGTAATACTTTTTCTATATATGATTGTCCGCATTTTATCAATGAAGTTCATTTTTTGATACAGATGTTTGTGTTCATTCACTTCTTCTCTATCTTTGAAACTTGAATGAATACTGATGTGCTCACTTTATATCTTTTTGCACAGGAAATACGGGTTCTTGGCGATTTTGGGTCTAATGATCTGCACCATCTCTTTTGGCATCCATCTTATCTCTGCATAAGATAAATTCGTGCTTTTCGCCTGATCCACAGATGTCGTGTCCATGCCTCTGTTGAGTGTTAAAGACTTGTTTTCTTCAAATTTTGCAGCTTGAGTACTTTTTATGTAATGTTAGGTCTGGTAAATCTTTGTGTATTGATCTTGTTAAGAATAAGAACATGACTTGTGGATCCTTATGTATCAAAGTCGATGGAAGTTGTCGTGTACCCTTTTGTCAGCTTTTTATCTTCTTGTTTCAATATGTTTTGATGACAACAAGAGTTGATTTTCCAGAACTGTTTTTCATTGGTTTACTAGAGAGAGATAATGAAGATCTTCTAGCAATTTGACTAGTGATAAAAAGAAAAGGATACCAGGAAAAGAAGATGAGTATTGGTTTACAGAAAAACAATGGTCAAACAGGGAGGCCTAGCTCCCCATTGGATAGGAAAATAAACTGAATAGTAAATGATATCTGATCTATTATATTAAAACTGTGTTTGGTGAACCAGACTAGACTAATTCATGAAGAGAAAAATTGGACAGCAGCCAATCTCTTGATGGCTTGCCGGCAATGGCAAGGATGAGACAGTGTTTTACTTGGGATGAGGATCTATTGATTTCGATGAGGTTGGTTGGGAAACATCAAGCCAAATCCTAAAGATCTTGAATTATATAATAGTGTTTTGGGCGCACTGCATATGGTGCTTGAAGATAGAATAGTGAAAAATTTCTAATGAACGTTCTCGAATAGCATCATGTACTTTTAAAATTTATATTTTACAAGTGTTTAAAATTAATGAAATATTCCTTTCAATAGTAAAATTCTTTTAAAGTATTATAGCTATTGTCTTAAACCATTATTAAATTCATTGTATAGTAATATAAATTATCCTATTTTTGGACAAGTATTGAATTGGATACACGCAAAATTATGCATAAAATCTAATGAAAAAAATGTGCCATTAGAATGTTTGCATACTTTTTTTTATCTTTCTTTTTTTATTTTTTTGTTAAAACAAATAAAAGACTTATCAAAGTTAATAACTTGACCTCATAACATTGCAAAATGGTCTGAATATGTTTACTTTCATCAATATAAGCCTTGCAAAAGAGTAATTTATCATCAACAAAGAGCAAATGGGAAATGCTAGGGACCACCACAACTAATTTTTAAACCAGTGATCATATGATTGAATACAATTTGGTCTAACAAACATTCGGTACAAAGCAGAAAAAGATAAGGAGATAAAGGATTTTTTTATTTAATACCTCTTATAGACTTAAGAAAACCACAAATATTCCCATTGATATTAAAGGAATAAGTAACAAATGAAACACATTTCATGACTCAATTAATCCAAATAGAACAAAAGCACATTTTTTCCATAATTTTAGCTAAAAATACCATTCAACTCTATCGTATATCTTAGATATATTCAACTACTTAATAGTCATAAAACCATGTTTTCCTTTACGTTTATTATTGAAGGGCGGGCCAGACCATCGCCAGTATTTAAGCGTTGGGCACCAAAATCCAAAATTGTGCCTCTCAAAAGTTTGACAATATCTTTACTGGGCTTGGGCCGGTTATGTAATCTTCTTTGGTTAATCAGCCCTGAACCTGCACTCAAAAGACGCTAAGTTGTATTGTTCCACTATTTTGCATTCAATGCCATTACCTTTCCTTTCATGAAAAGTACTTACACCGGATTCTAAATTCTACGTATAAATCTTGTAGTTAAAATTAAAATCTTTTATAATCTTGCTCGGTTAATATTGTTTATTTCATTTAGTTTAATCTATAATATCGAATTTACAAATAAAGTTAAAAATCGAATATATCTAAATATTTCTCTCCTTTCATAACCTTACAAATTATGAATATCCACGTCATTGTTTGGACCATAATTATTGTGATATTATTTAAATATTATTTAAAAGGAGTGATGTAATATACTTTTTTTATTAGATTTGATATATGTAAAATAAAAATATAATCAATAATTATTACAAAATATATTCGGCATAGAAATTATAATCCAAACCGAGTTTGTAGTTTTTATTTTATATAGTATTCCTCCATTTCATAATAAGTGAGGTGCACATAAATTAAGAAAATTATTAAATTATATCAATTTTACAGAATAGTCTATAATTCTATATGTTGAGGGAACCATTTTATTGTGTTTTAAGAATTTATACAGTATAACACCATATAGTTTAAAATTTTGTACTATACAAGTCCTTAAAGCTAATGGGATGATTTTATCAATAAAACTACAGAATTCTCCCAAGTTTCAAAAAAAGATAGTTCAAACTGACTAAATTATCCTTTTACATATTAATATCTCAATTACATAATTTTCTCTCAATTAATATGGCATTAAAGGAGAGATGACAATTTCGAACATAACACGATAACACAATATGAACTTGACACAAAATTAACAGATCTAAACATGACACGAATTTAATTGGGTTACTATCAGGTCGACTCGTTAATAACTCGAAGTTATACAGGTTGTATCGTGTCAATCCACGAGTTGACCCGATACGATATCAGGTGACCCAACACAACTTGTTTAACTCATTAGAATTCAGGTCACTCGACACGACCCAATAAATAATTAGGGCATTTATGAAATTTAACCCAATAATTATAATAACAAACATATCCTTGCCAACCATAATAATAATGGATTAATAGATTATTATATTATTCGGGTCAACAGGTTAATAGATTATCGTATTATGAGGATAAATTAAATAATTGTTGTAATACTGAAAAAGTTTAACGAGTCGTATGTGTCGTGTTGAGTTAACCTGTTAACAAACAAGTCATAACCTGACTAGACACGAAAGCTTAATGGGTCGTGTCTTTATGTCCGAGTTTAAGATTTGTGACACGAATTCGATAAGAATTCGACACTACCTATTAGTATTCCTACGCTAAAGGTAAAAATTTTAAAAAATATTATTTAATACTTTACTAATTCTTTAAAATGACAAATAATTTAATAAAAGACAACTTATCTAAAAATTCAATTATTTTAAAATTTCGATTATTTTAAAACAGAGACAGGAATAATAATTCAATTCCGTAACAACATAGAATACTAAGCAAACCAATCATTATTTGGAGCGCTATCATCATCATTATTGTTTGAATATCACAGTACTAAAGGAAAGAAGTCAAGATCATACATTCAATTCATACTTGCATGCTAAGCATGAAATATTTTACTCCAAAGAGAAGTTCAGCATCAATTAACCATAATACTACATTTTTATACCACATATTATTTTCTTTCTTTGGAAATGCCCAAATTCCTTGTTAAGCACAATCAATCACTAGCTAAAGCGGTCTAAACCCCAATCGAAGACACTTATGATAAATCACAAATTTGGAAACAAAAAAGCAAGCTAATGAAACAAAATCCTTGTAATAATTACTAGTATTAGACAAATAATTAGTAACGACTTATTAATACTTTACACTTTACCAAAAAAAAAAAAATAGTAATCACTTTTTACTTAAAAAAAAAAAAAATACTAAGATAGACTCGATTTTGATTCTTACTTATAGATTTTGTAGCCAAAATTAAATTTTTATATACAATCTTGCTTGTATTAGTTGTTGTCGTAGATAATATAATATTTAATCTATATTACAAGATCTACAAGTATAAGAATAAAAAAATCAAAATATTTTATTTAAAAAAAAAAAAAGAATGCTTATTTAGCAACCACTCAGACGACCGTTATAGAAAATTTACAATTTCAAAAATTTGAAATCTTTACCGTCTTTCTCCCTCAATCTTAAAAGTTACCTAACAATTTTAAAATCAATGGGATTTCTTGATTACAGCACCCCTTTTCCCCCACTTCATTCCTTATCTTTTCGCTTCCCGTCCGTTACAAAATTTCAAAATCCCATTCCCCTTTCTTTCTACTTTCTTATCATCTCTGAAAATTTCCCATATTCTTGCTTTGTTTAGAGTTTAAAAAAAAAAGAAAAAAAGAAAAATGGGTGGTTGTCTGAGCAAGAAGAGAACTTGTTCTTCTTGTCCAACTGCACTTGCAAATCCAAGTCCAAGTCCACCAAAAACAAAAACAACAACCCATTTGGAGAAAAACAAAGTGGAAGAAGAAATCTTGAAAAAAGAAGTATTCATCACCAAGCATAGGAAGAGCCAAGAGCATTGATAGAAAATCCGAAGAGGAGGATGAGAAAAATGATGATGATGTAAAAAAGGCCCCCGAGGAAGTCCAAAAAGAATCTAATGGTGGTGGGATTTTTGTGGCGGCGGCAGCTGGGCCGGTGAGGACTTCTAGTTGTACTAAAGAAGAGGTGGATGCTATTTTGATACAATGTGGGAGGCTTAGTCGGAGCTCTTCTACTGGAAAGCCGGCGACTGGTGGGAGGAAGTATTCGGGCTCGAAAAGGAGTTATGATTTTGATAATGACAATTGTAGCGATGGAAGGGATGGAGAAACGATCAATAATGCTATTGCTGGTGAAGATGATAATGGGGTGGTGGTGGGGGGGGGGGTGGGGGTGGGGGTGGGAGAGAGGTCATCCCACCGCCAAAGAACGCGACAGAGGGAGTCCTCGTCAAGGACGGTTGGTTCTCCGTCTAAGGGGAGGAGGAGGACTCCGAGTAGGGAAAGAGAGCAACAGAGGTCCGGTAGTAGAGAAAGGGGGCTAAGCGGTGGAAATGGTGGAAGAAGGGTGAGTAGGTCACCTGGTAGGAGATCTGAATCACCAATTAATACTACTACTACATCGGGTGGTGTTTCTGGTGCTGCCAATTCATCGTCTGGAAATGGAAACGTTAGGCCTGGAAAGATGGTTTCTGTGCCTGCAACTGTTTCATCTTTGGCTATGGATAAGAGTAACAATGTTGGAGGAAGTGAAGTCGTTTCGACTTCTGCTGTTAAGAGAATTCAAGTGAAGAGAAATGCAGGTGCAGGTGGTGATGGTAATGTGGTGGGTGGAAGGACTGCTACTGCTTCTCCTCGTGCTCGGTCCCCTGCCAGGACTAATGTTAAGGTTTTAACTGAAAATCAGAACCAGTCCCAGCAGCAACAGCCCGGGTCGCTTAGTCGAAGCAATTCGAGGAAGGCAGAACATTCTCCACACAGAAGAAATCCCTTGAGTGAGATTGACACTAATGTGGTTATCGAACAGATGCCTCTGGCTGGAGCATCAAGGTATGCATAAGCATAGTACTAAATGCTAATTGTTCTCCAAACATTTTTCGATTGCATTGCATCTATAGTGTCAATAAAGCCTAATTAGAAGTCTCTTTCTTGATAGTAATTCATTAAGTGGTACATGAGTATAAAACTGCCAGGACTAATCTTTGCAGGCACCTACGCAGAAGCCAATTTCTGATTATACAGTAAGGAATGATAAAGTTGTAGTTCAAGGAACTGACAACAAAATTAGTTGTAGCCAAGGTGTTGCAGACAAGAATCTGATGTCTCAGGCTGCCAAGGCACCCCAAGCAGTAACAAGATGCAGGTCTTCTAGGCTATCCCGCGACTTGGACATCAATCCTGAAACACTGTCGAATCCTTCACCATCATATACCACGTTGCTGCTGGAGGACATACAAAACTTTCACCAAAAGAGTAGTAGTAGTACCCCTGCGATTTCCCTCCCACCTTGCCTCTCCAAAGCTTGCTCTATCCTTGAAGCCGTTGCTGTATTTTAAGACCTCAACTCCACCACCAGCTCAAATCTGTCCAGTGCCTTTTCCGAGGACAAGAAACGAGTTCCCACAGCTGAGCAATTCAACAAGCGTTATGACAATGCTTCTTTTGGAGCTTATCCTACTGGGAAGAAGGGAGCAGAGGCAAAGAAGGATCCCTTCGTGCAATCCGAGGTCGTTGTAAATGATGATATCATGGAGCCAACTTTTCACAAGTATGTCACTGTCAGAAGGGGAGCTGCTGGAGGGGAAGATATGGAAGAGCAAGAATCCTCAGGAAGTAACAGTATTGTTAGTGGCCAGCAGTACTGGATTTCTCCTTCCTCCTGGGAACCCAATTCAGCTGATTCAAATGACTGCTGGACCTCTTCAATGTCTAATATCAGGGAGGACAATTTAAGCCCATTGGGATTCCAGAGACATGCAATTTCTGAGTCAGGTCATGCCGCTGAAGAAGCTAGACGAAGACTGAGTGGAATGAAGAAGGATTCTGATCAACAGCTAAGAATGGGATAGGAAGGGGCCGAATCGGATCGAGAGGAATCCACTCTGTGCCCACAGTTACTGCTGCTTCAACCTGAATTCATCAGTCGATTTAGGGGGTACATGTAGTTACAGAAAGATTTCCTTTGTTGTTGCAGACTTGCAACCACCTTCTTCGTAGTGTTCTTGTTCAGAAAATTGTTTGCTTTGAACCGGTTCCTCTTTTGTTTCCAAAAGCTCAATGGAAATGTTTTCTGTAATTCAGCTACAAGATGAACATATATCTGTGGAGATTCCTGATATTGTTGAAGTATAGAGTATATGTTCATTACTTTTAACTTTTAAATATGGTCTTTTACAAATTTGATCCATCTACTTGAAAACAAACACACAACATTTCTGAAGCATGGCATTTATATATACAAACTGCCAGGTAAACCTATCCCTAACTAAATTTCACTCCTAATCCAAACCATATATGTACAGTGATAGATTGGTAAAAATGATGAGTATCATTTTGACATTCTTTCACTTCCTGCATTGCAGAGGGTTCGTAATGTATTGAAGTTGAGATGAGGAAAATCACAGCCACATGGACATGGTCACTTTTAACTCTCTTTGTATACGAGACAGCGAAGACTGAGAGGAATCTAAACCCATATATTGCTTTATTCAGAAGAAAAAATTTCATTCAATCATTTTTTCTCCAGCACTTTTATAATTAACCATAAAAATCACATCTAGAGTTATCAGTGCTCCAATTATTTGGATGGGTGTGAAGGTCTCATTAAGGTAGAGGAACCTGTGTTTTCAAGCAGATAAAACAGATCAAGTTAAAGAACAAAAAGGAAAAACAACAGAGTAGATGTACACCACCAGCACAGACAAGTCACCAAAAAGAAAAATATATTGAGGATATAGTCTTCTCCAAATGGGATAAAAAAGTCAAGTATAGTTGATATTATTGTACAGATAGGAGGGAGCTTCAAATCATTTATTCTAATGCTGCTTTTGAGATGGAATGGCTCTTATCCCCAAAAATTGAAGCAAACATTGGAGTCAAAAAGGTCAGAGAACTCAGTTTCGTGAGGCTGCCTGAAGTTCAATAGGAAAGGGTAGTCAACTTCAATAGTTCTGTGTGATGACTAATGATTGAAGTACATGAAACAATAAGAAAATCAGAATCTCACCAACAAAAAAGAACAGAAGAACAAAATCAACAGGTGGATATCAAGAAAGCTAATGCTCACCTCTTGTAGCATTGTAGAAGTATACACCATAGCTTATGGCACTTCCAAAAAGTGAGGTATAAAGAAGAGCCAAAATATCACTTGACGAAAGCTCCTTAAAACTCCCACCGAGTACAGGATCATGATTAAGAATGGATATTGCCATAAGAGGGATACCACCAATAACCATGTGCTGCAGCAGGAGAAGTTTGACAGTATGAAGTTTCATATAGCTTAATACAGGAACAAGCTAATATTTTATTTTTAAGTTCTGCATCTACTAAATGTGGCATACAACAGCAACACATGAGACAATGTTTCACAAGGTAACAAGACTAAGGCCTAGTTTGGGAGTTTAGAGAACAAAAGAAAAGAAGAAATACCTAACATGATGAGAGAAAAAACTAGATAACGATTATATGATCTTGTTTGAAAGTATAGGGTAGCAATGAGACTATTTTGGAATCATTCACACTATTGGTTTTTTATATTTTGTTGACAAGGTTGGTATTCAGGAAATCTTTATAAGCCTCTCCTCTTTTCTTTCTCTCCACATTCACATAGAGAGTTTCTTGAACTATTCAATCCTCTCATTTCTCTATACTTTTCTTCTTTTGTCTCTACTTAAAAACTAACAACCAACATAAAAGTCCTCATTTATTTTCTTTTCCTTCTTTTCTCCCCAGATCCGTCCAACAAACTAGATTAAGAAACTTTGTCCCTTTCTTTCCCCTTCCTCTTTCTAGTCATGGGTATGTAGAAGGGCTACACTGCCTTGGCACTCTGTTGACATGTGTTGATAAATCAGAGCAAAAAAGAGAATAATAAAGAAGGTTGTTCTGCAGAGAATAAGTTTAATAATACAGAAGGTTGAAATTAAAAAAGGTGTACCAAGCGAGCTGTAGACTTACCCATCCAGTAGCCATAATAGGATCAGAGTATTTGGTTACCCAACGGACCATAACAGTTCCAACTGCCATACTTTGTGCTGCTAGAAGCATCCACCATTCACCACTTCCCCACAGAGTGAAATTGTTCTCATCAAAGGATATAGCAGGTACCTACATATTCAGCCAGCAATACAATAAGCTGCTTAAGTAGATTAACAAGTTAAAATCTTTCAATGAAGAGCCTCTTCGTCTAGGGTATATTTGATACTGATGCATAAAGCTGGTTTAAGTAGAATAAACAAAAAGAGTTTCAAAATGCAGAGCCTGTCTTCCAAGGCCGTATGTTGAATGCTTCAATATCCAAGTTCAGTAGCAATAAACAAAACAAAAAAGCTGCTTAAATTCACAATCATCATTTGCTTTTTTGCCACTACCTGACAAATATAATTTTCCCCCACAAGATGAATAAATTATTACCCCTACATAATTATCATATGATTTAAAGAACTCAATCAGACTTAACTTCCTACTAGAGACCAAATATGTCTTATGCATATTATCCAGCGCAAAAAAATCAGTGAGGAAGCTTTAAGAAATGATGAATCAAGTCAACCTTGTCAATAAGCTCCAAAGATTGTGGAGAACCATCATATTAACAAACCACTTTTTGGTAGAAAGTAAAGATCTTCTGTATTGTACCTCAAGAAGCAAAAGACCAATGACACCAAGCACAAGCCCAGTGGCTCCAACAAAACCAATGGATTCACCAAACAACAGAGCCGCAAGTACAGCCACTGTCAATGGCTGTGAATCAATTATTACCTGTAATAATAAGTTCAAAATCAATCTAATATTTCTCAAACATGTCATTTGAAAGATAAACAGAATTCAGCTTAAGTGTGAGTGACTAACTCAGCTGCCATACCAATGTTGTCTCAGAACAACTCAAGAAGAGATAATTTCCACTACCTAAAAAGGTCTCTCTCGCATACATTATGCTTTTGCATTAAGGAACACGACTGCACAACTTAAGTTTAGCAACTACAATTCCTGAACCATATTACTTCTGCGACTTTTGTTTACCCTTTTCTAACTACGACATATAGCTTTACCTCACTCAAATAACTCCTGAACAATCTTTTTTTCGTCAAAATAACAAGAGCAAATTAACAACTCCCCCCATTTGAAATACTTGATTCACAGTAAATCTTATCCTTACAACTAACACATCGATAGATTTAACGGAGAAATGTAACTTCCAATAATACAAGAATAGCTCAAGGAATGCATGTGTATTCAAGTAGCAACCAAGTTCAATAGCTTAACAACATACACTGCCTAATCCAGCAGATGTCTTCTCCAACCCTTCAGCAAGAAATCCCTGGCCACCATTAAAACAAAGTAAAGAGATTACTCTAATGTAGTCTAAATAAATAAAACTACTAGCTTTAATACACTGTTCAAAACACTATCTTTTTGGGAAAAAAAAAGAAGACAGAAATAGATACCTGAAAGCAAGCAGCATCAACAAGAGCAAAAAGAAGTATAGAAAACCAAGCATTGAACCCAGAAGGAAAGCTCCGGCCTTTAAAAGCAGCAAAACTCACCAACAACAAACCTGCTGGAATTAACCGAAAAGAAGACACAAAAAAAGGACCCGTTTTTGGCAAAACTTCTTTCATAGCCACCATAGCTGTACCCCAGAAGAAAAATGGCGAAATCAACAAACCCCATCCCCACACTGCCTCCACCAACCCCACCAAAGAAGATGATGATGATGATGATGATGGTAAAGAAGAAGAATCAAGATCAAATTTTTCCGGGTTTTCAGGGAATTTATCATAAAAAGCCTTAGAAGATTGGGGGGTGGTAGTTGTTGTTGCAGGCACCACCACACATTCAACATCTTGTCCTGTGCCTACACGGTCCAATTCTTGTTCTTCTTGTTCTTTTTCAGCCGATTTTTCAGATCTTGTAAGATTTGTTTCAAATTCAGATTCTGTGGCTTTAGTCCTGAAATTATTGTGGGATTTCAGGAGAATTTTGTTGCACTTGTGCAGATTGGCTAGTGCTAATGATGAAGAACTATTTTGCCTGATTCTTGAAGTTGATGATTTTGATGGTGGGATAATTCGTTTTGTTGAATTGCAAGAATTCAGAAATGTTACTACACAAGTGGAAGAGTAGCTGGGGTTTAGATTAATGGAGGAAGAAGAATAAAGACAGCATGAGCTGCAATTCCATGCCATTTTTTTCCCCTTTTTTCAAAATTTACTCTTGAAGAATATCTTATTGTACAATATGTTTTTTTTTTTTTTTTTTTGTGAATAAATTAAAAAATAATACTAATAAAAAGAGGTATTGAGTTTCTTTGACGTGTCTATTTCTTACTTACACAATTTTCATCCATCCAAATGGAAAAAAAGCATTGAGAAGGGAAAATTGTAAAAGGGTCATCGTACTTGCAAATTGTTTGTTTCCCATGCTTTGGTAATTTGTTCCTGACATATTTAAAAGAAATCATCTTGGGTTGGGATGTTATTTATGAGAAATCTTGCTTTGTTATGATTTTTGGAAAGTTAGCGTTTAGCGAAGAAAGTTTCGAAGTCATATAAACCCAAGCACAAAATAATAGTATACTTTTATGTGCAATAAAATTAAAATTATATACTATTATGTAGTTTTGACATCTTTAGGGTGACTTGTTTTAATTTAATTTATACTATCTCATCCAACATTACAAATCACAGCTTTTAAAATAAAATTACAAATCAAAGTTTAAAGAAAATACTATATTATTAATAATTTAACATGTTACACGTTATTAATGAAAGGAATAAATGCTCTTATACTAATTATCGTGAAATTTGAGAAAACCAATCTCAGATGCTTGTTGTTTAGGAAGAACACTATAAAGTAATACCAATCTTATATTGAAACCTCATATTATAGTTATATGGGATACTTTCAATGTAAAATGTAATTTAAAATTGTATGCGTACAAAAAAAAATTTATTTTTTATGGCCAAGCGATTGATGAGGATGAACATGTAAATTTGTTGGTAGAAATATGTTTATGCTACTTCGAATACAATAATTCAATCTTATAATGCATGAACTAAAATGCATCATCTTGAGAATGAGGGGTATAAAATGAATATAAATATGTGAGTATAACAACTATTCGTGAAATTCTTCCCAACGGAGTTGTTTGTTGTGCGGGCTGAAACTCTCATAAGATTAGACCCAACCCATTTACCAACAAAGAACAAAAAGGATATATCAGGCCCAACCCAAATTTACTACTAATACTAAAATTATTTCCAAGTCAAAATTAATTGCTGTTGGTCTTTCTTCTCTTTTTCCTGCCTCCCAAAAAAGTGAAAGTGCTATTTCTAAGCTGAAAATTTTGCGAGCCATCCTCTTTAATTCCTGTGATTTTCTGTCTCAACTGCGAAGGTACGAAAATGTAACTTCTGGGCTGTTGTGTTTTCCTCCTATATAAATGTCTATCTTTGTACATTTGTATGTGGGTTTTGTCCAGAATTATGGTAGAATGTCTGGAGTGCTTTGGAAATTAGCATATACCAACTGTTTGTTAAAATACCTGAACGAATTAAAGTAGCAAGAAGTTGTGATGCTTTTGGTCATTGAACGGAAATTAATTTGCCTAGCTTTGAAGGGTTCAAGTCTAAATCATGATATAAAGTTATTAGTGGTCCACAATGGCATTGCTGCATAATGGTGTGAGAAAGAGAAAATAAAAGATGGTTTTTCTTCTCAATGTTTGTTGTAGTTTGGAGGTGTCAAGAGTCCTCGTTGGCTAAATGGGGTTCTTTTCATTTTTTTTTTCAGTTGAAGGTTGTAAGATTCTGGTACTGGTTTTTTTACGGATAGATTGAAAGCAGTGATAGTAGCAAGGCATGTAAAGAAATACCAGCATAATTGAATAAGAAAAGTAATTAAATTTCATGTATATCCTCTTTTAAAAATTGGGTCTTGATGAGGGTTTAGCTGTTTAGGCCCCTGCTTGTGAAATACTATTTCTGATAACGTCTCTAAGCGATTTTGTCTTTTTCCTCACAGACTTTGTAGAGATACCAACATAAGTGGTTTATTTGTGTTGGAATTCCAAGAATGTCGAGTGATACTGGGCTTGAGCCTCTTGTTGACCGTAAGTTATTCTTGAGTCTCTTGTAGCCGCAAGTTTACAAAGTGAAGTTTTTATGTACTCTCTGTAATAATAGCTTGCAGAATACTTACCACAAGCATATTATTTATTGATCCAGTTGCTTGCTGTTGTTAATTCTTGTTCTTCTTTGTGATAGAAAGAATCTTATTTTTCCTTTTTGTGTCTTTTACCCACAGAAACAATTTCAGTTATCACAAATGATGGGCGCAATATCATTGTAAGTTTCATATTGGGGTTAACAAGCCAAGTGCAGTTAGAAACTCTATGTTTTAGTAACTGGAATTACTTTTTTGGGCAGGGAATATTGAAAGAGTTTTGACCAGGCTACAAATATAATTCTTGATGAATCTCATGAGCGTGTTTATTCCACAAAGGTCTGACTTAGAACCTCTTTAGAAGCCATAGTATTGTGCATTATGATGCATTTCATAAATTGTTCTCTTGAATTGCGTCAAGTTTCTTCGTATTCTGTTTTAGAATAGTGTTCAATGGATCATAATTGAAAATTGTTGTTCCTTCTATAACATGTTTCTTAGCTGTTGGTTAATCTAGTAAATCAATGCCGTTCATGTATTATGCAACTTCATCTGTTTGTCACCCAATATCCAGGCCCTTTTTAGTTTTCAACCGTTGTGCACCTCTTCTAATTTACTGGTGTAAAGTATTTTTCTCATCTATGTTAGGTTGTCCTGGGAATCTATCTGCAAAAAGTTGGTTCCACCTTGAGGCAAATGACCTTTGGCCTATGTCAGAAGCTTGCTTGTTAGCAAGTATTTATTTTCATGCAATCTCGCCTCTTTCAATGCTTGTTTCCCTATTTCAAATTCATTTTAATGATGTTTAAAACTTAGATAATGAATATTATTGGGGAGGTTATGGGACCGGTTGATGCAACTTTTGGCAAACTGCCTAACTTCTTTTCAGATTGAGAGAAACAGAAGACTTTTAAAAGTTGCATGAATATTACTCTTTGTGATTGCCTGTGGTGAAAGTTGCATGCTTTATTTTCCTTTTTGAAAGTTGATTATACCTTTTGTCCTATTGGATGATCAAATGTTTTTAACATTTCCCATGCAAATGAATCCTGACCATTATTTTCATTTGCTTCTGTCCATTGAGGTTTCTGTTTCTTGCTTCTTTATGTCTTAATTCATTTATTCCACTTCAATATGGAGAAATTCTTGTGACTTTTTCTGGCTGTTTTGAACCTCTAATCTGCCTGATTTGCAGGAAGGTGTCCAACAACTTGTGTTGGGTCTCTACATTATAAGGGGTGACAACATGTATGTCATAACATGTGCTTTCAGTTTCCATGATTACACTCCTTTATTTAGTTCTGTTTACAATTGTATTAATATGTTGCAAGCTTTGATATGGTTGCCAACTCCTTTCACTCTTGCAGAAGCGTTATTGGTGAATTAGATGAAGAGTTAGATGCAAACTTGGATTTATCAAAACTGAGAGCTCATCCCTTGAAGCCTGTAATACACTAATCTAGTAACACGGAGAAGCATGTGAATTAAGAAGTCTCAGCGTTCAAACAGAACAAGATTTTGCATATTACTTTTGTACCAAGGCAAACCTTGTTTCCTGATTTAGTATTCGTTACTCGTGCTACTGTTCATTCCTGAAACATCTAATTCTGCTAAGATATTCACAAACTTGTGTCTTTGACAACGGATGTCCTATCATGATTTGATTAGTTATTGGTGAGTATTTCACTATTTTGGATTTATGATCTTTCCAAAGATGCTTTTGTTTACATTACCCAATTGATTCGTAGACGAGGTTAGGGTTTAAGATCTAAAATTAGCTCCCAAACGTTACATATATGAAGAATCAGAAAAATTTCTAAAAATATGCCACTTTTCAAATTTCTTCTATTTTTGTGCCTATTGCAATGTGCAATTATGCGAGTTCCAAAAAAATAAAAAAAATTTGCGAGGTCCTTTTTTTTTTTTTTAACCTCGCATTTAAAAAATGCGTTGTAATGATTTTTTTTTTTTTTTTTTGATTTAGCAAATTTGACTATGTATATATATATATATATATTTTGCTATTTAGCAAATTTGACTATATATACATAAGAAATCGTGAAATATTACAAAAATAGAAAAAATGAATGATTTAGCAAATTTGACTATGTATATTGCGAATGGAAATTGTGCACTATTACAAAAATAGAAAAATGAAGGATTTGACTGTAAGATAAAATTATTTAAATACTAAATCGTAAATTATAAACTATAACATTAACGAAGTAGTACGATATTTGGGAATAGTAAACCATTATCTTTAAATCATAAACTATAACATTAACGAAATAGTAACTCGAATGAAATGTGTAAACCCGTTAATTTATTAATTTATCGTATTTTTTATAAAATTTTGACAGAATCTCTCCTATTTTACGAACATTGTCCCTGCCAACAGGAGTAGGAGGAATTTTTTTTTTTGGTATTGGCCTCGCAGAAGATAATGGTCTTCTTGACCTCGCATTCGAGGAATGCGAGGTCAGTCAAGAACAAATTTTTTTTTTTTTTTTTAATTTTTTTTCTGGAACTCGCATTCTCCGAATGCGAATTCCACTGGTCCGGAATTGCACATTGAAATAGACACAAAAATAAAAGAAATTTGAAAAGTGACATATTTTTAGAAATTTTGCCGAAGAATCAAGTGTTAAGGTAGTTACTAATACTATTTACTTTTGTTTTCGATCCTGCTTTAGTGATTTACTGGATAGGCTCCAAGTTAGGTAGACTTGTAGGCGTGTAAGACCTTTTCTCCCTCCATAGAGTATGCAATAGGTATAAAGTCACCCCCCCAAAAAAAATTAAAAAAAACCTCCAATTCCAAAGTTTTTGTTTTGATTAAATTGAACAGGTCTATTCTTATCCCACAATGGATGGATTGCTTGAATTGTCTTCAATCTAAACCCACCATCCCAACTTGAAACAGGTGAGTAAGAAGGATAGTGGATAATTTAGGAAGTTGAGCTAAACACAGATAGCTATAATTGCGGTATTAACACTTACAGGTCTTCTTAAACATGACAGATTGACTGGTTTTGAATTTATTCCTTATTCGATTAATATGATAGAGTAATGAGCTCCAAATCAAAAGCCCAGATTTAATTGGGATAGGGAATGAATGAAGGCAAAGAAGAAAGATATTTACTCCAAGAAGAACAATAAAAACTAAGCATAATAGTATATCAGAAGAATAAAATCTATGAACAAAAGAAATACACGAAAGTCATAGCATTATTCATATGGGAGGAAAAAAACCAATCTATAATCCTCCACTCTTTTATTGAAACCAAATAACTAATCCCAAATGAAAAAAAAAAAGAAATCAAGAAAAAATAATAATAATCACCAGTGGAAAGAGTAGACTCAACCTGATTAAGCAAATCAAATTAGAGCCTAAACCTAAACTTACAACTACTGTCTCTAATTCTAATCGTATTATCCTGAGCTAAGCTATCCACATTCAGCCTACACCTCACCAAGAATTTCCACTTCATCAACTTCAACCCCCCAAGCTTCACCCTCACAGGAACTCTTGCCCTCAGATTCAAAGGAACATTTCCAGTCTGCTGCTGAGCTCGCAATGACTGCAACAGCCCTGCTGCATCCTGTGTTTGTCCAGTCAAATTCACGTTCATCACAGTAGTGTTTCTGTGACCTTGATAAAACTTCGGTAATGACCCTTCACACAGTTCTGTCCCTTGAAAATAAACTCTCAAATGGCTTCCGTTTTCGTAGTATATTCCGATCTTTTTGTTGGGATTTCTTGCAGTGATGTTCACGTTAAAAGTAGCATACAAGCTGTTGTCATTGCTGAGATTGAAATACTGTGTGATACTCATGCTGTCAACTGAGTACTTGGGCAGTTTTGGTCGGAAAACAAAGAATATTATTGCTGCCAAGATGCCTATGAGAATTATCTGAAGTACGACGAGGCATAAAGTCCAACACAAACACTTCTTGAAACAGCTTCTTTTCTTTGGTGGTTTGGAATGCGAATACGGGATAGTTCTTTGATATGGTGGATAGTTGTTGTTGTTGTTGTGTGATGCCTCTGGATCACCTCTCTCTGAATGGGAGCTTCCCCTGGAAACTAGTGGAGCTGTTGGCCTAGGGGGTATTGCTGCCTCGGGGTCCTGGACCGGATGAATCCTCTGATGATCGGCCATTCGAGTAAAGTCTGTGTTACTTGCTCTGCCTAAATTAAAAGGTTTCTCGTTTTTTTTGCAACAAAAACACGTTGGAAACCTGAGACAGAAACGTTCTCTGTTTTGTTTTCAGTTTTCTTTGATGGGACCAAAGGGGTTGATTTTATATAGGATTGGATACTCTATAATGAAAAAAAAAACATGGGATTTAATTTAATATTTGTTAGAAAAGTGTGAATATATAATGATAAAAGTCTTGTGTTAGACGGTTCGAAGCTTCCTTATTTTGACTTTAAAGGATTAATCAAATGGTAAAGAGTCTTTGTCAAATTGCATGTTTTTGTGTTTATAAAAGCAGCAGTAATATTTATTCATATTCACATGTCTTGTGTGTATTTGCGGTTTTTGGTTTGGAGTCGTTTTTGGATTTCCATTTAAGTTTTTAAAGGTCAAAGATGGGTGCTTGTAGCCCTAAATTCGATAAAATTTCACTAAACAATGAAGAAAATAGAGAAGTTAGGAGCGGGTTTGAAGGGTGAAAAAAGATTAAATGCCGTGTACATAAAAAAAATAGTACAAAAAAAAGACTCTAAGCTAACTTTCGAGAAACAGTTGGTAAGTAACCTAGAAAAAAGAAATATTCATCCGTTTTAAAATAATTATTACTTTAAACAACTATATTGTGGGTCATTTACTAAAAAATTAAAAAAAGTATTAAATGATATTTTTTCAACTTTTATCCTTAGTGCCACATTAATGAAGAGATGATTATGTAGTTGGGATATTAATGTAAAAGGATAATTTAATTATTTTGAACTATCATTTTGTAAAATTCATGCAATTTAATAAATTATTTAATCAGTGTACATCAATCAAAAGGGTTAGTTATTTTGAACCGAAGGGATCAAGATAATTTAGGACTAAGCTGATTTATAGTGTATAAGGATTAATAATTGATAAGTTATTTGGATTTAATCCAAGCCTTTTTGGATTAGGATTTCAAGTGTAATTACTTTCATCGTCATTAGATCAAAATTTTGTATAGGTGTTCTAACATCTCTTGTTAGTACTGATTGAATTAGGAAGGATAATTGTTAAAAATCCTAATAGTGGCAACTAATGATCCAAAAACTGTCCCAATTAATAAACATATTTAACCTTGTATTAGTATTTTATTCGTGCATTTTGTACTTTAAAAGATATTACTGGAGTAATACATGGTTATTTGAGAAAATTAACTAAGAATGAAATAAAATATCACATATGTATGCAATAAAAGTCCCTTTCCAAATAAATAAATTTGAGTTTTTTTTTTTTTTTTTGGGTATTATTATTGCAGTTTGCACAATTATGCTTTCCCTTCATTTATTCCGGCCGACACAACACATTTACTTGAATATTACATACCAATACATTTATATAAAGTGACAAAATTATGGGTATATCATTAAATTTATTAAAATATAAATAAAATTTAATCAAATATCTAAATTAAAAAATTAGTGATTGAATATAATTTTCTCACGTGAATTGATTTTGATAAATAATTTTAAAGTTGTGACTTTGTTTGTAAATCATTTGCCAATTTCAGATGATGATGATGAACTAATCGTTTGATGACCAGGAAAAAAAATCATTTTCTGTGATAAGGAAGCCAAGTCAAAACTGAAAACTCCACTCCATTTTAATTAAGAAGCTTCCATTAAATTGATTATGACCATCAACGCGGTACACGGTATAATAAGAAGGCTTAGTTACATCACTACAAAGCCAAATAATTGAAAAAAATCTAAGCTATTGGTAATAAATTTGATGAAATAGGTTTATTTAAATTGTATTATATAAAACAATAATTTATAATAATTCTTTAAATACGTTTTTCAGTTTTTTTTTTATTTTACACATGTTATATTAGAAAAAGTCCTTATTCTAAATAATTTTTAAAATTTATCCTTAATAATAATTGTACAAATGGAGGAACTACTAAATTTTGCATGGACTTTTCTGCTGTTTTGAAACCGTAGGATCACCTACAACCAAATCTTGATGACTTTTATGCACTAGGTGGCACAAATATAACAAAATCCAAATGCTCAGATGACCAATTTGAAGATTATGTCAATTTTAATTACACAATAATTATAAATTTTGCTAGATCAATTATTTTTCATTCGAATTGTCCACAAAGACAAGTGAGAATATCAGGATAATACTCTTATGTATTAGTTGAGCTACTTGCTGTAAATTGAATAAAACAAGAATTAAATTCTTATCTTAATTTATTATATCATCTAAAATTCACACCCTTACATGAAATGGCAAAAGCTTATACTACTCTTTCAATTTCCATTGAGATTTTAAGCAATATATAAAATTAGAACAATAAAATGTAATTTTAGGTTTTAGCCCCTCCCATAATTAACTTCCTAAGTACTACCTAAAAAGTCATGACATGCAAATTTTAAGGATACAAAATGTCTTTATTTTTAGTTGTTTTCTTTTTAATAGGTTACCGGTCCAGTTGTAGTTGTAAAATGTCAATTTTAGGAAATAGTATATTAGTTTATGAAAAGAGATTTGGTGGTGGTAAATATGAACTAATAGACCATTAACTATTAAGGATTGGAGTGGTTGAACTGATAGCAGCGTTTTTTTACCTTTCTAATATGAGTGCTGTGATTTCAACAAATCCACGATGTGAAAAGAAAATATTTTGAGACTCATTTTTCCTTGAATATTAGGATTTAATTTTATAAAATTTTGTACATATCAATTAATGCAATTTATTTTATAAATTAATTCACACTATAAAATTTATAAATAAAATTAAAAATCAGATTTAACTGAATATTTTATTATTAACATAATGACTCAAGAGCGGTGTACACAAATTCTTTATGACTGGGTTCTACCCCTCCTTGATTGTATACCGTGTTGGAGTTGGAAGTGACCAAGTCATTCAGCCCAACAAGAACCCGACATTATTTATGTCCCCATTACGCATTAACGTTCTCGAGATTAGTTTTCTTAATTATTTTATTAGAGGTCTTCCTTCTTATATTTATATTTTTTCATCATATGCCCTTTTTTCCTAGAAGCCTCCCCTCGGGGATTGGCCATATACAAAAAGTTCGGTTTTCGTGATTATTTACGATAATATCAGTTTATAATTCCCGTTGTTCTGAGTTAATGAATGGAATTAAGAGTCTTGAATTTGAGTTAGGAGTCCTCCCAATAGTACAATCTCCTTTATTATCGCAGTTATTGTAAATAAAGAAGTTAACGCAATTAGAATTCAAAATAAAAGAATAAAAATTATATGGAAATCAATCGAGATTACAGCATTAGTATCATTTGATTAGTACTAGTAAATTTTTTCTCTCTCTCTTGAAGGGTAGTGGGCTAGAATCTTGAACTTGGATTAGATCATAAGATTGATTCTAATCACATAATCTTTTGAATTTCATGGGCTTAAGAACATGGCAAATCCATCATGTCATTAAACATTTTTCATCTTTCTTCCTCTCTAAAGCTATGAGCAAATCCTTTTTATTTTTTATTTTATTGGCAGCAATAAACCAAAGAGTTAAGGCCTCTATATGCCTAAGCAGATACATGTCAGTATGAAATTTGTAGCATTTTTTTCTCCAGTTCCAAATATGTTCAAAGAGGGTTTTCTTGTCTAGCGAAAATAAAGAAAGAAAATATTACATTTTCGCTAATGTATTATATCGATGATTTTGTGAGTTTGTACTGTCAACGTTCCATGATCCAACAAAATTTGTTGATTAGTGTTTACTTGATATGAATTGGCAGGTTCCCCACCCCACCCCACACCACCCCTTAAAAAAAATAAAAAGAAAAAACTTACAGGCATTGACAGAGAAAAATCAAAGGGTTAATAACACTTTACTCTTTAAACTATAAAAATATATACTTTGTCCCTCATTGATATTATTCATTTATTACCAGTATTGAAATCATTAAGATAATCTAGTTAAATGATTAAAATATCCTTGCTATTACATTTTATTTTTTATGTATTTAAATTTTGATAGTGATGTGATACTTATTTAAAAATAGCAAAAATAAACTATATAATATTTTAATATCATCTATATCAATATATTTTTTGGTCAAATTTTTTAAATTTTTGTATATCATTTTATATTATTTTGAATTTGAATGTTTAACTATAATGGTAGAACAATTTCTAAATGGATATATTTTCTATTGAAAATTTTTCTTTAAAGAGTAATGTATAAAATTATATTTTCTATAAAATTTATGATTTTTTTTTATGTCTCTTAATATTTTACGCTTTTAATATTTGAAGTAACCTATGCAAATTATAATGTTAGATATAATATAATTCAATATGTTCTCACATTTTCACTCATTAAAATCAAAGATATCAATATGTTATTATATTTTATTTTTCTCCTAGTTCTTTTATAACTATAGTTTAGTGGGCAAAATATAATACTAAGGGTATTTCAATCATTTAACTAGATTTTCTTAATATTTTAAAAATTTTAATGGATGAATAATAGGAATTTGGGGTAAATTGTATATTTTTATAATTTAGTGAGACAAAGTGTGATTACTCACCCAGTTAAGGGGACAAAGTGCTATTAACCCTAAATCAAATTTGATAAAAATTATAGGGTAAATTACAATAAACCCTTGTAATTTGGTTAATATTCACGTTATTCCTTTATAGTTTTCAAACCTACAATCTGACTTATGAATGAATTTGGTTTTTTTTTTTTTTGAGTAAAGTAAATAAAAAGTTAAAAAACTATCAGTTTTGTACAAAATATCTAAAATACCCTTAAATCTAATACCTCTACCGCCCAAAAAATCCCTCCGTCAAAACGAAGAAATTATATTTTATATTAAATTAAAATACATAACTAAACTTAATTAAAGGCTTTAAATGAGTACAATAACCTTGAAAATTAAAATTTTTTAACCTTCTAACGGTCATTTAACAGAACATATAACTGTTTCACTTTAATCCAAACCACACAAAAGGCCAGATTGTATATTTGAAAATTATAAGAGAGTACCGTGAACATTAGCCAAACCATAAGGAAGTTCTTGTATTGTACCCAAAATTCTATCACAATCCTTTCTTGAAAGAAAAAAAAAATGATAAAGAAGCCCAGGATTTGGTTCCTTTTACAGCAAAAAGAATCCAGAACCTCCAATAGACCTGACTGACAGGACAATATTCATGCTATAGCAGCAAAAGACCCAAAATGACTTTGCAAATCAAATTACTAATTCATGCAATATACTACACGAAATCATAAACAAGAGTTTATTATGTTTACATATTTGTTTAAATTCAAATACTAAAAGCAAATCCTTAACAGAATATCAGTTTCTAAGGAGGGGTGAGAAGGGGGATGATCACATTTCTGTAATACACTCGTTTCTGATAAATTTCTTACATGAATACAAATTTTCCCATCATTTTATATTTCCAGAGTGACTCGTCAGTTCTGGCGCGATGGAGGCATTGGATATGCAAGGGTAACCAGATCATCAAGGGAGTTATAAAGAGAGGCTTCGTAATCTGGAGAATACAATCCATGCATGGATGGCACTGGAGATGGAACAATTCCTGGCAAAGCAGCATCTGAAGGAACAGGTTCTGGAATAGGCTGGCTAGCAGTTGGAGGGGCATGGACACCCCCATCGGGATGACCTGATAATGAGGATTCTCCAATGTTGAGCATGCACGCTCCTTCAGCAGTCCCGGTCTATTGCACTTCCCTAATCACAGACCCTTGAGGAGTGTATATGTCATCCTCATCAGCAAATAGAGAATCGCAGAAAGCAAAATCATCAGATTCATTCAACTGTTCAGCAATTGGCTCCTGGGGAGTCGAGAAGTTATGCTGGTTAGCAAACACAGGGGTGAACAAACTGACACCAGCAGGTGCGCTAATTTGCTCAGTGCTCGGCCCTGGGGAAGTAGATATACCAAGCAGGCTGCCCAGCATCGGGTCAAAGAAATCAACATTAGCATTTACCATCATGTGTTCGGAGCTTGGCCCCTGGGGAGTTGACAAGTTGCCCTGGCTATCAATCATAAAGCTGCCATTCAGATCAGTACCAACAGTATTTAACCCAGTGTCTATAACAAAACTGTTAGCAGCTCCAGCCATCTGCTTGGGGCTTGGCCCCTGGGGAGTTGATAAGTTGCACTTGCTAGCAATCATAGAGCTATTCAGATCAGTACGAACAGTATTTAACCCAGTGTACATAACACAAAACTGTTAGCAGCTCCAGTTATCTGCTTGGAGCTTGGCCCCTGGGGAGTTGATGAGTTGCATTGGCTAACAATCATAGAGCTATTCAGATCAGTACCAACAGAATTTAACCCAGTGTACATAACAAAACTGTTAGCAGCTCCAGCTATCTGCTTGGAGCTTGGCCCATGGGGAGGTGATAAGTTGCACTGGCTATCAATCATAGAGCTATTCAAATTAGTACCAACAGTGGTTGACCCAGTGCCCATAACAAAACTGTTGGCATCTCCAGCTATCTGCTTGGTGGTTGGGACTTGTTGAGTAACTATCTTCCCATCATCCAGAATGGTTACATCATGAAGGCTCGACTTTTCCTTGCCCTTATTAGGTACATCCATACGTTTAAAAAATTTCTGCGCATGGCTGGCCACCTGCGAAGGTGTTCTAGACCGGACACAGAACCTGGATATGTTTCGCCAATCACCTCTCCCATATTTATCCAAGCCTTGAAGAAATAACGTGCTATTATACATCTAGAGAGTAGAGAGGGGGGGTGGTGTTCTGCAATCAGTCTTGTCTTTCTAAGTTGCATAAGATATGGAAACTAAGCTCTTGACAAATACATGTATAAATCAATGCATACGTATGCACTTATACCTATGTATAGGCTCTACATACATATACATCCAGGATAATATTTATAAAAAAGATGATGGATGTTAAACAACAAATTTAAAACATGGCTATTAATTACTTAATCAAGTTGACAGCATGAAATTTGGAAAGAAGAAATAACTTTCACACGGAAAGTCCTAATATACACATGGGTGAATAAAATATATTGATTTGTCTGTCGTCAACATAGGTCCAACTCATGTCAAAACCTCTAATCCACATCTATCAGAAGCTTTAAAATACTGTAAGCAGAAAATGCTCACAAAGTGTAAGTTCAGACCAGTAAATGGAGAGTACGAGTAAAATGGCATACTGTAACGCCCCTAAGCAGCAAATATACATTGAAGGCAATCACACAGATAACCAGCCAAGTCATTATTGTTCCCAGGTTATGCAGGAAAGTTACTTCTCTTTTATCTGAACTCCCTTCTTACCCAGTAAAGTAACCATTCTTTATTTATTTCATCACTATCAGGGGCCAATGTCTTCAAACATTCAAGAATGTGCAAACCAATATCAAACATTCAAGAATGTGCAAAATTTTTGTTCCCACACTTTACAGCATTGAGATTTTATCGAAATGTAGGCAGTAATGCGAAAGCATTTTATTCTTGATTTTTCAAATAGTCACTATATAACATCCAATATATTTTCCCGCCAATAACTACTCTACTGCCTTTAATCAAAGAATGACAACAGTATAGATATCACAACATGTAATAGAAAATGAATTTCGCCCCTCATGTCCTTAATTGTGTGAGTAGTAAATAATTAGAACTTGACTCTCATCACAAGCTTATCAAGCAAATTCAGATGTCAATTTGCAATATACGATCGCATGTAAATGCTAAAACACAACTGTTTCTCATATGAAAAAGAGAAACATCATAGACAGATAGAACGTATTACATTTTCTGAATAAAAATATTTCTCAACAGAGTATGACAGACCCGGAGAAATTACATCTCCAAATGTATATCTCTGAGCATCCATTTGTATATGGTCATTGAGACAATGGAAAATTTAATAGGCTTATCAAAACATAGTTACGTATAGCATAGTAATATTAGCTCTGAGTAGAATAAAATAATTATCCACATACCATCAATATAAATTGTTGAATAGACGATTAAATAACTATCCTAATAAATCATCGATAAATATAATTGTAAATAAAATTCTGTACACATAATAAAACATAAATAGCTTCCACAAATATAGATGCGTTACAATATGAGAATTTTCTTGGCGGGTCTATTGTGTCATCCCTGTGTCATGTGTCGGTGGCCATGCTTCTGTGAGTGATAAAAGTAAGACATGCAAGATTATTCTAATTACACAGCCATTAAAGATTATCAAAAGGCTACCAAGTAGAAGATTGGCAACAATTAAGTTCATCCATGTCAGAATACAAACTGGGAATATAACCTACCTGTGCTCCTCTTCTGACCAAGGTACACCCCTTCTGTGGTCTCCATCTGATTGTAATTTTTCCCAACTATTAGATTCACTCTGGTTTTTCCCAGATTGCTCACTATGGTTTTTCCCTGTTTGCTTTCCCTTTCTATCAACAGCAGCATGAGCGTTCTTCCTAGATTTATTGGAAGAATCTGAATAATAAGGCAAGGGTACAAGGCCAGACTCAATTGCATTTACATCTGCAAATAAGACTTCGAAGTGGTCTTTGATCTCCTCAAATGTCCTTCCGGGTACTGCTGCTGCAATCTTCTCCCATGGAATGCCATCACTAGAATAGATTGCCAGGGCATTTTCAAATGCTTCATTCTCCTCCCTAGTCCAAGAAGAACGGCTGTTTGTCAAATTGGAGCTCATTTTCTGATTGAAATCTGTATGGAAGGGTTCAAAAGAAAGGGGAAAGCTTATGAAGGACTCAGGAAAGGGAACAGTGTTTAAATAATCCACATCCAGATTAAGAAATATCTCGGGATTACCGAAATGAGATTACTTTCTCAAACCTTTCGACACCTGGGGGCATAAAAAATGGGCAGCAAGATCTCCTAAGCCTTTACTTTTCAGATAGTTTAATGAATGCAAGAAATAGTCACTAGTTAGTTGGTAGACCGAAACGTAAAAATAAAGAAAACGACAGAGTGAAATAAGATGAAATATTGGAAAGCAGATGTATGCCCATAAAAATTTTAAGAATCTGTGTAACAAACACCATTATGAAGACAATCAAAACTCACAAAAATACAGGGAAATTCAATGGATGGTGTCAATAACTGTAGACTACATTTAAAGAAAGAGAAAATCAATAAAATATCACAAAGTCCGCAGAAGTCTTAATTGGACAGATCAAGTCATTAATTTACAACAACCTCATAATGTACAATGAGCAAGAGTTGTTATCAAAGATAGTGGAAAATGAACTAAGATTAAGAGTTGTCACGGCTTAAATTGTTAAAAGGCTTGCACAAGGACATCTGTTTTGGCCCTTAGATTGGAACTACAAGGTCAAAAAAATACGTGCATAAATGCCCAAAGAGGCCAAATATCCAACGTCATGTAAATATACTTTACCTTACATCTGTAACGCATGGATGCAGGTATAAATACAATCATCAAGTCAAGTTCGCATCTCAGTACGAGTGGCAAAGTCATCACATGGAGCAGAAATTCACAGTTAAAACTCAGTAACTGAGAACAATAATATGATAACATTATTATTTTCATATACTAATGGAGCAGCACAAATTAAGAAAGCTTCTTAAGGGACCTCAATTAAGCGCGAAGTAAATTCTCTATTATGTCTCAAATGGTCTAGCTACATTTTCTTCCAACTCTGTGAAGTAATGTCATGCCAAGCTAAATAATATGCTATATCGCTAAATGAATAGCCACAAAATCCTATCATTATACACATCATCCTTTTTGCAAATAACCCAGGCACTTGGTGAAGAAGGGATGTTTCAAGTCAGAAACACAAGATATAAAATGAGTACAGCAGGTTAAGGATGAATGTCTGGACCAGAGCCAAACACAGTACCATATGAAACACATCTTCATAGAATCCTAAATAAATGGATACTTCACCTGTAGCATCTTTCGTTCAATATATCCCTTCCAATAGTGGCGACACAAGATGAGTTGGGGCAAAATTTGTAATACTCCACTATTATGGGACCCACTATTTACTTCTTAGAAATCTTTGGGCTCGCAAAATACAAATATGCAATGCACAAAAGATGAGTGTACAGTTGTTGAATACTGCCTTTACTATCACAAGTTTATAATGAAATGTTAGTTGTTCCAAGAGAGAGTTTAAAATATTTCTAAAATCTTTGTGGCGGGAGGGTGGGGGCCTTAAGTATGCCGTTGCTACACTCACATTAGACTTTGCCTTAATCTTTCCACCATTATTACATATCCTGTCGGATATTATATATGGTTTAAACATGAATTTGCACCTAATTCATTTCCAAAAATGAGGTCAGATTTTGCTGCTTTTGAGTTCTGTCATACACCAAAATGTTCAATTACTGCCTGAACTGAAAGACTTTCTATATTAATGGAATCATTTTTCAGAATTGAAGGGCTACTTAGAACATCTATTTCAGCAATACCAATAACATTATGATCAAAGAAAACCAAAAGTTCATGTAAACCCCCATAACAAGAAAAACCGGACAGGCATATTATTTACTATAAGCCTAAAAACGTAGCACCAGAAAATCACAAAATAATTGCACTAACCTAAGAAAGGCAAGAAAATATTCCTCCTCTGCTTCTTCCCTTCTCCTATGTGGTTCAAGAAAAGCAGTTCAATCTGACAAAAACAAATCCACAAAAAAAAAAAAGAAAAAAAATTATTGCTTTGATATTCATACCCAAATTCGTTAAACCACTTTTCTTTGTCAAATATTAAGACAATGGTGCTTTTAAGAATACTTAAAAATAAACAACTTAAATGGTAAAAGAGATAAAATCTGAAAAAGGGATGAACTTCGAGGCTACCAGTACTAAAATGAAAACAAGAACATGAAAAAAAGGCTGCAAATGTGAGTGATTCAATTGGAAGAATGTAGAGAGGACTGAAGAAAGTACACCTGCTTACCTTACAAAGAAACCAATATGGATTCATGGAGGAAAAAACTGGAAAAAAGCCATGCTGATTCTGTGGGTAAAGAATTGGATTGAAACTTGCAGATGTCTTCTTCTTTTAGGATTAAGACGGAATCTATGAGAAACCTGATCGATTCTGGACATGGGTTTTCTCTGATTCATCATCTTGATCAGAGAACAGTTAGAAAACGAGCAGTTCTTGGCAGTAGAAGGTTGCAAATCTGCACGTCGGGAAGAATTCATAGTTTGTCGGTCTGTTTCTTATGGTGGACAATTCTTGCTGAAGAATGAGCACTCGCAAGAATATATTGGGTGATGAATACTTTGATGATTATGATAATTGCATGGACTTCCTCCTTGATTTTTGTAATTATCTATTCACCCTTCTGATAATGTTGACAAGGCAAATAAAAGAAAACTAAAAATAAACTTTGAAAAAGGAAAAACCATTTTGTTGTGTTTTCAAATGTAGTTTAATGAGATCTTTACATAACTAATATCTTTTATAATTGATTTTTTTATTATTATTATTATTTGTTTTTTACTTGTGGTATTTCAAAGTGTCATACTATTATAGAACAATTTGACAATAAAATCAAAATGATAAATCACAGGTTTAAGGTAAACTAATTTTTTTGAAATGAATTATAGATGAATTGATTGTTTAATAATTAAATAAAAGGAAGTTAGTGTAATTTCATTAATAAAAAATGATTACGCAATTTTGATAATTAAAAGTGGCACTAGTGCAATTTAGATAATTTGGCTCAAAATTTAAGTTTTTATACGTTGATGCTGGATAATTTCAGTAGAGAGGCTACTAATGTTAACCCTTCAAATTTCACTTGAACACATGTTATCAAAATTTCACCCAAAAAAAAAAAAGGGAAAAAATTATAAGAGGAATAATCAGTTTTTGAGCACAATTTATCCAACTGAAGCTAATTTTTTAAAGTATTTCAATAGGCCATTTTAATTACAACAAACTACTTGGCTACTTATTTGTTTATATGCCTTGTACTCAAATTTATTGCCCTGGTAAGTATTTCTTTGGAAATTTAACTTGATAGAATGTTGCAAATGTTGAACTTGTAGACAAAAAAGCTATTGGGACTGACTATTAGATCAAAATCTCCTTGTAACTTTTTCAAATATAATAGTTTGAAAACATCATATTCTTCAATGTACCATTCTAAAACTTTACAAAATGTTGGTTCTGTTCGATACAATACTGCATGAGGCACCAATGCTAGGATGGACTTGCAGAATCAGGAAACAATTCACCTGTAAAGAGAGGACGAAAGAAGTTTACAAAAAAATGACAAGAGTTTGTGGTGCCGAACTCAAAACACAGCACTTGGAGAAGCTAATACTTAGAGATACAAGTTCAACAATGCAATTAGAAAGATCCCACAAATTACTTTAGTCTCTTGTCTGCAATAAACAGATAAAAAATCGAGTTCATGTAACCACCATAAAAACACTACAAACTTTTGACATAAGATGCATTCAAATCCTTTATTGACAAAAGGATACGAGTTGAGAGAGAACCTCAAAACCCTGTCGATACAGTACTAAAGATCAGTTGCAATGCTGGAAACTTTTTAAAGTGTATTTTTGAGGAGGAGAAAAAACACAAATCTTTTAAAAAGCAAAATATACTTTGGCTGAACCATATTCATACAGACTGGATATTTTTCACTCATTTATCCCCTGGCCACTAACATATCAAAAGACTCGCCAAATTCCACAACTTATTTTGATTAAAAGCTAGGCAACAATAAGATAACAAAGTGCATCTATGGAATTTTATTAGCCTTGAAAATGACATCTTATTCTCATCAACTAGAAACAATGAAACAATAACTCAGTGTATGCTGTGCACTAAAAATGGTGCACCTTTCTCATGGTTGGTTGCCAGAATATGTATAAAGATCCTCAGGAATACCACATCTACTTCATTATGACAGGCTTACAATTGGCAGCGACAACTCAAACTACCGCCATTAATGATATCTTCAAGTGATATGGAAATAGTTCTTTGGAAGAAAATTAGCTCCTCTAAAACTATGAATTTCAGTAAAAAGAATAACTCATCAATTATCAAGATCTATGAATGTGCATGGAATTTACACAAGCAAAGTAAGAAAATTACCTGGGCTTAACTATAAGCAAAAAGACCACGACGAGAACCTGCTGTATCGCGTTTCCTCCCCTAGATTATTAACATAATATGCAATTCTTTCTCAGAAAAAAAAAAAAAAAAAAAATCTCCACGTAGTACATTGGCATTGTATTTCACATTACACACCTTCTCATAGTTAAATAAGTCCTCTGCAATGGCTTCCATTTTTTGTTTTCTCTTTTTCTCTTCTTGTAGAGATTCAGCTATTTCCTCATTTCCATATTCAGATTCTCTACCAGCAGGAAATTTTTTTGTCAAAACTTGTAAATAAACTGTATAAATAGTAGAGACCACATTCTCAAGAAAATTTGAAACAACCAAAACCCGGATAGAACATAAATCATACTTGTAAGGATCCTTTGAAAATGGAATGAGACTGTTGAAACTATTTCCTGATGGAGTCCCCATCTGCAGAATTACACCAAAATTATAGAAGAGGATCAGGAAGAGATAAAAGAATTTTGAGGAGGGGAACAGAATCGACTACAATACAGGCCACAAGTATGCATGCAAGTTTAGAAAACATCACAAAGTTGATATAAGCAGAACTAATCTTCAGATAATTGATTCGAAGAAATATGCACAGCAGGACTTATCTCCTAGGTGACAGGTCAGAGGTACAAAATGTTAACACCCCCAGTATAAAGAAGATGCTTCCATCCCTTAAACTTACTATAAGAATGTAACTCTGTTTCATCTCATCAATATAGAATATCGGTTGAAAGGTTTTTATCCAAAGGATTATACTTTGATTCACAATCTTCGGCTGACAAATTCTCATATTACAACATATATATTCATTGCCTAATCACATTACAAACAGGAAGTTCTTTTGTTTCCTAAAGAATAAAAAGAACAAAGCAGGAGAATGGCGTAGGTGAAATCAAACCCAGTGGTTAATTACCTTTCGAAAACGTTTGAAATTTAAGACTTCATTATTTGGTGAAGAACGGATTGATGCAGATACAGTATCTCTTACAATAAGATCTTGACTGTATATAACATCTACATTCGCACATTCTGACTCTTCAACTTTTTCCAACCTTGATCCTGTTCTGCTATCTCTGTCCCTCAAGCCTGTGAAGGAACCACCTTCAGACGAGTTAACAGACGCATTTTTACATGGTATCTCCTCTTTGATTTCACGTTCATTGGGGCTTACACAAAGATTAATTCCCAAATTTCATCTGCCTTCCTATCAGTTTCGGTAGACTCTATTACATGGAATGCAGTTTCTTCTATGCTATCATGCTCAATGGAGTCTATCATATGAACAACTGCCGTCCTTTTGTTGTCATGTTCAGATGATTCCAGTGAATAGACTGCAGTAGATGCATGAACTGATGTGGCAGTTTCCATTTCTGCATCAGAATCTGCCACCACTGTCTCATCTGTGGAGCATGAAGACGTGACAAGCACTGCAAAAGCAATATAATCTAGTTAGGTGAAAATACAAAACATTTCTCTTTCCTTCTAATCGCATGTATTAACTTTCTGTAATGCTCAAATACACAATATGAGCAAGATTTACATCCATCTACAATATCTCTCTTCAGCAAAATTTAATTCTGCATCCATAGGCTAAACTAGGAAAAGGCTCATCAATTGACAATAACTGCTCCATATTGATAATATTCATCATAAAGAAATTTCTCCGCTCTCTCCTGATAGGCAATAAGCTTTCAGCAAATGTTTTTCTTTCCTATGTATTCAAGAAGAAACATGGAATGCTCATTCTTTTTAGTTCTTAAGGTGAAACTCAGTAAGCTGACATTTAATATTAGGATTTTTATTATTGCCCCTTTTTCAGGTTAGAGTGGAAACAAATGGCAGATCGTCAGCTCCAGATTAGGTAGTTGTCATAGAGATACTAGCACTACAAAAACAATACATCTGAGTTAGCCTACATAAAAAAATTTGAAGGCATTTAATCCAATTGTGGTTTTTTCTACTAAGCCACTTTGCAACGGTTCTTTGTGATTACTATTCTTATTCCATTTATGAATCTTAGCCACCTATAAGAATTTTGGACAAGATTTTAAGACACTTACGGTCCATGATATTCATTTTAATTGTTCAAACAAATAGGACACACATTCAAATAACATTTGCTGCAATGAGAGTATTATCCTGTTTATTCCCAATGCGGACATAATATCTTATGAATTGGATTCCCAGTTTGTGACCTATGTAGTCTTGTGGTAAGGAAGAGAAAGTCCATCTCCCTGTCAGATGGCTTATACACAGTACATCACACTTCAAATTTTGTCGAATTTCTACCATGAATATAATTTGCTCTCAACCATTTCTTTGTTTTGACGGACCAGCAATATAGTAAACTAAATCAAGTTCTTCAAATTTCCTGATAAAATTTTTGTATATGGAAGAGAAACAAACATAAAAAGAAAAGGGAAGAAAACCATGATTGCAATTTCCCATGAGAAGTCGGAACAGTTGTACAAACTACAAAGCAGTGCTGCCCGTCCTGACAGCAGGCAGTTACTCACCGGGAGGTGATACAATGACAGAAGGATCAAGATGTCCAGATAGTACAGCAGAAATCAAATCCATCTCATTTACACTAGGCAGGGACCTAATGTTCTGAGGGTAGTTTGAACTGGTAGTTGATCCAGCAGGAATTACCCTTGCCACATGTTTAGTTCCTTCTTCCTCCAAAACCTATAAATACTTTGTCTATATCAGATGGTTAACAAGAAAGCTAAACGAATGACTGAACCATTATTGAAACTAGTAAAATCTTGCACTGTGCACTTATTGTAGTAACTATATTGATACCGTTATCTTGTAATAAGGGTTTAGCTCTGTTTAACCTAATTAAACAATGCCATCAATCAGTCATGTAATATCTGCCAATCAAGTAAAAGCAAGAGATTGGAAGAGAGAAAAAATCCAGAGTCTACAACTATAGACTCGCAAGAGGATTTCAAAGTAGATTATAGTGGCCCAACACATAAAATCAATAGATACTATTCAAACTCAGGTGACTATGTGGCAATTGATCTTTTTTCTTATATTGCATACAACACCATCAGTGCAATCTATTCAACAGATATCCCAGGACAAAGAGAATTTACTGCCCATCACTACTAAGATTATCCATGCATCAGTTTTGTCTAATTGTTGTGATTGACGGTATAAACACCAATTACAGCAAATAAGCACGTCTATTCATCCATCAGTATATAGAACCTTATGCTTTACTCCCCCTCCCCCTTTTGTTCGCCCACTTTGAACAAGCTCTCAGAAATTCACTTAAATTACAAGTTGAAGTGTTAAAACTTAAAAGATGAGAAAGCGAACATGTACTTAGATGAAGTTTACCATTTTCAAAAAAGACGAGAAAGTCAACCAGGTTTAGCATCAATGGTAAGTGACAACAAATGAAAGAAACAAAAGAACATACTTGGCTATGTAAACTGAAAACTTCCACTGAAACAACTTTTCCACCACCCACTTCCAGTAACGCTTGCAACCTGTCCTTCAGTTTATACTGTAAGGTGAAAAACAAGAAACAAAAGTCTCAGTTAAGGAGGTGAAGCATTAAATAAGCTAGCCCAAAATATTTGTAAAATTTTTTCAGGCAGCAGGACTTCATACATATAGTTATAGATTTCTAATAGAGTAGTAACAGAGTATAACAACAATTTGGGGTGCGTGAGCTATCACTTGAGAAAACTCTCCATTATGTTAGATGTAACTGCATGGACACGTGTGTGCTTTTCAGATCCCTCTGAAAGTAAAATGTCCATTCACATAAGAATAACTAATTCCACAATCGAGACTTCCATGCAGCTGTTGTTTACTATATGCTGAACGTTCTCTAAGCTATATGTCACTTAAATTTCTTGTTTACAAGTTACAACAGTTAAAGGATACATAACCAACTCAATTAAATTTCTGTCTACCCCAATTAAAGGATATGTAACCAACTGAAAGAAAAAAGAACCCAGATTATAGCATGAAATTGACGTGAAAAAGGTATTACCTTGTTTGTTGACTCAAAAAGAAAAGTATATCCATTCAAACAATTTTCTCGAGATCGAGGGTCTGCAACTTTGACTGATGCTTCTTCCAGCAAAATAGTTGGAGCATAACTGAGTAAAAGGACAAGGCTTACTCAATGACCTTTGAAAAGGTCAGTTTTCACAATACTGTGCACAAAATAAATGGCCAGCAAAGGAATGAAATCAATGCTTTCTCATTACTTACGAGGAGCAGCTTGGAATTTCGGTGCATATATTTTTACCTGCAATATACTGTCATAGACCATTATCCAGCAGCACATATCAAATCATATCTATTGGATTCAAAAGCAGAGGCATTCGCAAGTATTTGCCACAGCACCAAGCAAACATATAAGTCATATAAGAAATCAAAACACAGCAACTAAAACTAAAAGATATGCTGTGATTCTGGAAAACCAAGATGTCAGTGAAGCTCACATGAATAGTTATGAAAACTAGAACTGCACATCCAAACTCCTCAACCCAAGTAGCACAATATCATAACTAGTCGTATTCTCATACAAGAATTACTTCACAACAAAATTAATCTGGAAAAATTTACAGGAAATGAATGTAAATGTACCTCAACCCAGTTATAGCAGATGAAAGGTTTTTTAGCCACAATAGCATCTACTAACTCTTCTTTCAGAGGAACTAAATCATCAACCAGCACATGCGTGCACTTTAAACTCCACTTTATATGTACTGAGCAACCCAAGCACCTATTCAAAATGGATGATTTGTTTAAAATACAAACATCACAAGAATGCACAATTGCAATGTTATTTCCAGATTTATCAACATAACCTTTTGGACTCAGACAGAAGGGTCATAAAAATTGTCAAAAATAGGTAAGACTAAGAAACTAAAGAAGTAAGACTACTTCAATAAAAGCAAGGAAGACACAAGAAACAAAGATGCCCTTTCTCATATCATCCACATTATTCTTTTTCCATGTCATCGCAATCCTTGTTGTTCCAGAACTAATGCGTACTGATGTCTGAAAATCCTATACTACTGCTTATTGTATTCTTTCCAAAAGTGGCAGAAATCCTAAAATAACCTTTTTCCTGTGATTTCCAACAAACATAGACCCTACAAGGTTACAACCACAGACAAGTTAGGGATGTTTTTCACATATGCCTTAGCAATAGATTGTTTCATTTTTGAAGCAATTGATCACAAAAGTCATATGCAGCTATCAATTAAAATTTATGAAAAATTAAATTTTGAAGTCTCCAGGAACAAGTTAGAAAGCCGTAAAGTGAAATTCAACCCCAATGCATAACATTTATCTTTCCCCCCCAAAAAACATAGTAAATCACTTTTGAACATGACTAAAGTTGTCAACGACAAAGAAAGGCAAATGAATTATAAATTTGGTGACCAATGGATTACTTTAGAAGATATAAAATTGCATTATCGAGGCGACCATTAGACCTAAAAGGATACTTCTTACTCCAGCTTTAATACCTTAACATCAAAAGTGAAAGATATATGGTGGGAAGTAGAGAACAAAACAAAGAAGGCAAGTAACATGCAGTACAAGGACAGACATAGCATGTGCAAATTGACAATAATGCATAAAAGAGCAGCAGAGTTGGTAGGTCCAAAGATCCATACCTATTGACAATACCTTTTCTTGAAGGGATTTTTTGACTTCCAAATCCTCCGTACAGAAATTTAAAAATATGATGGGTACAAAAGAAAACCCTGCAGATTTTTTTAAGGTTATCAAGGCAGGCAAACAATCATAACATTATTCAGCAGCTTTGCATTCTTCTGTAACTGTAAATAATATCTAAATACACAAAATACTATTGTCGTGTTAAAGCTCATAAGTATAAAGACTGCTATTGTTGTAAGACCCAAGATGCATTCGAAATTCAAAATCCGTAAAACTACAAACAACAAGGGCAATGACAGTGAATGATGCTCTACCTTAAGGGACCCCGCAATACCATAAAACTGTTTTCATGACTAAACTCCGTGTCCACCAAGTCCCAAGTCATAATGGAACAATCTTAGGTTTACGCCCAGTCTTGCCTAAGATACAAATGAAAATGGACATTAACCCATTCAAATTACCTGTAGGTTGCGTTTCCAGTTCCAAATGAAACCAGGTCCCCATCCTTGAGTGCTCTTTCTTTATTTGGAAATTCTTGAACTTTTTCCTTCGACCCCAGATTCTTGTTGACAAATGTTCCATACTTGGTAAGTACAGCAGTCCCTAATCCGAACTTTGGAAGATGTGTCTGAAGATTTCCTCTGTGGATTTTCCAAGCAAACCATTTCATCTATCACAATCTCTGCATGTATCCTCGAAACACCTTTATCTTTATTTACGATTACATCACATCCTACAAAACCAACACATTTCAACAATAGACACATGAGGTACTCTCCAATTCCAGTAGAACACAACAAATACTGAAAAAAAATTTCTCCTCAGACATGTTTTGTACTTTAAAGTACATATGCAGCCGAGCTAATAAACAATACTAATTAAACAAAAACGGAATTATCCCATAATCAAGAATACCTTTTCGACCCACTTTATAAGTCCCTTTGTTGAAAAAATAGTATCTATCTTCACCTGGACAAAAACAGCCAGGCATTCATCAGCCAACCACTTAAAAATGATAACTTTTCTCTGGTAAGAAATTTACGAATAATACTGATAATTCCACAAGTTACAGTACTCCCCAGTCCGCCAACACAGCATTCCTCCCCTTCCCCAACAACATCAACAGGAGAGCACAAAAACCAAACAAGAAAAAGAAATGAAAATTTAGGAGGTGTTTGGTTTACATTCGAGAATCGGAATCGGAATCGAAATAAGAATGATAAACCCTTTATTAGTATGGATTTGTATCATTCATCCTTACTTTTATTTTCATAGAATAATTCCTATAGTGCTCAATCAAACAACATCTATAACATCATTCACGTTGATTCCTATTTCCCTCACATACCCATAAACCAAACGCCTTGTTAATATCATTTTCAAACCTTTTCTTGAGGTTAATTCAGAAAACCCAATTAGACAATAAACGATATTTTAACTGTAAGTTACCAGATAATACTACATCATAAGTAAGCAATTTGGAAGATATAGATGATGATGAAGAAGAAGAAAATTGGAACCTGGAATTGGGTCGACAGGAAAGAGGCCCCACACCATTTCTTGATGTTTTTTTCTCTTCAAGGGGCAAATACTTGTCCTCAGATTGTAGTTATGGGTTTCCAAGGTTTTACTTCTTTAGAGCTTCTTTCAACAAGATCGTGCAGAACCCCTCTTCAAGTGAAAGGGCTTCCGCTGATCATCAGTATTAGCTTCTTTAGTAGTGTTTAATAGTTTACTTTAATCAAACAAATGTAACCCAATTAAAGGGTTAATTACATTTATCTCCCCTGAGGTTTAGCCATATTACCAAATAAACCCAGTAATTTGGTAAAATTACAATCACTCCTTTGAAGCACCAAATGTTTAACAAATAGATAGGACTGTCTATGGGTTGGATTGGTCCGAGTTCGTCTCGACAAATAGAGAGTCGAGTCTTATATTAAAATGAGTTGAGCTGAATTTGGGCCTAAACATTAGGTCCAATTTAAATGTAGGCTGAGTTTGGATTTTACAAGGTTCAACACAATTTATACTAATTAATCTATTAATGAAGTAAACTCTTGACTTGATAGTAATAATAATTTATTTGAAGTACTTTTTTTTCATATTAATACTTTTGTATGTACATATATTACTATTTTTCGGAAAGTACTATTTTTTATGTTTTAGTTATTAGTGTTGAAATTTGAGATACTCTTTTTATATTTTGTATCTTAATTTCTTAACTTTCAGTAATATATATTTAGGCCAGTCCGATCAAGACCCGAAACTCGAATAATTTTGTGAGTCGAATATGAATTGCATATTTGTGAATTTTATGTCTCACAAACCGAATAATTTTGTGAATTGGGTTTAGATTTTACAAAACTCGACTCACAAAACTTCCTACGAATAAACCGTCTCCATTTATAAATCGTTAGAGATCTTGCTGAAGCCAACAAAAGAAATATAGCCAGAAGTCAAAAATGTCCTTTAATAGCTAAAACTACTTTTTTCTTCCAAAAATACCCTTTGTTACCAAACTGTTGGTGTTGATTGAGATTATTGAAAACTTTTGAGTCAAAATAAAATTAAGAGAATAAATGATAATCACCACCTACTACGAGAATCTTATTCTCCGACTTATTCGTTCTTGGAAATTCTCACATAGTCCTATATCCGTGCTTCTCCTTCAGGATTCTCCCTATCGGCTTCTCTACTCGTTCTCTTTTTTTCTCCATGACAGTCATACACAACAAAACATGACGATTACAAGCAGAGGTATACAATCTTTCTCTCGGATCCCAACTCTCAACACTACTCCCTATGTATCATCTTTCATTGCAGAACACAAAAAGACACCACCAGTTATGGTGTTCGTTGGTTAATTGTTCCTGCTTAATCTATTGTGTTCATGGATCTCAAATCCCATTTTAGGTTTTCAAGGAATGTGATTGCACTTGAGACATATGGGAAATTTGACAAAATGAATGCTTTTATGTCCATGGTAGTATCAGACTATCAGACGGGAATGGGGATGAGGGGTTGAAGGACCACAAAAAAAAATAAAAAATAAAAATAAAAACTCAGGGTAATTTAGTCTTTTAGTATTTTTGGTATTTAAAAAGGCAAGTCCAACTCATAAATAAGAAGAGAAATTTAGTCTTTTGAATAGTTATACTAACGAAAGTTAGTGAGAGGTGCGTACTTGTAATTTTGCCGAACCACAAGGGCCATTCGATAATATGACTAAATCTCAAGAGTGGTAAATTTAATTAACACTTAATTAAATTAATTTGGCTTTCAGTTTTGAGTTTCTATTTTGGAATAATAAGTGTTCAATTAAATTGAACAACAAAAAATCAAACAAAAATTTTTGATTTATTATTTGAGTTTGATTATTGAAAATTAATAATTGAATAAACTATTGCATATTTCTATTAATTCATATGATTGGTGTTTTTTTTTTTTTTGGTTAGTTGAGAGATTGGTTTCAGTTTTTAGTTTTGAGTTATAATTTTTACGTTCTAGTTTTATTAGTTTTAGTCTTTACTTTATTATTTTTATATTTAATTTTTTAATTAACTAAAATTTGAAGAATTACATAAATTAAAATCGAAGAAAAATTAATTATCTAGCGACAGAATAAAATTTTTTGATTTTTTGTATTAAAAGCTTTAAAAAATTAAAAATTTATAATCAAATAACAGAAAACCAACTCATGAACTACGTAAGGAACACATTTATAAACAAGCCGCAGTAATAGTTGAAGGACTTGTCTGGAATTTCAAAACTAGTTGAGGGACAAAATTTTCGAATATAAATCTTAAAGGACCTTTGCAAGATCTCCAAAATGATTGAAGGCTCATCACCATAATTGTGGATTTACTTAAAAGGCGTTTACAGAGACTGCAACTATTCCAAATGATGGCCACCCGCGCATTCAAAACACTCCCGACCGCCCTCAAACCACCCACCACCATCATCCGCCGCAAAACTACCTCAGCTGAATACGTAGCCTCCAGAGCTCGAGACCCCACATTCGAAAAACTCATGGACAAGTACAAAAACCTCCTCAAAGTCATCTCCATCCAAGATCTCATCCTCGCCACCGCTACTCCGCCGTTTAAAACCGACCCTCCTTCTGTTTCTCTCGACTTATTCTCAACCGCCTCTCTCAGAAACTGCATCTCAACCGCGGGGCCACCGCTTTCCTTCGCAAATATCCCCACATCTTCCGCATTTTCAACCACCCCACAAAATCCCAGCCCTTTTGCACCCTCCATCCGGATGCCCTCGAAGTGTTTGATCAAGAATCTGAAGCGCTCAATGGTTCAATCCCTCTTGTTGTAGACCGGTTGGTTCGGTTTCTGTCAATTTCTCCCACCAAGACTCTGCCTTTGAGGGCCATTTTCAAAGTATGGAAGGAGCTTGGATTGCCTGATGACTTCGAAAACTCGGTAATCGCAAAAAACCCGAATCTTTTTGCTCTTGTTAATGGGAATGAGCCTAACACTCATGTGTTAAAGTTAGTTAGTGATGTTGATAAGAACAGTTTAATTGCTTCTGTTGAGAATTGGAGATTAATGGAGTGTTGTGGAGAGGATTGTAATGTGAATAGAACCGAAATTCGATATAGTTTTAAGCACAGTTATCCACCTGAAGAATGAGATTGAGCAAGAGTTTTAAGGCTAAGGTTAAGGAATGGCAGAGTTTGCCTTATATTGGGCCGTATGAGGAAATGCCGGTTGAAGAGAGGAGGATGAGTAAGTTTGGGGTGTCCCCTCTTGGAGAAGAGGGCGGTTGGGATTGTTCATGAGTTAAGCTTGACTGTGGAGAAGATGGTTGAGGTGGAGAAGATTAGTCAGTTTAGGAAGTGGTTTGGGATTGATTTGAATATCCGGGATTTGTTTTTGGATCATCCTGGGACGTTTTATTTGTCAACTAAGGGGAAGAAGCATACCGTGTTTCTAAGAGAGGCTTATGAGAGAGGTTGTTTGATCCAGCCAAACCCTGTTTATAAGGCTAGGAGGAAGCTTCTTCATCTTGTTAACATGGGACACCGTGGAATGTTAAGAAGTGATGCTAGGTTGAAGAATATTGGTCAGGGAGAAGACGATAAATTGGAAGAAGTAGAGAGTTCTGATGATGATGCTTTAGAAGAGGCAGAGAGTGATCAGGAGAACTGACTCAAGTAATAATAGTATGGAGGTTTAGGGTCAGGAGTTTATATTAACTGAAAAGGGCATTTAGGAGATAGGATCAAAAGATGAAAGATGAGTAGATTATAAATAGCATCTTTGTTTTATTTTTTGTGCAATTCCTTAAAAGCAAAATTGGGACAAACCAGCCTCAGTTGAAAGGGACTCTTCATTGCAATTGCGACATGGGTCTTGTGTTGATGAGGATATGGTATGTTTCTTGTTCCCAAACAAATGAATTTAAACTTACTGGGAGATGGTAGTATGTGTACAGTTCTCTCTCCCCTTTCCCGAGTATGGTGGTTTGCTTGTGACAGATGATTATGAATGTGAAATCTGTTAGCTTGCTTAAGTGCACAATTATGTTAGTGAAGTTCATGTCTTGCTTGGTCTTTATCTGCTTGAATCATGCTGAGAAATGCTGTCTTTCTTTTACATCATAGGTTTTGCCTAGTTTTGTGTCTGATTGCAGGAACAAGTTATTCTTCTGTTTATTGTTGTGGTAGAAACTTAATTCAGTTTTGTGTGAACAAGTTTGGCATTCTTTTTATGTATCTTAATAGAGCAGTTAATCACTTAATCATTGCATATATTCTTGCAGGATTTATACCACTGCACTACCAAAACCTCTACTTGCAAGGTAACTGAACTTTAACTGTGGAGAGTGGAATGCATGTTCAACTGAATTTTGTAAATTCAAATTACTTGAGCCTTTTGAATTTAGTTAACTGAGTAGTGATTTCTCCAACCTGTTTGATACTTGTTTGCATAGAGATTAAAGGGTCTTCTTCCGATTGGAGAAATGGCCAAAGTTCTACTGAAGTGAAGCTTATGCAGATATCGAAAACACTGGCAACTCAAAAAGCATTTTCTGGTCATTTGCTTAAACAAATCTGCACTGGTGCATATATTTTCAGTGCGCCAGACGGTGCAGGCTTTATTGAAAGGATTCCAAAGGGAGGAAAACAGCATTTGAAACAAGCACTGAAGTTTGTGGCTCCAAAGTTGGGTAGTGAATTCTTGAATAGAAACAATTAAAAAGGCTTGGCAAGTGTAATCTCAAGGCGATGGCACTCTTATTGAATGGCATAGAGATGTGTTAATGCAGTTGATCAATGTTTCAAGAGATGGGAGTCTTGTCAAGGTGTTTGTTTTCTTGATAACTTGGTTCAAAACAGTAGCTTGGCTAGTATAGATCTTTAATTTAGCTTATGATAATCAATCACTGGCTTAGATATATTTTGACAAGCAATGTCCACGTGAAGCAAATAAGGCATTGTGAGCCCGGAATCTGATCTACTTCACATTTTTTTAATTATTATTATTATTCATTTACTTCTCTCCTGTTGAGCTCTTTTGCCTTTTCAATATGGAAAGCTATAAGAGCAAATACCAGTACTTCCATCGTCTTTGCTACCTTCCTGATGTTCTGGTATGCAAGCTGGTAAGTAAATACTAGCAAATTGCCCTCATACTTGCTTTCACCATCTCCTTTTGAGATTGTACCTTATTCCTTGCAAAAATGTAAAGATCACATTGTCTTTTTCTCTATTTCTTTCCTGGTTTAGCTTGGATTTGAATAAATGCTTAAGGTCTAGTTATACAAATTTCTTACGAGTTATAATGTCCAAGTAAGCACACAAAAATGATTTGGGATAAACTTCTTGTTCCAAAGTTACCTTTTCACAAAGCCAGATTGATGATCAGAATCTCCAGAATCACTCCCACCCCAACTTCCATGTCCCAACAGGTTGAGTTACATTTATTTACAAAAATCATTTGTTTCCCGAAATTCAGCTAAAGTTGGTTTTGAACTGCTGAATTTTTTCAAGACACGCTTGAGCCCTCTCAAAAACAACATCAATCCTATCCCTTCTTTTGCTGCAGCCATCACCAACTACCCTTTGAAACTTCTGTTTTGATGCTTCAATATTCTTACCCTCCATGACTTGCCTACTCTCTAAATCACTTTTCTTCCCTCTTCTTGCCAACTGATGACTCTGTCATCAATAATACCATATAAAGAGAACAACATTTTAGCAAGAAAATTATAGTAATAGCACACACAAAAAAAGTCACTAGGAGAAAGAAAACATTACCTTGAGTTGTAACAGAGGAAGAAATAGAGACAGAAGTTGGATTGGCACAAGAAACTATGTTCATATTGTTGTCATTATCAGAAGAAAGAAGCAAGATTTGTGACTCAAAATGGGAGATGAAAGACTTGAGTTCAAGCTTTAGATAGTTAAACCTATTGGGATGCTGAGCTTCCAAGATTTGCAACTCCTCCTTTGCTTGTTCTATCATTTCCATTGTTGTTAACACTGAGCCTGAGCAGTATCCCCATGACGTTGATAGCCCTTCCATGCATTCCCTCTTGCTCGATGGACAGAAAGAGCTAAAAACATTTGGATGAGAAAGAGCAAAACATGGAAAGTGGAAAATGACAAGTTCTTTATTTTTTTATTGATATTAGGCTCTCCATGTCAAGTGAAGGAAGCTGGAAAGCTTTCTGGCAATAAATCTCCTTCAAAAAGTTTCTGAAAAGGAGTAACATGAAAAGACATTTTGCCATTTCACGACATCCAATGGACTTTTGAATGTTACAGAACATACTGTCCCCCTAGCACCTAGTACACTATGAGACCAGAACCTAAATTCAGGCATTAATTACTGATTTGGTGGTTGTTTTTCTGCTTGAGTTCACTAAATTGGTTAATTGTACCGAATTAATGAAAAATATTTATATAGATTCGATTTTTGACATTATTTATAGATTTTATTATTAAAATTAAATTTTATAATATTTTTTTTACATCAATTGATGTCATAGATTTCATAAAATTTAATTTACATAATAAGATTTGAAAATGAAGTCAAAAATTAAATCTATTTAAGTATTTCTCTCAAATTAAGTACTTCATCTTGAAGTAATTAAATAGATTCGTTTATCTTCGTATCGTGGATTAAATTTTATAAAATAATAATATCTCATTTAATATAATTAAAAAAATTTAAAATTTATTTTTAATTATAAAGTTTATAAGTAAAATTCAAATCTAAATCTACATAAAAAATTTCAATTATTTACCTGAGATATAATATGTAACATTATTTAAAATGAGTAGGGTAACAAACTGATTATTCAGTCAATAAAGTACTTTTTTACTTTAAAGTTCCTACACGTTAAATGGTTCAAAAAGTTTTACAGTTCTAAAATTATTCCGTAATTTTAAAATTTTATATAATTCAAACTTTTAAATCACATATTTTACACAGTTAAAATTTTAAAGCACAAATAAATAGTTGCATAAAGTTCAACAGAATGGTTACTAAAAAAGGAACTGCATGATTTTTATATATTACAAACCTATACTTTTATAAAAATTCAAGATCCAACCTATGTATGTAAAAAACTCAACCCCTACCCTTATTGATAATAATTAAAACCCAATACTAAATTACTTGTTTTCTAAATCTAAAGTTATTAATTTGGATTCTATAATAGATAATTAAATATTATTAAGAGATTAATTATTCAATATTAAAAAGTTAAGAATTACTATATATATCTAAGTTAATAATGGTATAATATATTACACTAAAAATTAGGTTAAAGCCGCACAAGCAAAAGAGGAAGGAAAAAAAAAAAAAACTCAACCTATGTTCAACGATCTGCAGAGGTAATATTCTTATCTGCTTGTGTCTAGTGTGTTTGCATTTCTCGCAACGAAAGAAATATAATCTGCCTAAGGACTGGAAAAAAAAAAAAGGAAAAATCGTCAAAATAGTCCCTCAACTTTTTTCACTTTAGTCAAAATAGTCTCTCAACTTTTTTTTAGCTAGAATAGTCCTTCAATTTTTATTTTTTAGCCAAGAAAGTCCTTTTATGGTGGAGCCATTATAAAACCTTTTTCTTTTTTTGATAAATTTCACATAAAAAGACTATTTTGACTAAAAAATAAAAGTTAAAGGACCATTCTGACTACAAAAAAAGTTGAGAGACTATTTCAGCAAGTAAAGTAAAAAAGTTGAAGGACTATTTCAGCGATTTTCCAAAAAAAATGGTTAGAAAGGAAAAATTTTATTAGAGGAAGATTCTACCAAATGTCATGTTAAGTGGTATCTCTAAATCAATAAAATTTTAGTATTTTTAAGTAGTGTTTCACCAATTCATTTTATTTTTTAATCTACAACTTTAAATAATAAAATTTGTTTAGAAATATCCCTTATCATGATATTTGGTAGCATCTTCCCAGTTTCTCCTTAGAAAGCAAGGCTGCTTTGCCGCAGCCAAGTTTCCATGGCTTGAGTGGCGATTTGGCAGTAATATATGCTTATTGCGAAACGAAAATATTTATATAGATTCGGTCTTTAACTCTATCTGTAAATTCTGTGGTCAGAATTAAATTTTAAAAAATCTTATTTACATCAGTTAATGTCATAAATTTTTTAAAATTTAATCCACACCACAAGATTTATAAGTGAAGTCAAAAACAGAATCTACCTAAATATTTTGTCATTACCATCAAATTATGCTACTGGCTAGCATAAGTATATAGTTAAAAAGAAAAGTGGGTTTTATTGACAAGTGATTAGTTATGCATTTGGTCAGTGGTCCATTCGTTTATGTACTAAGGTCTAATTTGATATTATTATTATTTAAGTGATTGGATAATTTTGTTTTAAGTCATGAACCGATTTAATTTAGGATTAATCTAATGTATTTAGTTTATTATTTTAAAGTCTTAGATTTATTTTATGTCACCGTGTAGAGGACTTAAGTATATAATTTATTTTATGTCACCGTGTAGAGGACTTGAGTATATAATTGAGATATGGTGGATGTTTTATAGGCAAGAATTTACGAGTTTCGAATTATTTAAACTAAATTCACGTGCTTCGAATTATTTAAAAAAAAAAGTAAGTGATTCTATCATCTTTCATGTTTTAAATATCTTTTTTTATGAAAGTTATATTTTTGTAAAGTATTATGTTACATATGAAATTCGAATTGAATATGATTAATTTAATATTTCTTAATATGAATTTAGTAAGTTACACCTTGATTGAATATGATGATTATGTGATGTGTGATTCCTTATTTTGATATGAAAAATGATTTGGCTCTTAGATTAATTTTGGAGAAGTCAGTGGAAGCTAGTTCCTTATTATTTTACCTAACTGAGGGTAGCTAGCTTATGTTTGATTCCACTTAGCAGAAGGTAGTTGGCCAATGTTTGGCCCTATCTAACGGGTATAATAGTTAGCGTTGGATATCCAAATTATCGATTAAATTTTAAAAAACTCTTGAACCCAACAATATAAGTATGTACGATGCACGTGTTTCGTTTTTGTTCGATTTTGCTCTATGTTATGCATTTAAAACGTTCACTTTTGTTGGCTACTTATATATATATATATATATTTATATAATTGTTTAGAATTTGTGATTTTTACAAAATTGTACTTATACATATTTATTTATTTATGTAATCTACTCAATCTAGTGAAAGAAGATTTGGACTATTTTCTGATGCAAGTGTTTGTTCACTCCATTATATAATGTTATTCTGTGGGTGTTCATAGTTTTTCTGAGACAACTGAGGTTTGAGGTTTTGAGTCTTGTATCCTTATAGGTAGGTGAGGGTAGTAATCTCAGAAGCGAGGCATGACAATATATTTACACAAGGAAAAAAAAAAAAGTTCTAACCAATAATTCCAACGAGTTATGCAATTCTCACCAGACAGTTTAATCTATTAAAACAAAGTGCTACATTGCACAACCTTAGCAATATATTTGAACTCACATGTTCGATCTCACAATCCTTTGCAGTTGGCAATCTAAGATTGCAAATACATGCATATATACAAGATACCTTAACATTTTCTGGGTTGCAGCACTGAAAAGCTTGGACTCTAAAAAGAGAAGGAAAAAAAATAAAAAATAAAAGGACAGAGAAATAAGTTGACGAACCATGCAAGTGATAGCCAGCTGCTCATCCCAGGAAAGAAAATACTATCAAGGATTTAAAAAGGCATCTGACTTTGGAATTGACTTTCCTTGATAGAAATTTCATGCAAATTGGAGGATTCACACCAGCCAAAGCTAGTATAGAATTAGGCAATGTCCAAATCCCATCTCCACAAATCAATCCAGAGGCCACAGCAGGTCCAAATGCATCAGCCTTGGCCTTGTTTACCTTCTCCCAAATGAATAATATCAAGCTTCCAACACACATATCAATAGCAAAGTATGATCCAAGATAGAATGGTATTGCCATTGCCATTGGAAGAGGAATAAACTGTGCCCTCTTCTTTCCCACCAAGTCTCGGATACCATTTATAACAATTGCTCCGATAAAGAATACGTAGCAAAGTGTGAGGCAATGCTTTGGCAAAGAGCTAAATCCTTCGACTCCCAAGATTGCCATGTTACGGAAAACTAGACCATTAGGTGCTGGATACTGCGAACCTGGGACTCCCAAATCGTGGAAGGCCTTGAAGAAGAGCCAGAAAACACAAGGAGAAATAACACAACCCATTGGCTGTTCCAATGATCTGGCTAACGAACATGGACCGTGGGGAAGCCAAGGTCATATATCCCGTCTTGAAGTCCTGTGTGAGGTCCGATGCAGTGGAAACAATGTTCATCATGACCCCACAGGCAGATAATCCTGCAAGAACACCGCCATGAGAGGCTCCTGCCCATGACCCAACTATGAAGATTGCCAGCTTTCCATAGGTGGATACCAGGGACCAGTCAGTAAGACCGCAACCATATGCATTACAAAAGGCTAGGATTGGGGCAAAGATATACATGACGAAAATGTAATGCCACTTTAGTTGGGGGAAGATGTGCGGGAGGGCTATAATGGAAATTATGGACATGGTAATGTAGCCAGTAATAGCAACCCATGTTGGAATTTGATCCTTGAGAAATATTTGCCTTCGACGTTCATCATCAAAAGACAATGAGGGATTTGCAAGAGAGTTATTACCATCAACAGGGAGGACAGCACCAGCTTCTTTCTGATTGAATTGGCGATACAACGCAAATAAAGTGCGTCCAAGGACTTTGACAAAGTTGTAAAGGCCATCACCAAGTATCATTGCTATAGCAATGAAGACCTGTAAAAAAGAATGAAGCAAAAGTAAAAACTCTGGCTTTAGTTGCTTCCTTCTGAAAATAGGTACTAAGAAAATTACCCTGTAACCTTGTATGCCATGTAGGCTATTAGGGGGTTCGTTTGCACTATACCAGTCACCCTTTCTGTCCTCTATAAGAGGCCACATTATACCCCAAGAAAGGATTGCTCCAACTAGCACGGAGATGTTGATTAGATATGGACATATCATCCCAACACCAACATATGTAGCAGAGAAATCGAAGTAAAACCTGGTTTCACGAAAGAGAAATGGCTGGACAGGTTAACAAAATGCACAGTAGTAAAAAATCTCAAATAAATTAAACCCGTGTTCTCAAACAGGCTTTGATCCCTAAAACTTTGGTGTACTGATGAACTAATAAACTTTATCTAACGAGGACTGTTTAACAAATAAAAAAGATAATACGCCAAAGAAATTTCTTTTTATCAGTTTGGCCAGTAAAGGCAGTAATAGATCAAGGTTATACCTGTTATCATAAGCTTTGAGACCAAATGTGGGGAAGTTCACAAAACCACAGCCATCACCAGCAGTGAAAAACCACTGGAAGAAACCCCACAGGAAGCTGAAGGAAAAGAATTTTCCTAGAGTTCTCACTTGTTTCCTGGAGTTATATTGCGAGTAAACAGGTATCAGAAGATTCAGAACCAATAGAACCATGTATGATAATGTACAGACAGGTTAAAGAAGATAAAATTGGATATTGTCTCACTTGGCAAGCTTGGCTCCCTGGGGAGTATGGAAACTGTTGATAAGATGAGCAGTTGCAGTGCCACTAGGATAAGTCAGTTTGAAGTCTATGATCATTATCTGAAGCAAATGAACAAACAAAGATTGTTATGTGTGATATTTGGAGAAGTCTATTCCAAGGATCAGGAGAAAATTTAAATTGTCTTCAAATTAGTAGGAAAAAGAAAATTCTTCCATCAATTTTCATTTTCTCATCTTTCTATATGTATATTATCATGATATTCTCAGGGGCAAATGATGGCCCAAAGTTCCAAGGCAACAGAAGGCTAACTCAGGCCTGCATTAGAAGATTGTTAAAGAGAAATGGTTGACACTAGCATATCCAAGGATGCAATTATTAGCAGGACAAAAGCATTGAAGACATTGGGATGCTTTGTACATGGCAAGTAAACTTGATGATTGTCCAAAAAGTTATGTAAAAGGTAAAATTTATAGATACCTTTCTCAGGGGCACCACAGAAAATAGCCCAAGAAAGCTAACAAGGAAAAGAAATCCAAACATCCATCCTAGAGATGGGTTCTTAACGTTCTGCTGAAAGTTATCATCACCGGACTGTTTGGCAACAAGTTCACTCATTCCTAAAAGATAGCTGCCAAAACCTCCTGCATATTGGAGTTCAGTGAATGGAGTTCAATCCAGGTCGTCCAACAAGATAGCAATTGTTGACAGAAATAATAGATAGCATTATCCCAATTATTTGCAGTTATAGAGTATTTTCCTTATTACACTGGTAAACACACAAGGAAGTAAACATCAAGATTGTCTAAAGATTAAAGATAATATGACTTCATAACATCCAAAGTCACGATTTAGCCTACATTACTGCAAAGATGAGCAACAAGAACTAGCTAGCACCAATGACAATTGAGAATCGAAAACTTCATAACCTAGTCATACACTACTTGAAATTGCAGCACATTTTGTTAACCAAATTACTTAAGGTATTTTATCTGAGTTTGGAAAAAGGATAGATTAATACATCAATTCTTAAATAAGTTTATAAGAGGCCTTTGGATTCTATTTTTACATCAAGGTTGTGTCTTAGGATTACACATGCTCCTATAATTATTTGGACGAACTACCAACAGTGAAACCTTCTTAAGCATCAGAGTGTAGCAACTGTCATGCGCTAAAGAATCATGATTCGTGTAGAATGTAAGCCCCAATCTTTACACTATGTTTGCCAAGTCCAAATTTTAGTAATATCAGAACAAAGCTACTAAGCCTTCCGAATTTGAATATGTGCTAATAAAATGATAAGAACCTGAAAATACCAGGATCCTATTAATATCTTTTTTTCCCCCTCTTATTAGTTTTCAATTTGTCAAATCTTTGAGAGTAACAGGTTTGAGTGCATCGTGCAGGTTTGAAAGATGTGGGATTAAAAATAAATAAATTGTTTATTTTTATTCACCAACAGTTGAAATCCATCTGAAGTTAAGGTGTCTTAATTAGAATTTTCAGTCAAAATGAGATATCAATCATATTCTAGTTTGTTTTCATTCCTAAGTATTTTTCACATTCTCTTGCTTCAGCTGAATTTTTGTTTTTCAAAAAGAAAGATAGGTGCTTTGACAGAAGGGTTGTCAAACTTTTCATACTCCGTATATCTATCATCTGCTGACCAAGTTTGTGTTCATTCCTAAACACAATTAAAATGGATTAAGTAATGCAGCCAAGTCCAAATTTTTTTTTCCCACTTACAAATTAACAGATAATCACAGAAGATCTTTTCTACTTTGAAACATGGATTCAGAGGATTGCAATCTCAGTAATCAAACAGGGAACTTGATCAGAGATAGGGATCATAGTTGCAATTATTAACATTTAAAAGATTCAGCTCCTTAATTTTTTTTTATCTATCAACAATTTGAGTAGATTTTAGAGAGGGTAGTCAACATAAGAGGGGTAGGGGAAGACTGAAAAAGACTTGATGGGTAATTTGTAAGAAAGATATAGCACATTTAAGAATTAAAGAGAATATAGTTCGTAATGTCGCAATGGCGTAGCAAGATTCATACAGTTGACCCTATTTAGTGGGAATAAGACTTGCTTTATTTGTCTGTTTATCAACAATTTGACAGACTTATTATACTATTGTGTCATTACCTGCATCATATTCATTCACAAGACAAGTCACGGAAAGTGTTCTCATCCCCGACAAGTAATCTCTTTGATCCAACAAGACAGGAATTTGAACTTAGACAAATAAATCTGTCACTACACGTGATGAAGGGGGGGTTGAACTTAATGAATCAAGTAAATATCGACCAAATACTAGTAGAAGATGTTGGAGCAATACTATTGCATGAAGTCAGGCTGGTCTGGAATCTTGTGAAAGTTATTTCAGCCCAACTACCTCACTTTAAGGCTAGTTCACTACTTCATGTAAACGAGAGCAGAATTAAGCAATTATACAACAGATACAGCTGGTGTAACTTTACATAAATGCATCCTAGGAGCATCTTGGCGAGCATCACATGTCAGGATTACCAATAAAGATTCAACATTTATTGAATGCATCAAAAAATACTAGTACTAGTAAGTCAAGTCTTATAAGTAATTGACAGCTAAAAAGATTAAAATTTTCCAACTAATGCTAAATCAATTCATGAAATACTAATAGAAAATTGTCTAAAAGATAAGGCAACCTTTAACTTTATGAGAACCCATGTTACAGATAGAATCTTTAAAACTTTTCAAGTTTATATGGAAAACAAGCTATTATGCTAGAACTTTTCTTCCAACCAGAAAAGAATAGCAATAAAGACATGATTACTAGCACTAAACAATTTAACCATCCAAGCGGAGTTTTCTTAGTCTACGGATAAGAAGTGGTCATCTCGAAAATCAAGGAAGCTTATTTGGGATTTACATTAACCAAGTGGGCTCATCAACACGCTACTTTCATGAGATGATGAGATCCCACTAAAGAAAAATCTCACGGTTCATATTCCATCAATCAAAAGTTCAAGGTCCACACTATAATTACTAGTAAGGTGGCTAAGCATGCCAAATTTTGGGACTAAAACCAAAATTCTGCTACTAGGCCCATCAGCGACCCCCACCCCCCGCCCTAGCTCATATAAACGTTTGAGATTATTGATGAGAAAGATCTCTTTAAACAAACCTTAACACCCCTAGATATTACCAAAATTTACTTATGGCCCAATGTTATTTTTTTTTTTGCCTCAAGATTCAAGGAAAAAAAGTAGGAAAATTTTAATTATGTTTTGAATTCTTGTATAATTCAAGACAATATGTTTTGTGTACTTGTATCGTATAAGTTAAAGCACAACGACACGGTACAAATGATAGAATTCTCCAAGAAAATTATGTGAAAAAAATGGAGAGAAGTATGAAATAGTACTAGTATTTACCACTAAAGGCTATGCCAGAGGTGGCAACAACACAGGTTTGGATGACAGTATTCTCTTGCCTAGTGAAAGGCTGCTTCAAAAACCCGGATTTTTCAAGAAACTTTGTCCAAGTCTTGACAAAAAAGAATCCCAACAGCCCAGCTGAGACATTGAGTGAAGGGATAATCCCAGTTGTGAGATTCAGCTTCATCACAATGAAAGTGAACAAAATTCCCAGCACAAAAGCTACAACAAAGGCCCTCAATGTCAGCTGCCTGCGCCATGATGGAACTTCTTTGGACTCAAAAAGCTTGACTTCTCTACTGATTCAATCCTGCTGTCTTCCTGATCTCTACCATCATCTGTTGTCTTCTTGTTATGGCGGTTTGTGGTGTTGTTGTAGACATCTTCTTCAGCGTGTAAAGGCGTACTATTTTCTGCAGTATTTTGGTCACGCCTTGAAATGCTATTAGAGCGATCCATCTGGGAGTACTATGGTAGTGAAATGGTAGTTGGGGGTATTATTATATTATAGAGAGAGGAATATGGGATTTGACTAAATGGGGTGGATTTTTGCTTTTGATATTACTTAGCATTTGGGGTAAAAAAATTATATAAGTCACATAGTTTTATAAAATTATTTTTATAAGAGTAAGAAATTAAATTAGATTATGAGAACAAAATCTCAATAAATATTTAATTTTATTTAATTTCATAAAATAAAAACATGTTATCTCTATGAAATATAAAAAGAAAGTGAGAGCTATTTTTAGATTTCATAAGGAAAATGGCACTCTTAACAATTTATTTTACGATTCATTATGTACTTATAAAGCATTGTTGTCAATGTAATGGAATTGAAAAAATGTCAGAGAGTGAATAACATATAATATTAAAATTACTTTGTAACATAATAGATTACATCATTACGTAAATTTGCATCCATAAACATCGAACTTAATTATCAATTTATTACCTTTTTTGTTGGATGAAATACTACTTAGATGTAATTAGATTGCAGGAGTGATATTAGTTAGATATAAATAAGATAAATCTCTTTTTACTTTATAAAAGTTATTAGGAATAACCCTTTAAATATTATATATCTATTTTTTTCAAATTGATAGTATCTTAACTTATTGTTGATAATTAATGTTATTATGATGGATAATACATTTTCAGTTTTATAATTGTTTCGGTATAAATAAAATTACATCAAAAAAATAATTAAAGTTTTATCAAGATAAAATACACAAAAAAATTATTAAGTTTTATCAAGTGTCCGATAAGAAAAAGAAAAAAATTATGAAAAAAAATAAAAATAGTAAAAAAAGAAAAAAGTGGAGGCAAAAAGAAAAGAAGAAATCTCCCTAGCAAAAAAAAAGAAGATAGGAGACTGTTATTTTGAATTTGTAGTTTTATGGAGACACATATGGCTTTAGAATTTTATAGAAATGGTTTGGGATAAGTCTCTATACTAAAAGATGTTTACATAAGTTGGATAACTGATACTAATATATTGGTGACGTGAGTCCACCAAAAAGAGAGTAATTGGTGGAAGAAATTGATATTGTTTGACATAGAACCATCGACATTGAAATGTTAATTATTAATAAATTTAAGGTTAGAAGAAAACGTAAAAAATGCATTAATTTAATACTTTGTTATGTTTTTATTATACAACACTTATTATTTAATATTGCTTACATGTATTAGGTTACAGAAATAATATTAGTCAAACATAATTAGACTAAATCTATTCCTAGTTTTATGAAAGTGAATTATTAGGAAAAAAAAACCCTTAAATATGTTATTTTAAAGTTTTTTTACAAAATCAATTTCATTTATACATTTATTTTTCTAACGTATTATTAATAGTTGATAACACACGATGAATAATATTATAATATATGTAAATCCATAAGGTGAGAATTCTGACCAAACAAAAATAGTTAAAGATAATATTTAGATAATTAATTTGAGTTTTACTCCCATTATTACTATGTAAATTGCCAAATGTTCTTTTATTTAATTTTTTTTTTTGTGGTGATAAGTTGAAATCTACATATATCTTGTTAAAAAATTATTCTATTTTGTCTACTTTTTATGTATTTTTCCCTATTGAGATTTTGTTCTATAGTCTCATTTAATTTTTTTAAAGAAATAATTTTTAATCTTTAAAAAATAAAGCATAGCACAAGTTTCGAATGCTAGTAAATATATATCAATAAACATTTTAATAAATATATCTATTCCATTTGAAATTGGTAGTGTAAATATTTACCAATTCGTTTTTATTTCATGTATTACATGGATTTCACTTTATTTCAGAAAAGTGTAATTTCTTCATAAATTTTAATATAAAAAATATTACAAACAATCATCAAATGAAGAATAAAACTGAATGTTAAAGAAACAATCATGGAATGAATTAAGGAATGAGAATAATGTGAGCGACATATTTTAAATTATGAATAGAAAGTTCAAAGTTAGCATAGACTTAAAAATGGTTGGAAAAGTAAAAGCATAGAAGATATCTCATATAGATTTGCAATCAATTTGCACATTTTTCTAAATAATACATATTTCAATCTTAAAAAGGCTAGTCAACTGGTTAGCCAATGACATTCTTAAGTTCCTGTAGGTATTTTTCCAGTGAGAAAATATGCGTACGATCTTATCTTCAGCTGACTTTTAGGGGTGTTCAAAATAAATCGCTGATCTGAAAAATAGATGGAATCGGTCCATTTCAAATAGTAAAAAAGGGCATCCGAATTGGGTCAAACAACCGGTTCGGATAGTGAACCGATACATATACATATCGGTTCATTCTTTAATGAACCGTCAGTTAACCGAACCTATAGTCCATAATTAAGGACAATTGTGTATAATATGATTAAAATTTTCTATTCATATGTTCATAGATTATTGATTTATTTTGTAGTTATAAATTTGTTTAAAGAGATATTTGATAGTTCAATTTTATTCATTTTTTGATAATTTACTTAAACAGATATTTTGATAGTAAGTTTTGTTTAAAGGGATTGTGAACCGATCCATGAGTACCCCTGCTGACTTCCAGCAATCAATCACAAAATGTTGGTGTTGATCCCTAGCTACTGCTCCACTGCTTCCTTCAGTGATCATATATTGAAAAAATTACTGAAGTGGACTTTTAGCGCTGGAGTAAGGCAGAGATGCATGGGCTTCAAGTACAAATATGTTCAACCAATTAACCAACCAAATAATTTGAAGATATCATTGCGAAAATGACATAAGTACAATCAAGATTAACTATTCAGACCATATATATGACATGAAATTATGTGTTAATCTAAAACTCACAGGCTATTGAAAATTAGGCAGGAAAAAATTTCTAAAATATACAATTGCTCAAGAAATTTAAAAATTGATACATCATCAAAGGACAAATTACTAAATCATTATTAATATCTAGAAATTTTCTCAAATCAAAAGAATATGAAAGAAAAATAGATGAAACTTGTGGCTATAGTTGTTACTTTGAATGCAACCCTAGACAATATTAATAGAAGGGAAGCATAATCCTAAATCTTGTTAATGATTAGAATATAAGCATGATTTTTTGAATTGGTATTTAAAATAGGATAAAAGCTTATAAAATCCGATAAGTATGAATTTCAAATATTGAGTAAATGAATTTGAAGATTAATTGAGAGTAAACGTAAAAGTAGAGGTGATAGAAATTGGGAGGGCATCATAAAGTATTAATATATTTTGTCAGGTAAATAACTTTGAATGAAAGTTGACACTTGTCATCCTATGTTAGCTTCTCATAAAGATCCTTTTTGCTTTAATATATAGATATAGCTTTGAGGAAAAAATATTAAGTATAGATCGAAATATTTGACCTCACTTGTAAATCATGTAATATGAATTAAAATTTATAAAATAAATGATATTAGTTAATGTAAGTAAAGATTTCAAATTTAATTATGATCCCAGAGATTCAAGATCGGGTTTATTAAGTATTTTCCTTATTCAAGAGATGTCTTATCCCACAAGTCCAAAACTTAAATAGACTCAATATTTTCAATGTTTATTGAAATTATTAAATCATTTTATGAATAAAAGACATGTGACAATATAATAATGACGTCTACTAATCGATTCAAATTCAAATCTATATAAATATTTTTTTCCTATATGTGAGTGTGTTAATTAGCCTCCAATGGGATAGATTCGTAGATAAATAGGCGTAATATGAACCTTCTACACCTCTAAAGCTCCTAAATGTAAGATGGCATAACAAAAATTATATAAATTCCACATTAGAATAATTATATATTCTTTTCATCTCAATTTTTTTGTCATTTTTCGAAAATTCACCTTTACAATTAGCAGTAGTGCTTTGATTATGATATTAGTGTTTTACTTTTTAATTTTGTCCTCCAAAACTTAAAACTTGAATTTGAGCAACATGATTACAAAATTAATAAGAGAGACAATATCGGGAAAGTGTTGAAATATTCTTTTGATTTTGTAGACATGATAAATATTTTGAGACATTCAAAAATAAAAAATATGACACTTCTAATAGAATAGAATGGAAAGAGTATAATTTTCTAAATTTCCAAGCAAAATAAGTATCATAATAATCAATTATCACGCTCCGCAGCTCTATAATCCGTGCGGGATAACTTTGCACTAGCCTCGGTCTCGAGCCAACACTAATAATGCCGATGTTAGGGTTTGAGGTGTTTAAAAGTTAAGTTGAATTACAGACTCAAGTGGAGAAACAAAAAAAATTTGATTTAACTTATTTGACTTTTGACTAAACTTTGATTCAAAATCAAATTAACTAAATGATTTCTCGACTCAACTTTGACTTCAATTTCTAAGGTCAAACTATCGATCAAATACTAATTTATAAATTGATTGGTCTACTGGTCAAACAAATTATTCGACTTTACCGGTTAAATACCAGTCAAATAAGTTGAACAAATACATAAATATAAACAATATATATACACACAGGATCTACATCATATCTTATCATATATTATAATAATATATTAATTTATTTATGTACATAATATTTTAAGCGTAATATTTTTAAGTGTTAAAAATTAAATATGTTAATAACTTATAATATTATTTTTTCTTAATACTTAAATATCTTTTCTTTGTGTAATTGTTGGAGTTATCAATGTGAATGTAATACTTCACATTATATAAAATTTATATACTTATACATTAATATAAGTGTACAACTTATTAATGTAATATTTTTGTTTCAATAACTAATTAAATGGATTACTAATTTTTTTTAATACATATAGATATTAGAATTAGGTAATTATATAAACTTAAGTATTTATTGAAATATCTATATATAATATATCTAAAATTCATATATGTTTTGATGTTCATATAGCAAGATTTGTATAATTTATATTTTTAATAAAAATATATTTTACATAACGTTTAATTTATATACTTATACTATGTAACTTATTAGGTAATATTTTTACTATCTACAGGTATATTAAATATATTACTCACTTACTATTAGTACAAATAGAATTAGATAATTATAAATATTTCTCTATACTTATAGGATATAACTTAATTGGGAGTAGTGATTCAATAAATTTTATTTTTTTCATTTTCTAGATTTAATAGAGGTTGGACCTGAATCAACAATCATTAATCTGTAAAGAATTGACCAATCACCACTCTTGAAACTTACTTTTGTTGAATGATATGATTGTAGTTCGGTTATGTATTTTTTTAATATTATCTATGAACTTGAACTTATATTTCTACTATGTGATATTTTGAATTAGTGGAATGACATGAAATTTGTAGAATGATGTACTAAATTTTTGAATTAGAATATAGAATGGAACGATGATTTATGGTCGACTTATTCGACTTACCAATCGAATAAGTCGAATTTAAACGACTTGACTTACTTGATTTTGAATTTATATGATTTGACTTTGATTTTAAAATTTTCAAATCAAATGTCAAATAAGTCGAAAAGTCGAATACCGATCGAATGAACACCTTAGTTAGGGGTGTTCATAATTTGGTTTAGCAAACAAATTGATAGAACAAAATTAGTTTGATTTTCGATTTTCGGATAAATCAAATAAAAAAGATTAGTTATATGGTTTGGATTTGGTTATTAAAAATCAATAACCGGATAATCGAATTTTAATTTTATTAGTTTTATTTTTAATTTTTTAGTAATCTAATTCTATTTTCCATTTCTATGTTCAACACTTTAATATTATTATTTTTTTGGTTTTTAGTCTTAGTTTTAGGTTTTATTTATTAATTTGATGAGTTTTGTATTTAATTTTGTACTTAATTTTTTAAAATTAACTAGTGAACTTCAATTATAAATCCGAAAAAAATTGATTAACCAACTAATTGAAGGAAAATTTGATCCTAATTTAATATTGATTTTTTTGTATCCAAAATTGAAAAATTTAAAAATTTTAACTGAATTATCGAAAAATCGACCAACAAACACCTCTAATCAATGTCACCGATTGCATTGCACGATTGCAATCAAGAAGAGTGCATGATTTCTGATATTAATTAATATGAGCGAAAAGAACACACTTCAAGAATTAGGTTGGTAGATACAACATCACTATATCGTACTCTCAATAGGATCTAAATCCAGAAAAAGTTATACTGCACGTTTGATAATATAAATGAATATTTTAAATTGTTAAGTGATGACAAAGTAAAAAAATTTTTTATTCTTAGCAATCTCAATAACACATACTCGACATTGTGAATAATGTCAACAACATTAATACACATTTTGTATTGCATTTTAAAGTAAATATCACAAAGTTAAAGTAGATAATAGACCAATGAGTAATTGGTTTGGTCAAGAAACAAATCAAATCACGAGGGTATTCATGGATATTGACAGAAATGGAGATGCTGGAAACTTGACGTGGTAATTTGGGGCTACCCTTTTTACAACAGAGTGATACCTTTGTTAGAGCAATTTTAATCAACAAGATAAAAATATCCTCTAATCCCTCCATAATCAATTAACAATATATTCAGTACACCGACAAATTTTTAAGTGAATCATCACATTTATTTTAATAGCTTAACAGTATTACATTACATGTGATTATAGATTCAGAAATCATAGTATAAACTCGATCCAATTAAAAAAATTTCCAATCCAACTCCCACAAGCCTCGAGTCAAAAGTCCTCCTGCATGTTCATCTCAAATCTTAATCACATCACTTCCTGTCAATTTAGTGCACTAAAGTCCCCGATATTTATAATTTATTCCACCATGACTAATTGACTATACCCTAAATACTTCCAGCTCCGACAGGAATTATTGGATTTCATTTTCTTGAAAATCAATCTTTGCAGTGATGTGTTTTGGATAAACCCATACTGGTTTATTCATTCGATTTTTCATTGAGCAGCAAAGTCAGATTATGGGTTTATCGGTTACCTATTGGACACAGAATTATTCATGATTTTATAGATAATATTTTATAATCGTTTTTTAACATTTTTTTTAGTTACTTTTTTATTTTATATACATCTTATCTTATTACAATATATTTTTTAAATAATATTCCAAGAATAGTAATTATTTAAGTAATATGTCTTTTATGATTACTTTAATGCTAAATCAAATGTCAAATTCTTGAGTTTAAAGACCATCATTTTTTTAGTAGCACAAATATACTTCCGTTACTGAATTTTTTTTTTTCGTTTGAAAGATGTCAACTTATGAATATGTTTTTCGTTTCGGCAAATATTTAGGTAGATTCGATTTTTAACTCCACTTGTAGGTCATGTGGTGTAGATTAAATTTTAAAAAATCTATGATATGAGCTGATGTAAGCAAAATTTTTAAAATTTAATTCTGACCACAGGGTCTACAAATAAGGTAAAAAATCGGGACTATTGTTAACTATTTTTCTTTCATTTGTAGTCAACTTTCATATTGTAGTAGTATGAAGCTAAAACTTGTTTTTTTAGTTTTCTTTTAATAAAATAAGTATTTTGAGACGAACCCTCCAATTCTCTCGAGTCTATATTGACATAGAAAGTGGAAACTTTAATGGTTATAATCTGATTTAGCCGATTCTAAGGTGGAAATTTTCTTTAATGAGATAGAAGACGTGACTATGATTGATGGTATAATGTGAACAACTGCTAATCTAGTCTTTATCTAGACATCTGCCGCAATTAAAGCGAAAGGGCAAATGATATTATATATTTTTTAAATTACTTCTTATATTATTTTTAAGTAATTTAAAATTATTATTAATAAATTATTAAAAAATATTTTATTATTTAAATTGTATTTCGTTATTAATCTAATATTTAAATTCTGAAATTCATTTACGTGTTGATGACATATTGCTGACATCACGTATTTTTATTTATTTTTCCCCTTTCTCATATTTGTGTGCTTTCGCTGCCCAAAATGATGGGCCGGTTTAATTCATCAAGTTTGCGTCACCAACTTTCTTATTTGATATGCTCCTATGGCGACCACCATGCCTTTGACTGGAACTTGTTTCTTGAGTAGGAAATTGATAAGAAAAAATTTGAAATCTTTGTATAATGTGCTGTTTATACGAATTCTGATAAGTTCTATCACTTCGAAAATTCGGTATGTTATTGAATATATTTTAAATGATAATAATATAATTCTCTAATTGTACTATATTTTAAATAGTTGTGATATGATTATTCAATCGAGCTGTAGAATTATCTTAGAGTGAAAATTATATACTAAAGGTCAATAAATTCAGGGTTTAACTGTAGAATTATTTTCGAGTGAAAATTATATACTAAAGGTCAATAAATAAAGGTTGGCTTAAACGTTAATTAAGGTTAGTAGGTCATACGAAAAGTTTTAAATTCAAATCTCACTGTTATTAATCTCTTGTGATGGATTATTTGTATCCTAGAATTATTGTAAGTTTGTTGAAATATTTACCTATGGCTTGTTTTAACCATAGAGAAAGAAGGATAACTTATCACCTCTTAAAAATTTTCCATACCAATAATAATAATAATAAAAGAAACTATTTGAAAATGTCCTGGTTGAAGTTTAGCTATTTCTCATATGGAAACTGTCCAATCTATGATTCTGTAAAAAAAAAAAAAAAAATCACGGCCGAGATTGTACTGGCCCAAAATTGCGGTCATGGACCCAAGGTCAAGGTCCACGGATCAATTTTTATTTATTTTTTTTTTTTTTCAAAGTCTGGTCCCAAAATTAAAGACGCCCAACTGACATTTACGACGAGAAAAGTTTAAACGGAGAAAGGCTAATCCTCTTTTTCAGCCCAGTCTAGGATCCATCCTTCTCTATATCATATGGGGGTCCATTAAGATATGTCCAGTTGCAATTTTACAACATCGTTTTGTACAATTGTTCCCTACATTTATTTCTTCAAAAGTAACAGTTCCCATTAAGTAAAGGATATAGAATAGAATGGGACTTTATTCTCTTGACCAATTATTACCATTTAATAAACTGATTTAAAACATTACATTTTTCTTCTTCAGGATTTAATAACAATTGGTGGAAAAATGAAAATAATGGTAAACCTTAACAGAAGCCGCTATATGCATTTTTTTTAGGTGTTTAAAAAAATCACATCTCCCTCCCTCTAAAGGATGCGATATTTGAATTCGAGCAGTGACACTAGTGATGTTTATGGAAACTAGTAAGGTGCACGTGCGGTGTACGTGTTAATCCATACATCTATTTTGATATATTTGTAAATCTCTTATATGAACAGTAAATTCGTATGTAATGTTCATGGTATACATACATATAGTTCTTATTTACAGATGAAATTGCATATCCATAAGTAATCACATAAAGTTGGACGATCATTTTCCTAATGCACAGAAGGAGAAAGTGTGATACATTTTTAGGTTTTTAGATTTACACAATGAGGACAAAAATGATTAGTACAATAAAGTTGTGATTTAAGATTATAGATTTTTTTGACTCAAAAGTTGGCATGCCTTGATTCAGTCTTGCCTTTCAACTTTATCTCATTGCAACCCTAAATTATAATTTTTAGACATGTAAACCATTTCAACTAAAGGCAATATCCTGTATGGATCTAATATTGTATTTATGGCTTATAGATCTAATATTATATTCTTTTAGTTTCTTAGCTTCACCTGCCTTTATTATATTTGCAAATTTGGTAGTTAATGCAGGGAAGCGAATATACTTATTTTTTAATAATTAATAATAATGTTTCTATTTTGCAAAACACGAATAGATATGGAACTTTAATATCTATAAGTTTTCTTAGCTTTTTTGGTTTGGTGTTTCCCCAATCAATTTTAGATATAATAATACACGTGATTTTTGTTTAAGAAAACAAACAATTTCATTAATGTTGCTATATTTACATCATTATTTTGTTAGCACCTTTCTTGTTTTAGTTACATTTTACTCTTAAGAAAGTTGACTTTGCTTCTTCTTTTCCCTATGTAACACCATTCACTATCTAGTAGGTAACACCATCTATACTTAGTTACTATACATGTATATCAAATTAAAATATATATATATATATTAACATAAATTTCACAGAAAACCTATGTAGTAAATATGATTATGCTAAGTGCTAGTTTATTTATCATTATGTCACTCCTTATTGTTGTAGTGACATGCTTATTATCTAACTTTTTAACTTAAATAAAATATCTTTTAGAATTTTGTCACAATAGAAAAGTTATGTAATTATTAAAATTTGTTACATAATACAAAAGGTTAATATAAGAGTCTATAAAAAGTCGTTCTCATTAACTATATTAAGATGCTTAGATTTGTTATAGTAATTTGATTCAAATATCTTATTACTTTTGAGAATTATACATTTATGTGTATGTATTGTATTGTTGCCATAATCTTTTTAGGTTTAATCTTTTCATGATAAGCCTTTCTTCATTTAATTCTAAGTACTTTTTACAACATACCTACACATGCACACCCTTTAGTTAAAAATATAATTGTTTTAGCAAAAAATAAACCTCCTTGCTAGGGGCCGAGGTAGAAATTCTTGTTAGTGGGGGCAAAGCTCAAGTTCTTTCAAATCAGTAAACATTGTATTTAAAATCTTTTACATTAGCATATGAAATTTTCTCTAAGTTGTTATGGTATCTTTGCAAATTTTAAAATCTAGTTAATATAACAATAAAATTTTGTCAGGCCATAATATGCAAATATTACACATTGGCAAGGATACTTTATGATTTAGGATTTCAGAGAAGTTTTGGAGCAAAAAAAAAAAAAAAAACCAAAAAAAAAATAAAAATAAGGCATTTAATTGAAGATGAAAAGAAATTTTATTATTTACTTTTTAATTCTTGCCCTAAGTTAGGCAAGTCTATTGCATTTTTCATGATTTATATAGATGAGGGGAAAAAAAGAAGAAGGGAAGAATCAATAGAATAAACTAAAATACTAAACTAAACAACCCTCTTCAAATGTAGAATTAATGAGGCAATTCCATAATTTTTTATTTTTTTAGTACTAATTTATGAAATTTAGTGAGGTAGTGGGGGCACGTGCCTTCCTGGCCTCATGTAGATCTTTGGTATTAATATTTTCTAGATAAACCTTTCTTCATTCATTTTTAAGTGCTTTTCAAAAAGACCAAAACATTTTTTTTTGGCATCTCTGGGTAGGTAATTGCTTCACCCTAAACTTTGAAAATTTACAAATTAGGTAATAAGAATTTTAAAAATTTTAGTTTTATCATATAATTGTAGTTCTAAATTGTGAGATTTTTCTTTTTTCTTTACATTGGCAACCTAAATGTTTGAAGTTCTTAAATCATAAAATTGAAATGATTGCATATTTAAAATTAAGAATAAGTATCACAAAAAATATAAAATTTTCAATGACTTCTAAAATTTAGTACATATAATAGACATATATTTTCAATTTAAATTCATTTTTTAAGTGGTACAAGTTATATAAAAGCTATGTACTTTGTGGTTTCTTCAGTATATTAATCTGGACTTAGTAAAATAAATCAAATACATTTATAGTTGTACATCGAACTAGAATACATAGGCACAAATTAGAATCCTTTACCATGGTCTTACGAGTTGGAGCTTCTTTTAAAAAAAAAAAAAAAAAAAAAAACTACCAAAGTTTTTAAAAATAGTAAAAACAAAACACAATGAATATTTTATGTTATTATACGATAAGGAAGAAAATGTGAGAAACACATGGCCGATAAAGGATATTAAAACATATTATTTTAATCTCATATATAATTCGTCATAATACACAGGGAGGTCAAATTTTGACATGCACAGCTAAATAAGGAAAATCCCTATTTGAATAACTATTATTCAGAATATTATTCAAAATATTACTTCTAGTAATTATTAAACGTCTTTTTGATATGTGACATAATGCAAAATAAAGCTGAAAGGAAAAAGCTTTTAAGGAATAATTGCAAATATTATCCAGATAATAGTGTAACTACAAATTTTCAAACCAAACAAAGGCTGTGCTTGTTTGCACAGATCAAACCTTAATAAAACTCTTGTGGACATTAAATTGAAATTGTACTAATATTTAGTCTTTTCTTTTAAAAAAAAAAAAAAACTTTTGGACTGAAAGAAAATAGTTCTTACACTCCTTGCTCCTTATCTGTTAGTTTTTCTTTTTGTACTCATTTTATTCCATTCAATAATAATTATTAATTGATATTTTTCATAGATATCTTTTGGGGATATAATTCATAGCAAATAATTGAAGCTTAATGTGAAAACAAGAAAAAAAGAATGAAAACGAATTGATATTTCATAATTCTTGATAAAAATTGGATGTCTTTAAAATTATTTTGTGATATTATTATGATTTTATAATTATAATTATAATTACTATTTCGTCCATCAATGAAGGAGTAAATGATGTTTAATCTATGACCAATTTAGGTAGTTCAAATTAGGAAGAAACACATAATGAAAAAACACAACTCAGACTTTTATATATAGTATAGATATAGATATAGATTTAGAGAGGTAAAATCTGGACAAAGGAGAGAGAAAATAGTTGTACTAATGAGGAGAAGTTTAGTTATAATTAAAACTCAAGGACTCATTGTTTATAGATAATGATGATGGGTATCTGGGCCAGGATGTACAGCAGCTAGTCAAGCAGCTAATTACATAAATACCCTTAATGAGGAGCATGGAGGGCATCTTTTTGGTCAATTCTACATTAAAGGTTCTAGGTCACACCTCGCAACAAAAAGTAGCAATTATTATTTTCTCATCTATATTTTTTATTTGGATTGCCTTATTATTGAAATGACCTATATTGTGGTTCAATGATTCATCATACCTCTGCCTGATATTTATTGAATAAGAAGTATCTTTTTGTACTATTGATTTGCTTCGAAAATGGTCGAGAAAAGACTTAGCCAAATCGTCAAATATGGCCACTGAGTTCATAGTAGGTCATGGAACCATTCCAAGTTGGACCCCTAACTTTTCTATTATGACACGTTGTGGTGGCAAAAAGTTTGCATCTGATGGTGTCCCTGAATCCATAAAGAATCGTCACAGCCACAATATGAGAAATATGATCAGAAGGGTGAGAATCATCCTTATACTTTTCCAAATCTAGCTATTTGAATTGTAAAATTAGAGGTTTCATCTTAATTGACATGGCAACTAGATTGCAAACTATCTCTGAAAAAAGAGAAGCATGAGTCACCAGATTATTTTTCTTCAAAACTTCTTGGGTCTTCCTTTCAAGGCTTCGCTCTGGGCTGCTTAGAAACAGTTGGGAAGGGACCTGTTTGGTTTACAGACAGACTATTGTGGACCAATTCACTTGTGGATCAATAGCCTATTTGGTAAACTAGTTGCTGTTTGAGATTATTCAGGTCAGTTGCGAGATCGAAAACGAATAATTTTATGCCTCAAATCATTGCTGCTCATGGCATTTATAGGCTACTTGCTAGGGGGACGACCAGGGCACTGTTCTTCAGCTCGTGGTCGTATATCCCGACATGGAGTTTGGTTATCTCGTTGCTTCACAACTCGAACAGATTCAAAATGGTCAGAAATATATTGCGAAACATTGTTATACACATTTTGATCATCCAGAAGATTCTGGCTTCCTCTTCACTGGCATTTTCAAGAGTGTTGATTATCACCTTCTGCTTCTTTGCTGTTCACACGCCTTGTTCCTTCTCGATTCTTCATTTTGCAAATTTTTAGTCGATAAAAATGACTGAAATTTGAATTTTAATTGGTCGAATTGTCGGAATCTATAAATTTGGAATGACTTTAACTGGAAAACGAAAAAAGCAAATAGAAAACAAGAGAAAATGATGGCTATTTTTTTTTGATTCCCATAGACGACACCAATTAATATTTTATGAAAATTTAGAGAGAGAAAATCTGAATAGAGGAGAGAGAAATGATGTATTAACAGGAGAAGTTTAGTTACAATTAAGGGTTAATGACCCCTTATTTATTGATAATGATGAGAAGTGTCTGGGCCAAAATGGTATACACCAACTAGTTACAACAGTTAATTACATAAGTGTCTTTAATGAGTTTAATATTTAGTACCATGTAAGCAATTAATTATTGTATTATCAACTAGCAATATTCGCTATTTGAACCACAAAAAAATTTACTTATCAATTGAGTCCTTGCTCATTCTGAGCTACTTTTTTTTGGTGGCTAAGAATTGTTTTACACCTACCCAAGTGGCATTATGATTTATAAGTAGTCGCATCCATAAGATGAATAATGATCAATAGCTATGGACCAAGTTTACTAACAAAAGAAGCTTGTTATTAATGTATTCTCATCTTGCCATCATTATTGATGGATTAGTTGATGTAGCTACCATTAGTGACAGTTTTGTTTTCTAGTAAAATAGGGATCAACATGAACGAAAATAGTGACTAGATATGCATATACTAGCATGATTTTTTGTTTTCAAGGGACCTAGGTTACTTGTTCGAGTTCAATTTTATCTGTCTATAAATTTATAGTTATAGTTTTCCAGTGAAGTTTAAACACTCGAATACTTCAATTTTTTTCTCAAGATATGTCAAATATTTCATTCATCATAACTTGTATAAACTCTACATTTGATACGTTTGAGTAATGACTCAAAAAACTAATTGTGAGACCACAGTTGGAGGGATAACGTCCACATTAAATCATGAGTAGAACTCATTGCCAAAGATTCTATATTATTACAAACTGTAAAAAAATTAATTACTATTATTATTATTATTATTTTAAACTTTTGCAACCTCTAATAAAGAATTCAGATTATTTTCATTTATTTATTCATTTACCTATATTTAAATAATTAAAACAAAATAATTTCCAACACCCTCACACTACTTTCCAACTCCATCTCATTCATGGCAAGTTACAACCAGCTTCATTGCAGTCTCAAATCTTATCTCAACGGATATATTTAACATAGAAAATCAACATCCTCAACTTTCCAACTTCCCAATATTCATGGCAAGTGAAAAGTACAAGTGCAGCCCATCAGTGTACAAAAGTCAGCAAATTGTCATTATCACAAACACATCTTAATTAATTTTATTGTTGGTTGTTGAAACATAAATGCCCACAGTTAATTTAATTGAAAGACGCTTTTTTTGCTAAATATTAACGCCCAACAAACATAAACGCGGAAGAATTTAATGATGTCAAATCCTTCCTTTGTTTGAGTCTTTATAAGACGCCCACTTTAAGAAGTGGCAATGGAATGTCTGTGTAACTTTTTATTTCCTTCATTTAAAAATAATTATCATGTTTGAATAATACGTACAGATTAAAAAAATTATTAAATTATATTATTTTTGTAAAAAAAAAAAATAGTTCAAACTGATTAAAATACCCTTTTATATTAATATCTTAAATACATAATCTTCTTTCTATTAATGTGGCACTAATTATAAAAGTTAAAAAATATTATTTAATACTTTTCTTGATTTATTAATGTGACAGATATTTCAAAACAAAACAAATTATCTAACGCGATAATTATTTTGAAACACTAGAGGGAGTACTACTACTTAGTAGTTCACTTTTAAATTCAGACCGGTGACCGAAGTGTTTTTTCTAGTTATCAAAATTCAAAAGAAAAGTCGAAGTTAAAATGGAAAAAAGAATTTTAATCAATAATTTTTTCTTTTCAAGTCCAATAAATTCTATCCCAGTTTGACCTTTTCAATTATATATTGTGACCTAATATTATTGGTTTCGGAAGAATTCCTAGAGTTCAAATTGCTATTTTCCATTATAGTTCAAGAGCAATGCAAATATGGTGTTGAAGAGAAGAAAGAAAAATAACGAAAGAAAGTTTTACAATTTCTATTGTGGGAATCATTTTTGTTGGATTTTAATATTTGTATAGTGCAACTTTTTAAATTATATGATATTATATTGTACAAGATTTTAAAAAATAATGGGATAATTTTCGAGGAATAGTAAATTTTTTCATTAATAATAGAATTGTGTAAAATTAAAATTATAAATCTCGAATATAGAAACTTGACTTTGAAAAACTAATTTTTTTTTTTTTGTTACTCACTCTATAATATGGATTGAATATATTAGACCATTAGATGATACAGAGTGAATTTACTAAATCGTTAAATGATGCAGGATGAGTGTACTAAACTATTAGATGGTTGAAAGGTATAAATTTTTTTTATTTTTTAATTATTTTAATAATTAAAATAATCACTTGGCAAAGTGTAGTTTATTAGCACTTTCAATGCTAAAAGGCACAGGGACGCTAATTGGATGATTGGATCTATCACTTTGTTAGCAAGCCCCACAAGCCACATTACATAAATAATAATAATAATAATAATAAATGACATTATTAAAACAGTTGCTAACATAAATAATTTTTTTACATAGAAAAACGTAAATAATTGTAATTCTACATTCGCGTCTAGGTTTCCATGCCAATGTTAATCAAATCGAAACAATTCTTTTCAAATGAAATTCATCAGTGCATGTCAACCAACTTTAATTTATCAGTGTCGAAAAACCTTAAACAGAACACTGCCAGATAAGATCAGTCTTGTCTTGGCCACTGGCGAAACTTGAAAGAGGAAAGGTAAAATTCATAGATTAAATTTTGTTCTTTGTTCTTTTATAAAGTGTTTATTTCCTTTAATTCACTTTCTCCCAAGAATGAAAGATCGAACCAAATTTGACAGATTTTCAAGTACACGTGCCATCAAAATTTTAGCTCCGTTTGAATAATAAATAATCGCTTATTATTTAGTAAATATTATTTGACTTTTGATTTAAGCAGTATTTAAAAATAATAAAATAATTATTTGGATACGAAATAATATTTTAAAATCGTTTGGATTGCAAATAATAAATGCATATTATTTGCTTTTTATTTTTTAGCCCAAATAATTATAAAATATAGTAATTAGATATTATGGTCCAATTATTTAGCTTTTCAAGAATTGACGAGTTAAGAGGGTTGAACGACTAAATTACAATTCAAACGATACTTACCGAATGAAAAAAAGATCATTTTAGTCCTGACCTATCTTTAAACCATGAACTCATTTAATCCAACATTAGGACATAGACAAAAAATTGAAGATTATTAACACCAAAAGGCAACGTGAGAAGTACGTGACTGTAAAAGCGAAAGAAGAGCTGCTGGTGCTGTTTAAACGAAAGGAAGCATTTAGTTATTTATGGCAATGAAAGTGTTTGAAAAAAAAAATTAATTGTATAAAAATTGTTAAAAATAAATAGTATAAAAAACTAAACATTGCATTCATATGTTTATGAAGTCACTCATTGACTAATTACGAAATGTTAATTAGATAGTGAAAACATAGAAGTTTATTAAAAATTAAATGGTAGAGTGAACAACACGTTACCAACACACAATCTTGCTTATTTAGTTAAAATTAAGCTATGTAGGTTCAATTTATTCTAGATGAATTGAACTGCTGGTGTACAAATTGAACCGCATATCTTGCAAGTAAATGAAATCCACGCATAAAATTAGCAATGTACAATAATTACTCTAATTAATGGTGCACAAGTTTTAACCATTTTTCAAAATTTAACAACAAAAAATGATATGAAACCTCATGCTCTAATCCCATTCCATCTAGATTGAGATGAGATTTCAACAAATACGGATGAACTAACTAACATAGATATGATCCACATGAGGCAAAAAAAAAAAAAAATGAATAATACAGTATTTGAAATGATAGATTTGCAATGAAGAATTAAAGGGTAAAATGGGGTTGAAGAGAGAGAAAAAGGGAAGAATAAGTACCTTTGCGATTTACCTTCAAAATTTACCAACATCACATTTTATAGCCTTTCAATTAAGTGGATTTCCGGTTGTAAAGAGCTTGTATCGAATAGATTTCTTGCCCAAAATAGTGCCGTTTGAAGAAATATTTATTGTTCAACTTATGCAGTTAAAGTTCAAAGGAGCATTAAGTTGTATAAAAAATGGAAGATAAGTTTTAATATGAAAAATCTATCAGAAATTTAGATGATTACTTCGAAAGTTTAGCATAAGATCGGATGCAAGGTTTGAACTTTGTAATTTCAAATTAATGGTAGTAACAATTTCTTCGGTAGTAATTTTAATTCATTAGTTTTAGTAACATTATTATTTCAGCAATCCAAAACTAACACTAATTGTGAAATTTTTACAATATAAATAATGCATTGAAGTCACATTAGATGAATAGTGCAAATAATGGATAAGACAAACATGAATAGTGTGGGATATTATTTGGTGAATAATCATCATTTAACCAAACAATATTTATTGTTGACTAAATAATATTTGACAAATACTTGCCATTATTTGATAACCAAATAGAGCCTTTATTATTTAGTTTTGTGAATTTTGTCACTCTGCTCCTTTTTATTAAAAAAAAAATTATAATTTTTGTTTCTTTTTAATAATAACGAAATTTGATTTAAACAGTAAGATATTTCTTTATAACTTATAAAGGTCAATAAAAAAAAATCAATTTCTATTTTTAGCGGTACTATTTCTTTGCCTATTGTGCTCCCCAAGTTGTGTTATCTAATTCATATATTATTACTTGATTTATTCATGGCAAAATGCCCGGCATTGGCTTTAGCCTTTATGCATGGTTGTGCCACCTATAAGAAGAGCTTTCCCAAAATTTTGTTGTCCTATTAAGTTTTCTAAGATAGTTTCAGAACTACATAGAATTCCATCAACACTAAATAACTGAAATCATCACGAGTGCTGTTCTACTGTATAATGCATGCATATTTTGAAGAACAAGAAATTAAAGGGGTTTTTCCTGTCAGAGACATGACACAAAAATGAATTACACAATGCAATTTAATTATACAATTTGGTAATTAAATACATGACATCCTTTGAAATATGTCCCATTGGATATCAAAATTGACAAAAGAATTCCCAAAGAAATAATAATTAAAACAATAGAATGCACTACAATCCGAATGAATTTGATATCTTTTCACAAAGTGTATATTAAATCCCAAACTCAAACCAGAAACAAGCTTAGTAAAGAATTTCTAGATTTTGCACTTTGCTTAATTTGCTTTCTTGAATTACAACCGACTTGCCGCTGCTGCTGCCGCTGCTGTTGCTGTAGTAGGTAACATGCCCATTTTCTTAGCATATTCTCTAAGGCTAAATTTCTGAATCTTCCCAGTTGCAGTCTTTGGAAGCTCATCCATAAAAACAACAGTTTTAGGAACCATATAATGTGGCAATCTTGCTCTACAAAACTCAAGAATGTCCTTCTCCGTAGGCTTTTTATTCACATGATCCTCCTTCAAACTGACAAAAGCACAAGGTGTTTCTCCCCAGAAATCATCAGGCTTAGCCACAACCGCTGCCTCATTCACCACAGGATTTAGATGTGTATACAGATTCAACTTCAACACTGCTCACATTCTCCCCACCACTAATTATAATATCCTTTGATCTGTCCTTAATTTCTATGTACCCATCTGGATGCATCACCCCAACATCCCCCGTATAAAGCCATCCATTTTCTCTCAAGCATTTCGACGTCCCCTCCGGGTTTTTGCTAAGATAACCGAGCATTAAGCATCCACCTCTCAATACGATTTCGCCTAGTGTTAACCCATCTTTCTTTACACTGACACCTGTTTCAGGGTGCACTACGTCGACTTCAGTCATTCCCAAAGTCCTCACGCCTTGCCTTGCTTTCAACTTGGCTCTTTCGGTTGCGGGTAACATGTTCCATACTGGTTTCCATGCACAAGACACCACCACTCCGGCCACCTCGGTTAATCCGTATCCGTGACTGACGACAAAGCCTAGTGATTCGGTACGGAGAACCACGGTGGCCGGAGGCGGTGCACCCCCTGTCAAGAAATGGACAGGGTTCTTGAGTGGCTTCGCCAGAGGGGAATTGGCTAACATGTTGAGCACCACGGGTGCACCGCACAAGTGCGTGACTTTGTGTAGTTTTATGGATGTGTAGATAATTCCAGCGTCGAATTTTCTGAGACAAATGTTGGTCCCGCCTACGGCAGCCATTCCCCATGTGTAGCTCCACCCGTTGGAGTATGGAAATGGAACATGGGCAGCGTCCATAGATATGTTGGTTGCTTAGGCACACACCAATTCACCAAAGAATCGAAAGCGATAATGAACAGAGATCTATGCGAATGCACAACACCCTTAGGCGATGAGGTCGTGCCAGAGGTGTAATTCAATGTCATTGGATCCCACTCATTATTAGGCCTCACCCACTCGAATTCATGAACGCTACCTATTTCCACCAAACCCTCATAAGTATCACGAAAACCAAGAACCGAGAAATCATAATCAGCATCGTTAGTGGTATGGTGATCTGTTATCAGGACGAGCAATGGGGTCGTCAAGCCATCAGGAAACAAGGAAATGGCTTCAAGAACTGTCGAACGAAGATAATAATCAACGAAAACGAGCTTCGATTCGCTGTGTTGGAGAAGAACAGAGATAGTTCTTGCATCCAAACGTGTGTTAATGTTGTTGAGAACAGAACCTGACATGGGAACAGCGAATTGTAACTCGTACATAGCAGGGATATTGAGGGGCGACGACAGAAACTACATGACCACTTTGGATGCCGAGGGATGAAATGGAGGAAGCTATCTTAAGGCATCGAATGTAAGTGTCGGACCAGGTGTAGGTAATGTTGTTGTAAACAATAGAAGTACAATCACCATAAACAATGGCAGCTCTTTATAAGAATGTTAATGGGGTAAGTGGACATGAATTTGCTGGATGGGGCTTCAGATTATCCATCAATGAATGAGGATTGATGAGAATAGGGATTTCAGTTTTCTAAATTCTACCAATTTTCACACCTTAAGAATGTAATGTGTCGGGACAAAATATATAAGACCATATAACCCAGTGAGACCAAAAAAAAAAAAAAAAAAAAAGCAAATAAAGGAAAAACAAGAATTAATTAAAAAGCTTTTTTAGTTAGGCATTAAATAGTCCAGCTAATTTTTTATTAGTTTGCATGTTAATTATTGCCCGGCCAGTGAAGTCGGTGTTTTGATGCATTAGCCATTAAGGGCTTGATTATGTTTGTTTTAGAAACATCCTGGAAATGATTTTAGAAAAGTTGAAAAAAAAAAAAAGATCGAACATTTTAATTGGTTCTTTGAAATTTTTTTTTTTCTTTTGCATTAACTTCGACATGGTTTTAAAGTCAAAGCCAACGAGAAGGGCCCACAAAATGGGGTCTACCAGCTGGTAAAGGATGGTTCATTTGTGGCTACTGCGTGCATTGGCCTGTCAATGGAGGTATGTTTTATGGTATTTATTTTGTTTATACAAATTGTGAAAGTGTTTACAAATAGTAGTTTAATTTTTTTTATTATAGGACAAAATAAGTTTTAAAAAGACAAATCGTGTTCGATACAGTTACCGCAGCAGCCCCAATCCGAAAGGTTTATTGTGATTATTGAGTAACTAGTAGTATTTAGTAACTATTTTATTACAAATTGGGAAACCATATTTTGTCCAAATAGGAGTCTTTCTTTAATTTTTAAACAATTAGTAGGATGTTAAGTAATTGCTCAATAAGTATAATAACAATTTTATCGTTTTGAAAAGAAAACCAAGTAGACATAGACATTTCCAATTTTGTTTATTGTATTATTATTGGTGAAAATTGTTAGATAGAATTTTGTTTCAAATTCATTTTCTAAATTTATTTCCATACATGAAATAGAAATTCATGGAAAAGAAGGCTTGAAATTCCACAAAAAAGGTTTTTTTTTTTTTAGAAGTAAAATGAATTTGTGACTTGAAAATTCGATTAACATGTTATGTGCCTTTTAAACCTTTGCTTTTTATTTTTAAACTTTCACGTAGGCCTATCAAAGGATCAGATTCGGATTTGACCCTGTCTAGATCAATTTACAAGTATGAATCAATATATAAATTTAATTATCCAAATTCGTTTATCTATTATAATAATTTAAAATTTTTATATATAAATTTTTAAATTTATAAAATAATATTAAGATTCGAATTAGAATCTGAATCCAACAAAAACTGAAATATCTTTTTATAGATTCAGAAAGTACTCAAATTTGATAATATTAAACGAATTCAAATTTAAATTTGCAAAATCGAACCCGAATCTGACCGATTTATAGACCACCTTCGTGAACTGGTAAAGTCAATTGTAAAAGTTGTGTTGAAGTGCTCTTACCGAACGTATAATATTTAGCTTGGTCACGTTCAAAACTTACTACACACTTCATACTTTTCATGTGTCCTTCAGAAAATACCAGACGGAAGGTGAACTTGGACATTTCACTCTCAGAACTTCTACTATAGTCCATTGTCTTCCGGTAATTTGTAGAACAAAAGTTCTTGGAATTGCATGATTAGGACTGCTAAATATATGCACGTACAAATTGTAAAATTTATTTGTTTTTGAATAATTGTCTGGCAAAAAATAAAAAAACTTTCATAGAAATATATATTTAGGCAGAATAAAGAAGACAGGTGTCAATAAAGCTACAATTTTGCAATTCAATAAATTCACCAAGAAAAATGAACATAAAAAATGGTTTATGTTGGACCTACCATGTAATACTGCATACTGCATTTTCATAAAATGGAATTATTTCATGACAATACATGTGCATTTGTTTTTAATTAGGTGCAATATTTGAGTGTTTCCAAATGGTAATTTTTGCTAATATTATGGACGGCAGCGGAGCAAGCATTTATGCCGGAAAATGAAGGATTGGCAACGTTATCAATAGGACGGTGGAGCCCTTTACATGCAATTGTTGTTTTGGATTTTTTGTGACACTTTTTTGATATGATACTTGTGTAATATCACTTAAATGAGTGACACACGTTACTTCATCATAAATAAATATTAAATGTGAGACACGTGTCACTCATATAAATGATATCATATAAATATCACACTAAAAAGTGTCACAGAAAATCAATACCTGCAATTGTTCTTGCTTTTTCGATTAGTACACGTGTATATATATTTTTTTTATTTATTCTAATTCTTGAAAGATACATTACTAACTTTGAGATTTTTTGAAATACATCCATTCGTGGCATGAATGATAGTTTATTTGTGTTGCAGCTGGTCAGAAAAATGATAAGAACGCATCATATCAAAAATCCAATAGGTCAAAAAAAAAAAAAATTTTGTTTTCTTTAGTCTTTTTAAAGCATCCCGAGCAATCCTTATAGAAACTGTGCAATAGATTGGACTAAAGTGGTACTAACTGAAATTCAATAGAGTTGAGTACTATCCTAGTAGGGGGTATTGTGACGGATTTTGATATTTATTTAAATACTTCTAATATTTAATAATTCGTTATTTTCACATTCTCTTTTTCCTAATTTTCATATATTTTTATTTTTACATTTTAGAAACTCATTTATTAAATTAAAAAAATTTACCATTTGAATTATAATTGATATTTTATTGGCCTATTGGGTGTATGTATCCTTCAAGTCGTATTACTATTACTCCTAACACAAAATTCAAGTGGAAAGTCCTTACTTTTGGGCAAAAGTAAGATACTATATATCACCCACAAATTTGCAGCTAAGATGGAAAAATGACAGTAATTAGTTCCAGCCAAAAAGGTATAGTGAATTCTTTTTTTCTCCTATATATTTGTCACAAGTCATTAGTTACTGAAATAAATTTTTATTATTCATTCTATAATATATATATTTTAAACTATCGAATGATTAATTTTGAGTAATAATAATACGTTATAGACCAAAATTTTTAAAGTCATAGACATATAAGTAACACCACTTATAAATCTAACGGATGAATTAATAAAAAATAAAAGGTGGATTTCGCTTAAAATAGGGATGAGAAAAGGTTTAGACAAGGTCTTTCCTTGAGATATTACACACACAATTGATTTTAACCATTTCAACGAGGGGGGGAGGGACAACCACCCACAAGAGTTTGAAATTGTATTTCCTTGAGATTTTATAAAAGTTTTATTAAAAAAAAAAAAAAATACATTTCACCCTTCTAAAATTTTCAAAAATTTTAAAACTATCATGTAAATATATGTTTATATAGTCTCGTGCCTCGAAATATTACAAACTATATGATTTCCTCTAGAAGTGTTCAAAATAATTTAATTACACACTCAAAAAAAATAAAACTTTACTCTTTTTATTTTATAAAAATATTAAAGACGGTAATACTAAATACTCCTTCCTTCGCATTGGAGGTTGAGTAGCACATACCCACTCTCCTTTTGTATGTTGTTGCTGGAGAGTTCCACTTGCACTGTCACATGATTCCTCGCCGAACTGCACCTTAAATATCAGCGGAGGACCATTCAAATGTAAAAGTGGGAGTAATAACAAGCAATCTATACCTATGTACATAATGTACTTGGCTTCTACAAAATTGACAAAATAAAAAGTGTATTTACACATAATAATAAATTTGCACCAACCCTTTTTGCTACAAGTTGGCCTTAGTCTACTAAAAAAAGAAAAATAAAAACATTGGCTACTTAAATAGAAAGGATCATCCTGCTAAAAAATGGAAATTCTTAGTTGTACATCATATATTTTATGTGACCAAAAAAAAAAGGGGATATTTAATGATTCTGTTTATGAAAAGTGGTTTCGATGGTCGTTGGTAACTCGTGATGCATGATTCAGCAACTCTAGAGAATGTTCGGGTTAGATTTAATATATTTAGATTCGGATTCGATTAATATAATTAGATTCAGATTTAGATTTTTGACAAGTTTATAATAATAGATTTATATTCAAATTCATTGAGTTTTGTCGAATTTCGATTCGGATCTTGATATTCTTTTTATAACTTTTAAAATTATATATAGAACTATTATAATTTATTTAATTTTTTTTTTTTTACAAAAAAAAATTATAAAAAAAGGATTTAGTTAATAATTAATTTTTATGTATGTATTTATACATTAAAATATAAATTATGATCAATTTAGATGTACATATATGTACATGTACATATAAAATAATATTAATATATAATAATTTTATTATATATTAAATATTTTAATCGGATACGAATCCTAATCGGATCAGAATAACAAAATTCAAATTCGATTCATTTATTATAATAATTAAATGAGTTCGGATCGAATTCAAGTAATCAAACGTAGCTTATGTTTGTCATAAATCCTGACCTAAATAAATAGGTTAAGCTCGAACCGAATTCAAGTTTAGATCCAACCCATTGACCTTAGTTACCTTGGACAAATATGGTTAGGACAAGTATTAGCTTAGCAGCCATGCATTGCTGAAGAAACTGTTTTACGTGGCATTGTCAAATCACGAGTATCTCTCATGTAAACATTTGATAAGGGTGTATTTATGATTATACGAGGTCTTTAGATTATGAATTTAAAATGAATGAATTTAATTATAACATAAATATTAGATAAATTTTAAATTTATTTATTTAAATAATAAAAAAATTAAAAAAATTTATAGTTTCTTTTAGAGAATTATTTTTTTGTACTTTAAATGATTGTACACTACAACACTATGTGTTTTAAAGATTTGTACTGAACAAACTTTTAAAACCAAGAAAATGATTCCCTAAAAGGGACTATAGAATTTCCCAAATAAAATTTGGTAGATTTAAAATCTTCAACTAAATTTCTTTACTTTATTATTGAGATAACTTATAATGAATTTAAATTTCAAATCTAAATCCATTAAAACACATCATATGTGTTCTTCATAAGTATCAATCTTTTTAATGGGGAATTCTACAGTTTCTTTTAAGAAACCATTCCCTTAGCATTAAAAGCTTATACAGTACAAGATTTTAAAACAAATGGTATTGTACTGTACAAGTATTTAAAGTACAAGAGAATTATTCTCTAAAAGGAACCATAATGATTTTCTAAAAGGAACCGTATAATTTTTCCTTTTAATTGATTGTATTTTTCAATAGATATTTTAACAATTTATTATTTTAGTCTGAACTATGAGGAGGTGAAAAGTATACCTTTTTTTAACAATGAAATGGTAATAAGACAAAAACTTCTTAAGGGGTAAAAAAATTTTAATCGAGGAAACTAGCCTTAGAGTGATGGGTAACTATTTTATACATATATGTTTACGTCATTGTGCCCAAAATCAGTTAATACGACAAGATTATAATAAATTATCACTTTCTAATGTTATATATTTACTCCAATTTCGTACGTACTTTAATAAAGTTAGTGAAATATTAGGGAAATTTTATAATTTTTTTTAAGAAATCATTACCTTGTATTTTAAATGATTGTACAGTACAATGTTATGTACTTTAAATATTTATACTGTATAAAATTTTAAAATTAAATAAATAATTCTCTAAAAAATACTATAAAATTATCCAAAATATTAATTTACTTTGTCACTTTATATATACTGATCACGAAAGTACTATCATGGACCTAATGATCGTTCATTTGTAGGGTAAACAAATTCACCACTTATACGGCCCAGAATTTTCAAAGCTTAAGTGCAAATCAGTAAAGTTTGGCCCAAAACTTCAGTCTTATAGAGATAGTTTCGTTTGGGCATAGGCCTTGTCAAAATCTCAGCTTCTTTTTCACGGGCTTTGTCATTTGTGGGACCACTATTTTGGGTCTTGTAATTCACACTTAAACTAAACTAATGCAAAGTCTCTGGGCCTTTATTTTATTTTATTTTTTATTTTTTTTAAGGTAGAATGGACTCTAGGCCTTTGATACCGTTTTCCTGACACTCTTATTCAGAGTTTGTATTTCCTACCAAAGAGGACAGAAGATTAAGAAAATTCGGAATACAAAAATGTAGTTAAAGATCAATATCCAAAATCCCCTATGCATTCTCAATCTCACATCTTATTTTCATCTTTATACCACCACTTAATGAGCGGTAAAGATTTTTTTATTAAAATTTATAATTATATTTAAAAAGAATATTAATAATTTATTAGATAATAGGATAAAGAGTGACATAGAGAGTGGGATAGAAATTTTTTGCCCCAAAATCCCACAAAAATCATTAAAAGATCCTCAATTCAGACAAATTATTGTAAAATAATTATTATTAATTAAACACGCTATTTGATTACTGTTTATTTTTATCTATCATATGCTTACATCTAAAATGAGTTACTATAATAACTATTTATAATATAATATTACTATCAATTTAATGACTTACTAAAATTTTTGTTATAAATTTTTATTTGTTGCAAGAAATCAATTACATATATATTTTAATTAAATAGTATGAATTTTAATAAAATTATTTGATTAATTTTCTTAAACGACAATATTTTTAAATTTAATTAATTATTAGGAGAAGAAAATGAAAATTACGTAATTTTGTCATAAAAATTTATAGAAATGATAATTTGACAAATATTTCAACTTTAATTATACATTTAGATGACGTGTATTATTTGAAAAGATAAATAAAAAATCTTTCATTCACCCTAAATGGAGAGAATCCTTATCCTCAACGTTTAGCCTTCTTTCTCATTTCAATTTGTAAATGAATTAAGTGAAGCAAGAAAATTTTTGTTTGGATGGTTGTAAGAGAAGTTTGATTTTGGCGCATTTGTTATTGCCAAAATTATGCAAGATAAATTATTGTACGTACTCGTACAATACAAAATCTATAAATGGCATAAACAAAATTGATAGGAAGAGTCTAGCTTCCAGTAAAACCCGCAAACCTTTATCTCCACACATTATGTATAGGAGTTTTACTTCTACAAATCATTCGACTCTCGCTTGCTTAGATCTTTGGCCAGCTCCCTAAGCAAAAACTTCTGAATCTTTCCCGTGGAAGTCTTGGGAAGCTCTTCCATGAAAACCACTGTCCTAGGAACCATATAAAGCGGCAATCTCGACTTGAAAAACTCTCTAACATCTTTTTCAGTTGGTAATTTCTGATTGTGATCAATCTCCGGCTTCAAGCTCACAAAAGCACACGGCGTCTCCCCCCAAAACTCATCCGGCCTTGCCACCACTGCAGCCTCATTCACCGCCGGATGCGCATACAAAATAGACTCCACCTCCACACTGCTCAAATTCTCGCCTCCGCAAATGATCACATCCTTTGATCGATCTTTAACCTCTAAATATCCATCAGTGTGCATTACACCTACATCTCCCGAATAAAACCATCCATTTTTCATGCATTATGAATCAAGTTGAAGTGGCCTCATCGTCTTTAAAGTAACTAAGCATCACACTCCCGCCTCTAAAGACAATTTCACCTCTCGTAGAACCATCGCGTTCGACGCTAACTCCTCTCTGCGGCTCAACCACGTCGACCTCGGTGAATCCCGCAGTTCTCACTCCTTGCCTTGCCTTCATCTTTGCTCTCTCAAGAGCTGGTAATGCGTCCCATTCATTCTTCCATGCACAGGTGACTACGAGCCCGGCTGTCTCCGTAAGCCCATATCCGTGAGATACAACGAAGCCTAGTGATTCTACCTTCAACAGTACAACTGCCGGGGGCGGAGCTCCCGCGGTGAGAATATGGACGGGATGATCCAATTCAAACTGTTTGATAGTTGGAAAGTTTGTTAACATGTTTAGAATAGTCGGGGCACCACACATATGGGTAACTTTGTGTTTATTTATGGCCTCATATATTAGTGGTGCGTTCACTCCTCGAAGACACACATTGATTGAACCGACGGCGGCTAGGTGGCCCAAGTGTAGCTCCATCCATTTGCATGAAACATCGGAAGAGTCCACAAGTAGGTTGATTGTTTAGGCAATGGCCAATCCAGCAACGCATCCATTGCCGTAAGGAAACGGGCTCGTTGGCTGTGGAGCACGCCTTTGGGAGCAGAGGTCGTGCCGGAGGTGTAGTTTAAGGTCATTGGGTCCCACTCGCTTTCAGGTTGGACCCACTTAAATTCAGAATCTCCATATCTGACCATGTTGTCGTAAGTCTCATGAGCCAATGGAGACGATTCTTGTTCTTCTTCTTGATCTTCTGTGATAAGGATCAAGAGGGGCTTTCTTATTATTTTGTGGAAATTGGGAAATGGCTTGATGAACTAAAGAACTTGATTGGTAGTCCACGAATACGAGTTTTGATTCGCTGTGCTGAAGTAAAACGGAGATCGTGTAGGCATCGAGGCGAAGATTAATGGTATTGAGAATTGCATTTGCCATTGGAATAGCAAAATGGAGTTCATACCTCCTGGACAGTTTGCATGGCTGGTATATTTGGTGCTACAACTGAGACAACATCCCCTTTTTTGATCCCTAAAGATACAATAGCCGAAGCCAATTTCACACATCTAATGTGTGTTTCTGACCAAGTATATGTAGTGTTGTTGTAAACAACAGAAGGGCAATCTCCATACACTCTAGCAGCTCTTTCAAGAAAGCCCAGAGGAGTAAGAGGGCATGAATTTGCAGCAGCCCTATTAGGCCTTGACTTGTGCATGTATTCATGATCAGCTTCTTGATCACGAGGTCGAGCAGCACAATTTGAGATGGCCATGGCATATATGAACTTCTTTTTTTGTGCTACGGATGGCAAGTTGATCATATCCCTACTTGATATGATCCGTGATGAAGAAGCTGCCAGGGCGAGGGTATTTGTGGTGGTCGAAGAGAAGAGAGGCCTTGCATTTGATGCCATAGGTATCAGAAGATCCATCATGCTATGCTTTGGTAGTTGTAGGTTGTGGATATATATATATAACAAAATATAAATATATAAATATATATATATATATGTATTGTTTGTAAGTTTGGTCTTTGTGGAATTTTCAAGACCTCCTAACACAATAAAAATAAAAATAAAAATGGGGCTCATACTTGTTTGTGTACGAGTAAAAGTTTCTTCGAATGATCCTAGAAAGGTTTTGTTTACAACCACAAAAAATAGAGCTACATGTTAGCAATTTAGGTGGGAGGCAATTTTAATGTGTGGTTCCTTCTCAATTGAGGCTAAAATCTTGAACCAAATAAGAAAATAAAACAAGTGCCTTGTGTGTAATGTTGTGATACATGGACATTGGAGTTGTTTTGTTTTCTAATAAAGGCACGAGAACCAATAGGAGTAGGAGACAGAAAAAACTTATAAAACGCATTTGGTCTTGACATGCGTATGATAGTGCCAGAAGTGAGTTTGGGGAAAAATAAAGCAGCAACGGCTTCAACTTTTGGAGAGGAATCACCAGATTCGCATTTCGAATCAACGTAATCTCGTTTGTTTGTAGTGAAATTTTAATATAATATTTTTGACGGTATAAGTTATATTTTATATAGTTAAATCGTTATTTTTTCTTTAGTGAATTTTATATTTGTAAATTGGATTGTTTTGTATTATTATTTATTTATTTCACTTTTATTAGTAAATAAGAGTATGTTTTAGTTCTATGTTTTATTTACAGAAAACTCATTTTATTATACTCATTGACATATTGATACTGCAATATTTACAAATTAGATCCCATAATTTTTACTCTTCACATTGAATGAATTTTTCGCATAAAAATTATGTATTCTGTGTTTTTTGATTTTATTTGTTAATTTATTTACTGTTTGGATCTGTCTTATAATTCTTTCAAATTGTGAAAAAATTATCTTGAAAAATTATTCCGTTGCGCATTATTTTTTTTTTTTTTTTTTCCAATAATTGATATCATAGCAAGATTATATCTACCCAAGATTTTTAAAGTACATCTACCTTAAAATTATTATATAGTATTCTTAACTTTTTCCAAAATATAGGGGCAGCTCCCCTCCTTTGGCCAAGCCCTTTGAGTTCCCTTAATGATTACTGTTAGCAATTCCATATTGGAGGGTGACTTCTCAGACAATACCATTACAATGGCTTTAAGCGAACTCGATAATGAGATGCCAGATAGCTTGGACATGCTCAACTAGTATTTAGTGGGAAAAAAAAAAAAAAAACGTATTATCAATTTAAGGTGAAACTTTGTTCATGACTAGGCATAACAATTCAAAGTTTGATTTATCATATCAGTGTGATTACAACTTCAAACTTGTATGTATACTGTGTTTAGAGAAATTTTAATTTCTACTTCTTTTTCAAGATGGTAACCTGTATTCCTAAATAGAGAAGAGTAACCTCGCCAGATTTTATTTTATATTTTTTTATTCACTTCACCGGACATTAATTATAATTAATGTCGGACGAATTTTCATTGTAATCATTTGACTGTATAAAATTAAGAGTTAGAGTCATATTCAAAATTTAAAAGGTGATAAATAAATATTTATAGGATTCTGTAATCTGTAGTAAGGTTACCTTACGTACTGCAGTCACCTATTTCCCTTCTCGAATAAATGTGGACAAGTCATTTCGGAGTTTCATCTTTCATTCTTGAAGTGATCTTATTTAATTTGGAATCTGTCGTTCTAAATATTAATTGAAAATGTTTGTATTTAAAAATTGGCCTTCAAGGGTTAATGCATTAATGGACGGGGTATTCAATCTAATCGGTTAACTAGAAAAATCAGTTGAATTGATTTGATCTGAATAAAAAAAAAAGGTACCCGAATAGCATTTTAAAAACGAGTCGGATAAAAGGTCGAGTCACTCAGATTGAAGATCGGGTATGTTACTCATCGGACACCCAACCCAATCTATTTCAGGGGTAATTTTATAAACTTAGTTAATAGAGTTTCATAAGAAGTTAATACTTACTAGATTTATTGGCAATCTCTCACGTCTTCTTTTTCAGTTCCTTGTCTTCTTTTTCTCTTTCTTGGCTCAATCATCTATTCTCTTCCTCTTCCTCGCATCGTCATTCCTCACACTCGCGTCTGTTGAGATGTATTTTGTGATTTAATTATTGTTGCTATTGGCCTATTGCTACTTCCTACTTTGTTGCTATTGGGATGTAAAATTGGGATGTGTTTTGTGATTTAAACTTAATTGTTATTGATTTAATTGTGAAATTAACTAACCCAACTATTATTATTTAAATTTTTATATTTTGTTACTAGTGAGGGTCGGGTACCCGGTCAACCCGACCCTAGATGTACTCGGCCTACTGGATACCCGTTTTGTATGGACAGAGTAGAGAGTTAGAATTTTCTTGATTTGGTCAGTGAGAATTGGGTACTTATTTTACCTCATAAGAGACAGTATTCGGTCTATGAACACCCCTCATTAATGAAAGCTGTTTTAACACAAATGCCACTTGATTAGACTTTTAAAGCGGCTCAACTACAGAAAGATTAATTAAGTTGATTCCAAAATGAAAATTGAAGGACATAATTATCGATCTTCTCTTAAAAAAATAGAAGGATTAATTGTACTTTACTAAAAAAAAAGAGACATTTTCCCTTTTTTGGGTCTTGTTGTGATGGTAATTATGGTATTTAATTGTTCGAAGTTATTATTACTCTTAATACTAGTATTTTTCTAGAAAACTGCTTGGTACTATCATTTGACAAATATTAACATACAGTGGCGGAGACATTGGGGCAATGGGGCAGCTACCCCCAGAATATCCCCATACACGTTGTATTAAGGAGTAAAAATTTTTACAATTTTGAAAATGTATAGTAATTTTAATATTTTTGCCCACTAACAAATAAAATATGATACGAATTAACCAAAAGAATCGTGTTTCTTTCATTACATCAGGTAATTATGTTTGATTAATAGAAAAATAATTTAGTTACAAATTAACCAGCTAGCTACAGTCTATTGCTTTAGTAATTAATTAATTAAATATTGGTAAAATTTGCAATTGATTTTTGTTTTTTCAGTCTTTTTAATAATTAATAAACACTATATTAAGAAGATATAAGTTTTGGAAAATTTTACAGTTCTATTGATAAAATTATCTCGTTAGTTTTAAGGGCTTTACGGTACGAATTTTTAAAACATATGGTGTTGTACTGTACAAGTTTTTAAACCACAAAGGAATGGTTCTCATAACGGAATCATAGAATTTTCTGTAAGTTTTAAGATTTTGTCTAATTTGTTAATTATCATATCCAAAAGAATATATTTAGGGTAAGAAAAGTATGCAGGATAAATATTATATGTTAAATTCTAGTGTAATTCTTTTAAATTAGAAGTTGTGTATAAGTTATACCTCAAATAATAAGTTACCTAGGTCATGGGTTCGAGATACCAAAAAAGTGAATATGGAGATCCACTATAGATCATCTTTAAGATGGAGGAAATTTTTTTTTTAGTATTTTATAAATTATTATTAATATTAGTTTTCTTGTAAATAATTCTTATTATTTAAGTAAATTTGAAAATTTAAAAGAATTTCGACTATTAGGAAATGAAAAAATTCTTATATTAGGAGAATGAAATATTAAAACAACAAAAAATTATTATCAAATTATATTATAAACTTTGCCTCCACCGAACAAATTATTTGGCTATGCCCCTGCTCACATAGACTTGGTTTCGATTCTTAACTGTAGATCTTGCAGTCAAAATTAAATATTATAAAATTTTACTTATATCAACTGATGTCATAAATTTCATAACATTTAATCCATACCACAAAGTTTATATATGAGATCAAAACTAGATCTACTTAAGCAATACCCCTATCATTTATAGCATCGTCACATTTTTTTTAACCTTGTTTATGAATATTTTATATGTATTTTCTTTTGGTCGAAATCCATCTATGTTTTCTTGATGATAAATAGTGGTAGCAATATTTGGAGCATGCAAAATCACCCCCTCAAAAGCTCTTTTGCAGAACTTCCCAAACTCACAAGCCCGCATCAAATGATACATTTACTACTACTACTACGGATCAGTTCATACAAAATGTAACACGCGCTAGGGATACCTTTTTGTAATGTTTCCAATTAAAAAGCCCAAATGGAGTCCAATGATCCAATCAAACTCATACTAGAGACTGACAGAAATGGCAGAGGTTTTGTAAAGGCAAATGTGATTGAAAAGTATTTTGGTCATTTCACAACTCTTTTGATGTGGGCTAATGTTGAGTTGTCGCAAATGGCGAAGATAAGAATACCTTTTTTTGTAATCTCACAAACATAGGCGTACACGGCATCATATCACCGCATTTTAGACATATCTAACCTTAATTTTTAAAAGGTAAATGCTTTACAAAAGTATAAATTTAAAACTATTTTTCGTAACAAGATACTATTAAATCACTAATTTTTAATTTTTAATATTTAATTAAATTTTATTTTTTCTTCAAATCTAATAACATTTTAATAGTTTTTATCATTTTATAACTTTATATAAATGTACTCTTTTTTAAAACTGGTGGAGCAAGAGCATTTGACTGAAGATCAAGAGTTCACTGATAGGGCCCTAATTTATCATTCTAAAATTGTTTTGTTATTTTATTTATTTGCAAGAAACTGGGTTAAAACTCGAAGGCCTCATTATTTAGTGAGCCACTTGGAGGTTCAACACGATTGAGCAAGCTTCACAAAGTAGTCCTACTTTGGGCTCGCCCAAATAAATTAAATTTTCTATTGTTTTAATGTCCTTTCAGCTTAGTAATCAATAAAAAGAGATACCCATCAGCATTTGGTTGATTTAACATTTCGGTATTTTTATTTTTTAAGTTTTGGCATTTTTCTTTGGGTATCTAAATTGTGTTTTAATTATTTATTTATTGTAGTTGCAATCATGTTTTGGTGTAAATATTTTATATTTGGATTTAAATATCAAATTGAGGAGATACAGTTGACATTACACAAATTCTCTTTTTTAGTTAGAGTTAGAATGAATTTTTCTCAACTTGTTTTCGAGGAATGAGTTTTCTATTATTTAGTTGGAATAACCTTTTTTGGTGGATTAGGCTCTCCAGCTTAGGTCAAGTTAGAAGTGTTATACCAAAGAGAAAATAAAAAGATAAGTTAGAAAGATCTTTTCATTCCAGGTCATTCATGTATACCAAACATAAGGTAAATTGAAATCTTGGAAGTTAAAATCTACTATATGACATATAAATTTTACAATACATTTATCTAAAATGATAAAGTGACAAAATTATTAAAGTATTACTAGATTCACTAAAAAATAAAAAATCTCGATCAAATTTCTAAAATCAAATTATAATGATTTAATATAATTTAATCATGTAAATTAATTTTAAAAAGTGATTCTAAATTTATCATCTTGTAAGAATTTTTTAAACCTATGATACAAATTTCCCTTTGGAAAGAAAAACGTCCTTTGTTTTGGTCCCAACTCGCAACATGTGTTTACTTTTCAGCAGAGAAGGCCAAATTTGAGGTAGTTAAACAAGATATTCTTTTTCTTTTTTCTTGTTAATTCTTTTGTTTTTTTCCCCATTTCCATTATCAAAAGGAGGTAGTAAGAGTGGGTATAAATCTTCATGGAAATTGCTGAGATACATAGCTATACAGCCATCAATTATTATTAAATTATTAGTCGAATGAAAATTTATTGCAAGTTTAGCTTGAGAAATGGCCTATTTAACGACTCAAGGCCGCATTTAGCGGTGTATTACGTCTGTTAGCTAAGCAATTAAAGAGAAATTGTCAAAGTCTGTTCTTTTTTGTTTGGGGCTTTAGGCTAAATTTGGTCTACAAAATAATGTACCTTTTTCAGAAGTTTATGAAAGAAAAGGAATGATTTAGAATTTATAAAGAAATAAAATTTTGTTCTATATTATTTTAAGGGTGAAATGGACATTTACAAAAAGTTTATATGCGAAATTATAGCTTTCGTCCATTTCCTCACAGTGTGTGTGCAAAATTTTTTAAAACTGTAACTAGTCCATGCATCCTTCCATTTCAGTTCCTTTCCGTCTCTTTCCTTTCCAAAAAATCTCTCAAATAAGAAAAAAAAAAAAAAATCTTTCTTTTAAAAATTTCCCTTTCATTTCCTTACAAATCATCAATTGAACATTTAAAGTATAAAAAGACAAACATCTTGTACATTGATGTTACTTGTCGACTTGACAAAATCATACTTGGATACACACACATAATAAATCAATAAAACTTAATTTTAGATATGTGATCGAATTTTACTTATTTTTTTTGCAAATGAATACTTATCAATGATTTTGTTATTTTTTATCATTTTGTATAGATACAATATTTTAATATTTATATTATAAAAGTAAAAATTCTACTCAACTAATTAGCATTAATAATTCGCTTGACACAAAAAAGAAAAAAAAAAAAGTTATCTTATGGACAAATTTTTATTTGGATTGAATCTTTAATTTGTTACGAACCCCTTGATCTTAAACAAATTAAATCACTCACATCAATAATATAACTCCCTTAAAATCAAGAGGTTCATATACTATAACACTTGCAAAATATAGTCCTTTCTTAAGTACGAAATTGCTGGGGGAGTTCAGATGTGGTGTTTGGGTGAGTAGTTTCTTTCATCACGACAACAAAATATAGTTAGGTAGTAAAACGATTTTATTATAATCTATTATTTATGAATTCAAATTATTAGCAGATAGGTTTTGAATTAATAACAGATCCTCGTTTAAATTTAAATTTAAATGAGTCGATTTTTTACTCTAAATTAGGAATTTTTAATTTTTCATTATTTAAAAATTAATTATTAAACATGTGTAAAATAGTTGATGATAAAGTCAATTTGACATCTAAAATTTACATCATTCCAACTAAGTTGATAATCAATTATACAATCTAATCTACGACATTAGTTGGACTCAATTTACTATATGAGTTTGTATGTCTATCAACTTGAATACAAGGTTTCATTAATAACTAACTCAGATAATTGATGGGATTAAGCAATCGTGGTTAAAAATGTATATTTCTTTCGCATTCTCCGTAGTTGAAAAAGACTTTTGAAGGTTCTTATCTAATTTTGAGAGAATTACAAACCTTAGGATAATTATATGAACGCATATGTCATTTGTAGTTAAATGTTAATAAATTTTTCTACCCAATTCAATGCCATTATGGGATGAGGTGATAAATTTATGTACAATATCTATGCCTTCTAAAATATTGGAGACTAGAGTAACTTTAGATAACAAATAAGAAACAAAAATATTTTAGATGGAAAATAATTGTTGCTGTTCATGAAAGAGAAACTTCTATATCGGAATCGATTCATTTTATTTTGGGAAAACAATTTTATTAGTCCATCACATTTTAGATTTGTATTTTTCTAATCTTTTACATTTAAAATGATGCATTTTAATCTCTCATAAATTCAAAATATACTATTTTGGTTCTTCAATACAATTATTAACATATTTTAGCATGAAATACTCACATGTGTATCAAATGTTACATTTTTCATGAGCAAAATTGACAATACACAAATTTTAAATAATAAACAACACCACCTAAAACCTTCATCACCACCACTCCAAAATAGTCTTACCTTACCTACCATCACCACCTCTATTCCCCTCCCTCACGGCTTTTCCGCTGCCAACTCTACTTAACAGTTTTTATCTTCTTCTTTTTTGGATAATTTATTATTTAAGGTTATGTATTGTCAATTTTGCACTTGAATATGCTCCATCTTATACGCATGTGAGTATTTTAATCCAAAATATATCCGCAATTGAATCAAGAGACTAAAATGGTGAATTTTGAATTTGTGAGGAACTAAAATGCTGACTTCAAATGTGAGGAATTAAAAAAGTATAAATGTAACATGTAAGGGACTGTTAAGGTCATTTTTTCTTTTATTTTTTTCCTTGAGAAATACAAAGATAAATTTGACATTTGATTTCATTTGTAAACTCTGTGATGCAGATTGTGATATAAATTAAATGTTATAAAATTTATAAAATATATAAATAAAATTTTATAAAATTTAATTTTAATCACAAAATATATATAGAGAGCTCTCAAAATTAAGTCTATATTACTATTTTCCTTTATCCTTAATCTCTACTGGGAAACACGTGTACGGATTACATCTAGATATGCAATGGGATATTGTCATATTTTTATAAAAATCTCAGTTATTTGTGTTGCATTGGGTTCGGGATTACTTTCTAAATGGATCAGACTGCACCAGTATTATTCCGCTTCATTCTTCATATTTCAGAGCAAAAATTCAAAACAAATGCTTTGTCCAAATCAAGGAAGAATTTTTTTTTTTTTAAGAAAATCAAGGAAGTATTCAAATCGATAGAAATAAGGAAAGCCTATACCAACTCAGTCTTTAAATCTATAATTTTATAATTTTATTATGTAGATTAAAATTTATAAAATAGATGATACCAATTAATATTATTTTTAAAAAATAATATCAATGATATAAACAAAATTCATAAAAATTAATATAGCCACAAAATTCATAAAAATTAATATAACCCTAATAGTTCAGATCCAAGAAAAGCTTTACCTAAGTTTATCTTATAAATAACTAATAATAAGGATTCGAAATTTAATAATTTTGTTCTCATCTAATTGTTTTGTACGACTGTATCCATAGGGTTACGCACGAATCAAGTAGTTCACGAGTTTCGTCAAGTTCAACATTCACCAAGTTCAAGCAGTTTGATTTATTATTCGAGGTCGAGTTCGAGCATTTATGTGTGAGCTTTTAATGTTCAAGAGTTTCTTGCAAGCCCATATCAATGTTAATTAGTGTGAAATGTCTATTATATATCTTATTTAATACTATTAATATATAATTTTATTAATTTATATTGTTTAAACTCAAATAGGTTCAAATTCAATTAGTACTCGCCAAAGTTACTAGAATTCAACCTCAAGTTTGATAAAAAAAAAAAATTGTTGAAGTTCAACTTTCATTGGATCAATGAACTCAAATTTGAGCTTAGTTTTAAAATTTTTACTCGAGTCAAACTCGACTCGACTCAATTGGACCATAATATCCACAATGGAATACTGAATGGATTGGGTCAACATGACATAAAATTAATGCTAACATACTTACTAGTAATAAGATAGTCCAAGAACACTGAAGTGCATAACGTGTTCCAACTTGCCGTAGTGATTGTGTTCGTGCGTCATCTTGAAGTAGGTTTAGATTAACTATTTTTCTATTGGAAAAAACTTATATAAATTTGATTTTTGACCCCAACTGTAGATCCTACGGTCAAAATTAAATTTTATAAAATTTTACTTACATCAGCTTATGTCATAAATTCCATAATATTTAATCCACATCACAAAATTTACAGATGAGGCCAAAAACCAGATCTACTTAAGTGTTTTCTTTTTCTATTTATATCTTCTTTTACTTTGTCTCTTTCCCTTACAAAATGTATTAAAAATTTTGGACAAGAAATATATACTAGGCACGCTAAATTTATAGCAATTGCATCCAATGTTTTTAAAGGGGACCTGCAATTAAGTAATCTGCTGGAGCCACAACTGGTTTTCAGTTCGATAAGTTAAACCGGTTGAATTAGTATGAATTTTCTTTTATTTCTTATGAATTTTAGTAAAAAAAAAAAGTGTTAATAATTCAATGAGAATATACAAAATACACAAAATATAAATTTTTTTTAATACATGATAAAATAACTTGAATATTCTTCAGTTCATTAAAGATAATAAAAGTGTATAAAATTTTGTTAAAAACTTTAAAAATTCAAAAAAAAAAAGGAAGTGTTGAAGCGATTATGAGTTCTCTTCTGACGTTTGGGGAAAAAAAAAAAACCGATTATGAGTCAACTGATTTTTATCCTGGATCGGACCAAAGTTAATAGTTATTAGTCAGTTCCTGATCAAATCGGAACATCCAGTCCGAGTTTTAAAGCATTGATCACATGTATCACAATAATAAAATGTGCCAAATATAATACTACCACTTGTTTCCTATCAAAACAAAATCTCTAAGATTCACAAATCTCTTTATAAAGAGCGACCCACAACGGCACTGAAAGCACAGAACACTACAATGGAACAGTTAAAGCCAGAGCACCAGCAAACTCAACCCCTCTAACCCCTCTTGGATTCCTCGAAAGAGCAGCCACCATCTATAGCGACTGCCCTTCAATTGTCTACGACAACACTACCTATACATGGTCTCAAACCCACAACCGCTGCCTACGAGTTGCTTCATCAATTGCTTCTTTAGGCATCAAAAGAGGCCAAGTTGTATCAGTCGTTGCACCAAATATTCCTGCCCTATGGCCGGAGCTGTTCTTAATACGATCAATCTTCGTCTGGATGCCCGCACAATTTCCATCCTTCTACAACAGTGTGAATCAAAACTCATCTTTGTTGATTGCCAATCAACTCCTTTAATCTTGGAAGCCTTATCTTTATTTCCAAAAAATTATCAAACACCTCTCCTAGTCCTGATCACAGATGATGATCAATCCTCGGCAACATCAACTCCGGGTGCTCATGAGTTTTTTTGCACCTACGAGACCATGGTGGATAAGGGTGATCCAGGATTCAAATGGGTTCGGCCTAAAACTGATTTTGATCCAATCACACTCTATTACACCTCTGGAACAACCTCATCTCCTAAAGGGGTGGTGCACTGCCACAGGGGAATATTCATCATCACTGTGGATTCTTTGATAGAATGGTCAGTCCCGAAGGAGCCTGTTTACTTATGGACACTTCCTATGTTCCATACAAATGGGTGGAGCTACCCCTGGGGCATGGCTGCCGAGGGTGGAACTAATATTTGCTTGCGTAAATTTGATGCCCGGATTGTTTATTCTGCAATCCGCCAGCACAACGTGACACATTTGAGCGGTGCACCTGTAGTGCTAAATATGATAGCCAATATTCTTTCAAGCGAACCGCTCCCAAACCCGGTGCATATATTGACCGCGGGAGCTCCACCTCCCGCGGCCGTCCTGTTTAGGACGGAAGCATTGGGTTTTGTAGTCAGTCATGGATATGGATTGAGTGAGACTGGAGGGGTCGTGGTATGTTGCTCGTGGAAGAGTGAATGGAACAAATTGCCTACTGCGACAGAGAGGGCGAGGCTGAAGGCTAGACAGGGGGTGAGAACAATAGGGATGGCGGAAGTAAATGTGGTGGAACCCGAAACATGGGTGAGTGTTAAACGAGATGGTGCAACTCTTGGTGAAGTTGTTCTAAGGGGAGGTTGTGTAATGCTTGGTTTTCTTAAAGATCCTGAAGGGACCTCAAAATGCATGAGAAGTGATGGTTGGATTTATACGGGAGATGTGGCTGTGATGCACCCTGATGGATACTTGGAGATTAAGGACAGGTCAAAGGATGTGATCATAAGCGGAGGAGAAAATTTGAGCAGTGTTGAGGTGGAATCTGTGCTGTATATGCATCCAGCGGTGAATGAGGCTACGGTGGTGGCGAGGCCGAATGAATTCTGGGGTGAAACACCTTGTGCTTTTGTGAGTTTGAAAGCTGATATAAAGGATAAGCCGATAGAGAAAGATTTGATCGAGTTTTGCAGGGATAAATTGCCACGGTTCATGGTGCCTAACGACAGTGGTGTTCAAGGAAGAGCTTCCCAAGACTTCAACTGGTAAGATTCAGAAGTTTGTGCTTAGGGAAATGGCTAAAGCCCTTGGTGCTTCAAAGGCAAGCAAATTGTAGAACGAGTCAACTCAACTGGAGTTGAGTTTGCATGCATATTATCTTTATCTGCATGTCACCATACTTGTATTTATCCGGAAGTAGTAGTAATATTCAGTTTTTGGGGAGTTCATGTTCATCCAAATTAGTGGAATGGGGACTTGTTTGTCTTGGCCTATGAATTGAAACATTTGTTTTGTAGCTTTGAAGTCGTATGATATGCTTTAGAACTCGTGAATCAAATTTTCCTAATATTGGATCTCAAAGTGATATGAAATACAAACAATTGCACATTAAATAAAGGCACTGATATTACTATCAGAAAAAAAGATTTTTTTCATAATAAAATCAGAATAATGCTGATTGATGTAATGAACATGCATGTATCATTTCAAGTTGTCAACAAAAACCCTTATTTTCATTTTTTTCCATAGAAATAAATAAATATTATCTTATTTCAAGTTCGCATGAAGAGTTGGGAAGACTTGAGAGAAGTTTGATGAAGTACATATCAATCTTTTTCTTATTTCAAGTTGGCATGAAGATATTCTTTTTCTTTTTCTTGTTAATTCTTTTGTTTTTCCCCATTTCCATTATCAAAGGGAGGTAGTAAAGTGTGAAAGATTTTTTAAATCTATAAAACTAAATTTTAATCTGTGCATAAATAATATTACAGACTATCGAATGCGGAATAAAATCAAAAAACATACCTCCTTGATGTTGTTGGATCACTGTAGAATAAAAAAGAAAAATAGAAATAGTTTTTCTGGGGATTTCTAAACTTAAACAATCTAATATGATGGTGTATTATCTGATATTAACTTAGACAATTTAATACGATGGTGTATTATCTGATAGAATATCAAGTCTAGGGATCCAAAATACTCTATATATTTATATCGTTTTTGTCGCGCCCCATTTTTTGGCCATGATCAAGGAAAAATGAAATAGTACGGTTAAGAGAGAGAATTGTATAATATTAGTACAAAAATAGGGTTTAAAATGGAACTTTAAAATGCGACGTTTGAAGACCCGAAAAATGATCTAGGATAGTGTGTGTATATATATATATATATATATATATATATATATATATATAAAAGGATAAATAGATAAATAATGGAGTCGCCAACTGGTGTGTGAAGTGCATTGAGACACTATCCTAAACCTAAAGGAAAAGGAAAAAACCTAAAGGTTAAGAGAGGTAATAAAGAGATTCAAAAAAATATTTAAACTGTAATAAATAAATAATCTATAAAAATAAATTAGTTATAAACCCTATACTAGATGACTCCTAATCTACAAAAATAAAAAAGATAAGTTCAGGAGTCCTATTGAGGAAGGGAAGGCTAGACGGGGTAACTTAGGCATCTTTTCACCCCCGGTAAAATCGATTGCGAAATTTAATTCATGTTTCCAAGAAATTAACCCATATTTATATCCCAAATTGGATAAACAGAAAACAAATGAATAATAAAACATATATATAATGCGAAGAAGTGGGAAACTCGTTGTGCCGACGTTGGACTGACACAGGAGAAAAATTTTCTAGGCTAGGATCAGATGATGCAAAAAACGAGCAAAAGATTTTTACCAAGAATAGATGTTCTGGAGAAGCTAATAACATACAAATACACGATGCACATGAGCAAATAAAACATAATATTCTAACATATAGGTCTAAATGAAAGTAATAAATGCATGGTATATAATCCTATCTATTATAATAAACTTAAACTTTTTCACAATGAGATAAGCTGCAATAAATAATCATAAAGTGAACAATGATAATAAGCTAAAGAAAACAATTAAACAATTAGCATACAAACCAAGTATTGCGTGTAGATGATTTAGGAATACCTCTTGCGGTGTAGAATGGTACAAAATTAACCTATTCTTAACTCAAAATATGAACGAATGGATCAATATAATATGTAAGTATGAATATCGCATCTGTTAAACTAACAAAAGTAATTCTAACGAGTAAATTGAGATAAACTATCTTAAAAATGGATAAGTAACATATATTGAAAAGAAAGAATGACTTAATTGAGTGAAATTCAGACTTAAAGGATACAACTACAATATTTTTTAAGTAATGAAAATGTCCACATACCGAAGCAGAACGTAGTTCTAATTGTAAAATAACATTTATAAAGAAAAAAAGACTAATTAAGAACAAAAACGAACTTCTAATGGTTTAATTACAAAAACTACAGAGTGTTTGGATTGAAATGCGATTTAAGAAGAGTTTAGGGGCCAACAAATGCCTTTTTAAGAAAGTTTTAACAACTAACAAGTAATTACAAAAAGATCGGGAACTAGAGTAAGCGATTTCAAAAGTTTCAAGGACTTACAAATAATTTCAAATAGCTTCTAGGGCAAAAATATAATTCTTACAAGTTATAGGGGCAAAACATAATTTTAGAAGGGTGCAATGGACTAACGTGCAATTTCAAAGTATATTTTCAAGGGCCAAAATGCAATTACAAAAAATTTGGGGGGCAAAAGCGTGATATTAAAAGTTCAGGGGTCAAACAGTAAATGTTAAAAGATTAAGAGCTTATTGCAATTATAGGAAATTAGCCATGACCAAACTAAAAATATACAAATAAGAAAGGGTCCAAAATTATTTCTTATACCTTTATGAAGTAATCTGGCCCAAAACATGTTTTATTAGCCCAAACGAAATAGGCCACATATAATGTATTACCCCCAAAAAGTAAATTCTCAGCCCCTCCAAAATAACTCACCAGGCCCAAACTAAAATAGGACAACCCAATTCACAAGACAATCAACAAGACCCAATAAGAAATATAAACCATTAATCAAGTGTAGAATAAGTTCATCCCCAAAATAAAAGGTCCAAAAGGCTATATACCCCAACACTGTAACTTGATAACCACTATCTACTAAATTAAACCCAAGCCCAAGAGACCTAAAAATCCAAAACTACAAATATATTCAACTCATTCATAGCAATTTACATCCAACTCGATCAAGACCCGAAAGCCCATTGAATAAGCCTACCATCTACATTAATTAAAAAGGGCCCATCAGCCGAACAAAAAAACCATTAGTCAAAACAAAAGGCCCACAACCAAACAAAACAAAAATCTCAAACCCCTAAAACTATTTACCACTAAATGGGCACAATAATAAAACCCAAATCTAAAAGATTAGTTTGGTTATTTTGTAAGATCAGTGGCAAAAATACATTTTTATTACTAAAAAAATTCTTATTCCCTATTATTTTCGTGTTGGGGATCAGGGTAAAATCATTTTTGATTAGGTATAGATATTCCTAATTTTTTTTTTTTTTTTGAAGAAATCCTCATCTCCCCTTAATTTTAACTTATCAAAACATTATTGGTCCATTTTTAAGTTTATGTGATTTAGATGTTAATGTAACATTTTACTGGACTGGGCATTGGATACAATTTAAACTCACTTTTTTTTAATCCAAAAAGCCCATCAGATTTTAAAAATAAGTCCAAAAACTATCATTTTTCTCAAAAAAAACACCAATCAGATTTTAAGCACAAAAAAATCACATCAGATTTAAAAAATCATGGCCTGAAATACCACCAAAAAAACTACAATAAGCAACAAACAGGCCCAACAGAAGTCTAAACATAACAAACAAAACCTTAGCCAACACCTAGTAGAAATAATAATAGTATTGGTAGTAATAATATAAAAAAGAAAAAATCATTTATTTTGTAAAGTAAAAATGATCGATTTGACGTTTTCTTTTCGTATGTCTTTCGACGAATTTTTTTTGACAAGATTATATATTTTCGTGTTCGACTTGTACCCGATAATATAATTTATTCTGATTTCACGTCAAACGATAAAATACAAATTTACAAAATATTCTAATAATTAACACAAATACACAAATATCATGAAAATTTTGATTTTGATTTAAAATGTACCCGAAAAGCAACCATTGAAAGAACGTGCATTCGAACCTCAAAAATCTTTGATCCAACAATCAAAATGGTTTCCAAAGACTAGCAAAAATTACCTAAGTGTTCCAAAACCTTGAAATCAACATTGACAACATTAAAATTAGAAAAATGATATTGACGTACAAAAAGACCATTTTGTCCCTACTCCCACAAAAGTGATCAAAAATGTCATTTTACCTAGAAAACGTATATTTTTGTGAAATTGGGACGTTATTTCGAAGAACACAAAATTTTGAAAAGCTCAACCCAATTTGTCTCTTAACTGCAAGAAATGGGTCAAAATTCGGTACTTACAATTTTTCCCATAAAAAAAGTAAGCAGTTATAATGAGTAGTTATCACAAGTGTAACAATTATCACAATGTAGTAATTATCACAAGATATTTATTAAGTCAAATTGATAAATATCAGAATTAAATATTGGATCAAATATTTAGAATTTAAAAGTAAAACCTACATGGGATAATTACAAAAAATTCTAACATTTCTCCCACTTAATCCCCATATTTTATTCGATATACAAACTAGAATTCAAATCTCACAAGTAAGATCCAAAATACATGAATCATGGTGACAAGTCCTCTAAGAAACAAGTATTGTCTTTCATGTATTATTATGCATTATGTCTCTTCAACACTAAACCTTTATGTGATAACACAACTTAATAAATAAGCCTTATGCTTATTATAGGTCCAATTTAAGTGAGTTTTCTCAAATAACTAAATAAGTATGCACAACTGAATATGAAAAAATACAACTGAATAAGAGTTTCATTGAAAATATCAAATGTACGTACATGTAAAATGAGGTCACGTCATGGAACGAAGTCCCATTCTAACTATATGCTTCCTGAAAATCTTTGGTGGCATGCCTTTAGTCAAGGGATCGGCTATCATCAATTCAGTATTAACGTGTTCAATGACCACTTTATTTTGTTTAACACATTCTCGAATGGCTAAGTATTTGATGTCGATGTGTTTACTTCGACTATCACTCTTATTGTTTTTAGCCATAAAAACAACAGCTGAATCGTCAAAACAAAATAACCTCAATGACCTAGAAACAGAATCCACAACTCTAAGCCCAGACATGAAACTCGTCAACCATACACCATGCGAAATTGCCTCAAAACAAGAAACGAACTCAGCTTCCATAGTAGAGGTTGCAATCAAAGTTTGTTTAGCATTTCTCTAAGACACGGCTCCACCGGCTAGTATAAAGACATAAACTAGATGTCGATTTTTGTGAATCAATGCAGCTAGCATAGTCTAAATCCAAGTATTCAAACACCTCTAATTTATCAGTCCGTCTGTACATAAGTATGTAATCTTTCGTTCCTTGAAGGTACCTCATTATCTTCTTTGCAACTCTTCAGTGGTCCATACCTGGATTACTCTGATATCTTCCCAACATTCTTACAGCAAATACAATGTCAAGTCTTGTACAAACCTGAGCATACATCAGGCTTCCTACGGTAGAAGCTACGGAATGTTTTTCATTTGTTCCCGCTCAAAGTCATTTTTTGGACATTGGTTCAAATTGTATTAACTTGTCACCCTTCACAATGGGTGCCACACTTGGTGAACAATCTTTCATCTGAAACCTCTTTAAACCTCTGTTAATATAGGTTTCTTGAGCCAATCCAAAATGCACCCAATTCTATCTCTATGCATCTTTATGCCAATGATATAAGATGCCTCACCCATGTCCTTCATATCAAAGTTTCTAGAGAGAAATTGTTTCACCTCATGTGGCAATCATTTATCATTACTTGCAAGTAAGATGTCATCCACATACAGAGCAAGAAAACAAATCTTAGTCCCACTAACCTTCTGGTATATGCATTGATCCATGATATTCTCTTCAAAATCAAATGAAGAGATCACACCATGAAATTTTAATTACTATTGACGGGAGGTTTGCTTCAATCCATATATAGACTTCTTAAACTTGCAACTAAATGCTCACCATTACTAGAGGAAAATCCTTCAAGTTATTTCATATCAACATTTTTCTCTAGATCTCCATTAAGAAACACCGTTTTTACATGCCATTTTATACAAATCCATATCAAAATGGGCAACCAATGCCATAATGACTCGAAGAGAATTTTTCTTAGATGCAGGAGAAAAAGTTTTCGTATAATCGATTCTTTCTGTCTGAGTGAATACTTTGGCAACAAGTCTAGTTTTATATCTTTCGATATTGCCTAATGAGTCTTTCTTGGTTTTAAAAACCCATTTACATCCTATGGTTTTTGCACTAATAGGCAACTCGACAAGATCATAGATTTCATTTGATGCCATTGATTCTATCTCTTTTTTCACGGCATTGTACCACAAGTCAGATTTATTACAATTCATGGCTTGTGAAAACATTTCAAGATCATTTTTGGCTCCAATATTACACTCAAACTCTTGCAGATGCACCATATAGTCATCAGGAATTGCTATTTTCTTTACTCTTGTAGATCTTCTCAATGTTGTTCTAACATTATCCGGAGAAATGTGTTGTTCAACTGGTTATTCAACAATTTTAGATATTTGTTAAACAATAGGATCTACTAGATCATTATCAGCAATTTTTGAAGTTTCAAGGATTGGTTGTTCAACACGTACTTGGTATCGGGGAGTGTAATGAATATCAATAGTCCGTCCATGACTAGAAGTGAAAGATTGTGGAACAGAATATTCTATCTCAGATCTAATATCCAATGGTCTATCATTCCCACTAATTAGGTCATTCTCAAGAAACTTTGCATTTCTTGACTCAACAATTCTTGTACTATTAGATGGACAATAAAATCTATATCCCTTAGACCTTTCAATATATCCAATAAAATACCCACTAACGGTCTTTGGGTCCAACTTCTTTTCTTGTGGGTTATAAACTCCCACTTCATATGAGCATCCCCAAATGCGTACATGCCACAAATTTGATTTCTAACCTTTAAATAACTCAAATGGCGTCTTTGGGACAGCTTTGGTTAGAACTCGATTTAATATGTACACTGTTGTCTTAAGAGCTTCACTCCACAAAGATTCTAGAAGTTTTGAGTACATGCTTGCATGCTCCGTACCACGTCCAATAATGTTAGGTTTCTTCTTTCTACTACACCATTTTGGCTCGGAGAATCAGGTTTAGTGTATTGGGCAACAATCCTATGCTCAGCAAGAAACCTTGCAAAAGGACCAGATGCTTGTCCATCTTTAATGTATTTGCCATAGTACTCACCACCTCTATCAGATCTCACAATTTTAATTTGTTTTTCACATTGTTTCTCTACTTCTGCCTTAAACACCTTAAAGGCGTCTAGTGCTTCATTTTTGTTATTAAGCAAGTAGAGATACATGTATTGTGAGAAATCATCTATGAAGGTGATGAAATACTTTTGATAATATGCGTCCATATTCGGACAACATATGTCATCATGTGTGATTTCTAATAATTTCAAACTCCTCTTGGCTCCTTTTTTTGATATGTTGGTCTGCTTACCTTTTATACAGTCCGCACAAGTCTAGAAATCAGTAAAATCTAGAGTACTAAGTACTCCATCATTCACTAATCTCTTGATTCTCTGAATGGAGATGTGTCCCAATCTCCGATGCCACAACATAGAGGAATCCTCATTCATAACACATCTTTTAACACCAGCATTATTTTGAACATGCAAAGTAGTTAATGTAGCATCGTTTTGCAAATTAATTTGAAAAAGACCATCAAACAAAATAACATTCGTAACAAGGTCAGATTTATAAAATAAACTAAATCCAACATTTGAACAATACCAGGAATATCCCAAAGGTACAAGTTTTGACAACGAAATTAAATTTTTAGAGAAATTTGAAACATAAAATGTCCTTTCCAATTTAAAACAAAGCCACTACTGAGAACTAAACTGCATGTCCCAATTGCATTCACGTGAGACTACATCTTATTTCCTGAATAAATGCACTGCTCACTTTTCATTGGCTTCCTTAGGTTTCGCAATCCCTGCAAGGAATTCGTAATATGGATTGTAGAACCAGATCAATCCATCATGTGTTATGATTAAGATCTATCATAGACTTAGATTCATAACATACAAGTGAGATTAAGTTACCTTTCTTCTCAAACTAGTTCTAGAATTTAGGGAAATCCTTCTTCATGTGCCCCTTCTTCTTACAGAAGAAGCACTTGGATTCCTTCTTAGTATCTCCTTGAGGAGAAATCTTTTCCTTTCTCTTCTTCTTGGCTTGGTTATTCTTATTCTTTCCTTGAGTTTCCAGATGCACACTCTCTCCAGTTTCTATAAGCAGCCTTCCTTCCTCTTGCACACACATGGTCATCATGTGTGTTGTAAGAGATCTTGAAAGGCCCATACTGCTGTGGTAGAGAGTTCAGAATATAGTGCACAAGAAAAGACTCAAACATTATAACCTCAAGATTTTTTAGTTGAGTCACTATGTCGCTCATGTGGATGATATTTTCACGCATTCCTTTGATACCGATAACTTCATGGTAAAGAATTTTATGATTAAGGTGCTTGCTAAAACCTTATCTGAAAACTCAAACTGCTCATCAATGGCCTTCACGATTATACACATAGCTCTTGGACATTATTATACTAATCGACAAAATCTCAAATGCCAGCTGAGATGTTGGTCTTTATAAACATCACGTTGAAGTGATTAGATCGCTCCTACGTTTCATAAAATTCAACATCACTATGTTGGCTGTTCTCAGTAATCGGAGGTGGTTCGTCTTTCTTGATAGCATAATCAATGTCTATCCACCCCAAATGAAGAAGAATCTTCTCTTTCCACAACTTATAGTTGTCACCCTTAAACTCGGGAATGTCACATTTCATATCAGAAAAATTCATAGGTTGAAAAAACTACATAAATAATTACATACATGTCAAAATTTTGAGGCAAATTAAAATTTATTATGTTTTACTAATGCAAAACATGCCAAAAAATATGAATTTCATGACATGCCTGTAGGCTAAATTTCTAATTCAAATAAATTCATATCAAAATGACGAAACTATTAAATCATGTTCCTTTCCTTAATTCCCGTGGGTAAATTAAGGAATATAATTTAATAATTTTCACTCTTTTAATCACACAATATAATATAATAAAAATTTCTGTAGGATAAAATTTATTATATTAAATGTGATATAATAACAATTAATGTCTTATATTATAGGTGATCTCAAAATAACAAAATTAATGTACATATATATATTTATTAATTAAAGATGCTGCGGCTACACTATAATTAAAAAATATATATACATATTTATACGGATCACAGACATTAATAATTACAGAAAAGTCACAAACATGTATATAATGTTGATATATATATATATATATATATATATATATAGACACGTACACACATACAAATAACAAACTGGAAATAACTTATCTATAAACATAATACATTCCAAAACTAAACAGTTTGAGTAGCTCAACTGGTCAAACTGTCTAACCTTTAACTTGAGGGTCTCAGTTCAAACCCTTCCAGCAGTGCCTCTAATTCTTAGGTTCAAACTCTTCCAGTAGTGCCTCTGATTTTTTTTCTTTAACCAGAATAAGACCCTGAAAGTAGTTTATAAAAATATTATTATTTTTTAACTAGAATAAGATCCTAAATAGTTTATAAAAATATTGTGTTGCAAAACTACACGACCACTGATGGTGGCTTACTGGTTTGAATGCGTGACCCATTATCATAAGGTCACGAGTTCAAACCAAGGCAATTTTTATTTTTTTTTTGTTTTAATGAGAACTAGCTTATAAAATTGTTTTATTCCCAAATTCCATAAACCACAAGGTGGTCTTGTGGTCAAAACATAGGCCCTGTGACAAAGGTCACAGGTTCGATTTTTCTCAGGGTTTTTTTTTTTACATCATCTTCTTCACCCGTTTGGACCAAAAAGGGTATGTGCGACCCGAATGCAACCCGCACATATTTCCAGCCATTTGGAAATCAAAGAATTGCGTTTTAATCACAGAAAACATAGAAATCCAATTTTCTAATGATTTCTAACTTTATTTTTCAATAAAAACATCAAAAATCATAAACCCATATCCATGATCCATAATTCATATAGTTATTAAAAAAAATACAGTCATAGCCCAGCAATAAATAACACCAAAATATATGTTTTTAATCAAGGACAAATCATAGAATCAATTTTAAATAATTTATAATTTTAGATTTCTTCAATAACATATCAATGGTGAACCCCAATCAACACACATATATATATATATATATATATATATATATATATATGTATGTATATGTAAATCAAAGTAGAGGCATAACAGCTCTGATACCAAATGAAAGATTTTTTAAATCTATAAAACTAAATTTAATATGTGTATAAATAATATCACAAAATATCAAATACGGAATAAAATCAATGAACATACCTTCAGCCGTTGATGTTGTTAGGTCACTATAGAATAAAAAAGAAAAATAGAAATAGTTTTTTGGTTACTTTTAAATCTAGATAATCTGATACGATGGTGTATTTTCTGATAGAATGTCAGGTCTAGGGACAAAAAATACTCTATATATTTATAACTTTTTTTCTCATCAGAAAACATAAGCAGTTACGATGAATAGTTATCACAAGTGTAACAATTATCACAATGTGATAATTATCACAAGATATTTATTAAGTCAAATTGATAAATATCAGAATTAAGTATTGGATCAAATATTTAGAATTTAAAAATAAAAATCCACATGGAATAATTACAAAAAATTCCAACAAAGTGGGTATAAATCTTCATGGAAATTGCTGAGATACTATCTATACAGCCATCAATTATTATTAAATTATTAGTTGAATGAAAATTTATTGCAAGTTTAGCTTGAGATATGGCCTATTTAACTACTCAAGGTCATATTTAGCTGTGCATTACGTCTGTTGGCTAAGCAATTAAAGAGAAATTGTTAAAGTCTGTTCTTTTTTGTTTGGGGCTTTAGGCTAAGTTTGGGAGTTTAGGGGAGAAGAGAAAAGAAGAGAAAGTTTTAAGTTATGGAAGAAAGGAAGAAAAGAGAAAAATAATGTGGTTTTGGGGTAAATTTTTTTGTGTAGATTATATGGTCCCATTACATTATATATTTAGCCACATAGTCTATCTTTTTTTTAAAAATTTAAACATTATAGTTTTTCATCCCTTTAAAATCTGAAGATGAATTATGTAGCTAAGTAAAAGATACAAGGTGTATAGTGGAGTCATACACTTTGATCCACAAAAGAATCTATCTATATCTATCCATATATATTATAGCAAAATCCTTTTGGGGAAAGCTATAAGTAATTGACATGTGACATATTAAAAAATAGAGGTAAAAAATTAACTATTTAATTAACTAAATCTTACCTTTAATTAACTTTATTTTTTTAAATCCTTATTTTATCACACATCTTATAATTAATTTTTTTCCAAAAAGAGGTACAAAATTAATATATATATATATATATATATATATTTATTTATATGAAAATTTTACAGTCCTTTTTAGGAAACTAATCTATTGTGCTTTAGATACTTGTACAGTACAACATTATGTGCTTTAAGAGCTTGTACTATACAAGCTTTCAAAGCCAAGGGAATGATTAACGTAAAGGGGACTGTAGAATTATATATATATATATATATATATATATATATATATATATATATATATTATAGCAAAACTCCTTTTGGGTAAAGTTATAAGGAGTTGACATGTGGCATATTAGATTAAAAAAAATTACTTGATAAAAAATAGAGATAAAAAATCAACTACTTAATTAACTAAATCTTACCTTTAACTAACTTTATTTTTTTTTTAAATCCTTATTTTATCACACCTGTTATACTTTTTTTTTTTCAAAAAGAGCTACAAAATTAAAATTGTATTATACATCATCATATAAGTATTATTATTAATTATAAGTTAAGAAAATAAATATTTATTAATTATGAAAAACTTTTATATATATATCATCACTAAGAAATTAATTTTAGACATATATTTAAGTAGTAACTTTCATAAAAGTAGGAAGATATTTAGCCTAATTATGTCTAAATAATATCATTCTTACAACCAAATTACATTCACTTAATATTTATCAAAAAGAACTATATATTTATTATATCAAAAAAGATAAAAAGGTTGTAAGATCATTTTTTTTACATCTTCTTGCAACTTTATATTTATTGTTAATTAATAATTCAATGTCAATACACATCATTCTTAAGTGATCATGTAATCGCAATAAGTTAAAAAATAGTTTTAACAATATGTCTTATTTTTGTTGTCACCATTAGTTGTATTATTTTTTGCTGTTGATTTAGAGATATATCTAATAGATTAGAAGGAAAAATAGTAAAAATTAGCGTGACTTTTATCATAGTAGTTTATAAGATTTGAATGCCAAATTATTAATGATTAACAATTATATTGTATAATACTAAAAATTCTTAAATACAAGTATCCTTTTTTCTTTTTCTTTTTTAAGTTTTTAACAGTTTGAAAAAAGGGGTCACAAGTCTTTTGTTTAATATCTCATTTGTTAGCTAATAATCATATTATGTCAATTCTCCTTAATCAGTTATCATGTCAACTATCCTCCTTATTCTCATTGCCTACTATATTATTTCTTTGCTCAATTAGTTTTTATCTGATAAAAATAAATATACGTAACTTTTCATTTTTCATACACAGATCATTTTCTTTGCTCAATTAGTTTTTATCTGATAAAAATAGATATACGCAACTTTTCATTTTTCATACATGGATCATTTTTTTTTTTAAAGTTTTTATCTTATCTCTATCATTTACTCTATCATTATGTACAATCACCAAACTTTTTACAAAAAAAAAAATTGTTAACTTAAGTTTAAGTCCTACACACATATCATGATTTGTTTCATATGGGTATATACGTTCCTGTGCATCTCGACATTCTCAAGTTCAATCAAGCCAATCTTTATCTTTGCTTCATCATTGTTGTAAAATATGATTTCCTCTATTTGGTTATTCAATTTAGTTATATAGTCATTTCATTTGTTTTCTTTACTTTAGGTACTTAATTTTCAAATAATACACTAATACATATGTTTTTCCGTTTTTTCTTACTATACAAATTTGAGTAATAGCCAGATACAAAGATAATACTATAAATATGTTTTTCTCTTCTATTTCTCTAAATCTAGTTAGAAGTAACTTTTCTATGACAATATCAACTTATATACATACATATATATATATATATACATATATATATATATATACATATATATATATATATAATCATACTTCTCTAGAAAATTGGAATTATGTTTCAATACATAATCTTGACTATTCGTACCACTTGATTGCATGGTATGTATAAAATGACAACGCCAAAATATGCACATGACTATATTAACTATAGAAATTCCATTTCTTCTTAATTGTAGTTTCTATTGACAATTTGTATCAACAAAATTAAGTTAATTTATACTAAACAAACAAATAATTTTAAATTAGTGTTTATTTGATCACTATAAATAAAAATATGTTCATTAACATTTAACAAAACGAGTTTTATCCTTTGTTTTCGCATAGAAATTAGAAGTAGGTTATCAACACAATCATATATCTAGTGATAGTAAGTTACTATATATATACTATACATATCTGATTTAATTTTAACTAATAATTAAGTTATATAATTACTTTTTAATTATGTTTATATGATAGATATATAAACATTTTATATTCATACTTAAGATTTAGTATATTTTTAGTTGTTCCATAAACTAAAATATATTTTTAATTATTTTTAATTTATATTTTCTAATTAGTAAAATTTATAGATATTATTACTTAATTTTGTTTGTACTTATATAGTTTAATTACCAAAGGTTATATATAGTCAATATTGTTTTACTAATATTATTTTGGTGTAGTAATATGAATGTAGATATTCATCCTATGCACGGGATATTTCGCAAATATATAGTAAAGTAAAGGGGTGATTTGTGAGAGATCACATAAATGTGACGAATGGCAATCATATTCAAAGTTATTTGAAATATTTACTATGATAAAAGTTAGTTATAACATATGGTTAAAATACATTTCTAAAAAATTATTATTGGTGAGTATTCATAACACTTATTTAATAGCAAAGTTATTTGTAATTTTACCAAATAGGATAGACGTCTATTACCAATGTGATTTGTAATTTTACTATGATAAAAAATGTTAATTATAACCAACAATTAAATACATTTTTAAAAAATTACTATTGGTAAATAGGGGTGTTCAAACCTACCCGAAAACCAGACTCAACCCAAATGAATTTGAAGTTAAATGGATTGGGTTATTTGGTTGAGTTACCCGAACTTAGTTAGGTTGGGTTTTAAAAAAATAAAACCAAACCCAACCTAATCCGATAACTCAAATATAATTTACTTATATTTTTTATTATTTTCTTTTTAATATCATCTAACTTATAATTTTTTTTTTCCTTTTCATTCTTGACATAACATTCATCTAATACATTATATAATTTTTTCTTCTCATTCTTGATCTAACCATTTCATTTTTTTTGATAAAAATACATTTTGTAATGAATGCTCTTACAATAATATATATATATATATATATATATGTATATATATATTTACATTTTAACCCAAATAAATATGAAAATCCGAGTAACCCATCCAAGTACACTTGAGTTGGGTTTACTTGGATTTTTATATTAGTTGAGTTGGGTTATGTTTTAAATATTCAACCTAAAAACACTATAATTTGAACCCGAAAACATACTAACCCAATAACCCAACCTATAAACACCCCTATTGATAAATATTCACAACTACTATTTTCATCTAAAATAGATATATTTATTAAATATTTATTGATATATATTTACTAGCATTCAAAAACTTTTCTATGCATAGGATAGTAAAACATTTTCAAAACTCATGTTTAAAAATAATTATTTTTGAAGTATTGGAAAATTATTTTTAAGAAAAATTTCAAATAAGACTATGAGATCAGAATCTCGATAGGATAAAAAACCCACAAAAAGACAAAATAGAATAATTTTCAAGAATATATAGATCAACTTATGTACAAAAAAAAAAAAAAAATAGTCACAATCATATCTATACATATCTATAGGTAAATTAATGTTTTTGTGAAAATTTCTGAATTATTGATATGTGGAATGTCAAATATATAGTAAATTTATATAGTAAATAACGATAGTGAAAATGATCAATTATATAATTAATAGTAAAAGTTGAAATTAATTACCTAAACATTACCTTTAACTATTTTTATTTGTTCAAAATTATCACTTTATGTACATATACCTCTTATGATTGAATTTTCCCAAAAGAATTATAAAATTAAAAGTGTTATATAAATAATCATATATATATCAATTACTAAAAATAACTTAGGAAAACAAATACATATTAATTTGGAAAAAAAGGTTAGACATATAATATTAAAGGTTACTCATAATAACCATCATAAGTAGGAAGATATTTTGCCTAAATATATCTAATTAATATTATTTTTCAATCTAATTACATATAGTATAGATTACTATAAGTTTCTCACAAAAATTGATTTTTCTATAGATATAGTAATAATTTTATCCAAATAATAATAATAACTACTGTATCGGTATTACGAAAAATTTATACTACTAAATAAATTTATTCTTTGCATTTTCTTCCACCTTTATATTTATTGATAACTAATATTTAAATATCGGTAGATGTTACTCTTACCTATTATTAAGGTAAGCACACTAAAATAATATCAATATTTCCTTTCGACTTCTTTTCCTTGTATAAACCCACTTCTGTAATCTATCTATACCATATAGTACAGCAAATGGGTTCTTTGTGAGTGTAGTTCTACTACCTGGACAAGTGATATATATAATAGTAAATCTACATATCAATTTTAATAGTAAAAATAAAAAATAAAATACTCAATTAATAATTTTAATTCAAATCAATTATTTAGATCATGTCTTAACTATTTTTATTTGTTTAAGGCCCTTACATTATGTAATCTAACTCTTATCATTTATTTTTCTCAAAAGAATTACAATACTAAATATTATGGATGATTACATAAATATCAATTCTTTATGACACATAAAAATATAAAATGATGTATACTTTAGCCTGCATAATGTTTAATGGGTTATTCTTAATAAATTTGAAAAATGTATAACATAATTGCGCATGAATAATTTCATTTTTAACCAAATTATAATACTTTTGTCAAAAATTAATAATAAAAAATTACAAATTTAATCGCTAAATTATTTTTAATATCTCATAGAGATTTCTCAATTTTTTAAAAAAAAAATTTTTCATCATAAACAATTTTTTAATCGTACAGAAGTCCTCCAAACTTTTTTTAAATTTTTTTTGTCCCTTAAGTACTTTTGCACTCCACATATATACCCTTTGTTTTTATTTAAATCTTTTGTCCCTCGAGTTTTTTGTTTTGTTATCATGGATAGATGACTACTTTGATTGAAAAAAAAAACACTTGAGGGACCTTCATGAAATTTTGAAAATAGTTGAGGATGAAAAGGTTTAAATAAAACTTGGGAGCCTTCTTAAGGGATTAAATTTACAATTAATTCGATTAATAATCGTGTGCTGTATCACAAGGAAGAAACAAAGTTCATCTAAAATTATTATTTTTTCTTTGTATCTCTTTCTAACATTATGTTCATTAACAATTAGCTACTGATTGATGTCATTATTAAATGAGGATGTAAACATATTCGCTAAAAAGTAACCTTAATATTATATCTTATTTATTTTTAGTAATTTTTTCATATCATTACACTTACAAGTATGCTTTATATAATTATATATTGATGAGTAAATCAATTGTTGTAAGTGTTTCTTTTTTTTTTTCTTCCTTTTTATGTTGAAAATAATAATTACACTTTCTTTTGTTTATTTATTATTTATTTATTTACCCCTCCCCCTACCATGTAATGACTAGAACCTATTGCCAATAAGTCATAGAGGAAGTATCTTATCACCTAAATTACGCTTCATTGTCATTACACTTTCTTTGATATGCTATAATAGTATGGCATTTTCAATTTTAGTCATTTTGATAAAATTATTTACTTATTACAATTTTGATCTCATAGTTTTATCTAGAATTTTATCTTCTTGATCTAAATGAATATGTAATCTTTCAAAATTTATTTTTTAAACAAATAGTACAATTTTTTTAAAGATTGTCATGCATATAAGACTAATATTTGTGATTAAATGAAGATAATTATGTACAAATGTTCAATAACAAATTTTTCATAAGACAACAAAATAGTTTTAATTGCACATTCAACGATCATGTTATTTAATTGTCTTCTTTGTTTTTTTATTTAGTTTATGGTGATGTAGAACTTACTATATATAATTACTCAGTTAATAATAAAAGTTTTTCAAGCAATAATCGATATACTAATATTATTTTATTATATACGTTATATATATTTATCTTTCTTACATAGTACAATTTATCAATTAAATAAGTTAGGAGGTTTTGGACTTATGATAAGTATTGGAGTTCTATCCTTGTGTAGAGTTTAATGTTTTTCCTTTTTACTCTTGTCATGGGCAGAAGAAATGGATTATATATATAAACAAAAGATTCGATGATATTTTTTGAATAAGTAATATAAATTTAGTCCGTGACAAATATATGATAAGAATACAGGACTGATTTCATTTTATACCCTTCAACATATACTTAAAATTTTATTTTACACCCCCAATATTAGTTTTAGATACGTTGCACTCGTAACTTTGAAATCTGTCATATTTCAATCTATTTTTAATATCGTCAATAAAGTTAACGATTTGTTTACTCACCCAAAATATTGTGGCTACATTGTTGTGTATCCTCCTCGATTTGTTGTACACACAAAAAGATTCTGTTAATTTTGGTGACTATGAAAAATTGGACTAAAATTAGGCAAGTTTGAAAATTGGGGTACAAAATGTCTTAAATTGAAATTGGGAGTGTAAAATAAATTTTTTTTAAATATTCATATTTTAGTGTTTTTGTCTTTAAAGTTTAGTGGGAATGAAAGTGCCTGTACATTCGAAACAATATACACATATTAAAGTTAAATATGTAAGCTACTATCATACATAAGTCTTGTATACTTAATGCTTATTTCTGCATCTATAATTAACTTTCTGTTATTTTTTGCTTAACTTAAATTTGAAGATTTTTAAGAGTGTATTCGAGAATTGTATTGCTTTTATCTATTCTTTTAGTTTATGATGTTATAGAACCTAATAGCATTAAGGTTCCATTTGAATAGTCTAAATTTCTCATTATTTTTCAAATAATATTTTATAATCATTTATAGTTCGTTTTCCTATTACTTTTTAATCTCACCATACATCAAATTTAATGGTTAGTTAATATAGTATTTTAAATAATATTATGAAAAATAGCTATTCAAACGAAGCCAAATTTTGATTTAATTATTAAAAAATTTATACCTTAATTTACATATTTGACATTTAAATTTCATAATATTTCTATTTCCCGTGCGTAACCCGAGTTTTTAGACTAGTATATGTATAGTATAGCAAAGGGGTCTTTTAGTGAGGAGCTACTAGAGCATGACAAGTGGCATCGTACTATTAGTCATTTTTTTACCTATCCCTAATTAACATATTAAATTTTATAAAACTAATATAAGTTTAAATATTCAAATAACTTTATCCCATCACATTTCAATTTTTTTTATTATGAAAATGAGCACAAACTAATTATGGAGTCTAACAAATAATTAGTAATTTTTATATTGTCCAGCCATTTATATATGGAAAAAAGTTTAGTCCATTAAAAAAACAAATGACCTTACAATCATTAAAAACAAATTTTAAACGTATATTTAATACCCAAGGAGTAGTTTTTATTAGGAAAAATGAATACAAACTAATATGGACTATAACAAGTAATTATTAATTTTTTTATTCTTTGCTCATTTATATTCGCAAAAAAGTTTAGTCTATATATATATATATATATAAGAAAATGAGTTTATATTTTAAAGGCATATTTAACAATCTTTAATTATCTTCTTATTTTATTTTTGGTACTGTAAACTTAAACAAGATTATCATATAACTTTCTTATCTTTATTTGATTTAATTACTAAAAGATTGTTTGAGCATTACCCATATATATCAAATATATATTAACTCCTATATTTATCATATTCCTTTTTTTCTTTCTCAATTTTTACTACTCACTTTTAAACACAAAAAGGTAGGTAAATATCTATCGGACCCATATTTATTATAAATATTCAATCCCATATCTATCAAATTTATCTTTTTCTTTCTCCCTCTATATTTAGCTACTTCAATTAAAAAAGTAAAAAAAAAAAAAAGATAATGCATGTGAGCAATATGCCATTAGTTTTAGTTTTTTTTTTTCCTCTCTATTCTTTTTCTATTTCCTTTATAAAAAAAAAAACACATTAGATAATAAATTATCTATATCTATTTAAATATTCAATGAACATATGTATCATGTCTATCCTTTTTTTCTATTTTTTTGTACTACTTCATTTTAAAATATGAAGAGGTAGATGATATCCATTTTAAACATTTGAGACACATAATTATCAAATTTACCCTTTTTTCTTTCTCTATTTTGAGATTTTTTTATTTTATTATTTTGGCGACCTAAAGCTCTATTTTGAGTATAACTCTACTTAACTCAATATATATATTCAACATATATAGATACACACATAAAGTAAATCATAGCAAAAGATCTTCCCATAAAAATTGGTGAGGAAATACCATGTTTCACAGTATTTTTAACCTTATTTTTTTACTAATTACTTTAATAAAAAATACAAGAAGTTAGATTAAAAAAAATGATCCAATCTATTTAAATATTTAACCCACATACTTATCACAATCATTATTTTTTTGTTCATTATTCTTATTACTCCCTTTTTGAATGACCTATATTCAATCCCACACTTATTAAATTTATCCATTTTGCTTTTTCTATTTTAGCTACTTCACTTTCTAAAACAAAAAAAAATATCATGCTATTTTAAAAATTTAACCCACTCAATACTTGTTAGATTTACTATATTCTCAATCATTCTTAAGATGGTTTGATGACTATGATAATTACGTAGATTCCAGTTAAATATCTCCCATTTCATAAGAATTTCAATCACTATTGACTCCTCAATACGTAGCGATGTTTTTCACTCTTCATGCTAAAGTGTGTAACTTTTTACATTCTACTACCTTTGCACTATCATAAATTTTGGGAATTTAAATATTTTTTTTGTTTACTGTTGACAATTTTAGAATAAATTTTGATAACAAAATGCAATTTAGGTACAACTTATTAGTTATGAGTTCAAGTCACTAAGGTGTAGGAGGAAAGGTGGGTTTAAAAAGATAAGGTTAAAGAATATTCGCCTGAATTTTCTTTTCATATTTGTAGAAGTTTTAAAATGCTTTTAGATGCATAGTGATGCAGCAAGTTAGTTGTCTATTGAATTTTTCTTATTATACTTTATGACAAAATTTTTGAATACCTAGAATTATATTTTTAAACATACTATTGAGATTTATTTATCTCCCTAAGTCCCGTATTTTTCAACATTCCTTTGTTAATCTTAAATTGTGGTAATTTTTTTTTATGTTGATCATTATTGAATATGATTGCATGGCATCTTAAATTAGGACAAGTGAGTGAGTGTTTTTTTTTTTTTTTTTCACAATCAATTTTAATTTTATATTTTCTTGCAAAATTTGTGTCCAAATAATTCATGTTCCATTAACGTTTTCATTTTTATAGATTATTCAACTAGTTTCTTAACATAGTTACACATATAAGTAATTTCATTCTTGCAACCCAATAAAATAAAATTGACAAGGAAAAATTACAAAATTTAATCTGTAAATTATTTTTAAAGTATCATGGAGATCCCTCAAATTATAATTTTAATTTTTTCATCCTTAACATATTTTTTAATCACAAGAAGTACCCGACATTTTTTTTGTAAACTTTTTCAATTTTTTGATCCTCAAGTATTTTTCTCATCCACATATGTACCCTACATTGTTTTTTATTTAAGTCTTTTGTCCAACAAATTTTTGTTTTTTCTTAAATCATGGCTATATAAGTACTTAGATAGGGAAAAAAAATACTTGAGGGACCTTCGTGAGATTACGAAAACAGTTGATGATGGAAAAATTTAAATAAATCTAACAAGGAGAGACTTTCTTGAGATCAGAGAAAAACTTCTCTTTTCATAGTTTAAAATCAATATGGAGCCATGGACTATGGCCTTATGGGAGTGAACAGGTTTGGTAGGTGTTTAATAATTGTAAAAGTAAAAAATAACTTTTTAATATAATATATAACTTTACATGCTATTTTAGGAATTTAACCTTTTGCAAAATATAATAGAATGGATGATTTAAAATTGAAGAAACCGTACATGCTAAATTTTTATGTGACAAGTACTAAAATTGAATTTAAAATTATAATTTTATTTCCCTTTATTTACTAAATTTCAAAAGTTTTTGAAATTTTTATACTTCAAGTAGTCTTGATTTTGAATATACCATCATTTTAATTGTATGATTTGAGAAATATAAATTTTTAGAGATAGAGAGAAACATAAAGAAATAAAAACATTTGAGAAATTTTAAGAGGTACAACATAAGATAAAATTAAAATTTTAATTTTAATATTTTTATTTTTTAATATATCACAACAAGTACCCCAAAATTTTTCGTAAACTTGTCAGTTTTTTGTTCCTCAAGTATTTTTGTAATCCACATATGTGCTCTACATTTTTTTTCATTTAACTCTTTTGTCTGTGAAATTTTTGTTTTTTCTTAAATCACGGCTAGATGTCACTTATATATATATATATATATGTGTGTGTGTGTGTGTGTGTGTGTGTACTGGAGGGACCTTTGTGAGATTTTGAAAATAATTGATAACGAAGAAGTTTAAATAAAACAATGAGAGACTTTCTTGAGATCAGTAAAAAATTGAGGGACTTCGTATGAAATCAATGTAGAGCCATGAACCGTGCCATTATGGCGGTGAACGACTTTAGTATGTATGTGTTTAGTAATCGTAAAAGTAAAAATAATTTTTTTAATATAATGCATAATTCATGCTATTTTAGGAATATAATGGTGGTTGTCCGAATCTTTTATGAAATGAAAGCAAAATAATAGAATTGACGATTTAAAATTAAAGAATGACTACTACACAATATTTATACAACAAAAATGAAAAATTAATTTAAAATAATAATTTTATGTCCACATTATATATTAAATTTCAAAAGTTTTTGAAATTTTTATGTTTCAAGTGACATTCTTGATTTTGAATATACCATCATTTTAATTGTGTAATTTCAGAAATTTTAATTTTTAGAGAGGGGGAAAATGTAAAGGTATAGAAATATTTGAGAAATTTTAGGGCATGCAATATAAGATAGAATTAAACTTTTGAAACTTTTCCTTACCAATCTGACTTGAATGTGGCTCTTGTCGTGTATGAAATTATAGTTGAGAGACAAAAAGTTAAAAAAAAAATGAAAGAAATTTGTGAGAGTTAAAAATAGTTGAGGCACTAAATTTACAATATTTATCAATTCATAATGTACTGTAGCACAAAAAGGAAACGAATTTTAAAAGTAATATATTTTTTCTTTGCATTTTCTTACAATATTATGTTCATTAATTATTAATTATTGATAGATATTTTTACCAAATGAGGATGTAAACATATTTATTAAAAAGTAATTTCAATATTATATTTTCTCTATATTTTAGTAATCTTCTCATATCAAACAAAGATATGAAGGTAAAATTTGAGATGAAGTATTTTTTTATTAAAAAATTTTTGCAATGAAATAATATAATCATGTTTATAGTAATTAATATTCAATAATCAATTTTTATAGAACAACAACATAGCTGTCACAAATTCTATCCTTAATTGTCTTATCTGTTTTTAATAATCATTTCACTGATATTATTTTATTAGACAAGAATTGTCACACGCCAAAACCAGGGTCGCAACACGTTGTGCCCTCATCTTCCCACGAGGACACAAGGCTCAAAATCTCAAATTTCAAATCACTTGTCTTAAATTACTATGAACACCTGCAAAATAATAATATATAATGGGATGAGCAAAACACTTGCTTAGTAAGTAATCCATGACCTCTTTCACCGGATTGAGTACGTTACATAGATATAACTGCTTGCAAATCATGTTTCATATGTTGGACATGCGTATACATATATAGATATAATTTTATAAAAATCACAATTGCAAAACATTTACATATAAGTAAGTGGCAAATAAAAATCAATATTTATATCCATAACATAGAGTAAAATCAAACAATACAGTATACATCCATCGTACGTACTTATATTGTTGGGTTCAAGGGTTTTCTAAAGTTTAATCGGCAACTTGGATATCTAGTGCTAATTGTTATACCCATTAGACAAGGGCCAGACATAGAACAACTACCCTCCGCTGGGTGGAGTCAAACATAGGCTAGCTACCCTCTGTTGGGTGGAGAATTTGGGAACTAACTCTCGCCAATATCACCAAAGATAATCTAAGAACCAAATCATTTTTCATATCAAAATGAGGAATCATACATCACACAATCATCGTATTCAGTCAAGGTGCCACTTACTAAATTAATATTAAAAACATTAAATTAAACATACTCACTCCAAATTTCATACATAACATCATAATATTTTACAAAAGTATAATTTTCATAAAAAGATATTTTAAAACATGAAAGAGGTTAGAACCACTTACTTTTCAATAATCCAAAGCACGTGAATTTAGTATAAGTAATTTGAAATTCGCTAATCCATACCTATAAAATAATCAAAATATCTTCATTATATTTCCTCGAAACCTTTTAAGGCCTATGTGAAATAACTACAAACTTTAGGGACCTTTTTATAAATTTAGAAATAATTTCATGGACTGCTACGGTTATTTTAAAATCATTTGGGACAAACTCTAATTTACAAAACTTAAAACAGACCTATTTTTTCATTTAAAACTTTTTAGGCTTAAGTAAAAATTCTAACAAATTTAAGGGACTAATCTGAAAAAAGTATAAATCTTCATCTTCTTCCTTTGCTGGACAGCAACTAGGCCTGTCAATGGGTCGGGTCTAGACCGGACCCGACCCGATCCGGACCCGTTTATCCGGGTCTGGATCTATGACAAATTCTGATTACCCGGATCCGTAATCAGAATTTGTCATAATTCCAGACCCGGATCCGATTAAAATATTTAATATATAATAAAATTATTGTATATTAGTGTTATTTTATATGTATATATACATATATGTTGTGTAAATTGCCCATGTAATTTATATTTAATATAAAATACATGCATAAATATTAATTGTGAACTCAATACTTTTGTATAATTAAAAAAAGAGAAAATTTGATAAATTGTAATAGTTTTACATATAATTTTTAAAAAAATTATTAAGACCCGGACGCGGATCCGGATCCGGATCCGACAAGACCGACGGATCCGGATCCGAATACTTTTGGAGACCCGTCCGATCCGGATCCGAACTAGTAATATTAAACGGATCCGAAACCGATATGTCGATCCGACCGGATCCGACCCGCTTCTGACTCTAACAAAGAACTCGATCTTCCCTTTTTTTTTTTTTTTCTTTTTTCTTTTTAGATCTTTTCTTTCGCCTTTTCCATGGGAACAAATCAAAATCAAATTCTCAAATTAATCTATATACGAAAATAATTCATTGAAAATATATTTTTGACCTATAAAAATAACATGAATTAAGTTTATCTGGTCCTAACAATTTACAATAAATTAAAACCTAAAGATAACTACGAAAATTAAAATACAAATTAATATACAATAGAGCTTACTTTTCTTTTATATGGTCCTTCACTCTCATCCGAATTTTCTCCAAAAAAATGCAATATTTTCTCCATCTAAAACCGACATTTGATTCCTAAATTTTCTCCTACAATTTAAACTAGTTTCTGAGATTAAATCGTATTATTATTCTACACTTAGTTTCTAACTCAAACTCTAGTACTTGTAATCTTCCAAATATTTATATTCTTTTCCTATTTTTATATAACTTGAAAATTGGGGGTTTTATAAGAATCTTCTCTATTTAAGGATAAATGGAAGAGTCTTTGTGTGCCTTTAAAAATAAAATTTAAAAATAGTGTATCAAAAATCAAAGTTGTTTATAATTCAAACCATGTTTTATACAAAAATATCAAATTTTTACCTTTTTATTAAGCAATTTAGTTTTCATCAAGATTTGAAAATTTCTGTACCGTCCAAATGTGATACATAATTTAACAATAGAATTTTTTCCAAATGAATTAAATTTTTTATATGATTATTTACTAAGTGAGATAAGACTAATGGCATTTTTAGATTATGTTCTTAAATTTTAATTTATTAGATATACATAAATGAAGGATAATAAATAGAGAAGATCCAAATTGTATTTTATTATATAAATTGCGCATGTATTTATCTTCCCATGCACAGCATAGATTATTAGCTAGTTTACCTTTTGAGAGTTTAGAAAAGGAAAGGAATGATTTGGAATTTATAGAGACATAAAATTTTGTTCTACATTATTATTTTAAGGGTGAAATGGACATTTTATAAAAGTTTATACGTGAGATTCTAGCTTGCGTCCATTTCCTTACCATTTGGATGAACAAAGAAATTTTAAACCGCAACTACTCCATGCATCCTTCCATTTCTGTTCCTTTCAGTCTCTTTCCTTTCATAAAAATCTCACAAACAAGGAAAAAAAAATAAAATTCTCCTTCTCTTTCTTTTATTTTCTTTCCAAATCATCAATTCCCATCTTTCTTTTCTTTTCAAACCATCAATTCCCAAATAAACATCTAAAGTATAAAAAGACAAACATCTACGTGTATATATATATATATATTTTCTATTCTTTCCAAATTATCAATTCCCAAATAAACATTTAAAGTATACAAATACAAACATCTACGTGTGTGTGTATATAGATATATATATATATATATATATATATATATATATATTAAATTACTAAAACTTGATTTTATATATTCAGTCGAATTTTACTTATTTTTTTACAAATTAATAATTATCAATGACTTTGTCATATTTTATCATTTGGTATAAATATAATATTTTAATGTTTATACTATCTTTCTAAATTATATCGCTTACAAAGTACAAATTCTATTCAATTAGTTAGCATTAATAAATTGCTTGGCACCAGAAAAAAAAAAATTATCGCATAAGATAAATTTTTGTTTAAACTGAATCTTTAACTTGTTATGAATCTCTTGATCTTAAAGAAATTAAATCACTCACATTAATAATATAATTTTTTTAAAATTTAAAAATTCATACACTATAACACTTATCAGATCTAAATAAGAATTTCTCGTACCATGGGCATGTATGGCTGGGAGGCAACATCCTAGTGACACGATCCGCCCATTTAGACGAAGGGGTTTGGCCCAAAATAAAAGTAAGTCCAAATGATTGGCCCAGAAGATAAAGGAACATTCTAGATATTCTCTAGAATGTGTATAGATTTGTAGGATACTTTACGGATCTAGAAAAATTCTATTAGATGTAATGCCTCCCAGCCATACATGCCCTGTCTCTTATACACATCTAGATGTGTTAAGAGATTGAATATACAGATGTTATATTTTCTCTTAATTCTCTCTCTTCTATTGTTGTGAAAGTGTGAGAAAGGCTGACTTAGGGTGAAAACCTAAGTGCCGCACGGGTTGGGAGCACTAAAAATAGTGAGCCCGCCCGTGACACTAGAGTGACCGTAACACAAAAAAAAAAAAAAAAATCTCTACCGACGACCGAAGTGCTTTCTACGAAATTGCTGGGGAGTTCATGGTGTTTGGGTGAGTAGTTTCTTTCGCTAAAAAAGGCCAAAGATAGAGTAGTTAAACCAGTTGTGGCCAAGACAACAAAATACAGTTAAATAGTAAGACAATTTTATTATAAGTTATTATTTGTGATTTCGAATTATTAATAGGTAAGAGGAAAAAAAAACAAAAAACTTGTTGTGGCAAAAAATGTTAAAATTAGAGGAGAGAGAGGGAAGGAGGGAGGGATTGGAAGAGAAATATTATCAACTCCAAAGGTGACTTTGGATGGAAGGAAATAGAAGGAAGAGAAGAGAAAATGAGGGAAAGTTAAAGTTTCTAAATTATTGGGGTGTTTTAATTGGAGGGAAAGGGAGGGAAAAATTTTAAAAAAACTTTCCTTCCATAAGTGGAAGGAAATGGAATGAAAAGTTTAACTACTCTACAATTAATTATAAAATGTCATATTTATCTTCCAAATATAATATAAAGATATAAAAAAATAGGGGTACTTTAATAAAATATTAACATTAATGAAATTTTCTTTCTAAAACCCCCAAACAACTTGAAGGAAATTTTCCTTCTCTTCCCTCCTCATTAAAGGGACCATTCCTTGTTCTTTGAATGCTTGTACAGTACAACACAACGTACTTAAAGAAGTTTGTATTGTATAAGATTTTAAAACTAAAGAAATGATTCCCTAAAAGAGATTGTAGAATTTCCCAAAAAAACTTTTCATTCTTTTCTCTTTCTTCCTAAACTGCAGTGCAAAGGATCAAATTTCAATAGTAAATTACGCTTTGCCAAGAAGTTTTATTTTAGTCAATTATTAACCATTACTAGTGATTGATCCTGGACTAATAAGAGACCCTGATTTAGAAATTCAAATGAGTCAATCTCAACGTGGGATTTTCAATTTTTCATTATTCAAAAATCATTTATTAAGCATGTATAATAGTTCATCATAAACTCAATTTGACATCTAAAGTTTACATCGTTTGAACTAAGTTGATAATCAATTATACAACATTAATTGTTCTCAATTTTGTGTGGCTATCAACTTGAATACAAGGTTTCATTAATAACTAACTCAAATATTTGATTGGGATTAAGTAATCGTCGTCAAAAGTAATGTTTTGAAAATCGGACAGGTCGTTTGGATTGGTCAGACCGCAAACTAGTCAGACCGCAAACTAGAAGAACTACCAGTCCGATCTAACTATATATCCGATTTGTTTAAAAAATTGGACAGAACGGGTAAAAAATCGGGAACCGATAAAAAATCGATTGAACCGATTTTGGTAGTTTTTTAAATTTTAGAATAAAAAATGATTTAAATAAAGAGAAAAATTAAAAAATCGTGAAATAAACTCTAAAATGGCAAAACATCCTGAACACACCAAAACCTAAACTATTAAGTTATTATTTTTTTGATCTTTTTTATACTTATTTTTGTACAAATTTCACTTTTCTAATTAGAAATTTGATTAGAATTTTTGAGTATTAGGATTATAATTCTCCAAAAATAGTATTTTACTTCTATTTTAGATTTTAAATAAATATATTTTAGGTTATTTTAAATTATATCACACTTTAGTAATAAAAAAAATAAAAAAATAAAAAACCTAAATTAGTAGATCTGCCAGTTCAACCGATTAGACCTGTTAAACCACGAACCGGACAGGTCATCGATTCAATGCCCGATCCAGTTTTCAAAACATTGGTTAAAAGTGTATATTTCTTTCGCATTCTCCATAGAGTCACACTCCAAGTTGAAAAATACTTTTAAACGTTCTTATCTGATTTTGAGACGAATTACAAACTTAGGATAATTATACGAACGTATATGTCATTTGTAGTTAAATGTTTATAAATTTTTCTACCTAATTCAATACCATTATGTGGGATGAGGTGATAAATTTCTGTACAATATCTATGCCTTCTAAAAAGTTGGAGACTAGAATAACTTTAGATGACAAATGAGAAACAAAAATATTTTAGATGAAAAATAATTATTGCTGTTTTTGAAAGGGAAAGTTCTATACCGGAATCGTTTCAGTTTATTTTTTTCCTTAAGAAATTAGATAGATTAAATCCAGTACTATACATTAAAATTATAAAATTTATGATATAAATAAAATTTTATTTTAATTATGAAGTCTATATCTAAAGTTAAAAATTATGTCTATATTAATATTTTCCTTTATCCTTAGTCCCGACTAGGAAAATCTATCCACGTGTATGGATTACATCAAGATATGCAATAGGATATTATCAAATTTTTATAAAAATCTCATTGAATTATTTGTGTTGCATTGGGTTCGGGATTACTCTCTAATAACGGATCAGATTACACCAGTATTATTCCGCTTCATTCTTCATATTTCAGAGCAAAAATTCAAAATATGAGAACCAATTCCTTAGTCCAAATCAAGGATTTTTTTTTTTTTTTTGAAAATCGAGGCAGGATTCAAATACGTTGCTCAATAGAAATAAGGAAAAATACGTCTACCAACTCAGTCTATAACTCTATCACTTTATTATGTAGATTAAACTTTATAAAAGAAATGACACCAATTGATGTTACAAAAAAAAAAAATCAAATTAATTGATATAAATAAAATTTCATAAAAATTAATATAAACCTAAGAGTTCTGATCCAAGAAAAGCTTTACCTAAGTTTTTTCTAATAAATAACCGAGAGAGAACTTGAAGAGTCAAAATTGAATAAATTCAAAGGTCGAAAATCGATAGATTAAAATTTAAGAATCGAAATAAAATATATTTACAAACAAGTGCTCAAATAGACGGAAGATTAAAATATACGATCAAAATATATTTATAAACGGAGGTTCTAATACTATGTTAAGGACAAGAGATTAAGCATAATATGCATAAATCAAGTCTCAATATATTTGGTGGAGTCATATATAAGGTGCCTTTATATAGATTTAGATCATATAAACATACTAAGGCTTGTTAATCTTGGTATATAAGGCGCCTTTATATAGGCTTAGATCATATAAACATACTAAGGCTTGTTAATCAAGACAATCAGATACATAGTAAGTCTTACTAATTGTTTTTTAAGTCTTGCTAATCAAGATCATTAGACAAAAACAAATAAGATAATCACTTAATTTATGAGAACAATTATGTCAAGATATATATACATATCTTGACATAATTAAATAAGGATTCCAAATTTAATAATTTTGTTATCATCCAATTGTTTGGTATGACTATAGCCATTAGGGTTATACACAAACCCAGTAGTTTACGTGTTCAGTCAAATATTAACCAAGATCGAGCAGATTGATTTATTATTCGAGTCCGAGCTTGACCCTTCACATGTGAACCTCGAGTGTTCGAGAGCTTTTCGCAAACTCATATATATGTTAATTAGTGTGAAATATTTATTATATCCCTTATATTAATACTATTAATATATAATTTTATTAATTTACATTATATAAATTCGTTTAAACTCGAATAGGTTCAAACTCGAAATCAATTAATATTTATCCAACTTACATGAGTTTGACCTCAAATTTAATAAAAATTGTCGAACTCGATCTTGAACTTAATTTTGATGAATTAAACTTGAGCTCAAGTCTTAAAATTCTTATTTCAATTAAACTCGAGTCTTTTAGACCACTAGTATCCACAATATAATAGTGAATGGATTTGGTCAACATGCTCTAGGCTCTAGACATAAAATTAATGCTAACATACTACTAGTAATAAGATACTCCAACGACCACAACGATTAACATAAATTAATCACTAAAAAAGTACAACTAGATTCATATGTACCAACTTGCCGTAGTGATTGTGTTGAAGTAGGTTTAGATGATCATCACCATTAAGTAGTTTTCTATTTATATCTTCTTTTATCTTGCCTCTTCGCCTCTTACCAAATGTAATAAAAAATTGCTGGACAAGAAATATATACTAGGCACACGAAATTTATAGTAATTGCAAAATACACAAAATATAACATTTTGAATACATGATAAAAGTGTATATTAATTTTGTTAAAAACTTTAAAAATTTAAAAAATTACCAAATAAAAAACTCAAAAAAAAAAAATTTGAACCGGTCATGAATAAAGTGGTTTTTACCCATGAAACTTAAATTGACCAAATTATAATTATTTTTATTTTTCCAAGTTTAGCAGTCGATTGGACCATAGCTAATAGTCATTAGTCAGTTCGTGGAACTGATGAAATCGGTCGAATCCAGTCCGAGTTCATATGCTTACTCAAGGCAAAAGCCATAGACTATAAAAGGTCCATGTAGAAGAGAGAGGATTAGATTGCCACGACTCTACCACATTATTAAATGTGCCAAATATAACGCTACAACTAGTTTCCTATCAAAACAAAATCTTCAAGATTAACAAATCTCTTTATAAAGAGCAACCCGCAACAACACTGTCAATCTGGTTTTAGACACACAACACCACAATGGATCAGCTAAAGCCAGCACCAGCAAACTCAACACCTCTAACCCCTCTTGGATTCCTCGAAAGAGCAGCCACCATCTATGGCGACTGCCCTTCAATTGTCTACGACAACACTACCTATACATGGTCTCAAACCCACAACCGCTGCCTACGAGTTGCTTCATCAATTGCTTCTTTAGGCATCACAAGAGGCCAAGTTGTATCAGTCGTTGCACCAAATATTCCTGCCATGTATGAAGCTCACTTTGCTGTCCCTATGGCCGGAGCTGTTCTTAATACGATCAATCTTCGTCTGGATGCCCGCACAATTTCCATCCTTCTTCAACACAGTGAATCAAAACTCATCTTTGTTGATTACCAATCAACTCCTTTAATCTTGGAAGCCTTATCTTTCTTCCCAAAAAATTATCAAACACCTCTCCTAGTCCTGATCACAGATGATGATCAATCCTCGGCAGCATCAAATCCTGGTGCTCATGAGTTTTTATTTTGCACGTACGAGACCATGGTGGATAAGGGTGATCCAGGGTTCAAATGGGTTCGGCCTAAAACTGATTTTGATCCAATCACACTCAATTATACCTCTGGAACAACCTCATCTCCTAAAGGGGTGGTGCACTGCCACAGGGGAATATTCATCATCACCGTGGATTCTTTGATAGAATGGTCAGTCCCGAAGGAGTCTGTTTACTTATGGACACTTCCTATGTTCCATGCAAATGGGTGGAGCTACCCTTGGGGCATGGCTGCTGTGGGCGGAACTAATATTTGCTTGCGTAAATTCGATGCCCGGATTGTTTATTCTGCAATCCGCCAGCACAACGTGACTCATTTGTGCGGTGCACCTGTGGTGCTAAATATGATAGCCAATTTTCTTTCAAGCGAACCACTCCGAAACCCGGTGCATATATTGACCGCGGGAGCTCCACCCCCCGCGGCCATCCTGTTTAGGACGGAAGCATTGGGTTTTATAGTCAGTCATGGATATGAAGATTGACTGAGACCGGAGGACTCGTGGTGTACTGCTCGTGGAAGAATAAATGGAACAAATTGCCAGCGACGGAGAGGGCGAGGCTGAAGGCAAGACAGGGGGTGAGAACAATAGGGATGGCGGAAGTAGATGTGGTGGAACCCGAAACAGGGGCGAGTGTTAAACGAGATGGTGCAACTCTTGGTGAAGTTGTTCTAAGGGGAGGTTGTGTAATGCTTGGTTATCTTAAAGATCCTGAAGGGACCTCAAAGTGCATGAGCAATGATGGTTGGTTTTACACCGGAGATGTTGCTGTGATGCACCCTGATGGATTCTTGGAGATTAAGGACAGGTCAAAGGATGTGATCATAAGCGGAGGAGAAAATTTGAGCAGTGTTGAGGTGGAATCTGTGCTGTATATGCATCCAGCGGTGAATGAGGCTGCAGTGGTGGCGAGACCGGATGAATTCTGGGGTGAAACACCTTGTGCTTTTGTGAGTTTGAAGGCTGATATAAAGGATATATTCATTAAGCCGATAGAGAAAGATTTAATCGAGTTTTGCAGGGATAAATTGCCACGGTTCATGGTGCCTAAGACAGTGGTGTTCAAGGAAGAGCTTCCTAAGACTTCAACTGGGAAGATTCAGAAGTTCGTGCTTAGGGAAATGGCTAAAGCCCTTGTTACTTCAAAGGTAAGCAAATTGTAGACCGTGAACATTAAAGACGAATTGATTGAACTCAACTTGAGATGAGTTGACTCAACTCAAGTTGAGTTTGCTTACGACAAAGATGCATTGTTATCTTTATTTGCATGTCACCATACTTGTATTTATCAGAAAGAATTAGTAATATTCAGTTTTTGGGGAGTTCATGTCCCATCCCCAGTAGTGGAATGGGGACTTGTTTGTCTTAGCCTATGAATTGAAACATTTGTTTTGTAGCTTTGAAGACGTATGATTTGCTTTACAACTCGTGAATCATATTTTCCTAATATTGAATCTCATTTTGTTATTTTCTACAAATCCTTTCAAGTATTGAGTTAATTATTAGAAGATGTCTCTTATAACATCTAGATATCATAGTTTATCAAAATCAATAGGTAGATGTGGTGGAAATAAGTTTTGATGTCTCCTTCAGCACAGGAAATCACCATCAAAGATCCGTTTAATTGCTGATCTGTTAACACCATAATAATCTAATATCTTATGCGGAAGTCAATGATGGAATAAACAAATAATACCACAAAACAAACAATTGCACATTAAATAAAGGCACTGATATTACTATTAGAAAAAAAAAAGAAGATTTTTTTTCATACTCATAAACTCAGAATTAAACATGCATGTATCATTTCAAGTTGTCAACCAAAACCCTTCTTTCTTTTTTTTTTTTTCCATAGAAATAAATGAAACTAGTGTGGTATTATCGTATTTCAAGTTGGCATGAAGAGTTAGGTAGACTTAAAAAGATAAGTCAGATGAAGTACATATCAATCTTTGACATTTTATGTGCAACAGACGCTCTTTGCCAATAAAAGAAGCTACATAGTATATACACCTTCCTAGAATATTGACAACAAATATTTCCCCTTCCATGGTTTCTGATACCATCCAACTCTTCGGATTTAATATTTGATTTTGAAATATACAGCATCTACTAGAAATTCAATAAAGGAGAAAATATCCATACAAAAGATGCTAGCAATACATAGTAACCACTAGCAATGGACTTCAACCACAAACACGCCTGTATGCTGAATGATGCATCAAATATCCAAACAAAAGATACAGCAAATAGTTTAACCATCTCCTTGGTTCGGTGTCCAAAAGGACGGAACATAGGAAACAGTTTTTCCACGACAATAAAAGTAAGGTTATACAGAGTGAACATCACAAGTTTCTGTATCAAATAACCACCAACTTATTACAACAGCAAGCAACATAATGGCAACCCAACGTGTGGAACACCACAGAAATCTGATAACAAATGTTTAGGCTCATAAGTTAGCAGACCATGAAGATAGTTGAAGTCCTAACAATAAAAAGGAAGAAGGTATAGATCTACCTGTTTATAGAATGCATCTCCAAATATGACGAGCAAGTGCAAGATATCAAAAGAGATGTGTCTCCACATGGTGTGGTCACAAGTGGAAGGAAATGATGCAAAAAATACAAATTAAAAACAAGAAATGTTGAAAAAAAAAATGATAAAGAGCAAAAGATAGAAAAAAGAGACACGAGTGTATCACTAATATGTTAAATAAGGCAGTATATCACTTGGCATTCTTCTTGCCAAATGGTATCTTGGATCCCATTACATTGGAATAAATTACATGTCTCAGGATTTTAAAATTTTAATATTTCAAATTATATAGTTGGATTTCATTGCGATCAAATTTATCTATTTGTTTTTATTATGTTGTCTACAGACTTTTTCTTTCAGTTTTCTTATTTGTTTGATACTTTTAATTCTTTATTTTGTTTTTACTTGTACACTAACAAGTTCTACGGACACTGTCAAAATACATATCAGACCTTATGCATTGCAGAGAATGTTGTAGCTAACCAGAATATAACATCATTTCGCCACAGAGCAAAAAAATACAAATCTATATATCATTTAAGCTCAAGGCATATGAAAAGGAACATGTAAAGCACACAAATAAATATTCTTTATAAGCCACATCATCAATCCATAGCGAACCCAATAAAAGTACAAGGAGAAGCAATGTCAACTGATCACATAAAGAAACAGCGACCTACTTGCAAACCTCATAACTGATCCATGAACATGAAACTAGTCTTCCTTGGTCATCTCAGTAGATGTAGCAGTGGACTCATCTAATCCAGACTGGGTAACAAGTCTCTCAACGGGAATTTTAGTCACATCACGACGTATTCCAATATCAGAAACAAAGCGACTAACGCAATAAATGCCACAACCCACAGCAGCCAGACCCGGAAAGCTATTTGTCATGAAACGTAGAGGAGACGAGACAATGGCAGTAGCAGCAGCCACAAAGGATGTTGCCTGCCCACTCCGTCCACAACTGGCTGATGTAAATACTAGTAACCACTGTCTTGCAATATATAGCAAAATCCTCGCAATTATTCTTGAAAATGTTGTACCCTCCAAAACCATTTTGAAGCAGAAATTCAGCACGATGGATAACATGCTCGGGTGGATCAGAAGCAGCAAGAGTACATGTTCCTCCGCGAACTTTGGCAAGGAAAACCATTGGTGACACACCATACTCAAAGAGATATAGTTCACCACCACTCAGAAAACACTCAAGACATGAAGACATGACACCACTAGCTTTGGATTGATCACCACATCTTGGACAGGGGGAGTCCGAAGAACTAGTAGGAGATGAGCTGAAAATAATGCGGTCCAACACTGTCCCCGTTCCAATTTCATGATCTGCACTCCGAGTGAAATGGATTACCATTTCATCACCAACATATATGCCTGATATTAAACACAGAATACATGAGAAATCCATATTGACACAACATGCAAGATTTACAATATCAAACCAACAAAAATAACATTCTGAATAGACAATGAGAGGAGAGACTTCCAAGCCGTAATTGACCAGCAAATTTAGGGATCCTAATGATCCTAATGCAGCTGATGTTGTAACTTTTACTTAAGGGCTTATCTTTTTACTTTTGAAATTCTTCCCAGATTGAGTTCCTGCATTATTATCTGAAAGTTGTAAACAATTTTAAGTGGTATAAAACCATCTACTCCAAAATCATGTTACATCTAAATAATAAATCAATAACACTGAAATATCAACCAAAGAGGTAAACTACTCCTAGCAGCAAATGGTACCTAGCAGGTAGATTCATACATGACAAAATAAAACTTAACCTCCCACCTCCAATTATGCACATGTCACAATTCAAAATTAGCCAATTCTAATAACCACCAAGCCTTAAGATCCCAGGATGAATCTGTCTACGCAATTGCGCTCTGTGAAACCATATCCTTCTTAATTTCTACTGCCATACATGTTTTACAAGTTTCCCACCACAACTTATTAGGTTTTACCTACTTCTACCTCTTTTAATGCTTGATGTGTTGACTAACATCTCTAACATCACCACGCCTGAAAGGCACATCAAAACATCGCCTTAGAACATAACAAAATCACCTTAAACGTGTTTATCTCACCCTATCATCTGCTACTCCAATCTCCTCCCGAATAAATTCATTTCATATCTTACCATCCTACTATATTTCAATCTCCAGTATTCAATCCCGTACCCTTCTGTGCATATTTCCATCTCTAGTACTCAAACCCATAAAGCATCACTGGTCTACAAAATTTATATCCAACCTTTTAAAATGTTTTATAGGAATTACAATAGCTGCAATGAAACTTCAAATTCAAAAAGGAAAAAATTTAAAAAAGGCAAAATCCCACAAAGAAAAATACATTCTTTACTAAAATTATAATGAAACTAAAAATCCCATCTTTTTAAGTTCCAAAATACACCAAAATTCTCTCATTATTTGATCAAAAAAAAAAAAAAACTTAACAATCCCACCATTATTTGCAGCAAATGAAATGGAAATTGAGGCCTAAAAGAAAAAGAGATAGGGGACCAGAACCATGATGGGAATAGAGGTAGCTGTGTCGCCATGAATAAATGTGATCTCCAGGCTTCAATTTATGTCTTTGAATCTTATTTGAGAGCAATCTCACCATTCTATTATGTTCCTGATCTTCCTGTTTCTTCTCTGTCTCAGAACCCACCATTGTTTTCTTTTCCTCCACCTTCTTATCCTGTCGCTTCTCTGCCTCGGATTCTTCTATAATTTCCACCATCACGCAAAGGGAAGGAGAATGGCTGGGTTGCTGGGTGGTGTTGTGGGGTGTGTGTTGTTTGCTTAAGGTGTAGGGATTCCTCTGCTGGTGTATGATGGGAGATTCTTCTTTATTGCAGTTATTATGCTTTTTTAATTATAATTTACGAGTTTTAATCTGATTTGTTTAGCGTAAACACGTTTTCAAGCAAACGTGTGCTTTCTTGATTTGATGGTAAGAAGTAAGAATAAGGACAATCAGTTTGGAGACAAAAAGGAAAAAGAAAAAGAGAAACTCTTTAAATGTTAAAATAAATAAATAAATAAATAAAAAGAAACAACAATAAATTGGAAGATTTCTAAACTTTTTAATAAGTTAGTAATTTTCTTTCTTCTTTACTTGTTATAAATTTGTTGCCTTTCCTTTTTCTCTCTTTTTTTTCCACATTTTGGAGGAGGATTGGGATATAAAAAAAAAAATACAATGATAGAATCAGATAATTTAGTGTGGTCAAACTTGTTTATTTAGCAAATTAAAATTGTGATTTAGTTTGAAATTAGCTGCTAAATCTTTATAATCTTAAAAGATTTTTGTATACATTTCATGATGTGATAAGAGAATTTAAAACTTTAATAAATACTAAATTTTGTTTAGTTTATCAAAAGAAATTATGTGTCAATTTGGATAAGTAGATTTATTTTAAAAATAATTTTAAATGAATGAAACGTGAAATTTTAGTTAAAAATTTAAAATTCATGCAGGATGTTGATAAAGACATGAGAGAGTTGTTAAGGAAATATATAAATAAATTTAATTTTTTATAAAAATATAATGTGAATTAAATTATATAAAATAATTGATATTAAGTTATGTAAATATTTCATAAAATTTAATTTTAATGATAAAATCTACAAAATTTACAATAAATCCCAAAACTGGATGTATCTATTTTCCAAGTTATTATCCTTATTTTCCATCTTTTATGGGGTTTGAGACTTTCGAGTGCTCGGCTATTCGCTTGCTTCCTTTACTCGCATTGTATTAATATCTTAAGTAGCACTAGTACTAAAATTTAATACATGTAGAGTAGACTACCAAGGTTGTTGATGCCATTAAGTCAAGGAAAAGATTAATTTAATTCATTATTTTTAAATTATCAATTAATTTAATTCATTATAATAGATTAATTTAGTTTTTATTATAATAGATTAATCAATTTAATACTTGCTTATAATAAAAATTTTAAACAAATTAATGATTCAAATTTTGTGATAATCACGTAATCATTTGATAATTTTATTAATTTATTTATAATTTTCATCACACATATTACATTAATTAATTTTCTAAATATATAAGACTAAAATATTTTTTTTTTTATAAATAAAAGTTCAAATTATTTAACATCTTAAAGTAAAATGACCAAATTGGTATTTTACTCTCAAGTTAAGTATTATTGCCTTTTCTTTTCTTATTCGGTTATAACTCGCAACATAAGAGAAAATACGAAATTCAGTCCCAAAATACACACACTCCAATTTCAATGGCGACCTCAACTTTCTCTCTCTTCCTCCTCTCTCTCTCTCTCTTCACCCTCACAGCCTCCTCTAGACCCTGCAAAACCCTCTTCTTCTACACCACCTCCTCCTCCTCCTCCTCCTCCGCCTCGGCGGTTCCCCAAAACCCTCTTAACTTCGAAATTTTCCCATCGCAAAACTCCCACTCTTACAATTCCCCCAAATTCTTCACCTTCTTCCTCACCACCCAAGAATCTTCCACCCCCGCGTCTCCTATTTCTCTCTCCGCCGCACCCCTTTTGTCCTCTCGTACTCCTCTTCCCGCCAACAAGAACAACAGAAGTTCCTCCATGATGAAGCAGCTGCTGCTGCCGTGGATAGGCGATCGGTTTCCGACGATGAATCGATGATGCCGTTCGGAATCTATTCGTCGTCGGTGACCACTAGTTCGATTAGGGATCGGACTAAAGATATCATGAGCGTTGTCGGTGCTTTGCTTTTTGGGGTGGGTTGTGGGGCTTTGACTGCTGTCACCATGTTTCTCATCTGGTCTTTGTTTTCCCCCCACCGATTTGACTTCGATGATTCCGATGATTCTGATGGGTATGCTGATGTGGATGATGATGTAAGCCCTAAGAAGGTTGGATACATTGCGATTCCGGAAGATGTGGATGCGATCAAGAAGGGTTTTGCTGCTCAGAAAGAGGTGGCTTGAGATTTTAATTGGGTTTTAGGGGAGGGGGTTGTTAGTGTTGTTGGGGTTGGGATTAATAATTTAAAGGTGTTTGCTTTTTTTATGATACTTAAATGGTAAGTGTTATTAAGTTAAGAAATATTATATGTTTACACTCGGTTATATATTATTGTTGTTGAATGTTAGTACTGTTTGATGAATTGAATTGTTTAATGCGGGTTCAGAAATGTGTTTATTAGCTGAATTTGTGGGATTTCTTTGCTGATCGGTTACATGGGTTTTATAAATCTTTTATATGTTGAAGATTTATTAGCGATAATTTGTATGTTTTGGGCACAGTTAGCTTCATGAAGATGAACACTTTGGTTTAGTGCTCAACGTGATTAGGGGTATATGTCCCTTAATGATTTGTTTCTGTTGTTGCTATTGGAAGTTTCCTTGACTTAAAATATGTGATGTGCCTATGTTTTTGACATTATGAGCCTCATAAAGAATAAATATTCTGGTTGGTGTTCAATGTGATTCGATGAATATGTCTCTTAATTGATTTGTTCCTGTTCTGCTATTGGAAATTTCCTACTACGTCTTCAAATATGTGTGATGCCCCACTGTGGATGAATATTTTGTTATTGGATGAATTATCTTGCAAGTTTCCCTAAATGAGTTTTGGTTTTGGTAGCTATTGATAGGTTGACAATTGGACTATGGCATTCTCTTTTAATTGGGATTTTTCTAGTTTGCAGAGCAAATTGTTGGTTAATTACTATGGTTAATTGTGCTTATTGCAAACCTAGTTAGTTATTGAAGCTAGATTACTTTTGGGTAATGAGCTATTGCATATTGGGAAGGGGTATTTAAACTGATCAATCAGTTATCAGACTGTGTATCATTGCTTGAAAGTCTTTGATGAAGACTTAATAAATGAGTAAATTTTCTTTTTGATTTCAAACAGGAGCTTGACTAAAACATTGTGTTGTGGTTGTGGAATTGTCGTTAGTTTTACCATCAAAGCTCATTTCATATGCTGATAAATTTCCGTACTTTACCAACTTCTTAGCACAATGAAGTTTATTCTCTCATTTTCTTTTTTTGGCTTTGCTGAGAGAGTATGCTCTCTCTCTCACTCGAAAGTATATTTTCTTGCTTATATGATGTACTGCAACACGTCTTTCTCTTATGAGTAAGATCACCAAAGATTAGCAATGGGCCTATCAAGTTTGTGGTTTGTGTATTGAATTTTGCTTGGTGCAAGGTGGGGGGTTTGAATCCTCATCTTACATTCTTAAATATAGAGTTTAGGTCTTCTATCCCTTGATTTCGTTACGCGGCCTTCTCTTTCCCCTTAATAGTAGATATAATTAAATAGGAGTTGGGCCTTCTCTTTCCCCTTTATATTAGAGATAATTAGATAGGACTCCTTTTCCTTAGTAGCAAATATAGTAACAAATATAATTAAATAGTAATAAGTTAGACAGTTATTATTTGGGAAAAAAAAAATTATGTCTCTAAACTATGCTTTTGTGGTCCAGCTTGTCTTACAGGACACTTTTTTGTTTCCTGTACCTCATCCTAGGTCTTTGTCATGCGGTCACATCTTAAATATTGACATCTTTTGTCAAGATATGCTACGTTTTGGGCTTCCATTTGTTGTTGCTAATCATCTTTCCCAGGATGTTACTAAAACAGTGGCACTCTGGGATGTCTCCTATGAGCATTCTATGAAATTTATTTTCTTTGATTTAATAAGAGTTTACCATTTTACTCTCTAAGATAAACAAATTAAACAAATGCTCATATTTCGGCAAATGAAAATGGTTTATCTGCATCTTATGTGAATTTTATTTTCTTTGATTTAATAAGAGTTTACCATTTTACTCTCTAAGATAAACAAATTAAACAAATGCTCATATGTCGGCAAATGAAAATGGTTTATCTTGGGCCTTTTGGCAACAGTGGTGTCATTTTCAGATAGGAGTAGTAGTTTGATCTTGTATGCGGGCAATGTACTTTGCATCGGCCAACTATGTCCAATTAGCATGTTTGTAGAATTTTTAGATGTCTAATTCACGTGAAACAAGGTAGATCCATGAAACGTTTTAAAACAACACTTAAATTTTCGATCTTTATTATTGCTGGGCAATTGAATTCCATGTTCCCTCTCAGCATTCAACCCAAGTCCTATGCAATTTCAAAGTGATGGGCTTCGTAAAATTAGTGCCAACTTGAAAAGCATCCATACCACAAGGTGATGTATAACTGCAAGCCATAGCAATCTGAGCTGGGTCGTGTTTGGATGGATAAATTTGGATGTATTTGGAATTGAAATCTTAATCCATCTTAGGTTATTCAAATAAGTAAAAATAAATTTTAAATTTATTTACAAGTGAGATTGAGATTCTGATAATTGAAACGAGTGAATTTTTAAATCTACTTAAATTTCATTTTGTAAATCTTTCCCTTCAAATCTACTCATCCCAACATAATCATAATGAATTTAATCAGGGTCTTTTCTCTAAATAATTTTACAGCCAAGCCTAAATGGAGTTCAACCCAATATACAAGCTGGATATTTTTCATGCTCAGTGATAAAATCAGGACATTGTATTGATTCTAGCCTGGTCTTGACTAAACTTGTCTTGACTTTGGCTTGGTGTTTCATGTGATCATTTGGTATTTATAACTTTTAACCTTCGGAAGGTTAGTCATAAAAATCTATCCGTCTAATAGTACATCAGTAATAATACTATGTTATGGAATTACTCTTACTAGAATTACAGAACACGTATAACTATTTTATTTGTTGAACACTTCATATATCATCACTTAGATTTGCTAGAGTGTTTTGTGTATTTCTAACTTTAGCTCGTTTGTGCTCAGTTTTTCTCAACCCATGGAAACTTCCTTGTGGACAATATATGCCTGTGGAACTTAAAGTTCATGCTAATAAACACAAAATTGTTTGCTTATTCCAAATCAGTCAAACTCCACCAGGATCAAATGTAGTCTAAATTGAAGTACAGGTTTCTCCAGCTCCTACTTGAACAGTTGAACTTGCCATCTCGTGTCCAAAAGGCCAAACCTGATTGGATTATTGTTTGTTGAACTTTAATGGGACAGATATTACTAAATGTTTGTAATTTAAGACTATGTTGTTTGCCTACTTCTTCAACAAGGTTCTTGTGTTCAAAACAATATGATGGATCGACATCAATCATTGTGGAGTTGTTTTTAGGTGATGATTGTCTCAGGAATGTCGAAAACTAAGATTTCCTAGTCTTGAATGCGTGGCAGTATTTTATTTTATTTTATTCTTTGACAAAGGAGAGAATGTCAACTTTTTTGCTTAATTATTTGCGGAATCTCCAACATTTCCTTGGCATTTAGACCTACAACAATCAAATCTTAAGCATAACATGCATTGCTTGTTCGCTTCCATCTGATTATTGGAAGTTCCAATATGCAACACAGCTCATTTCTCAATTGAATCTTGAAGATATTAATAAGCTGCATATGTCACATATTGATTTCGACTTTCAGAGTGTTATGAACTGTTTGAATACAAAATATATATACATATATATATCTATATATATAATTATTTATAAAATCACAATTTATGATTATTTGACAAAACTATTTTATACGAAATTATAATAAATTATTAACTCATAATTTTAAATATTTAATTAAATTTTATTTTTCGTTTTCAAATTTAATAATACCGTAATAACTTTATCATTTGATATAAATTCACTGAAAACTTATCAGTGTCACAGGCTTTTTATTAATCAGTTGAAATGGTTATTGAAAGGTGAAAACCTCCTGTCCAATGTCAAACGGGGCTGCAGTGAATGAAATCATTGTCCTTGTTGGACTTTCAAAAGGAACAAGTTGCATAAAGATGTTTTTGGAAATTATGCAGTGTTTGCAAGGTAAATTAAGACACTGTTCTTTTGCCTACTTTTACATCAACATTTCTTGTTGTATGATTCAATATGATGGATCTAGATCGACATCAATCATTGTTTAGTTGTTTTTAAGGTAATGAATACTTTTAAGAAAACAACTGAAAACAGTATATTTATAATAGTTTGATTGCATGAGTGGTAATTTTCCAAAAGAGATGATAATGTCATTTTTATCCATTAATTATTATCTATATTTCCAATATTTTCTAGGAAATTATAAAATAATCCATGAAGTATTATTACGGTTACATAAATAATGAAGTACAAATTAAATAACAATTAATAAAATATTTTTTTTATAACTTATTAATTATAGATTCGAGCCATTAACAATTAAAAAATAAAGAGAAAAGTGAATTAAAAAGAAAATGCTGCAACTACGTGATAAGAATCAGGCTGCAAGCTAAGGGGCACTCTTTTGCCACTTTTCTTGCTAGTTCAAGCTAGCATTCTTGTTCTGCCAAGGTCATAGTGACCACAAAATCCTTGGATGCTTTAAAAAACTCTCAAACCTTCTTCAATCCCATTCTGCTACATGCATTCAAAACACAAACAATTGGAGTTTTCGGCCGCTGGCCGCCAAAGGGTCGGCAATGGTGCCGGAGATAATGGATTTGTTTGCCGCTTATGGTAGTTGATCCGCGAGGGAAAGAGACTTGTAACTATTCTTTAAATATTTGGAGGCAAATTGTGAATGTGACACCGTCACATAAATGCTAACTAGTACTTAGTACTCAAAATCAAACCTTAATATTTTGGTATCAAATTTTCGGATATAATAGACGGAAAAAATAATGTGGGTTTTGGATTTTGAAGAGGTTCATGAACTATTTGATCAAGTGGGGGTGAGATTGGTTGGGGACTTGGTGGACAATAGGGTGGGGGATGAGGGATGGGGTCTAAAGCTGGTAGATTTTGGGCAATCTTGAGTTATTGTTCTTGGAATATATGGGGGAAAAAGATTTCTTTGATTTCATGTGATATGAAGGGCGGGGGGAAACCGTACAGAATTTGTACAGATGAGGATTTGTACCAAGAAGAAGACTGTGGAATCGAATTGGACAGTGGTGGTGGTGGCTTTGGTAGATTAGAGTTGGCAATTTGGCATCTGTAGCTGGATTCATGCTGAAGCATGAATCTAGCTTGGCTGGACTATTATGGACTATGGACCATGATAGCTTTATCTAATGAAATTGACGGTTTTAACTTTTAATCTTTGGTTTTATCTGTGGAAATTGTTTCCAAATATAGGGGAGTTCGGATTTCAATAGTGTTGTTTTTTTGGTAATTTTGCGTAAGTTTATTGTTGATGGCGATATTTAAGGACCACGGTAAATCGTTGTAATATGTATCAATGAAGTGAGTTTTGTTTATTCACTCCACAATGCGAAATGAGTATGACAAATATTGAGATGATTGAAAAGTAGAGAAATATAAATATATATAAAAAAAAAAAATCACCCAAAAACAACCCTTAGATAAGATAATACATCACTAGCTTAAGTTGCTAATATCTATAAGAAAAAGACTACAAGTCAAATTGTTCTAATGGTCCTTTAAAATACTTAGGAAATGAATCTTACTTTAATCATTAAAGTTTTAAATGAAACAGTTTTTAGCCCTTAAAGTTAAAAAGAGACTGTGGACATAGTATTCTGGATTACAATTTCATGACAATAAATATGATTCGTTCTATAAACATTAAATATTTGCTTCCATTTCCACAAGTGAGAAAGGAAGGAATTTTATTCCTTGAGCGCTCTAATTTGTTATGCTATTTTACAAGGGTTACTCATAGTTAAAGACTATTGACATACAAGTCAAATTTTCACGAGACAGAGAGAAATTTAAAAATAAATTAATTAATAATGAAAAACAATTTAGGGAGTAAAGTATTTTTCTCTAATTAATTGATCATAGGTTCGAATTACTAAAGAGAAGATAAAAAATATAGGATTTTTTAAAAAGATAAATTACTTAAAATGATGCGATTTAATTGATTTTCTCACATTTCTTTGAAATTTAAATGCGTTACTGTTTTAAACTTTGTGCCAGACCAATAACCTTAGGTACTCAAAATACTTTCTTATGCGATATTCACTTCAAATTTTCAAGGTGTATATAAAAATATACATGATTAATCTTGAATTTCTAGCCCCATATTCAATATTAATCTTATGTTATTGAAAATAAATACTAAAATGAACATTAAATTAATTGGAATAAATTACACGAACATCTCACGAAACTTTTCATATTTATAGGAACCTATCTCTAGCTTTTCAAATTACACTTCCACACTTAAATTCGTTTGGATTTCATATCATACTACATGTCTTTTACGAATCATGACAGTTGGGGCGTGTTTGGTTTAGACCTACGACCGAGAGATATGAACTTAGCCATTGGCCAATGCAAGCTTTTGTACAAGAAGAAATTATTGTCAACAAATCTATACAAAAAGATTTCATAGCAACCAATGAACTTTAACTTAAGTGGTAAGACAATTGGCCCTAAAGATCATGTTTGAACGCCGGGCATACGTTGGTAGTCCAAAAATATTTTCCAAAAAAAAAAAAAAAGAATTTTTTGACATAATTATCTCTAAATTATGTCAACATTTTTCGAATGCACTTATTCTTAGCGAAAATCTAATTTTGTTACGTAGTGCAAATAGTCACATTTTATATTGATTATGTGATAATAACTCTAAAACGTTTTTTTTGACTAAATTTTAGTTTCACATACATTATATACAAAATAGTAAAAAATATTCTAAATAAAATGCAGTGGTAGTTGTAATGGTTTATGTTTATCTGTTGTTAATGAAAGATTGGAAAACCAGTGGAATATTTCTGTTTAATGGATAAGCCTAACTACAATTACCTCCAAGAAAAACAAGACCTCCTTTCTCTTTTAATCATAGAAAATCTTTTTCATTTAAAGTAGGATGATAGTACCTATCATGAAATTCAGCCAAAGAATATAGCAGGATTAGTACTACTATGACCAATACTGGTCCCTCTCTAGCTTCAAGGGAATGGACCATATTACCTTACCCACAAAGACCAAGGCCCACATTTGTAAATTATTAATTTTCTCCCCCCACCCAATTTAATTTAATTCCTCCTTCATGGATGTGAGAATTTAAAGTATACCTTTTTTTTTTTTTTTTTTTTTTTGTTGTATAATATGGCCTAATTCATTAAATTTTAAAAATTTTAGAGTGAGAAATAACATTCAAACAAGTTCAATGAGAGATGTTGGATTGAATTTGTATCAAAACTAGAAATACTAAAGTTTATGCTTCCACTAATAGATGCCTGTCTCTTATACCATTAGTCATCTTCTCAATTGTATTTTCTTGCAATCGAATGACAAAAAACACTAATGAATTGATATTCGTATGAAAAATTCATCTAAATCATTTATCATAAGCCTATAATCACACAAGTAACACAATACAACGAATTTCTTTTAATATTCTGTACTTATTCGATCTACTATGTAACTGAATAAGATTTGTGGTAAGAAAGTGAACAAAATAATATTAAAAAAAAACTTATATAATTATTGCTTGACAACGAAATAGAACTTATATTATAAAACACTTCTTCTATTATTTATTAATCATAAATTCGAGCAGGGAGGGAGATGGGTTTAAAAAAAACTATTGCTTAAACTACATAGTCTATGATAATAATTTATAATTTTGACGACGCCGAATGAAAAATAATGAAAAAGATCTCGTACCTATTCTTAAAATCCTAGCAAAAGAAAAAAAAAAATACATATTCTTAAAAGAGTTAATTACACTTTATCCTTTTAACTTTAACATCACTAATACTTTAATTCCTGACATTATTTTTTAAGTACTAAAGTCCTTAGAGTAACAGTCAACTCTAACACCATCAATATATTCTTTAGTTAATTGCACTTTACCCCATAAACTTTAGTCTCGTTAACAGTTTAATCCCTGAAGTTATGTTTTGAACACTTAATCCCCTCTATTATGTTAACTCAGTATTTTAACCATTCTATTATTTCTTCTTCTTTTTTACCTTCATTTGTTTTCTATCATTCCAATAACTACTACTACTAACAGGCAACAACAATGACAAAAAATTATGCATTTTGTTTTTTTTTATTTTAAATTTTGATTAGCATAAATAATTTTACAATAAAATTAATTCAAAATTTCTAAACTGTTCCGAGTTTATCTTTTTATTTAGTCAAACTACAAGTTAAAAAAGTCATTTTAATCAATAGAGTGAAACTATTATAATTGATTGTTTGTTATAAAGAGATGTGCTTAAAAAATTACATTTTATCATCTTCTTTACTTTATCTAATCCAAAAAATCATAAAAAATGATAAATTATACTTCTCACCGTCTATTCATATCAATTTCTACATAACTTAAGTATAAACCTTATAAAAATTTGATTCATTAAACAAAAAATAAAAATTAGAATAGAATAGGAGTAAAATAGTTAAAAAAATTTAATTGATATAACGGAAGGACTAAAGTATTTAAAAAATTACATTAGACACTAAAGTATTAGGGACACTAAAGTTTGAGGAAGTGCAGTGCAATTAAACCTCTTAAAATAAAGGTACAACCAAATTTGAAGGAAGTACAAGTGGATGAAGCAATGACAAGACAGTGCATACGTGGGAATTTATTTACGTAGGAATACTAGTAGCAGAAGTTCTGGAGTATAATAAATTTTGAAGTGTGGTATATGTTTTTTTGAATGAATTAATAAATGTGGAGTAACAGTAAATAGTAGTAAGATGAATTGATGACATTTCGTACTTCTGACAACGACCAAATGAAGACACATCTACATGCTTCCTGTCACATCATTCTTTCTTAAATCTACGGCTAAGATTCCCCCGTACGGTTCAATCAACGGTATCATTTCCCTTTTCCCCAAAACTCCCTCTTTCTCTCTCCTCCCTGACAGCCCAGACCCCAAAAAAGAGAAAGAGATAGAGAGAGAAAACACACACAACACACACACTTCACTCTACTCCACTCAATCAAACCACACTATCTAAGCAAACAGCCAAGCAGTTCAATCAGAGAAAGGGTTCTCTCTGTCCATTTCACACACACATTTACACGCACTTAAAACTTTCTCTTTCTACTGCAATCAGGTCGACCTTGGTCGGCTTGCCTATATAAAAAGTGAGATATTATATCACTCTCACTTCTCTCTCTCTCTATATGTTTTTTGCTATTAAAATATTGTATTTTAAAAAGGGTTTCTTTTACTGAAGCTGCTGAGCAGGCTGCAGCTGAGGTTTCAGCTTTTTGCTGGGTTTTTATTTAATTTTATTTTTTTTTTAAATTTTTTTTGGAGGGGGTGATGGAGTTTTGGGAGGAAGAGAGCAAGTGTTGTGAGCTAGGATGATGATGGGGTTAGTGAAGTTCTAATCTTTTTGAGAAATTTGGGGGGATTTTTAGGGTTTGTTGATGAGAAGAAATTTTGGGTTTTTTTTCTGGGTTTGTTGAATTTTGGGTGAAATGCAAGGGAAATTGGGGAGAAATGCATGTGGATATTGGAGAGGAAATGGGGGACTAGTGTGGAAAGAAGGATTTAGGGTTTTGAAAGTTTTATTTTGGATGGAAAGTGGTGGTTTTGTTATTTGTGAGTCTAGGGAGGTTTAAGGATTTCTTTGTTGCTGATTAGTACTATAATTTTGTAGCTTTTAAGGATAATTATTTATATGAAAGTTTAAGTGAAAGGGTGGAAAAATTATGAAGCTTTCAACATCAGGGTTGGGTCAGCAAGCTCATGAAGGTATCTACTCCGGTCTATCTCTCATATTTGCTTTTACCATCCCTTTCTGTTTCAATTGCACCTTTTCAGTTTGGTCTTTTTTTCTTTTTCTTTTTTTTTTCCTTATTTTCTTTGGTGGGCTAGGAGTTTAGCCCTTTTTTTTTATTATCTTTTAATTAAAAAAGAATAATTGTCTCTGTCTTTTTTAAAATTTTCGTCCCTTTATTCTGAATGTGCTAATTCTAGTATTACTCATTTTCTTGGCTTCATTGGAATAAGAAAAAGAGTAGAACTTGTTGTAGTGAATTAATTGCATAAAAATGACTGATGGTTGTTTTTTTATAATTCTGGATTATGAAAGGGGAAAAGAAGTGTTTGAATTCGGAGCTATGGCATGCTTGTGCTGGTCCTTTGGTGTCCCTACCGACGGTGGGGAGCCGTGTGGTTTACTTTCCTCAGGCAGACATAGTGAACAGGTGCTTTATTCTGGTCAATTAATGAAATTCTGTTCGTTTTCTTTGAAATGTATACATGTGAAATGATATATGCAGTGCAGGAGTTTTATCTTTGATGAGTACTAATGAACCATAATTGGAATTGAATGTCAGGTTGCAGCCACAACTAATAAAGAAGTTGATTCTCACATACCGAATTATCCAAGCTTGCCGCCCCAGTTGATTTGCCAACTCCACAATGTTACAATGCATGTGGGTTTCATTGTTTTTTGTGTTTCAATGTGTCCACATGTTTTTTACTTGGTTTTGAATTGTTCATTTATGGTATTTCAGGCAGATGTTGAAACTGATGAAGTATATGCTCAAATGACATTGCAGCCCTTGACTCCGGTATTTTCTCAAGTTTCATGAAGATTGTGTTTGACTATCATAAGGTTAATGGATTATCTCTTGCACATTAGTTAACATATTGATCAATATGGTTTACACAGCAAGAACAAAAGGATACATAATCTCCCAGTTGAGCTGGGGACTCCAAGCCGCCAACCAACTAATTATTTCTGCAAGACATTGACTGCAAGTGATACTAGTACACATGGGGGATTCTCTGTTCCTCGGCGTGCAGCAGAGAAAGTTTTTCCTCCTCTGGTAATGATTGTGCTTATTGCCATCTATATCCCATGAACTCAGCTCCTGATAATACTCTCATTTTTCTATTGGGACCTTTAGGATTTCTCGCAGACGCCACCTGCTCAGGAACTTATTGCAAGAGATCTCCATGATATCGAATGGAAGTTCAGGCACATCTTCCGAGGCAAGTTTGGATTGTTTCTATTGTAGGTTTTTATAATCAAAGTATCTAAAGCAGTAGCTCACTGTAAATTTACACTACTGAATGCATCTTGAACAATCATTGATGGAAAACTCTTGGATTTGTGGCTTTTAGCCTGTCAGTCATTGCATTCAACAACTTTCAGTAAAGCATTTATATATCTGTTAATAATTATAATGCATTTAAGCCATAACTCCACATGCAACCTCTTTTAGGTAAAAATCTAAGTTGTTATATTGATGATAAAATGCTATGTACAGTGAACAAGGAGGAAAAACCTCAGTACAAGTAATTCAACAAAACTGACTAACCCGTCATCTCAGGTCATCACTGTAATCTAATAAGAAAAACCACCTACTAAAAAAAACCAGTAAACAAACACATTTACAAAAAACATGACCGAGGAATACTCCATTCTAAAGCCAAATTCCAACTTTCCTTGGTCCTCTCAATCTTGTCCCAAGAAGCTACCACCTGATTTACTGTGTTCACATGCAACCTTAAATGTATGGTAATTCAAAACTATGAGTGGTAGGTGCCTAATTTTTACTGGTGTGATCAAATTGAAACCACATAAAACTATCTGAATTTCTACTGCTGATCCAATTTCTCTATTCTTGGTTTCCCTTCCCTGAATATTTGCCAGTTTCTCTACCAATTCTTTTCCTCCTACTATCTGCTGGATCATAACTCTTTCTTTCTGCAAAATTCATAATAAACTGATCAATCTATGTTTAATGGGATTTGGGCAAGGGTTGACTTCCTTGTTGGTTATCTTGAGTGATCGGGAGGAAAAAGAGAAGGGTACAGTCAGGGGAAAGTTCTAAAGCATGTTAAGACACAGGACTAGTGTTCTGATCCCAGTATATCGGTATTGATGTTTCTATTTTCCTCAAGACTACACCATCTCTGCTATGGATTGCGAGCACATCGGATAGTGTTGTCTTACAATAGCAAACTTGTATGAACTGAATGGCGTTCTTTGTAGATATTGCCTGTGCATAAGTATTGAATAGGATTTGGGTGAAAGGTCATACTTAACGCTAAACTAAATTAAGTGATAAAAATGAAGGCACTTATACAAGCAATGAAGAAAAAGGTGGAAGCTTTGTCTCAATATTCATGGGAGATGGTGATCCTGAAATTAACGACCTTAGAATTATGCCCTTGGGACTTCTGAAATTCTTGGTTATGCTTCTCAAATAGTTCTAGGATTCTTACTTTTCTTATGAGAGCAATTGACAGAGAGCATTTCATCCTAATTACAAGTCTGAAATTGATTTTGGTACATAGACTTTAATTGTTTACATAACGAAGAGACTCGTGTGAAATGCAAAAATATGCTTCAAGTGTATCCCACTGTCTTTGAGACGGCTCTATTTTAGAAAAGCAGCCTCAAGATAAACTTTTTACGGTTCATCTAATTTTGTCCTATTGCTTTAATGCAGGACAACCCAAGAGGCACCTTCTTACTACTGGCTGGAGTGTGTTTGTCAGCGCCAAGAGGCTTGTTGCTGGAGATTCTGTTCTTTTTATTTGGTATCAATTACTTGTCTCTTCTTTTAATCTCCGAAGAGCTGCTGGAAACTCTGAAGCGGCCATGCATTTGATTTTTGGAGATCTTATGTCCTTTTTAAATTAGGAATGAAAAAAATCAGCTCCTTTTGGGAATTCGGCGTGCCAGTCGACCTCAAACAGTCAACTGTGATGCCATCCTCTGTTCTTTCGAGTGATAGCATGCACATCGGACTGCTTGCTGCTGCTGCTCATGCTGCCGCTACTAATAGCTGTTTCACCATTTTTTACAATCCTAGGTGAATAATCTATTGTAATTTTTTGGTCTGTTCATTTTATCTGTTTCTAACAGCATGCTAAATATATCAGGGCCAGCCCATCTGAGTTCGTCATACCACTTTCGAAGTATGTCAAAGCTGTTTATCATACACGTGTTTCGGTTGGGATGCGTTTCCGCATGCTGTTTGAAACTGAAGAATCAAGTGTCCGCAGGTACAGCTCTATTGGTGACCTCAGTTACCGTTGCTGATATTGTAGAGCTGCAGTTATAGTTGTTTTCACTGCACGATGCATTCTGATATTATTGTGGATGTCACAAGTGGCATGTGCACAAGAAACCACTATTTGCTCCCAGAGTCCTCTTTTTGGCAGTTTACTTGGTCGTATACTTTAACCTGCGTATCATGCTTACAAATCCTCAGTTGGCTTAATGGTGCAATTCGAATGTTTGGTTGAGTATAATTGGTAAATCCTGTTAGTTTTACCACATATGGTGCTAGATAGAATATTGTTGTATCTGTAAGTCATGCCCATTCTTTCTTCTGTGGCTATTATATGATATATTTAGTCTGCATGTGTTCCGTGGGAGTTCTATCTTCGTAACATGGATGTTATAAACTCTCCAGGTATATGGGTACAATTACTGGCATTGGTGACTTAGACCCAGTTCGGTGGCCAAATTCCCACTGGCGATCTGTCAAGGTAAATGAGCATATGATATATTCTTTCATATCTTATGGCTAAACTAGTCCAGTTACGAGCTTAATACTCCTGAGAGTTTATTTTACTTCTGTAATTTGATAACCATGCCTGAAATCTTCCAACTTTGTTCATTATTGACGTATCTCAGAAAAAAGTATTTGAAGTTTTATGAAAAGTTCCATTCTTGGACTCATTTTTCTTTTCTTTTATTGGCAACACAGCTTCGGTTTTGTGCATGTGGGAGTGGATCCAAGGTAGAAAGTGTAAGGAGGATCCATAATTGCATATGTAGTCTTGTTTGCAGGTACTTGAAGTAGCCTGCTGGTTTTCGACTTTAGTCTTGTACAATATCTTGATCATTTGTTTGGTGAACTGCAATTTGGAAATAAGGTTTAATAATCCTGAAAGGTTGTAGGCCTTGTTGATTTGTTCAGTGTTGGGTGACCAATATTAGTGGTTTACTCGCGCACTCAGTTGCCTGTGGCAACAACTGTTGGATAAGGTGAAATATGATGGATTCATATTGTAAAGGCCACATCAGATCTATCATTGGCTGTTGGAATCCAATGACAATTACCTGGATTTTGACTGAAGGAAAACTCACTACCTGGAATAATGGCCTAGAAATTCCATGTAGCAGTGTAGCCTGATGCACTTTGGCTTCTAGTAGAAGGATGTAAGTTTAAGACTTTAGGGGTGAACAATGTCTTTGTAACTGGATATATTACAGCTGCATACATTTTCAAAACAATCAGTTCTCAGTAATAATTTTTTATTAATTTGTTTTTGAGAGGAAAGAGTGGATAGATACATGGCGTTTATAAGTTAGATTATTGATTGTTTTCCCTTATATTCAATAATTGTGAAAAACCTTGCCCTGGTTTGTGATTGAACCATGTTTAGCATACATTAGGCAATTAGAGATTGCAGGTCAAAGTTTACAACATAATTTCCAAAATGAGAGGGCAACTCCTTAATCTTGAGACCTAAGCAATAGAAAAGTAAGCCAACTCCAAGACAAATCAAATGCTAGGGACTAGGCAATAAGTGTAGGTAGTAGTAGACCAAAAGGAATATTGAAGTGATAAGCAATTCCATTACCAATTGTTGATCTAGGATGAATTAGGTCTCTATTTACAGTTGGAATGCACTACTGTGGCATGTGGCTTTTCAGATGATCACGCATGAATGGTCTTCCCTTGGAGTCCTGAGGTGCTTAAGCCACTTGCACAAAACCTTAAGTTCCTGTTTCTGGATACATTCCTAAGGTGGCAGTGGGGATGCTTGGTGGAACCCTGTCAAAGGAATATCTTCACAGGCTTTAGCTGTAGACATCCAATCCACTTCCCCTTCAGCTATTTGCATCTAAAACAGCATGGTTATGTCTTAAGAAGATGTCTCTAGACATCTCACTGAAGGAAACAAGTAGGTGAGTCTAGAGGAGTTGACGTGATCCAGTAATGGAGGTGGTTATAATCAATATCGCTTCAGAAGTGTGATTATTGTAAGTTGTACTCATTTCCATTTCAACAATATCTCCCTCTGCCTGTCTCTTGGCGGGGATATTGGTTTTTCCTGCAAAGGTGTGGTTTTTGTGGTTCACTACTTATTTTGACCAGCTATTATTGATGCCACATTTCATTCTTTAAATGAGTCTGACATAGTCTGAATAAAAACGGTGTGTAAGAGGTTTACAAGACCAATTTATACTTGGTATACTCGTATTGCTGGCGACTTTCAACTCTAAAGCTTTGTAAGAATCCTTCTATCTGCATCATGAGTGATGAAGCTATGAATTATTGAGTCATGCCTATATGATAATCAGATTCAGTAATCTTTGTAAGGCTTTATCATCTAAAGTTTCCAAACCTTTCTGTTGCTGCACCTTTTAGGTTTGCCTGAAATTTGGTTGGTTTTTACGTTGGAAATAGCTACAGAAACTACTACAGTATTTTTATATAATTGAGGTTGCTATACCTTCTTGTGAGAAATTATTGGAAACTTACTGATTTTTATTGTGTTTCATTTGCCTGAAACTTCTAGGTTGGTTGGGATGAGTCGACAGCTGGTGAGAGGCAGCCCAGAGTGTCACTATGGGAGATTGAGCCTTTGACAACCTTTCCTATGTATCCATCATTATTTCCCCTCAGACTAAAAAGGCCTTGGTACCCAGGAGCCTCGTCTTTTCAAGGTACTATAGACTAATATTATCTTGCACTT